>JACCHX010000010.1:3977500-4687568 GCA_018907135.1 Kradibia gibbosae
ATCAAGTTAATCAACTTTTTTTTAAAGTAAGTTTTTTCTCAAGTTAAAAAAAAAAATTTAATCTAATTGATTTTGATTTTAAATCGATTCTTAATTATAATTATGATTAATAAAAAAATTATCAAATAATTATTAATAAACATTAATAATTATTAAAAAAAAAAAAAAAGAAGAATTTTTTTTTTGTAAATTTATCTATGTAAACAAATGTTTAATCGTTTCGATCAAAAAATGATATTAAATTATTGTAATAAATACGAAAATTTATAGACGAAAGTTTATTAATTTAAAAAAATCTGTAATTGATAAATGTTAAATCTTAGCATAGGTTTTTTTTTATTGTTTTTATAATTTAATTTTTTCAAATCATTTTACATATTTTGATTATACAAGTGATTAAAATAACTCATCATCGTTGACACAAATGGTGAATATTATTTAACTTTGTTGTTACTCGTCGGGTAATGAATATTTGAAGCTTAAAAATATTTACGAGTAAGTTAACAAATAATGAAAATAAACGATATTCGTTATGAAATATAATGGATGTAAAAATCATTTTGCAAACATAATCTCTTTTTGACTGGTCGTGAAGCATTTTTAAAATCTTCAAAGAGGAGAAATGATTTTTTTTTTTTTTTTTTTTTTGTAATAAAATTTTCTGGCAAATTGTATATAGTCATTTTTTAAGAGTAATTTTTCATAAAGCAGCTTATAAATCAATTTAAAAATACGTTGAACAATGTGGTTTAACTTTAGGTGATAATAAAAATGTAAACAGCTATTACAGTAAATCAAAAACGGAATGTTTGAAATTTATTACTAGTCAATGACAAAGATCTCTATATCAAAAATAGTTTCAATACTACGCGCAAGATCTTGTTTAAACAGCTCCAATAAAGCGTTAAACAATTTTTATCTTGATAGAAATGGAACCGATACAAAACTTGAAAGTAGATATTGTTTCTTTAGCTAGGGTGATTCAATTGTATTCTATATTTGATACTTTTGATTGAGATCGATACGTACTTCTCAATAGTCGGTGTAATAGTCGGTAATAGGCGAAGAAAGGTGCAACTAATGTTTAACGATTAAACACACTGTTACACCTAAAATATTGCACGGGCATGAAACTTTTGCCACTCTTTTAGCTTTATTCTAAGGATGATAAAACAAGAGAGCGATAACTATCCATAATTTAGTAATATTCTCCGCTGCTTGGAAGGGGGCTTTTGCACGAGATTTCCGCGACTGGTGCATGTTTTTTTTCATTTAGAAGCCGAAGGCATATGTAAAATCGCCCGAAAGCAAAATCTGTGAAATATGAAGAACAATACCCGGGAAAAAAGATTTCCGGAAAAGTGGAACAATAAAATAATGAAAAGCAGGCCAAGCACCGAAGCTAAAAACTTCAAAAGAATACGGTCTTTCGTTCTATTCGAGTAACGACACTCGACTAAAGGCTCACCTTTTACAAAAATACGTAGGTACGCACACGCGGGCGCGAGCGCACACACTTATTAAGGCTTTTGTTCATAGACGAATTAAAGGCAAATCTAGCTTTTATAGACACCCTACTAATGATATTTGAGGTCAAGCGATTACCAAGATAATTCACTATCTGTATATTGTATTTATGCTTCTCACAAAATTATGGAATTTATTTTGTTTCCTTCACAAATTATAATTTCCGAATGTAAATACGCGATCTGTCTCTACGCGTAGCTCGAAATTCTACACGTGCACATGAATGAATATAATATAAATATTCAGCTGGCGTTTAAAGACGATATTTTCTATTTAAACAAATCAAATAAGTTTATTGTTTACGCGTTACCTGTCCATTTTTTAAGAATTTTTATGAATAATGTCTACGTAAAATTAGCTCTCGCTAATTTCCTACACGAACCAACTGTTGTTAAAATTTTTATATTTAAATGCTATATTCGTAACAAAATATATCGTATATTACACTATTAATAATTTAATTGACGATTAAGAATCACATCTAGTGAGGTAGCTTTTTTTTTTTTTTTTTTTTTTTTTGAAAAATGTGCATACATTTTATTTATGATATAATTTATCTACTCAATAAATAAAATACGTTATTGTTTTTTTTCTCCAATTATTAAAGATGTCATAATAACCACTTATAAGTCAAACCAAATCATTTTGACTTTATTCATTACGTTGACGAGACGTAAAATTAAACTTATTTAACTACTCGGTATATTTAAATAGTTTATAGAGAAGTGAATTTAGCCTATTATTATTGCCCATAAAAATATATATATATATATATATATATTTGACTTTGAAGTCTACAATTTCCAAACGACGATGATTAGCTCCGCCTTTTCTTTTTAATTATTTTAATATTTTGAGGAAAAATCGTCAAGAAATGAATGTATCGTTAACTGATTAGATAATTCGGGATATTTTTGTGATACGTATAAGAGATACGAGTTCAGGCAAAAAAATATATATATGTATATATCGTTTTTTATGGTTTGTAATTTTATTTGTCTGTTTTTTAATTTTTTTTTTTCCATAAAAAATACGTATCTTGTGCAATTTATTCAACCAATAACATGAATCTTTATTGTAAAATCACAAACGACATTTCGCCTAGTTAGCATTTACAATTTACAGGCGTATCAATCATTAGCATGCGAAGGGTAAATAACCCGGAGTTTGACATTATTTTACACGTGCGTTATACAACGAGCTACAATTAAATTTATGTAGCGGCCATAAAAATTATCCGAACGGTGCTATTTAAACATGGGAAGGAAAGGCGCGGCCGCCGCTAAGCCGGCTTTTATCGAGTCATTTAATAATTTTGAATTTTCTTAGCTCGACGCCCAGAGTTGAGTCCTATTTCATTAGCACTTTACCAGCTATTGAGCCTCAATGAGAATTACTCGGGGCACATTATCCAACATGCGGGGAGGAGGAGGAGGAGCGCGCGGGGCATTGAAGTATTCATAACCAAAGCCAAGGCCGTTGGGCGGTAGACGGTATTACGTTCTCTCCTCGGCTTTTCTAATCGAATCGAATCGAGGAAGGAAAACACAAATTAAACAGTGCCGATTCGAGGAAGAGCCGCGCGGGTCCGCCGATCGGAATCCCGAAGCCTATCATCCAAGGCATCTTTATTAATTAGCTTGGCACATAAGCTAAGACTCGTAACGGGCATTACGACACTTTGGCACTGCAGCAGAGGGACTTTGAATTCAATAGGCTTGCACGCGTGGCCAGGGATTTTGCCCGCTCTACAAAGATTCGCTCAACTCGGGAGTTATATCTTTGAGAGGGGGGTCGACGACGTTTCGTTGATTCGGTAATAAATGTACCGGCAATGCTCGCGATCGCCCTCTCGATCTCCATCGCGCTTGGATTCGCATCGGGGACTCGCGTTGTAGGGCAAGTGGCACAAGAGTAGCCCGGACGCGAAGCTTTACATTTGGACCGTAGTCCTTTAAGATGCTCGCGTCGCTCAAAGAGAAGCGATATTGAAAAAGCTTGAGTGTACCGAGCTATCCACGAGTAAAAAGTCGAATTACATTGAAAGCGTAATTACCATTTGACGAGTATTATTAGGTTAAGCAGGACCGCTGCGAACGAACGATGTCGTTGACGCCGTTTTGCGACCGATGACAAAGAGCCCCGCGGCCAACGGAAATCCCTGCCTCGAGGCAAGTCGTACAAAATGACGACTGCCGATGAAGAGGAGGCGCGACTCCCGATGGAAGCGCATAAATCCTCGGCCGAAGAGTCTTGCTTTTCGAGACGTAGACACAGGCCTCGATTGTGCCCCGAGCGCGTGCGGCTAAGGTGAGCCTCCGCGCGTATCGCGCACAACGTCTCCCCCCCGCCCCATTATCGAAAACAGGTGCGAGATAATGTAGCCTTGCCGGAAGGCTCGGCATTCGGTCCGCGTAAACGCCCCTTTCTTTTTATCTAAATTGCTCGTTTTTTTCCTTCCTTCCTTCCTTCCTTCCTTCCTTCGTTCTGGTTTTCTTCGCTCTTTTCTTTTTGCATTTATTAGCCCGAGAGGTCTCCCGTCGCCGAATAGAAATTTCAATATCCTTAGGCGGTCGATCTTCGTGTTTCCTTGCTTCTACAAAGGTTTGTTTAATGCCGTAGTGCAGCGGAGGCTCGGCGTCGGCCGCAATTTCCTACTCGCGCGAGACTCTCGAGGCCTCGTGCAAAATCAACTCTCTCGAAATAACTTTCCCGCGTGAATTAGGCTCGAAAGCTTATTTCAAAATTGATAAAAGGACTCCGTTTATCTGGATTGAATGGGAGAGGAGAGTAAGGTCGTCGCCGATGATAAGTACATCTCCAGGAGTATAAATCAAACGGCAATTCGGAGGATCGAGAGTCGCCCCGTTTTCTAAAGGCGTCGCGAGCTCACCGAGGCCATTAGCGGCCCTTAATAGGAGGTGAGGGGATCCCTAGAAGAGCCCGGCAAGCAGAGAAATGGAGCCCAGAATGTAAGGCAAATAGGAGGCGGCCGGCGGGAGATGTCGAGGAAGCTCCCCGCCTTGGGCCAGTAGTTTTAAATTGCGGTTGTCGGGCCCTGCGAGGGCGGAGCAGCGGTCGAGTGTCGTCGGAGAGGAGGAAGCGAGAGCGCCTGGCTCCGGGCGACCGATCCCGATGTCGCGACAATCGAATCGAGCCTCGGCAATTGAAGAAGGATCATCGATCGAGGGCCTTGGACTTGGAGATCCCGCCAAGGGCGATCGAACCGAGGTAGGATCGAGGAGGCTCCGTTATCGGGGGGAGCAAGGGCCGAGAGAGAGAGAGAGAGAGAGAGCCGAGCGCGGCCGCCCGGGTGTCAGCGGATAGGCCGCGCCAAGTTCGAAACGGAGGTGCGCAGGTCGTCCTGGCGCTCGTGCGCGCACGCGACACCGCGCAGCGATAGCGACTGCGGCGGCGACGGCGGCGTCGGCGGCAGTAGGGGCAGGCGGAGGAGTCCGCGGGGGCCGGTAGCGAGGGTAGGCCAGTAGGAGCTGCCGCTGACCGTCGGGCGCAGTCGCTCGGCCCCTCGTAGCCTCTCAGTCGCACGCCGGCCGCTCGAGGCGCTGGCTCGCTCGGCCCCCAAGCTCCAGGAGTCCTCGGCGTTGGCCACGCGCTCCCTCGGTCCTCGGGAGTCCTCCTCGGGACGATTGTCGTGGTCGGCCGGCCGGGTTATGCCGCTCCGGGCCCTCGGCCGGGGCTCCGAGGAGCCCCTCCTGGCCTGAGCCGGGGCCGGTCTCGAGACTCTCTCTCTCTCTCTCTCTCTGGCCTCCGGGCGCGAGTGCGCGGCAGGCAGCTCCCCTCGAGGATGATATTCACGGGGAGGTCGGTGGACGCCCTCGACGAGGTCCACCAGCAGGTGCAGATCCTCCCGGCGAGCGGCGCCGAGAGGCGCGAGTCCTCCGCGGTCAGCATCGCCAGCAGTTGGTTCTCGAGCTTGCGGAGACCCGGGAAGAAGGCCAAACGGGGCTTCGGGAGTCAGAAGCAGGCCAAGAGCGCCTGGGACCTCAGCTCCTTGAATCCCGCTGCTAGAACGGTTGGTTCTTATCTATCTCTCTATCTCTGTCTCTCTGCCCCCCCCCTTTTTCCCGCTCCACCTCCGCTCTTTGTCTCCAGACCGGAGCTCGACCTCCGAACTCTCGTCGATCCTCCTGACTCTTGTACGTTCCCAAGCCCTGTTGTTATCGATGCGATCCTCGTTCAGCGACTACGCGGCTTATCCGAAAAAAATATATACTCGCGCTGAATATTCTTCGCTTACCTATTCGCGTATTCGCACTCGACACCCGAGCCTCCTTCCACTTTGAGCCATTGTATTTATACGAGCGCATATTATGCCTTGCTCTTATATTCTGGACCAACGAAATTTTCCCCGCAACTGGCTTTTCCCGACTAAAATTTATTCGGACCCTTTTTAGTTGCTTCACTCCGGCGACATCGGCTGTCGAATTCTCTCAACCTATCGATAGTTACGTCCCATCGAGCAGTTGGACAAAAAAGTGAAATTTAATTCGCCGTTTAAACGAATGGAACGACGTACTACTTTGGCGTCTAAATATTTTTTTTACCATTGCTGCAAAACTCTTGACTATTTCTTCTTTTCTCTTGTTTTCTTTTTTGTCATTGTATTATTTAATTTTAAATTGTATTCAGCTGCAGTTGCCAATTTTTCATTTACGAAACGGTTCAATAATATTATTATTCAGTTATTTACTTCTATGCACGTATCGTACAAATTATCTTTCTCAATTTGTAGACATTATTCTCCGAGCAATGGAAGATTCTGTATTTTCTCCTACTAACATGGTCCATAAAGTAAACTCTGAACTTTATCGTTTATTTAATTTTCATAAATCACAACATTCCAGAAATATTCGTCATATTAATATTTCTAAAATATAGCCTTACGTTATGTGATTTCACCGTAATAACAAATTCTGATTGTAATTTGTATACATACATTTTAGTCATACACTTTGGCTTTCAAAATCTTGGTTTACTTTTAAAATTATATATATATATATATATATATGTATATATGTATCAGGAAGACATATGTTAAGATGAGAAAGTAAAAATATTTAAAATATGTATCCTGTTTTTATAGAATCCACCCACGCGCGAGTTCTACATCCAAAACTACATTTTTTAAATTTAATTAAAAATGAAGTCAATCGAGAGATTTCAAGATTTAATCTCCCGAAGCTTAAAATACTATCCCTGTACAAACAGTGATTTTCTCTGAATTATAGATAACTTTTTAATTATTATTCTTGTTATCGTTAATATTATTATTATTATTATTATTTCATGTAATTTATTAAATTTTAAAATATAAAAAAAAAATTTTAAAAAAGTTTTTTATAAATAAAAACAAAAATAAAAAATAAACGGAAACTTAAATTCATTTAAGGATGGACAAACTATATAATCTCTTATAAAAGCGCGTTAAAAATGAAAACTACCGTTATATGCAACTTGCATAGTTTTATCTTTGGCATTAGAAAGCTTCAACTCTTATTCATTTGTTGCTCCTTAATAAGTGAAAAGAATCTTATGTATTTTAATGACCCAGATTAGGGCGAAACTGAATATTTAAAAGTCGAATAACAGAAATAATTAACGTTATCAAATCCTTAATTCTTTTGTTGACTATATGGACTTATGTATATCTATGCCCAGAGACGGAAGGAGCGAGCGAGAGAGAGTAAGAGAGAGAGAGAGAAATAATACAATGTTTGTATGTTTCATTAGGAATTACATTAGAAAATTCGTGTTTGATTTCGATAATTATACATTTGATTTATATCTATATAAAACCAGATCTTTGATGTGAAAATATACATTGTAACATATTTGTAAGAATAACGAGGCCCCGAATTGTTTGCCTTCGAATAGGATTTTCTCGCGTTAACTATCATAAACGCTGCACATTCACCAGGAAAACATATTAAATAGTATTTTGTAGCTTTGGTATGTAACATTTGAAGTAAAAAAAAAAAAAAAAAAAAAATGAATTGAAAATTTCATTAAAATTATCCATTGTAATTGTCTATTATAAATGTAGTTAGCGCTGTTGGGCAAAATTCTACGACGACGATAATTTCACTGCACTCAAAATCTATCCTATGAACGCTTGTAGTTATTGCTGAGAAAATCAAATCAATCTGGCGCATCCGACGGGTAGGCAAAAAGCATCAGGCGCACGAGATGCCTATCGTAACTTATGGAATGGATTGCCGCGCTAAGGCCTACAACGTTGGCCTCGTAGGTACAGGCGAGATATGTAAATCTGAATCCGATGGAATAGGAGTGTCGCCGCGAAAGGCCAAGGGAACTCGAAAGTTGACGGACTAGGGATAAATCGAGGCTCTCGGTAACGCGCAAGGGAGAGAGTTTCTCCTTCTTATCGCCGGCTTGTATTAGTTGGAGGGCCATGGCTTGGCAGCTTAAAAAGTAACTGCCCAGCGCCTCCTCCGAACTTATCCTCCCAAATCGAATGGGCTCGTTGTTAACAGGCGGAGAGAGGCGCACATATGCGACACGTGTTCTCTCGTGCCTCGTTGGATTTAGCTAAGGCGCCGCTTCGCCTGGCCCGGCGCTATTGCTTAGCCATGCTTAGCACGTAACGTTCCGCCGGAGATTTTCGTTACCGTCCTTTTTCATACGCGAGCACACGCGCTCACCCCAACCGCCGCTCCTGGCGTAGGTGCTTTACAGCGATCAACCTTTCTTTCGACTGGAAAGAAGAACTTCCTGCGGCTTACTCTATCTCTCTATCTCCGAGAGAAGCAAATGGAATTACAATCGAGACGTCGCGGATGCCCGTTAACCATCCACCACGCGTTATAACAAACTTACTTCGTATAAAAAACAAAGAAGAAGCATTTTCGCAATATTAGATAATAATTTGCTCGGCGGCAATATTTACTTCTGTAGCTAGCGGTATGGGCTGGAGCAGGGGCAGGGGCAGGGGGGGGGCCGGGGAAGGAAGACTTTACGCAACCTTCGGGAACATTGGCCCTATCCTCAACGAATTGCCCTCGTTGTGGTTAAATTAGAGCTCGAATAAATTACTTGCAAATGGAAGTCTTGAGGACGAAGCGCAGCTCCAGCAAAATTTCCACCAGATATCATAATTGCACAATTGTATTTAATCCGAATTCATTTAGCCTTGATTGAGATATGATTTCTTTTGCATTGATTCTACCTCAATGCTTTTCCGTTGGAGCAGCTTTGTTAAGGAAGATTCATCTTCCGTATCTTGCGATGGGTTAAATTTATTATATCGTAATGACCTTGGAGACGAAGAATGCAGAGGCGATGCGCTGAATTTCAATATGAATTTTATTGCAATAGGAGAGCAATAATTGTACGCGCAACTGAAAAATGCTTAATATTCATACGAGCTTGTAAATTTGATTCTTAGTCAAACCTCGAGGACGTTTACGACTTACTAGGGCCTTGATAAGGATTAGGCCGAGAATAGGGGGACGATCCGATTGACCATTGTCCAGTGCACCTCCGCCACTTTGTTGTCAAAGGACGCCAACAATCGTCTGGCCATCGGTGCGCTCATCAGGGCTTCCAATATTGTCTCGCAAATTACTCCGGGATACCGTACCGCGTACTGCGGTCGAAAGCGCAGCTCATGGCTTACTCGCGCTCGTTGCCAACGAATAGCCACGAAGTTATTTACCGGCTGACCGAGAGAGATATGCCAAGGGCTACGGTATAAAAAGTCCGCTTCGCGCTTCTAACAATGGGAAGGAATATATCCCTTGATGTGGCGCATCCCGGGAGGAAGAAGACAGGAGGAAGAGTGCGATTGCAAACGATAAATGTGTCCCCCCCCCCCGCCTCTCCACCTCCGCCCCCCTCCCCCCCCAGGTATGCGCAAAGCAAAGCGAATCGCGGCAAGACTGCGATGCACGCGACTCGCCGAGCCTCCGGTTACGAGCGATATCGGCCTTCCCTGGCAATGGAGCCTACTTAACGCAGGTGCGCAGCTGCGCCCATCGGAGCGCGTCATCTTCGTTGGGCAATTTTCGCGAGGGCAAAAAAGCGTTTTGCGCGAGGAGAGGGGAAAATAATATGGCTCGTCGAGCGATCCGATTCGTAATCTCGGGGGGAAAAAAATGCAGAGGCCTGCTTTTTCGAGAGCAGGTGCGGCGAATTCGTCGAATTTTTTCCATCGACGGCCCTCGACGGGCCCTCGTCCTCCTTGCCAGTAGTGGGTAGGGATCGGATTTGGCCTTGGGAGGAGAGCAACCGCCGGGGGTTTAGCATCTCGTGCAGGGCTAGCGCGCAGGCACATACCTCTACACACACACACACACACACACGCGTATGTATGTAAATTTGTAAATCGCGTCAGAGGGAGAATAAGTGGGTCAAGCGCTGGAAAGAAGTAATTGCGAAGAGACGAGTGTTCTCGACTATATCTTAATTAGCAGCCGTTAAGACGCATTGAGTCACTGAACCTTGTCTCGATTGTTTGCTACACTCTCTGTACTTATAATTCGGCTAGCGAGTCGCTCTTTCGTTTTGTGCTGATGCAGGCCGACGCTGACTCGGGAGGAGGGGGAGAAAAAAAAAGAGAGAGAAAAAAAGTTTGGACGCGTGCCATCTGCGGTCTTACACGAGTTCTGGTTTACTTAATTTTGACAATCCATTTTCTGAATTGGGATGAATTAGTACTGCTAAGTTTACCGAATTCCCGTTTCGCTTCTCTTTTGAACCACGCACTTCCATCAACCCTTTCCATTTTCCATTCGTGGCTCGAACTCCCGCGAAAAAAGCTCTGCGGCAAATCGCGTCTACTGCGTACAATCGTTGCATATGCTAATTTTTTTTTTCCCTTCAAATTTCTAATAGAATATTCACTTCCCCATTTTGTGAATGTCCTATTAAATTAGATTATACATCCTCCTTTCATTTATAACGAATGGCATCTTAAAATAGAAAGTTTGATTTCTTTTAGTGATAAGTTTTGTTCTTTAATATATTCTTACATACTTTATTAAAATAATCCAATCGATACTACGTGCTTTTAATTATTGACCTGGCTTGTAATTAATTCGTAACCATAAATATATAAACTAATTCAGCTACAAAAGGTATAAGATTAATGTTGATACGCATTTAAACTGAAATAGTATTCGATAAAAATATATATATATAAATAAAAATTTAATCGCGCTTTTAAAGAAAATAGAACTCTTTATATCTCTGCAGGAATATAGAAGAAATAATTTTCTGACTGTAATTTATGTATAGTTTTTTTTTTGATTGAGAACATTAGGAGGCTCAATTTCGTTAATTTCAATAAAATCGTATAATAAAGTCTCACTTTTTGAAGTATTTAAAAAACATTTTTTTAGAGACTTAAATTTTTTCTCATAAAATCCTTTACACAGCGAATACTTATTATCAATCTCAACGAAGATGTTCTTTATAACTTTAGACGTTGCTAAAATAAAAGACGAGACTTTTTTTTTTGTTGCGTTAATTATTATTCGTCTCATTTAAATTTATAACCTTTACCCAATATAAATTAAATCGATGAAAAATTATCAATTAATGCACAAACAGCATACGTTTTTTCAATCAATTGTTTTTCATACTAATGAAAATTAACAATTAAGTCTATTTAAAAAAATACTTTTTAGAATATATTATACAGTAAACGTATATTTCTGTATTTCTATATTCTAATCTACGATCTGTCTTATTAGTTATTCTATCTGAATTTGTAATTTCAAATGTGGATCATATGACATAAAATTAAAATAGCCCTTTTTTACTTTTAAAGATTTAGTTAATTAATTTCGAAACATTGAATAAAACGCAATACACTTACGTACATTGGGGCGGTAAATTTCCGTGTAATCTAAAAGATTGTTTTTAATAAGTGCGAAGGAAAATTATTGATTTTTTTAACGAATTCAAGGCACAGCATGTAAGGTTTACGGACACTGCAAATTAAAATCGAGCTTATGTAAATAAGCTTCTAAAGAATTCACTTTTAAGCATGCCTTGTCATTCAAATAATCTTATAATTTGTATTAACATTTGAAATTTCACGAACGAAATTCATTTCAGAAAAAGTAATATCCAAAGTATGTTCCAGTGCATAATTAAGTATTTAATTTAATACTGACTATAATTAAGTTATGATTAGATATTGCAAGCACTGAAATCTATTAATTAATCTAATCAATAAAATAATAATTCGTAGCACCGATAAATAAGCAACGCTTATACGATATACCGCGTGTATCAATTTTAAAAAATTTAAATTATAATTGGAAAATTTATACAGTGCCGAGTAATTCAATTAATTAATACAAATTTGAGCAGCATAATGTTTTGCCAGATAAGATATTTAATGTTTCATTATTATTATTATTGTTGTTGTTGTTGTTGTTGTTGTTGCTGTTGCTGTTGTGCGATGTATCTTGAATAAAATTGACCACTCTACACTTGTTTTCGGTGCGCCAGTTAAGCAAAAATCAAGCGCAAAACTGAGTATTATGAAATTTTGTAAGCTTATTCACCGATACGCGAAGTCAAAAAATTTAAATCGATCGAATCCTCTCTGGATTATAGTGGACCCGTGGGCGTAACTTAATTAAAACGCATTCATTCATTTTAAACATCACCAGTGTGACATGGAAGCACAAGCCGTGGCATACAGTATTTAGACGCACAGAGAGGGACGGAAAATTAAGAGACAAAAGTGTACGCGGTATGGAGAAAGTGTTCAGGGCGCCTAAAGACAATGCATTTCAATGATTCTATTATTAGTAAATGACGTGGCACTTCCGAAACGTTTATCTATTTTTCTCTTAGCTATTAAGTTTTGTTATATACGTTTCATTCGTCTTATTTCTTTTTTCTTTTCTTTTTTTTTTTTCAGTTCATCCGTAGTATCTCTTAAAATGTTGAAAGAGACGAGTTGTTAAGTAAACAGGCCTGAATCTATTTTGGGGTGGCGGTTTTTTTTCAGGAGCGGCCTACGCAGCCAAATGGAAAAAAAAATTCCTCAGCGCTCGTTTAGTAGGATGGGGGGAGGGAGGGAGGAGAGCGAGAGAATGCAGTTCTTGAATTTATATCTCTGTAATGGGAAAACGTCAAATGCGTTGGCTCTTTTTTCTCTCTTTTTTAAATCGAAAGCTCTTAGCCACTTTTGCTTTACAAGCTCGGCCAGTTCGGCCATAGAAGATACGCTCCCAATCGTTTCTCCTCTTTTTCCGCAAATTAGGTTTCGCCGTTGAAAGAGCGAGTGCGCGCTGCTCGTTAATCTTTACTCGAGATTAATAATTAGGCGTAAATAGCTTTGGAGTAACTTTAGTTTTCCAGTATATCTGTAAGGATTTTAATCCGAGCCATCGATGCCGCACTTTGAAAATTATCACTCGCCGGCTGGAGAATGACGAATGCGCCCACAAGTACTTTCGACAATTCTCCTCGTCGTTTGATTTATTTTTACAAGCTCGTACAACTCCAAGCATCATTACGAATTGTGTAGAATTCTTCTGCGTACAATATATATATATAATAATAATAACGCAACAGCAGGGAGTTGGATAGGTTTCAAGTATTTAAGGGATGAATTCCTTCATTCGTCATGGCTCCACGGAAAAATTCATCCGAAGTTTTTATTTCGCGAGCAAAATGTCCCCAGGTGCTCGCTTACGACCCACACAGACACGCACACTGTGCGGTGCCCGAATATTCAGCATTTGGTCGGAAAATCCCTCCCACGGGGGTTGGAGGCTGAGTTGGGCGTCAACGCGGGCATTAAATCACTTAAATTTTTTATCCCGGAGAAGCTCCCGGGCGAAAGGTAACAACTTCTCTTGCCTTCCTTCGATCTTCCACCGCTCCCCCCTGCTGCTCCCTGCACAATAGAGCTGGCACTCCTTCCTCCTCCGATTGGACTTATCAATCAGGCCTGCTCCCGAGCAGCTCAGCCGAGAAAATTGATACGCCCGTCGAGGGCTACCGAGGCAAAACTCTGCCATTAGCCAGGGAAATTGGCTCCTCTGGGCCGCCCCGATCGGAGCCTAGCCCCGGGCCTCCCCTCGGCCGAGCGGACCCTTGGCACGCGCCTGCTCGATCTCCGAGGGCGGGGGGCGGGGGGGCTTCGCCTATATAGGCTCGAAGCCCGGCTACACCTGCGCCCGCCGCCCGAAAGAACCCACTTGACTCTACTCTACCCCTTGAAGCTCCTCGCCGATCCCTCCTTGGCCCCGAGTGTCGTCGCTTCTTCATTGGCCAGCCGCTCGATTATTTACCCCGAGCCCATTCTCGCTGCGCTTCCTCCTGCGAAGGATCTTAGCTTTTTATCTCCCATTTCGATTTTACTTCTATCTGCATTCAAACGTGTTTCGGTTCATTCGGTTTTCATATACAAGCTCATATATAAGAGGCAAGACTCTACAGTGGAGACTAATTGATTGGGCTTTTAAAATACTCTTTTTCGGTAACATTTTATCACCTTTAAACAAGTTTAAACTTTTTAAATAATGCACGCCTTCTCTTTTTCCCTTGACTTCGAGCAGTCTCGGCTTCGTTTCGTCGGCCAATCTAACGATACTTGCTCGGACGTGCAAATGCAATGGAAAAAAAAAAAAAAAAAAGAAAAAAAGAAGAAGAATAAAGGTTCGTCTTTTGACTCTTTTTGTGACCGATATTTTGTGTTCCGTCTTCTCCCCCCGACCCCACCGCCCCACCCCCAAAAAATCGTCTCCTACACAAGCCTTCGACGTATCGAAAGACCACAGTGAGCTTTAATGCTGCTACCCCGAGTACAAATTCATAAATCTTAGTAAGATGCCAGGGGGCTTTGGCTTAGTTCGTAAAGTTTGCGCACTGGATATTAAAGCGATATTGGCGGTGGGCCAATTAAATGCTTTGAGTCGTGCGTTTGCGCAATCGCGTCTTCTCTGCCTCTCCGGTGCTTCTCTCGTGTCTACACCCCCTTTCATCCACCCGACTCTCGAATATATTCCTGGTGCACTGGTCTCAACTCCTGCCCTAGTCGAACACGAGTGCGAGTGCGTTGAGAAGAAAGTTCATTGAAATGGTCGAAACGAAGAACCCCTTGACGATTGGATTTTGTATGAAAAACGTGTACATCGGAAATAACATCGGTTTTTTTTTTTTTTTTTTCTTTTCGAGGGCGGAAGATTTGACAGCCCACAAAAATATTTCCTTTACTCCACGGTGTCAATGAAAAATCAAGTTGAGACGAGAGTCTCGAATGAAAGAGACGAAAAAAAACTTATCCGTGTAAAATTAATATTTAACGTGATAATTTAATTTAATGCGTCGAGATTAAAAATATTGACAGTTTTTCTTCTTCCTTTTTTTCAGGTGAGATAAAATCCTACATTTAAACTTGATTCGTTATTGGTGGTAAGTGTTAATAATATTCGATAGTAATTTTTTCCATTACATAATGACTTTTATTAAAGTTGCTATATATGCTAATTGCATCTTACGACTCTATTTTAATAATTTATCTGAATATATGTTTAGGAATATATCAACGCGTTATTTCTTTGTAATATATAGAGTTAATTATATAGTGAACCGTAACTTTTTTTCTTTCTTTTTTTTTTTTTTTTTTTCATTAAAATTAAATTGAGTTTTTAATATATCTTAAAGTACAAAATTATGCAGTTTTGAAATTAATTCTACTGAAAATTACCAACCGTGACTCAATCAATATTAAGCTCCTGGGTAGTGAAGCTAATTTATATTTTTACAAATTGTGCGTATTTTTCTCAAACAAAAGCAATAATCAGTTTCTTGCAACAGTGTTTACCATTTTATGAAAGCTAGTTGAATTTAGAATAGCTTTATGAAGAAAGTTTTGATTAATGACCGTCTTGTTTTTATAGAAAAGCCTCCGACGTTGAAAAAGAAAAAAAAATTATTTCTGATTAGATTACAGCTCAAAACTATTGTTATATGTGTATAAAACATAATATGGATGGAAATGTAATTATCGAAAACAGGAGTTCTTAAATTTCTCTATTTTTAAGCTACAGCAGTTCAAGTGAGTTCGATTATGGGTCTTAAAATATAAATTTCAATATAATTTCAGCCTCGGATGAAAAATATCTTTAAAAATTTTTTTTTTTTTTTTTTGAAGTAAAAAGAATGCAAAACACTTTTAATGATTGAGTCCACATTGATATTAATATGTTACGCTGGTGTTTTTCTACTTACATTTACTGCTGCTGTTATTACTATTATTTTTAATCTCCATCATGTATAAATAAATGTTCTTTGAACTTCTACACTTTATTGCAATGGTATAAATAAAAAAAAAAAAAAAATTAATAAGAAAATAACTCAGAAATAACAAAATAATAACGCAGTATTGCATTTGCGACAAATTTGTAGATAATAGTTGATAAAAGAACAAAATATAAAAGAAATGTTGTAACCGAGCGAAGGATGTCTTTAACGAGCTCGGGTTATCGCTCGTAAAAGACACGATAAAATAACTGTGATGTGTCTGCTAATTTATTGTTTGTCATTTTTGGTAGTGCAATAGGTTACGAGCCACTGGTTCGCAAGCAAGCAAATGCAAAATGAGAAACATTAGAAATTTCCTTTACGCATTCTTTCAATAAATACACGTTTAGTTTGTTCCCAATTGTAGAGAATATTTTCTGCTACGAATAATTTGTCATGCTTGGAAAATGTTTTACGTGCGCCTAAAGATATCGAATGTAAAATGACATTAATACCAATCTAAACGTACCAAAATAGCAGGTTCAATGAAAAATATTAATAAGACGCTGAATGAACCAGTGTTTAGAGATTGCATTTCAGAAATAAAAAAAAAAAATTTCATTCATTGTGCGGTTTTTTAATAATTAAAATCATTGATAAGTCAATGCAAAGGTAACAACTTATTCAGTAGTGTCGTTTTATTTACTATTAATAAAGATTATGCTTCGTACGAAATTCTGCATTTATAATGTAAACGAGAAAATCTTTAGCATTAGAAAACTTAGTTGGATTACTATGCACAATTACAATGTATTCGCAATCGGAATCATTAATAATGTGAGCACAGTCGTGATTCCCAATGATTTACAAATTTTGTTATTTTAACCTACTTGTTGCTGCTTAGATAAGCAAATTTTGTTTGTTTTTTTTTTCTTTCTTTTTTATATATGCTTGCATTAAAAAATTGCTCTCGTTACGTAATTAATGAATAGTAAAAATTACCCAGATAAACAGTTACCTCCTTTTACATTGAATTCTTAAATTATTTTATTTTCTCCTGAGAGCAAAAGAAAAAAAAAACAAAAAAAAAAAACAAAAAAAAGGGCAGAAAGTTCAGGATTTAAAAAATTTCAAAGCTTTATAATCATCGCATTGTTGAAAAGTTTACCCTTTCCTACGTATAAGAGTTAACGGTAATTCTTTGACATTCCCAACAGTTATAAAATATTTTTGTACAATATTTTTTTGCAACGGCCTTACCGATGTCCAATCCACGTAATTAATTCCAACGAGGGATATATTTTGAATTCTTTGCCATTCGGCCCCTGCACTTTGCTACTACATATTAATTTTATAGAGAATCTTTTTAACGCAGTCTCTTTAATAAGCTTAAGTGGAAGAGTAATGCGCCTTGAGGCGTCGCGTCCATTTTCAGGGTTCAATTTTATATCAGCCGACGATTTCAAAGCCGCGGCTATAAACTGGACGCGTGCATGCCCAGAACGTCGTATCGGTATTTCGAATAGCCTTAATCGTTTCACTCGAATTGCAAATGCCGGAGAGGAGCCTGAAGCCGTCGGTCGGCGGTAGGCGGGGGGGGGGGGGGTTTTTGCGCCGAGTAGAGCTCGTCGTAAAAGCCGTGGATTTCTCGGCCTTCAGTTGCTGCGCATCCCAGATTGTTTTGCTATTAAAGAGTCGTAGCGCATCTCGCAATGCATGGCTAATGGCAGAGATAAAGGCACTTTTGAATGATCGACGATATCGATTTCGCCCTGTAAGACTGTTGTTGATCATAATTGAAATGACTTCAGCCGCTGAACTTTGACCGAACAAGCGTATCGATAGTTACTGCTTTCTCTCTCTCTCTCTCTTTCTCTCTCTCTCTCTCGATCGCTCCCCCCTCCCCTCCAGCGCTACTCTACTTATTCCACGTTGCACATAAGCTTTCCCACATTGTTGTTTTATGACTTTCGGAGGCATCGCAATTTTCGTCGAGCAGCAATTATATCGCCCTGAACTTTCTGCGTAACAACCGTTATTCTTTCTTCATTTTTTTTTTTAACTACCGAATCCGCTTCTCCTTTGCATACGTAGGATCGTATTTAGTAATCAAGAATCTGTGTAATCCAAAACCTTTACAGTGTCACTCAAGAACTCGGATAAACTACGGCAGCAATAATTATTTTGAGCTCCTCACCAAGCCACAAGTACAATTGTGTCGATGCACACACTACAAAATCCGCTCAATGGGTATTTCCAAAAGTTAATTCTCATCGTGTTCTTAATTCCTTCATTCGATCAGGAAATGTTTGTTGTCCATGTTTATGCATATACATTGACATACATGTGTATACATATACACGAATGTATATATATATATATATATTTGTGCTTTGAAAGCGCCTAACTTCGTATATCGTGTTTTTTAACAAATTAATAATGGTTAAAGTGTATCATCATAATTTGGTGGTTATAAACGTTATTATATGCATGCGCGGTTATTTAAATGAAATTTTTTATATCCGACACGCTAATAATGTTTATTTATCGTCGAATCTCTTTTAAAATATGATATAAAATTGTGGGTGTATGTGCATTTTACAATATTCGAAATTAATTGTCAAAGTAAAATATATTCAGTCAAAATAAATATTTTTACGGAGTAGATGAATTTCATAAAAAAATATGAACTTTACACTTCTCGACGAGTGTAATTCAGCAATTCAAATTTTTTTTTTTTGTAAACGATATAACTTGGATCACGTAAAGGAATCCTTATCGGAAGCAAAACATTATAATTATTCGAGCGCTTCTCAGCCGTGAATTCAAATTGAATTCCGATTATACTTTTGAATAATAAAGAGCTATTTTTTTTTATTTTTTTTTATTTTTTTTTTGAGAGGCATTTTTACAAATAGAGAGACAGACACGCTGTTGCGAAAGGCGAGTGCGAAAAAAGTAATTAATTTGATATTTACTCGGGGGCCATAACACGCGAGTTATCATTAATTTGACTAAAATTACGATATCTCGAGTCCAAAAATACCGTAACAGACGTAAAATAAAACGCCTCGGGCTCTCCGAGAAGGATAGAGAGGCGAGTTCGGAGTAGACCTTTTTGTAAAATGTGCCCGCGTAAGCTGAAAATAAAATCCACTTGCGCGAGGGTTACGTGAGACGAGCCCACAAATAAGTGGGAATTTCTCGGCTCGTTAGAGCACCGCGACTTTCTGGCATTCGCGGGGATTTCCCGGGATCCTCGCTACGAGAGAGGGACGAGCAGCAGCCCCTATGATTTTTCCGCGACGCCGGTGTCCTTCCCGACTCTCCTCCCCGGCTCCCGAGCAATGGCCCCTCGGCCTTGAGGGATCGAATTTCCAGTTTCGCGACCCTTGCCCGGCCCCCTCCGGGCGACTCTTCGGGCCCGCCTCCGACTCCCGATCCCGAGCAATTGGTCGCCGTTACGGGGTACGACGCCGTCGGCAAACCTCGCGAGCCGGGATCAATTGGTTGTCTCTCTCTCTCTCTCTCTCTCTCTCTCTCTCTCTCTCTCTCTGGCGCCTGACGTCGTCTGTTGTTGGGCTTAGAAGCCTCTCCTATTTGCAAAATAGCATCGAGCAGAAGTGGCGCGCGTGCATTCGTATTATCGAGCGCGAGTCTGAAAACTTTTACTGGCACCGATTGTGCCTCGGGGGAGCCTTTCGAGCGAATTTCACCGCGAGTCAGTTGGCTTTGATTTCCGATAACTGCGTAACCCCCGCACGCGCACTTGACCTTACGCTCGGAGATCGCACCCACGCTTACGTACGTTCTGGTGGGCGCTTGTGTGTGTGTGCGCGCGCGCGCGCGCGCTTGTGTGCATACATTACTCATTTATTTGGAGTAATTTTAACTTCTTAAAACTACGTATTTGATTATTCGGCAATTCAGTCAAGGGTACAAATATTGCGAATTATTAATATAATTCAAGGGCTCGCAACGCGACGATGCTTATTCATAAAGACGACGATTGTTATCGACGATTGGATAATTTTCTCTATTTTCTTATACGAAATTTACCCACAAGCGAATATTACAATTTTAACCTCAGGACACAGTGCGATTGTCATTTCCACTTTCCATTATGATTGACTTGGCTACAATAACTTACATTAAGCGTTTGAATATCTTTTAAGGAGACACGCGGATACTTTTGTATTTTTATTAATATGCTTAGCTAGCGAGGAATGCAAGAGATAATTACCTTTTTAAAATATGGGTAAGCACGAATACGTGTGGACACGTGTACAAATAGCTTTTTCTTGCATAAATTCATAGGGTGAAATAATCCTAATAAGCGGTACTACAACTTTACCCGCGGCTGTGGGTGAAGTCTCATAAATGAACGAGAGTGCAAATGCATTCGGCAGTATTTCGAATTTATTCCGTTGGGTAAAAAAAAAAAAAAATAAAAATACTTTCTCTTCTTCGGCACTGAAGCGATAAAATTGAGGTCAATATGCATCGCAGTTTTATTTTCTCTCCTCAAGAGCAAATCGATCACTTAATTTGGATCCACTTATAATTTAGCATTGAATGTCGAAAATAGTATTGGGGCTAGAATTTTAAAAGGGTATTTCTCGGTAAAAGCTAATTGAGTTGCCGCGAAGAAGATCTTGGAGCACCGCGGCGTATGTCAAATAAGACTTAATGGAAGATCGCAAGAGCGAGCACCAATGATTTTGACGTACCGTTTGATGTTTGGCTTGCTAAAATATTATCGATGCACTTACCTGGGCAAACTTCAAATCGGCACGACGACGACGACGACCTGGAAATAAATTATAAAGAGGAGCGTTACTTATGCGAGACATTCCAATTGGCAGTGGCTTATCGCGGCTGGCAAATTTTAACCCGAGTTAAAGCAAGGCAAATGCCTTGCGGCTATTTAAGCGCAGCTTCGCTTATTCCTTTCTATACGGCGATGAGCTCGCACACTAAATTACGAACTCATCGGCAAACACTGGACAATTGTGAAATATCGCCCCATCGCCTTAATTAATTTGCAATAGTTTTGTTGCGCTCCCGAGGGGCGCAGGGGAGCGGAATGGAATGGCAGTGTCCGCAAAGGGAACTCGACGCGTTGTTTTGAGATCGAGAGTAATCGCGTATCTTCATTAGTGCAATATTTTGCTCTCGCTCGCCAACGGCTCATTAAGAAAAATTCAAATAACAATTTTAGCGACATGTGTAACGCAATTACGCTACGCCAAGTATGAGCAATTGAGTAGCGATGAAAAAAGGCACGCGTAAAAGCTGATAAGCGCTAATCGCACGATACATGCAATCATCGATAAGGTGAATCCTATGAAAAACAAACTTTGTTGTCTGGTTATATCATCAATAAGACTTCTCGGTCATAAAGATCTAGGAACGGCGATGCCTGCGTGAACCAAAGCGCTAATTAAAATCGACGAGTCGGGTTCGCGCAACGGCCTGCTTTTGAACGGCGAAATAAAAGCAAACGGGCCCCGCAACTTTTAATCGCCCATTACCGCGATTATCGAAGGACGAGAGACTGGGCCCGAGGAGCAAGGGCTTGGCTCTCGGCGTCGTACAGTGGCGACGAGGCAGGACCGAGACTGCCTGGATCGGGATAAATAAATGAGAGGCGAGAGCGGAAAACCGGGGAGGAGGGTGCACTCGGTTTCATTCGCCGAGGTTCGATGCAAGCCAGAGAGGGAAGCCAGAGGATGGCTGCGATGGCCGCTGGTGGGGCTCGGGGGCAGCGAGAAAGAAAAGTGGAAAGGGAGGCGGCCCGAGAGCGGAGCCGATCCTTTAGCGGCTGGGAAAGACCCGAGCGAGCCCACGGGAAGGCGGGGACGGGATTGACAGGAGACGGACGCAAAAGGTCGCGAGCCAAGGCCTCTGCCGCGAAGAGAACCTCGTCGCGGTCATTGAGCGCGCGGCGGCCACTGGCGGAATCCCTTCGGCCGCGCTCGTCTCGGTGGCGCTTTTCACCGGCTCGCCGGAGAGGATACACAACCGGTCACGAGGAATTCCAGAGCCGGTGGCGGTTGCGCGTCTCCCCCCTCGGTCCTTCCGGCGGGCGTCGGCACCTCCGCCCCTCGCGCGAACTCGCGGCTCCCGACAGGTTCGTGGCTTCCTGGATCCCTTGCGGGGGGGAGGAGGAGGACAAAAGGGGAGACGGATGGCCGTCGGCGTGGAAAGCCGCGAGGCCAGCGGCGGACGAAGAGAATTCAATTACGAGGATTAGCCGGTTTTTTCTTACTCCGCCGGCTCGCACCCCATCCTTCCCTACCGCTCTCGTTCCTGCCTCTTCCTGGCTGCTACCTCCTCCTCCTCCTCCTCCTCCCAGCCGCGGCAGTGCCAACGAGATCCCAGGCGCTGCTCAGCGCTACGCGCGTTTCTGGTTCCGCCGATTCTCAAGTATCGCTGCGTCGGGCATTTTTGTAACAGTATATTTTGGACAATGTGGGAACTGGAACGCACTTTGTGTGGCTTGCAAATTTACCTTCTCCCTCGCCGTATCTTCGGATGCGTAGACATTCTAAAGGTAAAAAAAAGCAAGCGACGCTTCTCTCCTCTATTAAGTATTTGCATTAGAGCCTCTGACCTTCGCGGCCTCGATAATAAAAAATGCCTCGAGCTCTTCGTTACTAAGGGAAATCAATCGGTCGCTTTCTCTTTATTTTAATGCCGTCCGTTAGGAAATAATTCCACAGCAACGTGCATAATTTTTAATCAAGTGCAAGGCTACAAATGTAGGCTTCGCTTTTCTTAATTCCACTTTATTTAAATTAACAGGTTTGTCAATGCTTCACTCGACCCTCCATTTTCAAGAGATTAATTTAAATTTACCTCATCGGGGTTAGTGCTTGCCGATGGATTTTACCGTAGTCCCGCTCCCGTTCTCCACCAGTTAAGGGTGTTACTGATTCGCTGTTCACAAGCGCGACCTCGAAATTTAACGACAGGGCCTGTTTTTTTTTTTTTTATTAGTCACGGCACAATAATTACGAGTATGGTTCAGGTTGAATGAAATAGTTAAGGATGGCACTTTATCGCGATAGAAGCACCGAATGCTCGTTAATAAGCAGACAGTTATGATATCGAAGTTTAGCCATGAGTGCAAGAAGTCGGCTCCGTAAAAGCTTTGTTTCGCGAAAATGTAATGGAAGCGTGGGGCAAAATCGTTATTTCTCTAGAGCGGCGGCGGCGGCGGCATTATTATCAGCGATGGAAGAATTGCACGCGAAGCGCTTACGCGCCAAGATTAAGAGTCCCCGGCCGAAGCTAAGCCAGATAAGGTATCGTTGCTCAACAAGAGCACATGCTCGGGTTCCGCGACGAGGAGGCAGAAGCGACCCGAGGGGCCGCCGCAACGACGGAATCCGGGGGTATCTCGCCGATAAAAGGGCTTGGTTGAAGGGCGGGGGGGGGCCTCGGGAAGGCGCATCGGCGCCACAGGCTAGACCCGCTTCCGTCTATTTTCGCCGCTCGACCTCGCCGGCACTCGCCGCTAGACGATCAACTTGGCACCGGCTCTTGCTCCCGCTGCCGAGGCGGCCGGCGTCCTCCGCCCGGGACCGGCCGCTGCTACGTTGCCCTAAATTCGGACGCCTTAGCTACACCGGAGTCGGGAACGAAGGGCACTTTCCCCTCGGCTCAAAGTACTCCCCAAGCGTCTTTGTTTCGCCTTGGTTCTTCGCTATCCTCCGCTTGGCTCGGGCCCCCCTCGGGCCTCATCGGTCTTGCTTGCGGGGACCGGGGCTTTCGGCTTGATCCGCTTACACTCGTTCCGGTGGCTTTTGCTATCTCGGATCCAAACGGTGCGCTTAGCTTGGGTTAAGTTAAGGCCTCGATCCTGAATAGAATCGCCTCTTCCCGATGATGCGTTTTTAAAACTTGCGCCATGAATAATTCAAGCCCTTCCCTCGGCCATTTCGATCCATTGAGTTGTGATTTATCAATTATTCTAGCATTTGTGCCAAAGCCATTTGAAAACGGCCCGGATTTATGTTATTCCGACGCCCGGATTGCGGAATAACGATGGATTGCTCTATTATAATAAGACGCAAGAACTGCTTCGTACTTTACCGAATAGAGGAGCTTCGTTATTTCATTGTCCTTCGATTTATTCCACGCTATTCAACAGTGCCATCTATCCGTAATAATAATACTCCTACCGACACACATTGAAAACTAGTACCTCGTGGATGATTACTGTCAAAAAGTAAAAGAAGCATCATCTGCTACCAATGAATATAATATCGGTCCTAACGTGTATCGCTCGTTTACTTTGAGCTGGGGAAATTTATAGTCCCCCAATCAGGTGCATCGAATCCTGACGATAAAAAGGAATCGCCTATTTATAATTAAAGATTTGTTTAGACTTGGTCTCGTAATAATAAAGCCCCCGAGAGCTTCGAAATAATCGAGTTAGGCCATTTTTTTACACGATAAAAGGCTTCAGGAGCGAACATTCGATCGATATTAAATAATACATCGGCTTCGAACCAAAGAATTAAAATAATACCCTTAGGCTTTGTTATGCACGGCATTAGAAGAGGTTAATGTTTGTCCTTATGGATTTCGCAAACAATTTTAAAGTATTAGAAAAAAACTTGAGCAATTCTTACGGCAAGCTTTGCGGAAGGGGCCCCAGGCTTCGTGTACAAAGTGTTAAATTGCTTTATTTGCAAGGCATTGCAGAGGCAGACCTTGATTTAGAAAAATAGACTGCGATGGTAGGCGTTAAATATACTCTATAAATATACGCGCGAACACTCGCGCAATTTCAATCTCTTACCGCTTGCAAATTTTTATGCCCGCGGTATCAAACGGCTCTTATATGATATTTTTATGTATCTATTTGCATACCTTCTATTGCCATATCAGCTGGGGAGTATAAAAATGGGTCGGAGGATATATACGATAAGAGGAAGGTTCTTGTTTATTTTTAAATAAATCTACTTGAAAATGCTCTAAAAACTCGTATCAATTGTCTTTAAAAAGCTTTCATTTTTATCAAGTTTTTGCATCTTGTTTACCAAGTTTTTCAGTAAATGCACGAGCATACGAATGAATCTTGACGGCATACGTTTATTACCTACATTCTTAATTAAACGTAAATTGTCAAAGTAATCTAAATATCTTGATCAATAGTAATATCACGCAAACAACATTTTATGATGGTTTACGAAAGTAATGGTAGTTTGCTTTTAGAAAATTCAGCATACGGAAAATAAGTAAGCTAATTTAAACACAAAAATTACACTGACGTACTAACTTATGTAATCTTTATAAAGTGTCTATTGACAAGTCTGTGCTAATTTTTTGATTGTATTGAAAACTTCATAGTAATGAATTAAAGCCGGTAACGATATTAACAAAGTGAACAATTGAAAATGCATAAATTTAAATGCTATTTTGACTCGTTACGTAGACGTAAGAATATCGAATTCAATAATAAATAAATTACTGAACTTTGCACATTAAAGCAATAATGTAAAATTATAAAATCATAAATTTATACATTTGTGTACCAAATAGTAGGAAGAAATAGGAACTTCTATGTTGTCTATAAATAAAAGACTTTGAGTAACTGAATACCGAGTTAAATTATTTGTATTTTATGGTGACAGCTTATGCTTACATAAAGCTGTCGCTTATTTTAATAAAACAATTATAACCACAGAAAGCGCCTGCTCGATACGATTATAAGACGTCGTATCTTTATTCATATTTCAAAATACATAATGTAAGGCTAACGCATAAGTTATCGCTATTTCTCAAATAGTGAAAGTACGGGATGCGAATTGACTTGGTTTACTTATAATTAACTTATTAAATACAAATTGTACATTTACATAATTCCGGACTAAACGGTGCTAAAGTAAAACGTATACATCCATTGTGGCTTTTCTAATCGATACTCAAATTTAATATAATTTCTCTAAATTAGTTTTCTCTAAACACTCGCTAGGAGAAAATAATGACAAATTGAGTTGTGAAAAATCCTTAGCATGACACAGTACGTATCTAATGTATTTACTTAGTAAGAATAGTCATTATATTTTGCGAAACTTAGATAAGCTTCTGATAAACTGCGTATTATAAAGCAATACTGATTTCAACTGTATTCAGACTATCAAGAATATAATCTGCACTTAACATTTTAATCATTTCTAATACAAAGGAAATTTAAAAGCGTCAATTCTATATGATAAAAATTAATACAATAATATGGCTCGTTAACAATATTATTATTTGCTCGTCGGTATTAAAAAAATATACTTGATTTATAATTTGGTTTCCAAAAGAGGCCCTCGATTAGAGAGTTTTAAAATTAATCATTGCGTTCCAATTAACGATGTTGCATTATCAGCCAATGCTTATAGCTTTCGAATCGGCACAATCGTTTAGCACGCCAACATTTACGCGCGATACACAATGTACATACGATAGTACTAAGAAGGATGGCTTCTAATTGTTATTAAAATTGTTACCGATAACTCGTGATATGAGTTTCATGAAAGAGGAGAGAGAGAGAGAGAGAGAGAGAGAATCAAAAGTTTTTACGGAATTATCAGCTACACAATGACGTAAATGTCGCATTCGAGGCTAACAAGGGAAGCCGCCGTCAGCGATACGCGATTACGAACGCACGCGCACGTAGATGGGACGTACACACTTAGGCGCAATGAATCACTTTATCAAGACACTCGGGTCGATGCTGCGCTCACAGAGCGGAGAAGCACTAGAGCTTTCGAGCCGTCGGATAATGGGCCGGTGGTGGGACAGAGGCGTCTCAGCGCGTGCAAATGACTCACCGCAAATGACTGGGAAATGACGAGGATTGTTGTGCTCGGCCGTTATCGCGACGCCACGATCGGGGCATCCTGGCGGGGCCTCCCCGTCCCGAGGAGCGACTCGCTTTTCGACCAGCGCGGCTCCATTGCTTTGCAGCGCGCCCGCCCTCCTTCCGGGCACATTGCTCCAAATGTTAATGCTCGATACGGACCCCGAGTAATCTTACGACTTATCGATTGTCTTGACTGCCTGCCCGCCTGCCCCCCCGCTCCGAACGAACGCGAGCTCACTCGCAATTACAAGCCTTCGAGCATTAGATTCAAAATCTGCTGCCGCCTCAATGATAACGACTCGGCTCACGCTTCTTTATTCCAAAGCACTGGTTTTCGGTTTTTGGCTGAAAAATTCACCCCCGTGCAAATATTCAAGATCGATGGACGTGCCTCATTCCTTCGATAAATCCTCCTCGGGAGATCGAGCGACGCAACGAACGAACGCTCGAGTAGCTTAAGCTCGAAGTGCAGGGGACCTCGTAAAGTATGAAAGTACCGGTCCCCGCTTAAGAATGAGAGGCGCAACGCGAATAAATTGTTCTCCATTGTTTCCAAGTATCGCTACTCTTGTACAAGGTTGGGTTATAATTACTTCAGGTGCGCGTAATGGAAAAAAGCCCGAGGAAAAGAAGCCGAGTACAATAGGACAAATAATAAAATGATCCGAGAAAGAAATTGGCGGCTGGAGGAGGAAAGAAAGGCGCGAGAGAAGGAAACGAGGAAACCCGTTACATATTAATACAAAGAAATTGTTAAAAAATTTCACCATCTAAAAAGTAAAGAAACATTTTTTCTCAGGCTCTGCCTCTCTCCCCCCCCCCCAGGGTAGTAATTACGCAAGGAGCAGTGCTGATTAGCTTCCAACCCCCCGAAGCTCGTATTTTTCGGCCTGCCCTCTCGGTTAGCGGCTCGTGAAATATTGGTATGCCAAGTGTCTGGGCGAAAAAAGGCTAGAAAATAAGGAGGAAGCAAAAGCCAGTCATTATGTTGCTTCCGTACGATTTTTGCTCGAGGAACTTTTTGTCGCTTAATAAAGGCTAAAAGGCAGGAATAATAACAGCCAGGCGGGAGAATTTTTTTTTTTTATTTTTTTTTATTTTTTTTTTTTTTTTACTTATTACGGTGCGTCATTGTTGGTGCGGTTTCGAGAAAAATTCTCGATGGGGAGTGGCGCAAAATGTGTAGCGCCTCCCCCTCCTCCCCCCTGCCCCGTGTCCCAAAAAGTAGTTAAAATATCTTCCGACTCTGGAGTTGCGACTTCTGGTCGGGGGTGCGTAAGAGTGGCTTAAATGCGACACGGGACTGACAACCCCAATGGGGGGGGGGGCTCTTCGTTAAGAATTGCGCTTTAAATAAGCAAAGAGATGCTCGAGGCCTTGCCATTAAACGTGATAAATTTAATCCTTTATCCCTAGAAAAAGAAACTGACTTTTGATCGAATCGACAAAATAATTCCGCGATCGGGCGCACGATTAATTATCCGGACAAGTCGAGCAACGGTTCGAGAATAGCGCACGAATAGCGTTTGAGGATTTTTACGCTAATCGGCATTAAAATCAGCCGCTGAGTATCAAAAGCGAGCTCGTAGTATTCGTTGGCTTAGCCTCTAGCTTTGCCCGGCTTAATCTCCTTTGTCAATGAGAACTCCAGATTCAGAGTTAACCTGCCGGATGGAGTAATACCTTAAGTATCCGCGCGAGTCCATTTTCGAACTGGATTCATTCGAGCAATTAACGATAAAGAGTTTTTGCTTTGTTATGTAAGGCATGACTCGGATTGAACAATTTTCACGGAAACGCAGCTTCCCCTATCGGTTGTATCATTCTCTCGACGGCTTCGCGCGATCACTCGACCAACGTTAAATTAGCTACGGTAGCAATCGAGAAATGGTAGAGAGCCGAAGCCAGGATTGCCGTTTCTTTTTTTTTTTTGTGAATCATTGCAATTCGGAGGTCGGTAAAGCTCGGAAGTCTCGATTTGTCGCGCCTGTCGACGCACTTATCGCCAAAAAGATTCGCCGTCTTGCACGAGACAAGACAAGTCTGTCTCTCCCTTCTCCGTTCGCGACCGTTAACTTCCAAACGCAACTGCCGCCGCTTTTTTCTCCGCGTTCGTTCCGCGATCGTAACAATTCTCGACTCTTACCTACGAGGATGGTTTTGCCAAACAAAAATTGGCCGCTTGACCTTTTGACAAAAGCCATCCAAAACAAAATAAGCGATCGAATTTATTCATAAATCGCGAACGTGACCTGTATACTCGATGCCCCTGGCACGAGAACAAAAGAAAGCACAGGAAGAAGAAGAAGAAGAAGAAGAAGAAGGAGGAGGAGGAAAAAAATTGCCCCGCAAATGCGAAAAGAGAGAGAGAGAGAGAGAGCCGAGAAAGAGGCTACGATTTTAAAAAAAACCTTAACGATCGCTAACTCACTGGCGCCCCTCGGTGGGATCCCCCCTCGGTCGACACGACCGAGTGCACGATTCGCCGATCTCTCGGGGAGGGGGGAGCCCCCGGCAAAGGGGAAGAAAAGCTCTGGTGGCCTTGACGGGGCCGAGCTTAAGCTGCCCGTAGCGATTTGCCGATGCCTCGGCCTAGGCTACTTCCGACTCCTCCCCGCGCAGTTGCAGCTAAGGCCGCGCGACCAACTGCCACCAGGGGCTGATTCCCGAGGAGCGTTGGCAGCGGTAGGGGGGGGGAGACCTCCGCCAAAGGAGTCGGCCGTTGTTTTGCCTCCTGGATCGATCGACCGACTCTGCGAGTTGTCCCCACAGTTGTCGCCATTGGTTAGGATCGTTCGCGAGCGGGGGACCTCGCGGTCGTCGTTCTTTCACCCGTACGCGCCGCCCTGTTCTATTTCGTTTCAGAGGTAGGATTCTTGTACGCGTGGGCCTTTTTATTATTTAAAAGGCAGCCCGCGAATGGATGGATCGGAGTGGAAAAAAAAAAACAAAAAAATTATCAACGCTATCCTGACCGTCCGATCCTACGGATGCTCTTAAAATGGAATCAATTATTCTTCCATGTATTATGTATGACTTGGGACGCCTGAAAAAAAGAAGGCCATTATAGATTTGTGACACGAGAAATCAAAGATAGATTTAAATTTGTCGAGCCTCCCTGTAATTTTAATTATCCACTGGCATGCCCTTTATTTCTCCTCTTCTCCTCGAGCGATCTCATCTTCTTCTATTATCCCTCGTCCCAATACCATCCTTGGCGCTAAGATACTCGCACACGACAATAGAATAGTCGGAATATGTTCTTTTGTTGAATTCAATTTTATCGCATTTCAATCTACAGAGGACGACACGCCTTTGGAAGACCGAAGGCGAAGTGTACACCCATACATATAGACAGACAGACAGCGGGCGTAAACAAATGATATACGTATATATATATATATATATGTACGTATGTATATATAAGGGTAAACTAAAGTTAACCTTCGGAGGGTAAATTTTTTTTTTTTTTTTTTACATAGAAAGAATTTTTTTCGAATCGGCGAAATAAATATTCAACAGTGGATTGTTGACTCTTTCCATTAATCATTTTTCAGAGCTTTAATGTACTTAGCATAAGCTTTTCTTCACAGGAATTTCGTCTTCGCTTAATTATGCAAGCTTCTATATCTCAATAAGTTAACGATGAATTATAAATTCTATCCAAGGTGGATGCCATTTATAAATATCCTACAGAAAATGCTATTAAAATTCTTATACTATATTTCATTTTATCCCTCTATCGTGTATTCTTTTTTCAGGCTGAAAATCATTTTGACGCTTTTTACTTTGCTTCTATGCTAAAGCTCAAATAAAAAGTAAATAAAAATAACTCCGCTGATTATAAGGAAACTTTATACAGAATGTGAGCGATTGTTGGTATCTCGAAGCATAATAATAGAATTTAATATGTTAGTGTAACTTAATTTACAGATTTGAAAGTGTTTAGTCAGTATTTTGTTTTTTTTTTCGAATTAAATTACGTTCAGTTTAATTTTTTTTAAAAAAAAAAAGATAGTTAGCCTTTTTTAATACTCAAAATTCAATTTTTATTTGTTAATCTATTCACGTTGATGATGTAGTAATAAAATAAGCGAATCAAATGTTACGTTTATGAAGTCTTGTATTCTTATAAGATGTAAAAAATATTAAAAAATTAAATGCTTGAAACCATGTTCTTTTATTTTTCATATTAAATTCTTTAAATTAAATTGCTCACTAAGTAAACTGAATTTCATTTCTCTTAAGTTTTGTTCACATTGACGTTCGCTTCATTGTGCATTTTCTATTTCTTTAATACCTTGCATTACGATTTTTTTTATCCATTATTTCTTATATCGTTCGTTCAATTTTCTTTTGCTTCCGTTAGGTCGTAGTTTTTATTATTATTATAATTAAAATTTAAAATAACGAAAAAAAAAGAAACGAAAAGAAAATTTAATCTAAAAAATGTCGAGAAGTTTCTTATTTTTCAAAACAAGCATTTCGTAATGCTTATAATATAAAAAATATTTGCTCGTAAAAGTAAGAAATTATTTTTGTAACGTCATGATTATCTTAAAAATGAGGAAATTTTTTTTGGCAAAATTTGAAATACATCTTATTTGAAAAATAAAAACGAAATAACAATTCGCGTCCGACAATACGTAAAATAAGAGTTGATCAGCGTTTTTTTTTATCATAAATGAATTTCTTGTAAAATGTTCAACGAACGCTAATTATATATTATTAAGTTTCATTAATAAAAAGTAAATAATATGTAAAAGACCTTGATGAAAAAGAAACTCTCGTGAATTTATTCAGGCGTGCTTAAAGTTCGTAGGTAATAAAGAAAGCGCCAGAACACGATGAAGAAAAAAAAAAAAAAAAAAAGAAAGAAAAGAAAAGAAAAAAGATACAGGGGTCGTGTCTTTGGCTAATGAAAGTTTATACATTCCTCGTGTATAGATTCTAAATGAAAAGGTACAGACGCCTGCGTTCTCCTAACGTCTTCCTCCTAACGAAAGCAGCCAAACGAACGAACTGGAAATCGCGACGGGCTCGTCACTGGCTAACGAAGTTACAAGCCAGAGTCTAGAGTCGCGTTAGGAGGAAAAGCGGCGCTATCGGCCATCGGTGGCGAGGGAGAAGTCTCCCCCCCCCCCGCCGGGCCCTCCTAAGGCACCTGCGCTCGGCGCAATTACGCGCGAGGGGGGGGGCGCGGCGGGTCCGCTTCCGGAGGGGGTTGGCCGGCGAGGGGTAGAGCCGCCACTGCGTAAGGGGCCTCCGGGGGTCACCTTGAATTTCGCAGCCGGGCACTCGCGTGCACGCGGGTTTTTCCAGGCCAAGTGCGCCCTCGCCCGCGGGCTTCCGGGCTCGACCCTCCGGCCGCCGCTTCCGCTTTCCGGTGCTCCTCCTCCGCCGAGCCCCGCCGATGCGCTCGGCGTTTCCCCGCTTAGCGCGCGCGCACCCCACCCCACCCCCTCGCCCCGTCCATCGATCGAGGCTGCCTTTGTTCGTCTCCTCCTCCTCCTCCTCCTCCTCCTTCCCCTGAAATGGGAATAAGCAGCGACTGCGATATTAATAAGCCAACGGCGGCCTGGGGTTTTTCGCGGAGTTGGAATCAACCCCCGATACTTCCCCCCCCCCCCCTTCATCGATCGGCCCACCCTCAACTTTCACTCCCAGTCCTGGCGTTTTTTACACTCTCCCTTCGTTCTCTCCTTTCGTCAAAATAATTATCCCCAAGGCGTAACATCGCTCCGACTGATTATTCTCCAGGCTGCGTATATAAATTTGACGGATCTTACGATGATAATGCAATCTTAAATAATGCACAGGAAACGAGGCTTGTGGCGAGGAAACGTTGAAATCCGGCTTGGTTTAAAAAATTTCTTTCCTTTCGGTAATTCACACGTAAATGTTGTCTGCTTCTGTCCGAGAGGAGTTTAATGCATTATTCATCGAGGCTTCGGTATGTTTAATTTCTCTCTCTCTCTCTCTCTCTCTCTCTCTCTCTCCGTTAAGTGTAATAAGCCTAAGAACAAGAACGGGTCTCGCATAAATTGTCGAAGTGAAAAATATACATATTATCCCTATGCCACTCTCATGGAAATTGAAGGCTTAGTTTTTTACCGCTCGCAGGACATTTTAACAATTAATTGTATTCCGTTGCGATACGCATAGTTCCGCGCAATCTATAGTAAACTAAGAAATGCAAAGTGCATTCGACATTTGTATCCTTTTTTCAATGTAATGACTCTATAATTCCTCTCGATTCGAAGCAGGTAAGAGAGCGATTCGTTTTCAAGAACTTGCATTTTTTCCTTTAATTCTTATGAATTATGAAGCGAATAAGGGCAGACTGGTATTGAAATACAAAGGAATGAGAGCATATAATATATTGAAGTGTGTTATTGACTCCTCTCTCTTCCCTCGCTCTCTTTTAAAGGAAGAACCATAACTTGCTACTTTGGAGCTACTCCTTTGGCTTTAAAGTACCCACTTTTATACATTATTTATCCATTATTGTTTCGAACAGTAATGGCTTTGTTCTTTATTAAGTGCTTTCTTGTTAGCCGGCTGTGTTCATTGATAAGGACCGATGATTTTTTAATCATCATTCGTTGATATTGTTGCTTTTGGAAAATCGTAATCGATGCTTTCAAAAATATAAATCAGTGTAGCAAATAACGCATTAGAATCGAAAGCTCACCGTCCGGTTTTTAACGTTATTTACGAATTCAAGAATAATTTATTTTAAAAAATTCCCGTCCAAATGCCAATCATTTGTTACTTATTAATATTCAAGGCTTTGTCAAATGTTAGCTTATATTTATTATAGAAAAACACCGTGTTGTTTAAAAAAGGAAAGTTTGACGTAAATAAGATGAATCACTGATATGAATGTATAAATCTTGAAAGTACCCTATCTTATTTTTAATGTCATTTAAAATCATACGTACTGCCTTTAGGCATTCTGTCGACTCTTGCAATTATGTTTATAATACTGCGCGTTATGTATCAATAACATTATACTTATGTCTTATATTATTCAGCACTTTTGTAAATTAACTATTACAAATAAAATTACCCGATTTAATAGATTAAATAGTTTTTGGTCGAAGAATTAAGCGTTAAATAAATTTTCGATAAAAATGATTTTCGTTAAAAAAAAAAAAAAAAAAATTTAAATAATTTCTTTGGCGTGCGAGTTACGTAACCGACAAAATAAAAATCGCCAAGCATAATTTAATTCGCTGATAATAAATCTTTACGTAAGTCTGAATTTTATCAGCATTTTTTAAAATATTTACCAATTCATAGTATATGCAAGAATGCGTGCTTCTATAAATATATAAAAATGGTAATTAAAAGTAGGCAGTGAAATTTCGGCATATTTTTTTATGGAATCTTAAAAGAGAACTTCTAATTGAATAATATTATAGTAACGCGAAAGTTATAAGAGGCATAATTAGACGAGTAACGGCCTATAAATGACCAAAGATTTAAATTTATTAAAACTTTTTGAATAAAATAGGTCGTTTACTTATTGTCCTTACATTAACTATTGTTTTAGCTTACTTCAAAAAATAATTGATTATTATAAAGCATTATTCGTCCGTTAATCTTTATTATTTTTGTACTGCAGAATCCTATAAATATTGATCTCAGAATGGATTGGCGAGCGAAGATAGTCTTTTAACAGTCAATTAATTTTCACAACAAAGAACAATTAAGTACTACACTGTTTAAGTTTGAATATCGCAATGGACTTTTTTCAATTAAAGGAAAAACAAAACGGTAGCAGAGGATTTTTGGATAAATCCCTACCGTAAGAGCATCGTAGTAAGGCGTTGAAAAAACGAAATCGCTTAGCCTATTAGCGTTGCTTTATCATAATAAAATATTCATAAGAATAGGCGAGCCTGGATAATAATGCTTATAAGGTGCAATCGATGGGCCGTAAAGTATCGTTGAAAATGGAGGAGAAGAGCTTCGGATCGATGTTAAATAAAGGAGTTGAGCGATAAAGAGAAAATGATTCGAGGAGTGAATTGGCAGCGGTCGAGGAGTAATCGGCCGAGTTGAAAAATCGGAGAGCCGAGAACGCGAGGCGACATTACGCATAGCGATTGCAGGCGTCGTGTGGCATTCGAGCGAGCGATGGGGACGAGTAGACAGAGAGCCTCGTGTTTTTCCCGGGGCGGGGAGGGGTGGCGGACGAGGCCGCGAGCCTCGAAGCCGAATGACAAACTTTAAACGAGCAACGCTCGAGAGTTTGCCGAGCTCGAGCCGAGATACGCAACGTCGATGGTAGGTTTTATCGCGCGGTCCACGCCAATCAAAAGCGAGGCGCATTCGAGAAGGGCGGCAGGGATGAATTCAAGGTGAAGCCTCGCACTGCAGCGTGCCCGCCAACTCGTTGGAGGCAATCGCGAACGTAGCCGAGGAATAGGGTAGGAAATCGTCGGTCGCGCCTCCGCTCCGCTTGGAAATTAAGCGGGCGCTTCCTCGGGAGACTCGGACCGGGGATAAAGCCCGACTTCCCGTAAGGGTTCGACAGTCGTCGGTCAAGCCCCGAGGGATCCGAGCTTCTCCTGTCTCTCTCTCTCTCCTCCCGTCGGCCTTAGAAGGCCGCGGCTGCTACGCCCGTTGGGAAACGGGCCTTAAAACGGCGGCGGTGGGGGGGGGCAGCCTCCGTTGCGCGATGCGCCTACGCGGCACACGTGTCAGTAGATATCGTAGGGCCTACCGATTGGTCGGCCGGCAAGCAGCAGCTCGCTCCTACCAGTTTGCCTCTGCTACCGAGCATCCATCAATTATCCGGCTCGCGTCAATTGTCAAAGGTAATTAACGCACGTCTACGCGCGCGCGCGCACCTCCTCCTTGGGTCGCAGCACAAACACCCACCCACGCACTCGCGCGCCTCCGCCTTTTCTTCCCTTTGATTTTTATTATTATTGTTGTTATTGTTATTATCGTGGCAATTCGTGGCGATGGCGGGCAATTTTTCAATTACGATCAGGGGACGCTAGAACTGCTCGGACTCGGTGACCAATGCTGGATAAAGCCGCGGAGTCCTTAACGTCCGCTTGTGGCCAAGCCACGATTAATCGTCCCCTTCCGCAGAGAATAAGGCTCCGGCTAGATTAGCTCCTGATAACGCAGAATCGCAATCGCTCGATTTGCATTTGCTCGCGAAAGGGCCAAGTATAAGGGCAAATTAAGCGCCAAAAATAAGCCAGAGCACCGGCTTAAGCTTACAACGTATTGCTTTATTATCCCCTGAGAAGTAGGCTCATAGTTACTTAATTATTGAATCGATCAAAATCTTTATTCTCGTTCCAATAGAAAACGTAGCGCTGCAAAGTGGAATAGGATGAGTAATGGCTTCGTTTCAATTGTAAAATTAAGCTCCCCCCGATCCTAGACACCTGAATTTCAAATGACACCGAGATGTGATTTATCTTTAGATCTTCGAATCTTGAATTTTTTCCCGTGAATAATCCTACCCAATCGCATAATCAATGTACTTAAGTGAATTTCGTACAAGTGTAAATATTTAAAAAAAAAATAGGAATTCCATGTCAAAGATGAAGATTTACGGCATGCCAAAGAATTTGTAAATTACATAATCGATCGCCTAGGAAACTTTTTCTAGCCAAAGAAACAAATAATTGATTCGTCGGGGACTCTAGGAGTGCCCACGTTATTTAAGTTCATCGGGCGATAGAGAAAATTGTCCCCCCGATGAAGAAAACGGGTCATGTTTCTTTTGGCCCAACGGCTGGTTCTGTTCCCTTTTCCTTCCCTACAAGCGCGATTCTTTTTTTTTTTTTGCACTCAGAGCTATTGGGCAGCTATTGGAGGCTGGAAAAAATGGATAAAGAAAAACTTGGATCATTTGGTTGCTTAGCCAAGGCCGTAAATTAGTATATTTCCAGTGTTTCTACGTTAAATAGGACGGCGTGGCTTTGTGAAAGAAGGAATTTTGGAATGGGCGCCAACGCCAGGGAGGAGAGCTCCTTTTTGGCGGATTCGGATTTGCCATAGTTGAGAAAACAACGAAAGCCGCGCCTCGTTAAAAAAATCATTCTACTGCGCGTACCTTAATCTAGCGCGAGCCGGCCGCGTTTATGCGCGAGCGAATTAATCTGGATTTTAATAGGGCTGCCGACGTGCCTTGATTAAAGCTCAAGAGCCGGTGAGCCCTTGCCGCGCTTTAAAGGTCGTGTACTAATTGTTTCGTCCTCCATGCCCATCGGCGCATTCGTCGAGCGATAACTACCGAAAGCCTCACGGCTGCCGGACTAGGCGCAGTTTTATTATCCTCGCCGATGCTCCCCGAATCGCCAACTGTTACCGTCGCTCCGCTCACTTGGCGCCGAACTCTCCTATTTATATCTTCGCTCAATTCAACTCGGAACTTGGAAAGTCCTGCTAATAATATATATATATATTCATCGTTTGTTGATTTTTACTCGCGGTTTTTACAATGACTTTTCTTGGCGGTGAATTTGCTGCCCTTTTTTTTTCTTACTTCGATAGATAAATTTTTAATTAGTTCTTTTGTTTGCTTTTTTCAGCGGTGCAGGATCCTCATTATTAACACGCGTACTCTAAAGTACAATATCAGCTTAAAACTGTTGTTTTAGTAATACACAATATATTAAAAATGTAGGACATTTTTTTTTTTTTAAATACAATTTAATATGATTAATTTCAATCAGAACAAGTCATGTTTTATGACTGTATTTAACGGTAGACTGCACAAAAATCATTTGTATACAAATAATATCTATTAGAAAAGAAAAGTACCACTATGTTGTTGTATTTCAACCGCGATGCAAACCATTTCAACAGAATTTATCATTATTGAATATATATATGTATGTATATATGTATTAAGAACTCATTCGATACAAACCAAGAGACATTTGTGCTCTATCATACATATATATATTATACGTATATTATATTTTCGGTGACTAAATATAAATGAAATTTATATTGATTTTATTTTCTCCGTTAATAAGTAACTTATGAAAGAGATGCGATACATTCAGTGAAAATCTATACGGATAATTATTAAAGCGTTGATAAAGCGAAAGGTGTATTTATTATAAATACGATATTATAAGACTTGGTATTACTAAGAAAAATGCAGAATGAGTCGTGGAAAAGCAGCAGGGAGAGTAGCGCGAAAAACGCAAAGGTGAATAATAATAATAATAATAATAGTAGCGGCGGCGGCGGCGGCGGTAGTAATGATACCATAATGTAATGTTCGCAGCGTATAAAACGTCGGCCGAGGAGCGGGGGAGAAAGCTCGATTACGAGAGCTAATGAAAATGAGTGGGACCGCGGGTGGGTGGGGGTGGGGGCGAAGCAAAGTAAAGGTAATAATAATAAGGCGCGTGTCCGTTTGTTTGCAAACAGCAACTGAAGGATGAACTGGGCGAGGTGGTGGCGGAGATGGAAGCGATGGAGGGCGGCGGCCTCGCGGCCGACGAGTCCAAGCCGTCCAACAAGGCCAAGCAAACGTCCATTGGTAGGAAGAAGTTCAACATGGACCCGAAGAAGGGCATCGAGTACCTGATAGAGCACGGACTGCTGACGGCGAGCCCCGACGACGTGGCCCAGTTCCTCTACAAGGGCGAGGGCTTGAACAAGACCGCGATCGGGGACTACCTCGGGGAGCGGCACGACTTCAACGAGTGCGTCCTGAGGGCCTTCGTCGAGCTCCACGACTTCACCGACCTGATACTCGTGCAGGCCCTCAGGCAGTTCCTCTGGTCCTTCCGGCTGCCGGGCGAGGCCCAGAAGATCGACCGGATGATGGAGTGCTTCGCCCAGCGCTACTGCCAGCTCAACACCAACATATTCACCAACACCGACACCTGCTACGTCCTCAGCTTCGCCATAATAATGCTCAACACCTCCCTCCACAACCCGAGCGTCAAGGACAAGCCGAGCGTCGAGCAGTTCATCAACATGAACCGCGGCATCAACAACGGCGGCGACCTGCCCCGGGAGCTCCTCGTCGTGAGTCAAGAGCCTCTCTTCCTTACCCCCAACGGCCCCCCGGGGCTGCTCCTAGCCCTCGCCCCGAGGGGAAGCCCTGCCCCGCCGACGCGACACCGGTCCGATACTCCCACCCACCCCCTCTCCCTCTCTCTCTCGTTTTCCTCCCACCCTCGACCGTAATTCGTAAATTCGTTCGTTTTTTACGACTGGCGACTCTTCCCTCCCACTCGGCCTCTCGAGGATAATCGAGTCTTCCAATGATCGAAGAAAGTCATTTGAAACCAGTAGCGCAACTGGTATAGCCCGTAATTAACTCGTTTTTAGAAAAATTCCTCTATTTTCTAAGTAATAATTTACCTCCGTCTCTCGAAAATTACAATGCTCGCGATAAACGTATTTCACGACGAAGTTTATCTTATTTACGCGGCCGATCGTTTTATGGAGTATTTTCTTCTTTTTTTTTTTTTTTTTTTTTTTTTTTTTTTGGATTTCCTCTTTGTAAGCCCACGCGAAATTAGATATTTATTGGCCGTATCTTCTTTCAAAGAGGCGAAATACCACGTAAACTCAATTTACATTTGCGCGCCCCTTGGCAGGCCTAGCCGTTGATAGATAGTTGTTAAATTGTTGCTAAAAAAAAAAAAAAAAAATAGTTTATTAACTACATTAGACCATAGATTAGATGCAATGCTCGCTAAGCTTACTCGTAAACGATTTACGACCATTCTGTGAAAAAAGCACTTTCAAAAATATATTAGGCCGGCCAGACCAAAGCATTCGTCGGCTATTTGCGATGAGAAAGTTAAGAGTTTTTAATTTTAATGCTATAATTGAAATCGTATCGAAAGCATATGAGAAAATATTATTTTCACGTGCTAAAAATCATCGCGTAAACTCCTCGAGAGTTCTGTGATAAAATTAAAAAAGCAAGATTATTGCCTGGCATCATCGCTACTATTCCCATTGAAAGATATTAATGAATGGATGCTCGCGGTCGCTTTTATTTTCAGGCTTATTTAACAAATATTTTTAGCATACATCTTAAATGGATGGGTTCGGAAATAATTTCGTTTTAATTAAAACAATCGGCAACGTGACGCGCAAGTTAGATTTAGACATTCATTTTGAATTTATATAAACAAAAGGCCTGACACGGAGAATATCTAACTTTACGCGCAAAGATATATATATATATATATATAGGAATATTAAGTTTAAAGTTGAGCAATGAAAAAATATGCTTGTATGCTATTAAAGCCTTGACACTTGATCAAGCATTAAAATACCGTGATTAAAATGATCCTAAGGCCCTTTAAATACAATTTTATGTACTTTGTAATCGATTCCTCGATTAATTTAAATTCATGATTTGTCCGGAAAAAAGTCAATAAAACTTTAATAAAAGGCCATTTTCATCGTGGGCAATAATATAGTCGTGATATTAGGCTAATTTTAGAATAATATAATTTTTGTTTAGTAATAGTGCCACTGTCGTTGTCGTTTTGATTTATCGTTTTGAATTATCGTCGTATTTTAATCGCGTTGATCGAACTTCCGTTACTTGAAAGGGGATAATCCGGACGGGTTTTCATCCGAGTAGGCCTACCTTTTAAAATTGATGATGGGTGGGTGGGTGGGGGGGGGCGGGCATTGAGTTACCTTCAATAGTTATTTAATAACGAATAAAAGTCAGCGCTGCTGATAAAAAAAAAGAAAATGTATCGCGCGAATACAATTGATAGGCATCGAAAGCCTTTTTTGCCCATTGGGCGTTCTTATAAACATCAACCCAAAGGAAAATAATACATGTACGGGGTACGCATTGTTGGTTGTTAAATTTTAGAGTGGCCCTTTTTCCACGGCCGGGCAATAATATTCTTTCGAACTTCCTCGCAAATAAATAATGTCCCTCGCGCAAAATCGCCTGTAATTCATAAAAAGATGCCGATACACAGCTTATTGCCATTACCACTACCCGTAATTTTCCATGAATTGCAGAGTCTTTACGAGAGCATAAAGACAGAACCTTTCAAGATACCGGAGGACGACGGCAATGATCTAATGCATACCTTCTTTAATCCTGATAAAGAGGGATGGCTCTGGAAGCAAGGTAATGAAATCCCATGGCTCGGCACTTACTCATTGTTATCCAAGACTGTCCTTGCATTGCGAGCAGTTAATTTTTAATAACATTTCGTAAGGCCCCGCGATTATCCTTATCAGTGTCGGTCTAAAACCCTATCGCACATTTCTTGATTAGCGATCTCACTTCATGACATCCATTGATAATCATCGACGATGATGTTGTCTTTAGAATGATTTTTTTCTTCTTCTTCTTCTTCTTTTCTTCTTCTTCTTTTCTTTCTTTCTTTTCGATCGGTGATATCGCCGAAGTTCGCCGAATCGCCGATTAAAATCAACGCGTTCCCGAGAAAAGTAATATTATTCCGTGGAAGGTATTCTATGAAAAGCTTAATTTATCAAAGACACGTCGCGATTCATTTTACCTCCTGGCAAAGAGCTCGCATTATGAAATTGTTTTCTCGGTCGCGTCCGTTTCTATCGTTTTATTGAAAGGATATTTTTTTCACTGAAAACATTGTCTTTTCTTTATTTACTTATTGATATTTACGAAGCAAGTGAAATTGGAAGAATCGCATTATTTAAAAGCCGTAGTTCGAAAACAATGACCGAGTATTTTATGAAAGTAGTTAGCTTAGAATTAAAATTTATTAATTCGTAGCCTTTATCGTTGACGTAATTTTTTTTAGAATTGCAAGTGCATCGTATTAACGCTTTCATTAAAACAATTAGGCAATGGCATCTTCTTTTTATGTAATTCTAAACACCAAATCTTAAAGTGCACAACAGTAATGTATGGAAGATAAAATTTCACCTACAAAGGGCAAAAAAGCGGCCAAAAATATAGACCTAAATAATGCTAGATGTAAACGTACGACGACTTGTGGTACAGCGATGGGTTGGCAATGTTGAAAAAATAGTTTGTCGGTCGCCGGCTCGGTTGGCAGCTCCTCGATTCCCATTGAATCTTCATTATCGAGCAAATTGCCCTTTAAACCTCGACGCAAACGAAACCCGTTCAAAGGGGCGGCGGGGGGCGGGGGTTTCGCTTTAATAAATATAAAAGAATTCACAAGAGCGGCGTTTCCGGTGTGCCTCCCTCAATCCGGCCAATAGACCGCGAGCTACGCTTAAAAATAAATATCGACGATGATACTTTACGATACGCGAAGATAAAGCGATCGCAAGATGTACGTACGGGCGAGGAGCAAACGCTGAATGGTGATTAATGGTATTTCGCGGGGAGCGGGGAAGTTAATAAGACTCTGACAATTCGTACGGCTTCGTTTAAAGAGAGCAAAAGAAAAAAAAAAACAAAAAATATAATAGTCTTCGTCTGGGAATTTTCTCTCTGGGAGCGCAGTTGCGGTATGTACAAGATTTGGGTCACAGCGTATAACTATTTTCTCATCTTGTTGTGAACGACATCTCGGGCATGTCCGAATAAACCGCACGTTGTCTACTACTGCCTCTTTGTATCTGGAAGGTGTGTGTGTGTGTGTGTGGGTGTGTATAGATATAGATATACATATATATATATATCGCTCTCGTTCTCATTCTCACTCTCACGCTCGCTTCTCTCTCACGCTCGCTTCTCTCTCTCTCTCTCTCTCCCCCCCCCTACCCCGTTATCTCGTACACCCAGTAATGTTAAAGCGCCCAAATCCATTTCTGTCTGGTAGCGAATGTGTATTAAAATCATGTTTCTATTCTTATTCTATGCCGCTTTGTACCAACTGCTGATCTGACGGAGACAGCAGGTAAATAATAATAATAAAAAACAAAAAAAACAAAAAAACAAAAAAAAAAAAGAAAAAAAAAAGAAGGAGCAAAGGCCCATCTAGTGGTGCCCGAGTCCTCGGGGCTGGGCGCAACAGCTAATCTCCGTTTTTCTCTGTTGTCCCCCCCCCCCTATTGGGGCCCGACTCTAAACAGGTGGACGCTACAAGAGCTGGAAGAGGCGCTGGTTCATCCTGAACGACAACTGCCTGTACTACTTCGAGTACACGACGGACAAGGAGCCCCGAGGGATCATTCCCCTGGAGAACATCCAGGTCAGGGAGGTCCAGGACAGAAATAAGCCCCACTGCTTCGAGCTCTACGCGGCCGGCTGCGAGTTCATCAAGGCCTGCAAGACCGACAGCGAGGGCAAAGTCGTCGAAGGTACTCTCCTCCCCCCCCCAACCACCCCAATCTCACCCACCTATCGAGCTACCGATTTACGCTCCTCCTCCGCCCCCCGACCGACCGATCCACGATAAATAACCGAGCGGAGCTCGAGCATCGAGCCGGCCTATAAATCCCTGCCCCCTTCTTTCTCATCTTTGTCTTTTACTTCTATAATTAAGCATCCCCGACTTACGTTCGTTCTCCGCTTCGGCTTTTCAGGTAAACACACGGTTTACAGAATGTCCGCTGCAACGAATGAAGAGAAGGACGAATGGATAAAATGCGTAAGGTGAGGATTTTTTTTTTTGTTTTTGTTATTTAAGGGCAAGACCATCCTCAAGAATTGTTCGGCTTTAAAGATACTTGAGAATACAAATATTATCTATTATCTATCCGTTTGTATTCTTATTGTAACGATCTTTACACCGGTCGATCAGAATTCTTCAAAGTCATTAGCCAATTAAATTCCATTCTTTTTTTTTTTAATTTTATCACGGAGTATTATTATCCAAGGGAACAAAATACGTGACAATGCATTTTAACCATGGGCGCATTACTTCAATGTAAAAATCGGTCCTTTGCTCTCTAACTCTGGCTCTGTATTTTCCTTGGCAACGAATTATCATAATTTCACAATATCGGGGCGATGTAGATTAAATATCGAATCAGGCATTCGACCAACTCTATCGATTGTGCAGTCGCGATGCTTTGGTCAATGTCGGGATGCGGAGCTAATGGGCGAGCGATTTGAATTGTTTCGCGCGCCTCCTTTGTAAATCTCATCTCGGTAAGGTAATTATTTTCCTACGAAAGCACCTTCAAGAGGGTGCAAGATTTTCCCTCAAACTTTACGAATCGATGAAATTTTAAGCAATAGGTCGCGCACGACTCGTTGGCTTGTGCAAACGCGCCTCAAGCGAATTTCGAAAGCTCAAAGCTATGCTTAATTATGTTTTTGTTGTTGTTGTTTTTGTTTTTGCATAACCTCTATTCGGTAATGAGCTTTTTTCAAGCAGCGTTAAAAAAACCCCGCTGGCGGTCAGAGTCCAATCGGTCGTAAAATCTACCCGTCGCGCGCGTAGAATAATATAAATGGTGTAGCGGTAATCGTAAAAAAAAAAAAGCTTTTACACGTGCCGGTTTGTTATATTTGAACGGGGTTGCCTAGGCGATCGATGGGATTGCAAGAGCATTAAGAACCTTGTTGTGCGTTTTCGCAGGCAAAGCATATCCCATAACCCGTTCTACGATATGCTGGCCGCGAGGAAGAAAAAGGCCCAGAAAACGAACGTCCACTCCAAGGGCTAAGAGGGTCGTCGAGGAGCAGCTCCGGGAGGATCCAGGAGGCGCCGAGAGGTCGGGGCCTCGGCCCTGAGTCCCTCCCGGCCTGCCGCCGCTTGGGGGCCCCAGTCGCGCTCCTCCGTCGGGCCCGGGACGTAGGGACGACGTCGCCTCGAGGCCGAACGGGCCCGAACTTCTAGGATCTTCGCTCCGGCCGCGCGCCACCGACGTCGACCTCCACCGGGCCCCGCAAAAAGGCGCCCCCCCCCCTCCCTCCCTGTCCGAGATCTCCTCTCGCTGTAAATTACCGATCGATGTAGTGTAACGAGCAGTTTTCGAATTCAAGCCGAATTCTTTTTAATCCATCCATCCCCCGACGATCCCCGCCACCATAACCCCCCCCCCCACTCCTGTGAATATCTCCGAACAATATTAATTAAATTACGTAAGCCGCGGATGATAATATCGTTACTTCGTCTTTTCTTTGTGCCAACTTAACTACAAATTGCAAATTTGTAAATTAAGGAGTAATGTTGACTGAATCTTCCGAAGCCGATTTTTTCGCATTTTCTTCCCTATTTATTTTCAAGCACTCTACAATCCTAATCCATAAAGTAGAATCTAAGCGATTCGCTACTATTTAAGATCGACCTTCGTTCCCTCGTTCTATGCTTGCGTTTCGGATTTTCTCGATTGAAACATTTGTGGTTTTAACTGTGTTACCGTTTCTTCCGCATTGTGCATTAATTTTATAATTATAACAAAAGTCTTGTCTTATTGAAAAATTTTTTATTCATTCACTTGATTTGTCAAAATTTTCACGGCAGAGGTCAAAACAAAGAGTTGGTACTTTTAATAGATGCTCTACATAATTATTTAATTCGGGAATCGAGCTCCTCGGATACATATATATATATATATATATATATATATATATATATTTATTTCCTGCGGGCCGCTAAATTAAATTCCTCAACATTATTACCTATTCGATAGAATGTTTTCCAAATTCTCAATAAAATTGTTCACCCGATTTCTTTCAAGTTTATCAGCTTTGTTAAGCTCGTACGCGTTGCTTATTACCGAACATTATTGAGAATTGTTTATTTGTGAGAGTGAACATCTATTAGAGATTAAAATAATTTCAAATCAATTCCCATCTCTTCGTGTACATTTAATTGCATAAAAAATGAAAACGAAGCTATATATTTATTGAATAAACACATGTAAGGATAATAATCTTCCGATAACTTTAAAGGGTATCAGCAAACTTTAACAAAGTCAAAGAAAAATGTACAACCTCTTACTTTGAAATAATCAATGGCACTTACTTTAAAAGAAAAAAAAATAGTTAAAGAGTAGGTGCTGTTTAAATTTTGACCAAATTTTCAACATGATGTTCAGTATGTGTAACAATCGTTTGCCTTATTTATTAAACCGAATCCTTTTTGTCTTCTTGAATTTTTAATGTAGTCTTTTATCATTATAGTAGCTAAATTGTTATCAAATTGTTGCCTTGCTTAAAAGGCGACAAAACGGGCGATAAGCACTGCATAATTGAAAAGAAATTGTACACGAACACGAGAGGTAAAATATGCAAAGTTGTGATAGTTCTGTATTTATTTGAGCAGATTATATAACAAGTGAAGAAATCAATTGATCTGCTCATGCTTGTAATTATTTCTTTTTTTTTTTTTTTTTTTTTTAAATCGAAAAAGAATTTCCCTCGTTACGATTGTACTTTATTGTACAGTATTTGTATAGTATGGTCTGATGCATCAAACATGACAAAAACATTTTTCTAATTAATTGTATACATGTCAATATGAATCCTTATATAACGTTTGTTAGACCACATATCCTAAAGATAAAAAACGTCAAATTGTTTTTATGATACGTATATAACGTCTTGTATATTATTGCATATATTCATGTATATATATATATATATATATATATTTATATATATATTTATATATAATATATATAATGAAATATTTATGCATTATTAGATGTAGATATTTTATTTGGAAAGATTGATTGATAAACAGTGGTAATTAATTTATATACATGATAAAATGTAATATTCAAACATCAAGTAAAAAAAAAATTAGTGTAATAAGATTAAAGGGAATAAATAAAAAGTTTATATATGTTTTTAAAAATTAGTTGCATTTTTTAATTGCTAATATTGTATAAAAAAAAATTTGTGATATAATATATTTATGTAGAAAATATACATTTTCAGTTCCCGCAGTTTAAAATAATAAATGCCTTATTTAATGTTATTAAATCCATTGATAATAATAAAATTAACGTCTCGGCAACATCAAAGACCAGAATGTAATTTTGTTATTTCGGTTAAACTATTATTAATTGGTCCTTTATTACTCTAGACGATCAAATGCCAAAACAAATAAATTAAATGATGTTTATGTATTAAATAATGATGTAACTTAATTTTCAATATTGGGTACCTTTTATCATGTGGCATCAAAGTCAAATAAGCAGAGGTGCACAGTTTATGACTCAATCCTTTCTAAACTAGTCGCTATGGCTAATTCATTATGCGTTTGCGAAACAAAAGCGAGCAAGGTACTTTTCACTTTAATAAGAATAGGAAAAAACAAAGAAAAAGAACATCGAAAAAGCCTTATGATACAATGAATAATTGAGAGGGAAAAATGTAATTTTATAGAATTCTGATTTTAGTGAATCATGATCAGAGTATCCCTAATGAAAACCAGCTTTACTTCATACACAAGCATCGTCAAGTGATGCTAATTGGAAACAATGATTAATTAATTCCTTACACGTGTAAAATTTTTCCCAATGGATTGATTTTTACGATGTGTTTTTCAAAAAAACAAAAAAAAAAACAAAACAAAAACAAAAAAATACTAAAGGCTAATGAAAACAGACAAACATACAAGTCAAAAATGATAATTTCTTTTGCTTTTTATACTATATTTCGTAAAATCTATGATATAAATTATAATTGTAATTTTTTAAACGATAAAGTAGAAAAATTAATGTTTGAAAATGCCAAAATACAATTATTTTCTTAGGAAATGCTTCTGCAAAATTTTAATCTAACAAAATTATAAATATTTGCAGAATGCATGAATAATATATATATATATATATATATATATATATATTTTGTGAATGAAAATTGTAAAATGCTAATTGTGAATATTTTTTTTGTTAAACGTACAATACTGTCCTTGTATATAAAGTATATAACAAATGATTTACCTATAAAGTTCAACTAAAATTCACACGATAAATTAGTTGAATGTATAAATATACGTAGTAGTAATATAATACGGTCTAGGACTTGATGTTTTTCTGTTTTTTAAATATTTGAGATGTTTAATATGTTGACAAATGTATTTCCTGTTATACTTACCGAAAAATATGATTTAATATTAAATGTTCTAAAATTTGCTTTTACATGTACAAGAAAATAAATTATTCGAATCATCATTAATAAAATGTAAACTTAACAGGGAAGTTCCGTTTGGCCTTGATTATTTATATGAAAGTCTTGCTAGGTTGCTTAAACGTTGTATATTTAACTGTAACCGTGCATCACAGTTATATTACAGTGAATTAATTGAATAAAATGAGTCAAATGTCAATAATATTAGATTGTATAATTTACAGTTTTGTAGGTATAGCATAAATTGTATTTGATAAGAAATTCGCTTGCTTCTATTGATTATTGTAAAAATGAACCAGCTATTGTCTAATTATTATATTTGATCTCAAGAAATAATGAAATGTACGATGTCTCAACGTAAAAGTCGTAGGTTTATTTTGTCATAAAAAAAATGATCAACCACGAGATTGTAAGACGTACAATCGCAATAACTCTGGTGTAAACTTAACGCGTGGCGCAGTGCGAATCTCTTTGCCATTTATCGAGTCCTCTTTTCAAGGCTCTTTTCTCTCGGCGGTAATTCTTTCCAAAATGAAACGCGATCCCAATAGTGTCGCCTTCGTTTTTTTTTTTTTCCTAAGTTTGGTGCAAGTTTTACTGCTGCCCCGTTGCTGTGCGCTTGACGTTAATGCGAGAGTCCGAAAAGAGCGAACCGCTTTTGGTGCACGTGCAAGTAAAAGTGCACCGCCCGCGCAATCGCGGCTGTAAGATAAGCATCGTAGGATGCATTTGTACGCGAGAGTAAATGAATGTGGCAGAGACGAGTTGTCCATTGTGAGACATTTAAGAGGACCACATTGTGTGGCTTGTACAGTTGAAACTTTTTGTGAGCTATCTCTGAAAATTGTACATTTTGCTGTAAATTGTTACTTTTATTTCATGGTTGTTATCGTATGCATAATAATAATAATAATAATAATAATTATAATAAATAATAAATAATAATTAATAATAATTATTATATGTACCAAGTAAGAAAACATCTAAGCATCCAATTAAACGCCATTAATAAATAATATTTTCTTTTCTTAAGCGTCGTTTTTCTTTTTACCATTGCTATTCATTTAATTAAAATGCGCTTACAAATTAATGATCAATTTGACGATCGAAATTAAGGAGGCCCATTTTCCGGGGCTATGTTTAAAACAAAACCTTAAAAAATACATAAATTTACGTTTACTACTCCGGACTATTTTATCCTCCAAGCCGTATACTTTTAAATTATACATGGATACTCTTCTACAGAATATACGGAGAATAAAAGTTAAATTAATATTTTCTTCACCATAATCTACTTTTAGTGGTATCGTTTTATTTGAATACGATATTTTCTGCGCCTCGTTACAAGTAAGTAGTAAATACTTTATTTTTAACAGTTTCAAAATGTCTTTTAAAATTTTTGATTTGAAACGAGAGTTATCCTGTATACCAAATATCATAAATAAAACTGATTTTAAATAATTGCAATAAATCTTAATAAAGACAATTTATGTCACTGTTAACTGCATCAGAGTTGAGTAGAGGATTTGTCTATAAAATAAAAAAATTTAATACAAACTACGATTTCTACAATATCAACAGTTGCTTGCAGGAAAATGATTAAATCAATTGTTATTACACTTGTCAGTAAAAAATTAATCAATGGACAATAAAAGGATAACAGTAAGATAATGAATCATATTCTTAATGAATGCAAAATTGTTAGAATGACATTTCGAATAATAAAAAAATTTATGATTATAATTACGAAATAGAACAGAGGACGTAAGTTAACATAACCTTTCAAGTCTTTGCAAATGATATAATTTCTAAATCGTATTAATATACAAATGTAAAGCGATGCATGCTTGCTAAAGCTTTTTTAATTTTTATTTTTATTTGTTATAATTGCATTTAATTATGTGTAAGGTTTTTTTTGTCTTCGTGCTTTTTGAATTTTATGTTTTTCACGTATGGGAACAGAACATTTTATCTCATATGAATTATGCCTAAATTTGAAATTATTAAAAATTACATTTTTTTTTACCAATGTAATTTTCATTATGACATTAATTCAATCGTTCTTACGCATATTGCAATAGATTACAACTAAAAAAACATTAAATATTAACATATAAGCAGAGTAAACCAGTAGTAATTAATTTTAAAATAATTTACTTTCAGAGAATATGTTGCAAATGTACATGAATATTGCACGAAGATGAAAATTATGATTCACATTTTTCTTTTTAATAGCAATTATAATTTGAGTATCTAAAATGAAGGTTACTCGAAACCAATTAAAAAATTCATAAGACTATATTGCTTTCGTCTAACATAATTTAATTATTTAATATTTAAATTATAGTATAATTGTAGTATTGCATCATCTACAATGGAAGAAGATAATTCAGATTGGTGGGATATTTTTGTCGAAGAACAATTTCGTAACGATAAATGCTTAAAATATTTTAAGTGCTCTCGAAAAACATTTCTTTATTTGGTTAAAGAATTAAAGCCTCATATAGCACCAAAGATTGTACCATTATTAAATAAGGATTTGTTATCCTTTCGCAGAGGTAAATTTTAAAATCAAATTTTACTTTTTCATTGCGCAAGTAATTTGTATAATGCATTATTCTTATTTTAGGTATTTGCATTGAAAAACAAGTGGCAATTGTACTTTATAAATTAACATCTAGTGCAGACTACGCTTTAATATCTATGAAATTTAAAGTACATAAGACAACGATTCATAAAATTATATACAAAACTATTATAGCGATAAATAAATATCTTTTACATACTACTATCAGTATGCCAAAGACTAAAGAAGCTGAAACAATTGCCAAAACTTTCGAATATGCTTACAAGCTACCTCAAATCATTGGGATCTTATCAATAGTCCACATACCCATATCGTCACCGATAAATTTAAATTATAAATTTCTTAATTCGAAACTTTATCCATCGTTTGTCTTGCAAAATGTCATAGATTCAAACTTTCTGTATGAATTTAAGAATAATACTGTCTGTGCATAAATTGTTTTGAAAAAAAAAAAAAAAAAAACTAATTTTCAATGTTATTTCCAGGTTTAGAGATGTAAGCGTCCGCCATGCAGGTGCTATCGAACCCCGGCTTATTTTATCCGATTCAAATATATATAAGTATTCAAAAAAAGTTCTGCCATTAGTAAGTCTTACTATTCCAATTCTTTCCTTACTTCTGCAATTTCATCGTTTGATCATTGTACCTTTGCTTCAATACAGGATAAGCGCAATATCAACGGTACTCAAATTTCTTACAAAATAGTTGGACCAGTAGCAGGGCCGCTTTATTCCTGGCTACTCAATAATTACGCAGCACCAGCATTTTCCGACGAAGTTGTTTTTAACAATCATCTGCAAAAAATAAGAAATTATGCCGAATCTGTAATTTCAAGACTGAGAGCGAGATTTTTAATTCTTAGTCAAATGATGGATCTTAGCTACAAGGTAGCTCCACAAGTTATCGCCGCCTGTTGTATAATTCATAATATTTGTGAAAGGGAAGGGGATCCTATTCTCGACGAATGGCTACTAAATTGTAGGGAGCGTTTAAGAAAATTTCCCCAACCTGAAATGAAAAGCGAATGGGATCAAGCCGAGAAAGAGATTTTACACGAACGCGATGTACTTAAGAATTATATTTGTGCTCAAGAAGTAGAGTCGACAAGTTAAATTGATATTAAAATCATATTTTAACTTTTGAAGTAAGTCAACGTAGTCCTTTGCCTATTGTTTACTAATAAATCGATAATCTAGTCTTTACTGCCATTAGTTTGTATCGGTACGATTGGGAGATAAGGAGGGGAAAAGAAAAAAACAAAAGCCAAAAAAGCTTAGCTTATATTTACTAAGTTAGTTTTTAAATAATTGTGAAGCATTAAATTAAATATTAATGCATTGTAATTCTCTTCGAGTGTGTGAAATTCCTAGTCCAAAAATGTAAAGCGATCGTTAATGCTCTTACAGTGTTTTATTGTGATTTTTTAAAAATATTTTATCCGTGCCATTTCTACATTCGAGTCTGATTTATAATACTTTAACGTACAATATGTTTTGTATTTTCTTGTTACGAATCAATGGTAAAATTATTAGCTAATGTTTAAATGGAATTTTATTTACTTTACGATGTAACATTTTTAATATAAAGTTATGATTTTGTTTTAAATAAAATCAGCGCAGCAGGTCCTAAATGTTCAGAATAATCAGAATCTTTACTACGAAAATGTCATGTTGTAAATAAATACAATCATGGAAATGTATACGCAACTGTGTTATTAATCGTTACACCACGTGTAACTCAATTTCGCATGTAAATATACACACACGCATACACGCGATAAACGACTATCAGGACTGGGACGCGTGTAGATTTTAAAAGATCGACGTTTTGCGATTATCCAAGTCATTGGTTTTATTGAAAAATCACAAATCTTGTTTATCAAGCAACGATAACGGCTTTAAATAAAAATTCTCCCTCGAATATCTCCAGCTCTTTTAACCATTGGAAAAATTGTATCTTTGTCCCTTATCAATAGGGAATTTCGGAATCTTATCGAAGGGACATGCATTGGAGAATTGGAGATTGGTCGAGATTGGCCGAGCCACTCGACGCGCATCAAAATTTTACCATCTACGCGCCCTTGAATCCCTCTCAAGTAAGCTTGCGTGCGCATTGTTGCCATGCGTAAGCTCGGCGTCATTGGTTCAATACAGTTTTCAACGCAACGACGTTTGACGAGAATCCAAGGCGCGAGGCGTAAATGCAAAAATTCCTTCGTCAAAGAAAATACGAGCGAAGCTTTCGAGTGCACTACTGGCGACGCGAGGTGCCGTTACGGGGGGAGCTTTTGCCGGGAGGGAGCTCCAGGCGGGGTGTAGGGGCGGGGCCAAGGGCCACCCGGGACTTCCGCGGCTTCGCTCTCAAGACCGCGACCGATAAACAATGACGTTGCGATCAATGATAATGATGATAATGATAATAATAATAATAATAATAATCACAATAATCAAGCAAGGCGTGGCCTTGTAACGATCGATGAGGTCTGTCTCCAATGTAAGAGCGCCTCGCTGTTCCCGTGCACGATAATTTCATTCGACTCGGCTCATTGTCAGGGCTTGCCACCGAGCAAGAGAATACCGATGAGATCGTGCCGATCGCGCGCTCGTAGTGGCGACGCTCGGCCTTGGCATCGTTAGATCCCTCGCGACCGAGTCCGACCAATCACTCAACAGCCCGGACTCGGGGCTGCCGGCGCTCCTCGAGGGTTCTCGCGTCCCGGGCCGAGAGGGAGGGGGCCCCCCTTCAGCTGTCCAGCCCCTTCCGGAATGACGCTCACATTATCCTCTTTACTCCTGTCCCGGTGCAGGACCGCTCCTGACCCATCCTACCTTCTCGGACGTGTCAGCGCCTCCCTCGAAGGTAGGAAAGTGTGTAAGTAAAAGACAGTCCCAGACCACATGCACCATTCTGATAGACGACAGTGTATCAGCTCTTTTCTCTAATTGCATTACTAAACGTGGGTGTTTCTTCCACAATTACAAATCCAAGATCTAAGCCAACGAGGTACTCGTAACAGTGCCTCCTCACACCTTGTGGTATGGATCGGCGCCGTACCCCAATATACCCAGTGGTACATTGGTATTAAAACAAAGTTCCACCAATATTCGCATTTCCAAAGTAGGACTGGCCTTGCCATCAAAAGCGAGCTTGACCGATACTATTATCAGTCTTCCAATTTCGTCCGTCTCGGCCATCCAGCGGTTCTCCTTTCCCTAGTGCCCATGAAACAGGTTGACCCACCGTTTCCTCTTTCTTCTCTCCCTTCGCTTTGCCCCCCCTCCGTCGACCTCGTCGAGTCCCTGCGGAACATCTTAATGCGTATCCGCGTGAGCTCAAAGTGGGGCCTGTTATCAAGGCCCGGGAAAGCCTTAACGCGTGACTCCTCCAGGATCGCCCTCCTGGACCCTGTTTACCTACTAAGAGGTAGTTCTTAACGTGGGGTCCCTGAAAAGTCAGGAACCCTGGCAATGACCTTCACCCTGGCCTGGTGAAGGTCCACACCACTCACTTTTACTATGATGCCCATCTACGACTAGTTAAGGGCCGACACTTCTCAGTGCACAGTCTCACGCTCCCTCGGTGGAGGCTTTCGTAACGATTGCACCCTCCTTGCGGAACGTTGCATCAAATTGGAGACATTGGAACAGGTTCAAGGTTGACGTAGCACAGTTTGGGTAATCCTCCCTCTATCGAGGACTACCGTCAAGGAGTCCGGCTTGTCTGCTCCAGACACGCCACCCGTCCCACTCGTTAGTGGGGGCTTTTCCCTCCGACCGCGGATCTATGGGTTCCAGGGCCGTCGGAGAGTAAGAACTCCCTCCGCACCCCGATCCTCGCCTTGGTTTTTATTTTTATCAAAGGCAGCTTCCGTTCCGTTCCCTCGAGAAAGCAGAAAAAGGTTGGTTCTTCGCTACCGCAGAGCCCGGCATGCGGAGGTAAGGCCAAATACTCGGGAGTTTCGCCGAGTTCCTCCGAGGTTGAGTTCGGGAGCTCTGGTACCCAGTGGCCAGCCGTTGCCAGGGATCGGATGCATAAAGGTCTGAGCCACCTTCCGAGCGTAGCGATAATCGGCCGCCTTGGTCTCTTCTGCGTGGGCAGGGATTCTAAGCCCTTCGCCCGAGCGCCGTTCGCACTTCTGCTCGTGGAAGATCCTCATATATATATATAGAGAGAGAGAGAGAGAACACGTTTACAGGTCGATCTCCCGGCCGTTCCGTCGGACCGTCCAGCTCGAGCCCACTCACCGTCGACGCGACTGTGCAGCTCCTGGAGTGGGGGCGGGGCGGAAGTAAGCCACGGTCGTCTAAGAACGGAGATCGACGCCATCCTACCGAGGCAGACTTCCTGCTTCCTACCCAAGGCATAGGGGAACTCCCGCACCAGCCGATGATCTCCCTGCCTCGAGCCTCGGCTGAATCCCTAATCGGCGCCGGTCTTCCGGCCAGTCTCGTCGAAGCTGGGATCGGAATGGAGCCCGGGCTGGGCCTCGGTCGCCCCGGACTACGCCAATCGGTTGGGCGTCGACTGGTTTTGTCGCCGCGATAACAACAAAAACCGATCCAACGATAAAGGCACGATTGAACTTTGGTCGCTGTAGCAGCGGATTTGTAAATCGGATCGTCACTTTCGCGTCGGTCCGGACGCGCACACAATTGACTTAGGCCTCCTCTTTAATAAAAGCTGGAAGCGCCTCGAAAGCCCGGAACGCGGATGAAAATGATTGCTTGTGCTTCCTCTCTAAGGTTTTTCGATTCAACGGAATCTTCGGGACTCTTGTCGCTATCGCGAGCATTTGTTGTTCTTAAGCCTTCCGATAAACGGCAGATTTTTTAGCGAGTCTCATTCTTCCGTGCCAGCATTAGAATTACGGGAGGTGGTTAAGGTGTTTTTTGCTTAGGCGGGAGCTCTCGTCGCGTCGATTGATAAACAAGAAAAGCCCCGGATTCCCGACCTTTTGGTTAAGAAGACCTTTGTTGAGGCCGGAACGAAGAGAAGGTGAAGAGCAAAGATTTTTCAATTGCGAGCCCTTGATCCGAAAGCGGAAGCTCGTTAAAAACGATTGCGAGATTGGGTTTATCGAGAGTAAACAAATCATAAAATGTCTTAGACGATGATTGCATTATTAGTGATAATTACATTGAGCTCACGGAATCCTATCCTTGAGTTTCGTGTACACGCATGTGCGGCTATTGTACTCGTAATCATTTTTATTTCATCGGCTCAATCGACCGATACTCGACGAGCCTCGCAATATTTAATAAAGACGATGAGCCCGGAATAACCCGCCGGACTCGTAGCATACGAATATAATTTACTGCATTACTCATAGGCTTGTAACATTTTCTTGGAAAGGAATTATTTTCCAAACAATCCATACGTTGTTCGTTATCAATTTTTTTAAAATACCTGATATATATATATTTAAATTACATTTAAACAGATCTTGTACGTTTTTTTGTCAAAAAAATTAATTTTTATTCTTAAAAAATTTACCACCTTTTATAAAATTTCGTCCTAATTTTATTATTGACTTCTTGATCTCCCAATGATATTCTCGATAAAACTGAAGATTAATTAAACGTGGAATGTAAACAGATTTTTCAATATCTGAAATATTCCATCGTGAAAGATTTGCCGATGAAATTCGATTTACCGTTACACGATTTCTTTACTTTTTCCTATCACTTTTATATCTTTTGAAAAAATTGCCTATGTAACAAAATTTAAATAATTCATAATTACGTTGCGTGTGTTAAAAAACCAGTACTAAAGATTTTTATGTTAGCTAAGGACTGAGGGATTAAGAATTTTAATGCTCTTGGTTAAAAAGGAAGTACTGCATTGTATGCATATTGTGCTTAAATTAAGAACAAAACGTATTTTTACACGAGTGTTTCCGTACCGTGAAAATGATTTTAGACAACAAATAAAATACTTAAGAACTCGCGATATACGTGCATAGATAATTAAAAATTTTGGTAATTGGGATTTTTAAAATGATTTAAAAATTAATTACAATGGGTTTTCTCGCAGGGCTGAAACGGAGTTTCTTATTACTCGTGCGTGTACGCGCTTGAATACATTAGAGCATCGTACACGCACTCATAGATATGTATAAAGATATACGGATAAGCAGGTATAAACGGATTGTGCAGAATTCAGACTAAACGAAGTCGTTGCGAGGATCGATTAAGAGAAGGCCCTCGGTTCAAATGGGAAATGCCACCCCAAACCTTACGGAAAATTTAAAAAAGCGCCGCCGCTCTGCCCTCGAGGCTCGCCCAGGCATTTTTCTTCCTTTAAGCTACGGTAATCGGCGCATCGATTAAAAAGTCACTTTGTTCGTAGGAAAATTAATTTTTCCCCTCTTACTCTAACCGTTTCCTTCCCCTCCTCCGCCCCACCCTCCTCCCCCTCCTCTCTCGCTCTCTCTCTCTCTCTCTCTCACGTTCGTGTCTTTTACACGGAGTTCACGCAAGTGACGTATGCATCTTAAAGGCGACGAGAGTCAGGAATAACAATTTTAGTTTCAACAAAATAGGAATTCGTAAGAGGCCCTTATATTCTATTTGCGCAGGCTTGTATTTTTTGTTCTTTATCAACTACGAAAGAGTTTTTTTTTATCAACAAATGCCAAGGAAAATAAAACTTTATCTAGCTTGTCACTTAGAGCTCAATTTGTAGATAAGAGCATAATTCATATACGGCGAGGCTCATCATTAGCATTCGTAAAACGGAGACGTTCATAATTATCAAGATATGATAAATTGGCTGGATTAATTTCACTCTCAGGTATACTCGATTACGCATAGATAGCCACATTGTAGCAGTGCATTTTAACGAGCGCATCCAAAGGAATAAGCCATTGCATTGGAATAATTGGTATTTTTTTACTTCATAGAGTATATTTTACGGAGAGGTGAGAAAATTCTAAAAAATGCACGCTAAAAGAAGCAATAGCCTATTCCTTGCATTAGTACCGTACAAAGTAACAAGCATTTGATTATTTTCTTTCAAGATGCTTCTCGTAGTTTGTTCGCGTGGTCGCTCAATTGAAAATTGTGCCTATAGCGTACGCGTCCCCAGAACGAGAATGAAAATAGCTTCGCTCGATGGCTTAGGATAACGGCCAAGCCTGAGCCTAACCGAGGTTTAATAAAGAGTCGACGAAGGTAGGAAGTATTTGCTCGTTCGTAAGTGCTTTTCCGCGCAACTGGAGGATCATCCGCGGAGCCAGGGACCGCGGGAAAATGGCCTGCCTCGGGTGGGCGAGGCGAGTCGTCGCGCAGAGGAGCCAGAAGGATCGCGTTAGAAGAGAGGACGAGAGTCGGTCGAGCAACGGTCGAGGCCCGAGGTAACGGGGGACGACGCGTGGGTGGGATCGGAGCCTCGGTGCAAGGCTCGACGCCTCGGCGACGCCCTCGGCTGCGCGTGCGGCGCTCGGGCCGGGCGGGGGCGGGGGGGGCCCGGCGACGCAGGCGCGCCACAACAGGTGGGCGAGCGACAGGCCACCTGCTGGAGGAGTGGGGCGCAGCTGGCGGAGGCTCGCGGCAGAACGACTCCGACCAGCGGCCGGGCCGCACCTCCAGGTAGACCGCGAGCGAGGCCCGCTCCCTCCGTGCCCCGCACCCGGCCCCCAGCGAGGATGGCCCCGACGGCGATGCTGCTGCCGCTGCTGCTCCTGGTGCCCTCGGCCACCGGGGAGAGGCGCCGCCAGACCAAGGACCGGGACCTCCTCTTCCCGGACGAGCTCGGCAAGGGCCTCGACGCGGACGCTGAGCTCCTGGTAGGCACCAACTCCGACTCCTCGCGTCCCACCCCCAGTCCTAATCGCGCAAAGGAGTTCCCTCCCTCGCTCGCTCCTCCAGCGGTCCCTCCGTCCCTGGACCCTTCCGAATCATCCTCCTCGAGGAGTCCTAACGGAGGGCCTGCCTCGGAATCCCTGAATCCTCGCCCGAGGTCCCGGGAGAGTCGAGCCTACGCGACCGGAGTGCAAAGTGCGGCCCCGTGGAGGTCGACCCGGTCCGGGAAATTCGATGCCGATGGAAATGAGCCCCGAGGTTACGCTGCCACTTGCATCGGTCGCGTTTCGCGGCTTGATACGCGCAATGGAGAATGCGACGAGAATCTCGGTATCTTCGCGCGCCGATGAATTGTCTCGGTCGGGTTTTCGAAGCGAGAGCTGCACATCGGCGGTCGATGCGAAAAGGACGAGCGAGGGGTCGCGAGGATTCAAGGAATCGCCGAGCGAGAGAGAGAGGGACAAACTTTTTCCCGCGACTTCGTTATCGAAGCCTATCCTCTCCGCGTGTTTTTTCCCTGCAATCCTACGGCTTATCGGACCCGACCAGGCATCCTTTTTCGTCCTCGCTACCCAAGATACAGTTGGAATCATTGGCAACTTATAATCGGCCCAACAATACAACTCCATCAGGCTTAATAATCCTTACTTTTAAAAGCATTGCTTTTTAATCATCTTGCTTTGTAACTACAAGAAATACTCTTCCTTTGTAATAATTCAAATCCGACGATTCTTTTATTATTAATGCACCGAAATCGCTTCCCGCCTCATCGACCGCTTTCGAGATAATCTTGAGGATAATACATAAACTTAACTGACATTATCGATTGGTTTTCCGATTCATAACACTTCGTTCTTAATAATAATATCAATGCGTTTCCTATGCCTCTCATCGTAGATCCAAAATACGCGTAATAATTCACTACAATGTTCGCTCTTACATAATCAACAGTTTTTTATACACAAAATATGCTTTCCATGACATCTCGTTGATCCTGCATATGCATGCGAAATTACTAATAAATATATATCAGTTTGAAGTGCCATAAAGAAGAGCACAGCTGCTGTAAAAATTAAGAAAGGATGACGATCACACTTGAAAATATTACATAATATAATGTCGGATCATTAGACGCTTAGCTTTTTATTAGAAGCTCGAATTTTAATTTCGCGGAACAATAATCGCATTTGCCATTGTAGCACAAGAAATTACTGTTTATTTTTTCAAAATTTTAAAATGTTAAATCGCATTTTATTTATTTTCACTTTTGCATTGAAGAGTAATAATCTTCATTGTGCGATGAAACGAGCATAATTTTAACGGCCGGGAGGTATAATAGAATTTTCTGCAATTTCATTTCCGCTTTAAAAACGTAACTATCTATTATTTTCTCATCAAATTAGAGAAAATCAGTGAGCGAATCAGTGAAAACATTCAAAGTTAGTTACGAATATTCTTCAACTTGCAACGCATTCCATTAAAACTCCAACTATTGCCGTTATTTAAACTTCAACGATCAAATGTTTAAATTTGTTTTTAAACAATTATTTATTTACGCTCGCGATGCATGAGTATTTGAACACCGCCAGCTCCAAGCATACACTTTGTATAAACTTTTTGTATTTAACAGTCACCGGTTACTTTGGCTGGCATTACAAGTGAATCTAGTTCCGATGAATACGTCATTGGATAAGTTTTTTTTTTGTTATTGCGGTAAATGAGAGTGCGGTACACTATTTAGTTCGTAACCGTAATGCACTGCTCAAAGGCATAATACTGCCTTTTTTAAGAAAACCTTGTTCTCCTGATGTTTTTTTTTTTTTTTCAATTATTAATAATTATCCATTCGCCACGCATCTGATTCGAGTCATTGGACTGAAGTTAAGCAACGACTTTGAGCATTTAAATAATCGCGCACAGAGGTTTACTCCTATTAAAGCTTTTCTAATATCGCTCGAGCAAATTTTTATAACCTTGAATGTAAGATTTACATTTAAAATTGTTGGTCAAGAACCTTTATCAAATAGTGAAAAACATAATTCAAAATATCTTTTACTCGCTAATTGCTTTTAAAACTGGCGAAATGTTTGTAGCCTAACTATAATGCGGTGTAAAATTAAATACAAATGACACAATATGCGATTGCTGCTAAGCTGAGTTTCCTTGAAAAAAAAAAAAAAAAAATCTCACGTTATTTTGTAATTGTCACGGAAAATTTAATAACAATAATAAAGCTTTTAATTGCCACAAATTTCAATTTGTTTGACTTATCAAAAATCCAAATGGCATTTTTGCTTTTTCAATAAAAGAAACAAATAGGATAATTTTCCTTTTTTTATAAAAAAAAAAAAAAAAAAAAAAAAAAACTTATTTTCAAGCCATGGACGAATATATTTTTTAATAAAACTTCAAAACGAATGCCGCAGCAAAGCATTGGCATTTTGAAAGAAAATTCCGTTTCATAACTAATCAATACTTTACTAATTAGTTTTATTTAAAATTCTTTTCACGACAATGGACTTTATCGTATTAAAATTCCTTACGAGACGAGCTCAGAAATTATTATTACTTTTTCATTTTCAATAATAATACATTCGTATCTTTTGGTCTATGCATGTGATTAATCTATATTCCCGGCAATAGTAAAAATTAAAAGCGTCCCGTCTGTTCAACGTTAAGAAAGTGCGTCCGCGTAATGGCACATTGAATATCCCTGAATCATTTTACAATAAGTCGAAAGATCAGTTGTAAACAGACAAATGGCAATTATGTAAGCTCTGTAGAGGGGAACAATCCCAATGGTCAAAGAAAAGGCCGCGAAAAATGTTAAAATTGCAAGGCAACCGAAGCCGCCGAGGCTCGAAAGTCATTGTAATAATTTGACGCAGGATAAATCGTGTCGGATATTGAGTTGACACCTGAAAAGAAAAGTGTCATTGATACTTCGCTATAAAGAAGAAAAGAAAAAAAAAAGAAAAAAAAGAAACAACGGCAGTGTTCTCTTTACGTCATTGCGCCACATAATAGTGCGCAGCTTTGTTCGAGCGGGGAAGCAACGCCGGCTCTTATCTCCTCGATAAAAGCATTAACGTTAAAACAATTGGAGGTTTCGCGATGGCTATATTTTCGACGCCGTGAGCTCGCGGGGGCCGGCGCTTTTGGTCATCGGCGTCAGGCGATGGCTCCCTCCCTCAAAGCCGAGCCGAATTACGCGCTAAAGCCCCGCGCAATTCACTTAGATTTCTCGGACAGAGTTCTCGATTTCTCGTGCTCTGCCTTTGTGAATTTGCAGTTCAAGGCCTCCAGCTTTGGACTTTTACGATAAACCTTAATCTTTAATCTTTCGTTGGGCAATTTTGATCCTCGATAGCAAGCAGTCGTCTAAAATTATGCGAAATCAAAAATAATCCCAAGTCCCCATGGGATGGCTTTGTTATAACCGCGTACTCTTCCTTAATAGCTTCCCCCTTAGATTAGCCGGAATTCCCGAATCCGATACGTCTCCGATGTCCCGAAGTGTGACGCTAGACTCGAGAGGCCCTTAACGGAAAAACACCGATTCCTCCTATGAAATGCCCATTGAAATTAACGATTTATCAATCTTATCGGAATACTCTACTTCGATAACCGTTTCTCTGGCTGACTCTGGCCGATAGATCATTGGTGCTCTTAACGAGGAGTATCGGTTTAAACATTAAGGTTAAGCAGGTACGCCGAGCAAAGCATAGATTCAAGCGTATTTTCATTGCTTTAACAATCAACGTTGTAACTTAATGGATTTACGATCTTTCGGAATTAAAATATTTACTTTATCCGACAAAAATGTTACGACAACAACAACAATGATAATAAGTACAATAAGTATAATTATTTATACATGTGTTATCGACGCGTGGAAATTGTACGCAACTGAATTTCGATATTCTTTGAGAGAAAAAATATTAAACTCGTTGAAAAGAAACGAATTCCTTGTGCTTCGGTTTTTAATTAACGACAAATGTTTAACAGCTGCTGATAAAATTAAGTTTTTAGGTAGAATGTTTGCGAAATGAGAATTCCATTTGCAACGAATACATTTTCTTTTTTTCTCGTACATTACGATTTTGAGACTTAAACAAACATTATCCTTCGTAAAATATGAAGAATAAGTAACAGTTTTTTTTTTTTTTAAGACTTTGATTCATTACTTAACAATAATGGTATTTTAAAAATAATTCTTTCGCAGAATTGTCCAATTGCAAATTATAAAATGATCCTCTAAAAAAAAATAGCTTATTTTTTTCAACTTTAGAATGTAACGTTCTGCCTTCTATTGGATTCTCTTAGAATTTAATTTGTTTTCGTTTTTTTTTTTTTTTTTTTTTTTTTTTTTTTGAAAACAAGACCTATTATTTGACAATGAGATAATGTAGATTAGCGTGGATTTTTAATATCATTTTGAGAATTTCACTCGAATAAGAATTGCTCGAGGTGACAATCATCAACGTAAATCTCATTGTAACATAGAGTAAAAATGAGTTTTATAATTAAAAACTTGAGGAATTCGATTTTTCACATTTAGCTTCGTATCGGCTGTAATGTAGCGGTCTTCGGCTTTAAAGACTCTTCGACGTTTTCACTCCCAATTACCTTATCTATTCTGAGTAAGCAATTGTATATCGAAGGCCTTTGTCTCATATCTCTTTCATTCCGAATCAAATGGAATAGAATAATCCAGAAATCGGAAAAGTTGGCAATCGAAGTATCGCGTAGCCGACGTTGGACGCAAGGGAAAAAACGTGGAGCAGGATTGGTCCGGGGGCGGGGGGGAGTAAGGATAGAAGGCCGCAGCGAGAGCGAGAGGGGAAAATCGTCGGTGAAAACGTTTGTTCGGGCTGGGGGGTGGGGAGCATCAACGTAACGCCGAGCGATCAGCCATTCCAAGACGATGCCCCCGGCTAAAACTAACCGAGAGCTAACGAAACTCGTCGGCCCGGCGAGGCGAGGCAAAATGAAGGAGGAAAGGAAGCCAAGTAAACGACCAAAGGAGAGCACCAAGTCGCGCGCGACTCTTTATTATTCCGGTCTCGAAAGGTGCGCAGCTCGGACTCGCCCCCGCCCGCAGCCCGACCTGGAGCTCGGCTTCTCGTATCCTCGACGTTATCGCCTTGGCGGGCGGGCGGGGGGGGGGTCTCGGCCTTCGCCGAGGCTCCGAGCCGAGCGCGGAATTTTGGATTCCAGGCGCTCGGCCGCCGACGTCGCGCGTCAATCGGAATCGCGCGGGCGACGATACTCGGAGCCGCGAGGCGAAGGTGAGAGGCGCAGGTGCGAGCCTCGATTCGCCGGGCCCGCGCGAGCCGATCGACCGACGACGGAGCCCCGATCGCGCTTCTTGTCCCCCCACTCCTCGTCCGTCCCCCTCGCGATCGCCTTTGTCGCCCCGGCTTTTGCCCGACTCCCGGCTCCGATATCCCGGAATCCGAGCGACCAAAGATCCCCCGACGAAGACGCGCAACTCGCCTCCCGATCCTCCGCTTGCTGGTGGTGGTGGTGGTGGGAGGGGGGCACCCGAGCGCTGGCTAGCCGACTCTCGAGCCATCCCCGGGACTTGCTTTGCTCTCCGCCTCGGGTATCGAGATACTTTTTGCGGCCCTCGACTCCCTTGGGGTCAAAGCCAATATTCAAGAATCCTCCTATTGCCGCAGCGCCTAATCGCAGGCCCGATTCGGTCCTTCTGTATCCAAAGCGAAAGCTGTTCAAATTTTTAAGAAAACAAAAAAAAAAAAAAACATTCCACGTATCAAGATTGTAAACATCGATTGCTTTATCCACGCATTTGATAAAAATTGATGCGACATTCGCCGTCACTGACTTGTCGTCGCCACTCTCAGGGCAAATGATAAACTCTTTCCGATCGTGCAAACAGTTTCAATTTTGTTTTTTTGTTTTGTACGAGTGCTTTTTATTCCAACGCAAAAAATAAACGGAACACCGCTTCGGCTCAATATAACCGTTGAAATCAATCGAATTATTCAACGAAGGCTTTTTCAATCGAAGGACTTGCGAAACATTACTATAAGTGTCTTAAATACCGATGGAATATTTTACGCAGAGCATAGAAGCGAAATTATGTCTACGCGATGATGCAATTAATGATTACGAAGCAATTATTACTATTGCAAACATTAATGGCATCTGGAGTCGCGCGCATCCTATTCATAAGCAGTATTGATAAATTATCCTTTTGGCGTCTTCTTTCTGCGCGTCTTGTTAAATTTCAATGCTAAGCCCGAAGACCCTCGAGAAATAATAACATTGGTCGGTAAAATCGAGCCTTGCGCAAACAGAATATGAATACTTGCTTTGCATAATTCAACGGTGCAATAACGTATATCGGGAAAAGGAATATTAATTTTAATTTACAATGTCAGGCGTGACATCGGCTCAATATTTTGTACGCGTGCTCGCGAGCCGCGGATGGCGAAAGTTTTTTTCTTTTGTTTTGTTTTTTTTTTTTTTTTTTTTTATCGCGCTTCAATAATAATTGTTTATCTTATTTTCAGTCGCCTCTGGAATTGGCCAGAAGAATCAACATGATCGACTCGGAAGAAGAGTTTTTCAAGCTCGTTAAAGCCGTCCCAAATGATCCTGCAGAATCATTACGTAAGTCTTCGATATTATATATATATATATACATATACATATATATATATATGTTGTATATGATTGTTCGAAAAAGAAAATATTCGTCACGCGGCTTACTATTATCGGTTAGTTCTCAATCGAATGATTAAGAAACGCGACCCTGCGGATTATTTATTTAAAATGATCTTAAGCTACACTGGCTTTGGTTAATTGTCGGACTTGTAAGGAAAATCCGTCGGCAAGGGCAATGTGAATGACACGGCTTTGAAATATTTTTGGATCACTGCAGTATCGGTCTATTGCTTTCCACCGCGGATTTAAAACGAACGTCGACGAGGAAAAACGTTTGTAAAATTGTCCGAAAAAAAGGAGAGAGAGAGAGAGAGAAAGAAGAGAGGGGGGCACTCTTGGGGTAAATTCATCAAAGAACAAACATCGGGAGGAAGAATAAAGGTCCAATCAAGCTCAATGTCAGAGTCAAGCGATCGGATGGCCAAGTGGCGAAGAGCCGTAACCCGTTGTCCGGACTTGGGACGGAGCCGCGAGTCGTGATCCGGAGTCAGAATTAACTTAGAGCAATCGTTGGCGGGGGGAGGGGGGTATATCCTTGTAGGGCAGGGGGCGATCCAGAGCCGGGGTCGAGCAGAGTCCGTACGGAGTCGCCGATCCCCTCGTCGACTCGGCCGAGAGCGAGGAGAGGCTCGGGGAGTGGAGTAGAGTAGAGCCGGGGAGGGGGAGGTTGGCTAGGGAGGCTCGGCTGTCGAGCCCAGGGGGACGACGAGTAGCCCTTGGCCGTTGCACAGTTGCAGATCGGTTCGCCGGCTCGGAGCGGTCCAACGCCATAAAGCCAAAGCCGGCCAAGTGCGAGCCCGAGTTGCAGACGGTCCCGGTCAAGGAGGACCCGGACCCCGGAGCCATTTACTTCCCCGACTGCATACGCATCAACCGCTGCGGCAGATGCTGCTCCCACGAGCTCCTCTCCTGCCAGCCCACGGCCTCGGAGTCGCGCAATTATCAGGTGGGCCACGGATCCCTCCTCCTCCTCCACCTCCCTCCCTACATTATGCAGCCCCTGCTCGATAACGTCCCCTCGCCTTTGCTCCCTCGCGGCCCTTTCCCCCCAATCGGTCTCCTCGACCCTTTGCCTCGGCCGAAGTCTCGCCCAGTTGGAAATCAGCTGTCGCTCTTCCTTCAGCCGACAAACTTATTTCTTCATTCTAATGGCTTTCGATTCTTTCACTCTTGGCCCAATAGGCCTGCAAAGGGTTTGCTCGTGTGCTAGTGAAGCAAGGCCCAGCGATAAAAAATACATCGTACGAATCCAATATCTTAATTATTACGCTATTCGGCTTTAAAAGAACCTCGCGGACTAGCACGAATACGACGCGCGTTTTTATGATTGTGCGCAATTCTCGTACAAGGGTAAGATTTTTATAAAAAAAAACGGTTTCTGTATTTTTCAGATTTACGTGAGTAAAATCTCCAAGGATTTCGGAGACAACGTCGTCTCCAAGGAAATTGTGACACTCGAGGAACACACCGAATGCGCTTGCGGCTGCAAAGTCAAAGAAAGCGTAAGAACCATAAGCATTGCTTAACTTTGAGAATCGTCGCTATTAAGTGTTAGCTCAGAGTAGCCCAATGTTAAATTCGTACGACTCGCGGGCAAAATTTTATCCTTAGAAGAGGAATTTTATCCTGCCGTTATCATGACAAATGAAAGAATAATAGATGCTCGGGCAAAACGTCTTGGTTAACAAATTATTATTATCACGAGTGGTGAGCGGATAAAATTACTTTGTTTTTTTTTTTCCTATCTCAAGGCAAAACGTTCGATGGATCCTTGAAAAGGTTCGTTGCAATTTTACATGCACAGTGCAGACGTTACATCGATAAAATAATTCCACGGTGCGCGCGAAACGTCTACCAAAATATAATAAAAAAAAATACGCGCGCGTCCTCTTCTTTGGTCTATTGGGGTAGTCGGGAACATTGAGAAGAATAACTACCGAGTGAGAGGGTCAATGCTTTTGTCGCGTACCTCGATCGGGGAAAAATCCTAACAGTTGGTTTCGATTGCTCTCCCATCATCGGAACAAGGGGGATCGAAGAGCTTTTAGCCTCGCGATCGCGTAGATCCAAACAGTCGAGCCTTCGCGAAAAAAGTCCCATTGGGCACAATTGGGCGACGAGTAAGCTCGAGGCGCTTCGAGGTCGGGCAAATTGACTCGGCTGCTGGGCAAATCCATGGCAATCGATGGAAAAGCCATCCGATGGGAGGGAAGCGCGAGGAGCCTCTCGAGGGCTCTCGGGTAAATAGGAGTGGTCCGAGCCTTTGGATCCTGGCTAATAGTCGAGCCTTACCCCCCCCCCAGGATTGCACGGACCAGCAGCGCTACAACCAGACCGAGTGCCGGTGCATATGCAAGAAGCGGGACGAGGAGCTGAAGTGCGAGCAGCAGAGCGACAGGAAGTACTGGGACCCGCAGGAGTGCGCCTGCCAGTGCCGCAGCATCCAGGAATGCTCGACCGGCTATTACTTCGATCGGAGCCTCTGCAGGTGCGAGCCAGAGAAGTAGACCGACTCTGCCCACTACTCGCCAGGGTTTTGCCCTCTCAAGCCCTTCGGGGACTCCCGGCTCCAGCTCTGCCCTCGCGAGATCCTCCGACTCGGCCCTCGACGGCTGCGGGGAGGCTTCCCGAGCCTTACCTCGACCAAAAGTCCCGCTGCTCCCTTGTCTACCGCCGCCTTGGGTTGTGACTCTTCGGCTTACCTCGACCTATTGTTAAGCCCAACGGCTCCATCGCATCCTTCCTGGCATTATTAAATTCACGCTCTTACGTATTTATTTGTTCGCGCGTCGTTTACTTCCTCCTAGAGTAGGAATCCTTGTGCCTTGGTACAGCCCTGAGAGCCTTATCAATCCGTTTGTAGCATCCGATGGTAGATGTACATATATTTATGTCGGATCGATGGCCATCGAGTAATGTACATAAGTGTAAGGCCTTTTGGTAACTCCGGCACCGCATTGAAAATTATAGGATTACAAGCGATCAAATACACCGATAACAAACAACATTGTCCTATTATTACTTATTATTATGTGTAAAACGATGACAAAGTTGGCCAGAACGCAATCGACTATTAAAACCAAAAAGAAAGGCCTATGATAATGCCGGTCCATATTTAGTTATTGGAAATTAAGCAAAAACATGCCGACCATTGCCGTTTGGCCAGTGAATTTACGAGACCTTTGTCGGTAATGGTGCGCTTCCTTTGGTCGCCATCGATCTCGACGCGCTTGTTTTTATAGACATAGGGTAGAGCGCACATTAGGAATTTGCATATTGGGCCCCTGCGTAGGGCAAATCATTGTTCGCACTGCAATGAAGCTGAGGAGGAGAGAGGAAGGAGTCTCAAGGGAGAGAAAAAGTTAAGTCGTAAGAAATTGTCGCCGCGAGTCGCAGGGTCCGGTCGATCGGTAGAGGGCAGGACTTGCCGGGAGTCTTGGCTCGCGTAACGGTTGAATTGAAGGAAATTCGGAGAGATAAAGATAGGAGGGGCTTGGGCTAAAAAAGGTCCGAGCTCAGCTGGAGAGATCCGAGTTCTCAAGAGAGATTAAAAATTCAAATTTCAGCTGCAAAATACTGCCGCTGTCGAGGCACTGGTTCAACGAGGAGAGGCGAACCGGTTATAACTTCCGGCAGCCGGGCAAGCCCAAGGAGACGCAGCCGGTGATCGTTACCCTGGATCCCGGGGACCTGAGGAGAAAGCACAAGGACGAGCCTCGAGTGTAGTCCCTCGCTCCCCGGCCGGCCCCATCTGGACTCGCGGCCTCTGACGTCCACCGGAGGTCGGGGAGTCGCCTCCGAGCTCTTACCGAGCCAGTCCCCGTTGGCCCCCTCGACCTAGAGCCTCGAGATCCGGCGATCCTCGGTACCTCCGCGGGAGGCTCGTTCGCCCATCGGCGGCAGACGCTAAATTACCGATGCTTGTAAATAACTTTGCGCCCTCGAGGCCACTCGATTATTCAATAGCTCGGGGAAGCCTTCTTCAAAGGTCGAAAGCTTTTATCGTTTTATCGAGCTTCTATCGAGAGCTGATACCTACTATCGATTGGTGATTCGCCAACAGAAGCCGATTTGCCGGCGAGAGGAACACTTGATACGTAAGCGCGATCTCCACTCGTCTCAAGACTCGTGTCTCTTAAGAAATATCACTTTTGCCCTCCCCCCCCCCCCGTGTTCTGAATTGACACGAGGCGAACGTCTTTACCATTAGAATAAAACCAAATGTTGACGCGATAATCCAAGGCTATTAGACTCGTACATTTAAGATTCCTTGTATTGTTATCGTGACTCAGTTATGCGCAAGGACTCCTTCGCTGTTTTACGATCGTACTTTTCTTTGCCGTGGTTGAGCATATTAGCGTATATATATATATATAACAGACTGAGTACGTAGCTGCATTTGTAAATATGTAGAATTTTCTTTTTTCTCTTTTCCCTTCCTTCTAATTTTGCATTAAGCTGCGAAATGTTCTTAAGAAGCTCGCGGCGTCATCTTGTAAGAAATTGCTCCTCGATAACTTTTGACTGAAATAATCCGAAAAAGACCGTGTAGTTAATACCACTCGAGTATACCAAAACAGAAAGAACTTTCCACTCTAATGACGATGCACGTGTATTGAGTATTTACATTTTCTTCGCATGCTACACAGATCGTGAATTTTTAAGCTTTGTCATACGATTGGTTTCGTTAATTACGTATTTTGTTTGAAATGCATTTTCATATTATGAAGCGACAAGTTACGGATCGTCTAAAATACGTTCCCATCTAGTATAAAACATTTCGCTTGGAGTTCACGATACGCGGAGCAACTTTAATCGGATTAGATTGAAATCGTTGACTAAGAAATGATTATTAAAGTATTGATTTGTGCAAGCTTATTGAATTGCAATGTACCAATAACATTGAATATTTTTTTTTTTTTTTTGTTTTTTTATACAATCCTCGTACGGTTGAAGGGATAAAAAATCAGAATTCGCTTATCGATAAAATATTTTATTCTTAAATTTAAAATTTGGAGAATGTATTTGTACTTTTACACATTTGTTGAAAAAAAAAACGTCGCTTAAGATCTAAATAGACAACGGAAAAACTCGTAAGTGTAATTTGATATCGGATAACTAATCGCAGATCTCAAAGTTATCAATACTTGAAATGAAGTTGCTCGTTTTACTTATATAATAATACATTTAATTTTAATTAACATCATTTGCTATTTTTTCCATCTTGATAAAAAGTATAGAAGAGCATTATACGAATAGAAAAGGTACACATTATGTGAATTTAAATTTAGAGTAACGTTAAATAGTTTCCGTTAATAAAAAATCTATTTTGTACAACGATAACGATAAAAACAATATTTATATCGTATTTAAAGCAATATTAAAGCAAAGTATTTGATTTATATTCAGTTACAAATTAATTTTATTTCTATTCTCTGTGTATATTAAATATTTAAAGTTAAATGTACAATTCTAAAAAAATATATGTATTTTAACGATTATTTGTTAATCATAGACTTTTAAAACGTAAGCTGAAAGCGTAGACCCTTAAGCTATTTGAGCTGTTACAAATAACGAATAATAAAAATAAATCACCTTACAAACTACCGTCTTTTATAGCGCACGTTAAATAATAATTTCATAAATGACTACAATTTGTACTTCTATTTACATTAGCAAATTGTATTATATTTAGTTATCAAATACCATAATAATTGCATAATGCGATATATTAAATGCAATATAAAGTATTATTAAAATTATTCGATTTATTTCTAACAAGATACAAAGTAAGTTGTAAACAATTATTATGAAAATATTCACATTTACTTTTTAAATCAATGCTAATACTATAAGTAATATCATCCTATATGTAATTGTAATTTAAAATGGACGTATCTTAATACATTTTATAATATTACTCCATTCGTGTTTATCGATATCACTCAATAACTTTTATGTACTGAATTAATGCACTTTAATTGTGTAAATTATTTTCATGCAATAGATATTCGAATATTTCGATTAGTTCTTCTCGTCTTATCTTATTAATTGCTGCATTACTTGGAAAAGTATTTCGAACTGTTAATTTGTAAAGCTTGAGAACAACTATTTTATACATAAAAATAGTTTTAAAAATGTTTAAAATATATTCCGATAGTATGATTTAAGTTTAACAATTAGAAGCCCTCTATTCAACGTCAATTGTGCAAATTACAGTAACTATATTTAAGAATATAAATCCAAATTAAATCTTGTATACACAACGATTTTTCTTATGTTAATAGAATGTAAATGTTTAAAATGAGATACATATTAGTAACAATATTTTTCACGTCAACATGAATTATTCAATTTTTCAACATAAAAAATGTGCATTACAAACTGGACGTAAAGTAAAATACACAACGGAAGCACGTTATTTGTTAACTACTAATTTTATGAAACGTATCACAAGTTATAAATAAAGAAATGGTTTGTTTAGCTTGAATTGCAATTTGTTCATAGAATGCTAACAATGAGTTAGATAAATTTTTGCGATAGATTTCTTCTACATCGACTTCTGCCTTCATAAATAATCACATGAATCAAATGATTAAATATGAAACTTTTCTTCAAGTCGTAATGACTATCGGACATAACTTTTTGAAAAACTAATTGATCATCAACATACTTAGGAACTAATCCTAATTCATTAGCATCATTCTTTGATAAGTACTCGTAAAGATTTTCTAAAAAAGTATCGTTGGCTTTGGTTAAATTATTATTTATGAAAAGCCCTGGCAAGTCGTTTGTATTAGTTGATAATTGATTATTCAATTCAGTGATTTGATTGGACTTGGATAGTAACTTTTTTTTAAAATTCACCAAATTGGACGAGTTATCAAATTTAAAACTATTATTATGCATAGATACGACGTCCTCTAAACAAATTTGTTCAGAAGAATATGCAATTTGTAATTTACAAGGTTTCCTCCATGTGTGGCTGGATGTTGAAGAAGCGAATCTGCAATCACTCTGACCACCTTAAATAAAATAAAACATTTTAATTTTAGTAACATGAAACTAAACTGTAAAGAAAATTGAAATTAAATATTGCATTAAACTTGATTTGTAATCAAATTATACATTTCTAAAATAAACATTAATAGAAATACTAACTTTGTCGACGTGATTTTTTTGAAAATAAAATTTCTCCTTGGGCTTGAACATATTTGATCGATGATTCTAATAGATCAATTTTGTTTGACTCGCCAATTACATTGCAATCATTTTTACAAAGTAATTTTAAATTTGACTTTTCATCTAAACTTATCTGATTTATCTTTTGCTCAATTTCTTCTACATTGGTTAACTTGATATTTTTCAATTTAAAAATGTTACTAAGTTCATCGTCGTATAATTCATACTTCAAGTCACTGTCATCAAAATTATTTCCTCCTACGTTTATTTTTGATGACGAACGTGATCTATCGCCAAAAGATATTATTTCATTAACAGGAGTACTTTCAGTTCTTGATATATTTTCAATTGAAATATTTCCACTGATTGATAAATTATTCAAAGCTTCTGATCGCCTTCTTCTAATGCGGGCAATTGATTGCTTACTATGTAAAATATATAGACAATTTAGTAAGATAAATTATCATGACAATTTAAATCTTATTCATTATTTTATGAATTATACTTTCAATTAAATTGTCTTGCTATTGTTCAAATAATTAGAAGCTATTGAAATACAGTATTTTATTTAAAAAGTTAAGAATAAACTCCACAGCAATACTAAAGTCAAATTAAGTCAATTATCTAAACAATAATTGCAAAAAGTTTTTATTAAAATAGTATTGATTAAATGTCTTACTTATATCCAATACTATCCGATGGTATAATATCTTTGAAAACATGTTTGGAAATAACTTTATGAGTATTCAGAAACATGGCTACATTTGTTCTCCCTGTAATTGTTTTCCCAAACCAATCCAATATAACATTCTTTGCTAAATAATTTTCTATTCCAGAAGCCAGTCCATCGGCAAGAACAAAATAGCTATTTGTAAATAAGACTGCCTTAGAGTAATCCTGATTCATCTTCATAAAAATATCCAAGCAATAATCCTTCTGTATATTATATTATATACCTGTTTTATGAATGAAAAATTTTAAGTAATAAATTCATTTAAAGGACCATTAAGCTAAATCACTTTTATTAATAGCATAAATTTGATGTTATCTATTTTTGTATGAAAATTTCATAATAATTTTGCTAATGCTTATTCATTCTCACTGTTATCTTCATTATTGTCTTGTGTCTGAGAATGCAATGATTTTGAATTAATCAAATCTTCCGATGACGATATATTTGATGACTGACGGTTAATTTCAGATAAGCTTGAGTTCTTAGATTTTTTTTTATTTTCTTGATCAAGAAAAATTAAATAGTTTAATATAATTTTGTTCGATTTTATAAGCGATTCATGGGTTTCTCCCATAAAGGATACAATTTCACTAATGTTATCTGAAAAAAAAAACAAATTCTTATTAATTTACACTTGCAAAATAGACTAGAATATCATGCTAACATTACATTTTTACATTGTTAACTTTTGGCAATTCACTTGATTCTGAGCTCAATCATAACCAAAATGTACCTTTAGACGATTTCCGTAGGGTAAATAAAATTTTTGTAAATTTTATGTTAGTACTTACTTACAGATTCAGAAATCCCATTAAATATAGATTCTTTCGTAGTTTTTATTTTTTTATTAGGTGTTTGCATCTTCTGTATATCGGATTGAGTTTATAATTACCAACTAATGGTGCTGAAGGATTAAAATGCTCTGAAATACGAATACGAAATAATAATTAAGAAAAAATTAAAAAGAAATAAGCTGAAATTCTTATTGAGCGGTTTACTAATGATCTATGAAAATAGGCGGGAAAAAGTAAACGTGATGTATTGTACAAGGTTCAACGCATGCGCCGCCAAGCGGCGAACGTTAGAAGCTGTCAGCTCTAGTCAAATTGAGTATTGAAAAATTATGTTGGAGTCCAATTATCAAGGAATCGAAGATTATTTTTCCTTTGGAAAAAAAATTGCTCTTCGATTTCACAAATCGGCTACATTAAGATACTAATAACAACTGAATATTATAATACAATAATATTAGCAGAACAGCTAACGATCGCATACTGACAATAGTTTATTAATTCCAACACGTGTATCAAAGTCACATTGTCAGATATTTATTTGCAAATTGATAAAATCTACAAAATATGATGAGAAATGAATGGATAGCATTGATAAAAAACGTAAACGGCATTATTATCGATGATCGATAGGTAATAAGTGAAACACTGTTTTGACTAGGATTGTCACGCGCCAAGTTTTGAAACTAACGGAAAATATTTTGAAAAATTTTACACATCGCGTTAATTTCACAAAGCAAACGTAAAAATATGTACGCGCTCGCATGAATATATATATATATATATATATATATACATATAAAACATGCTGAAAAATAAATTCGTAAGAAAGCGTATAATATTAACGTGATCACTGATCAATGCACAACTATATGTAAATAAATTAAGCGCAATAAAATAAATGAAAAATTATTTTAAATTGTCTATTAATTCCGGATCGATTAATATTGTTGATGGGGCCTGCAATAATAATAATAATAATAATAATAATAATAATAATAATAATGTTGAGGGTAATGCTGGTAAAGTCTTATTCTCAGAATTCGCGTAGCTTAAGTTCATGGTATTATGCAGAGATTACAAGCATGGGCGTATAGATTTTACAAAAACAGACGAGATGCATATGTATATAGAAATCTATACGCGTAACACAATATGTTTACATAGAAAAACAATTACGAAAGGTCGAATTCACTCTTCCGAATGTGGCAACAATGGTTACCGATCTTTCGCCTAAAACAAAACATATTCGACCTACAATTTTAGAACGTGTCCAACAAAGAATCGTGACATTACGCACTGAGTTTTCGAAAATCTTACATTGAAAAAGAATGCAAATTTTTTAGTGATAATACTCTAATTGATTAAACAATGTTTACCCGAGCTTCTTCAAGTCACTCAAAACCGTGGTAATATTTAATGCCGATTTGTAATATTTAAACATTCACCATTGTTCCTTTACTCACTTTAACAATTCTTGTTGTGCTCTCATTTTAACAGTAGTAAAAAAAATGAACAGATACGCAGCCGGAATAAAGTGAATTTTAAGCAAGAGGATATCGAATTTAAAAATGCAGTTGAAGCTACAACGGTATCCGATTATAATTCAAGTAAGATTTAGATGGCTTTGTGCGACGTTATTTTTTTTTTTAATATTTATTATATACAAAAACTATAGAAAAATTAATTTTTTTCATTTTTCCTTATTTTTTCCGGTTTAAAATTTTTAACAATTTAAAATTGTTTTACCAGATACTTGATTACGTTTTTTATGCATAAAGTCATAACGGTTTGAAAATTTTTTTTTTATTCTCTTAACGATGTATTGTATAATACTTGTATGTTGGATTTTAATATAAATATTATTTTTCTTGGTAAAAAAACTGCAAACCATTATTTTTATGATTAGAATGTTTTTAGTCAGGAAAAGAATTTTTTCTTCCTTCCATTCTATGTACTAAATTATCTTAAATAAAAACTTATAATAATACAAAATTGATTTTTAATTTTTAATATTAAAAGGTACAGCTTTAAGTTCTACTGATGAAGAATTTGAAGAAATTAGGAGACCAAAAAAGAAATCTAGAAAAGCTGTTTGTGACTTCATACTGCAAGAAGCTGAAGTTGATGATGATGTTGAAGATGAAGGAGAATGGGAAGAAGGGGCAAAGGAAATTGGTATTAATGAAAATGAAATTGATGAATTTGGCCCAACTGCTAGGGAAATTGAAGGTAGAAGAAGAGTAACTGATTTATGGGAGTGAGTTACAAGCAATGGCAATTATGATAAGGACTTATAATTATATGAATCATTTTTAAACTTGAATATCTGACAATCTTTCAGCTTACAAAAAGAGGATGAAATTGAAAAATACCTTAAAAATAAATATGCAAATGAAACTGCCACATCTCGTCATTTTGGGGATGGAGTAGAACAAATGAACGATGAAATAACTCAACAAACTTTATTACCCGATATAAAGGATCCCAATCTCTGGTTGGTCAAATGTAGAATAGGTGATGAAAATAACATTATTCTTTTGCTAATGCGAAAATTTCTTACGTATCAATACAGTGGTAAGCTACCTATAATTCTGATAATTATCTTTAATTGATTTACCATTGCCTAATATTCTTAATTTTATTTTAGATTCCCCATTAGTAATTAAGTCAGCAGTTGTGCCAAGAGGTATTAAGGGATTTGTTTATATCGAAGCTTATAAACAGGTTCATGTAAAATCAGCTATTGAAAATATTTATAGCTTAAAAAGTGGCTTTTGGCAACAGATGATGGTGCCAATAAAAGAGATGACAGAAGTTCTTAGAGTAAGAACGCAAGTAAATTTAAAGCAAAATCAGTGGGTGAGAATCAAAAGAGGATTGTACAAAGATGATATTGCACAAATCGATTATGTCGATATTGGGCAAAATAAAGTGCACTTGAAGCTATTGCCAAGAATTGATTATACAAAACTTCGCGGTGCATTAAAATTAACGGCAAATAATCCTGAGCCCCCAAAACGTAAAAGAAACATAAGACAACCTGCTAAACCATTTGACCCTGATGCAATTCAAGCTGTTGGAGGAGAAGTGATAAGAAATGGAGATTTTCTAATATTTGAAGGAAATCATTACAGCCATAAAGGGTAACATTTTTATATCGATAATTTTTCTGTAATTTCAATTAATATGTTATTAAATACTTTTAATATATATATATATATATATAATAAAACATTAAATTTTCAGATTCTTGTATAAAAATTATAAGATAAATGGCATCATAATTGACAGAGTAAAGCCGACAATAGAGGAAATAGAAAAATTTGAAGAGAATCTGGAAAATATAAATTTGAAACTAAACGATCATGCAACTGGACTCCTAGATAAAAAAGATGATACATTAATCACTCACCATTTTTTTACCGGTGATAATGTGGAAGTTTGTCAGGGTGAACTGATACATTTACAAGGGAAAATTATTTCTATCAATGGTAACACAATTATGGTTTTACCAAATCACAACGAGCTAACAGATCCCATTGAATTTATGGCATATGAATTGAAGAAATACTTTAGCATTGGAAATCACGTTAAAGTAAGCCGAGCGCAAATATTACCTTATCCATTAATTTTTGTTGTAATATTATTGCCCCAATTAATACAAAAAAAAAAAAAAAAAAAAAATAATAAATTTTTAGGTAGTAAACGGCGAATACGAAGGAGATACTGGTTTAATCGTCAGAATTGAAAATGACTACGTCATTCTTTTCTCCGACATATCGATGCACGAGCTTGAAGTCCTACCCGGCAATTTGCAACTTTGTCCGGATATGGCAACAGGTGTCGACAGCTTTGGTAAATTCCAATGGGGCGATCTCGTGCAGCTCGAGCCTCAAACAGTGGGCGTCATAGTACGACTTCAACGTGCGAGCTTTCAAGTGCTCTCAATGCATGGCAAACTGGTTGACGTTAAATCCGGAAGCTTGGTTAAATACCGGGAGAATAAGAACACAATTGCCTTGGACATGTTTCAAAATTCCATTACTAGGAAGGATATCGTTAAGGTCGTCGACGGGCCGCATTCCGGTCGGGATGGGGAAATAAAGCACTTGTACAGAAGCTTTGCTTTCCTTCATTCCAAAATCTATATTGAAACAGGCGGAATGTTCGTTAGCAAAACGAGGCATTTGCAACTTGTCGGAGGAACGAAGAGTACCGTACTTAGATGCTATTCGCCGGTTTATGCTTCGCCATCGCACTCCAACAAGTAACTATGACAAATTTTTACATCCTCCTGATTTATTATTTAAAAACAGCTCCGCACATGTGTATATATAAATAATTAATCGTGCGATTCTTAATATTGTTGTGCCTGAATTGACAATTATTGGAGCCGACGGCTTGAAAAAAGTTGGCCATTAAAATACCAATTTAAATGTATTTAAGCGTTCCGCATCAATTTGGCAAACGTCGTTATAATAAAGCTAGTTGAATAAACAATTTGGACCGATGATTGTCACGGCATGAAAATGACGTCTAGGGAAAGATAAATTTCAAAGGATCGACGTAACTTCGAGCCGTGATTTTGTCAAAGCAGCGTCTTGGCTAATATAAATAATAAGCCGTATTTAATAAAAAGAAAAAGAAAAAGGAAAGAAATCCTCCTAGGAGACTCTGGAGAATCGGTAACGATGATCCAAAAATGTATTAAAAGGTTTGATCGCTCGTGCCGTAGGAGCAAAGAAAGAGGCCAGTCGGTCAATTTCGGGCCGACCCGGGATAAAAAGTTAATCGGATCAACGATCAAGATAACGGGAGGCCCCTACAAAGGCAACATAGGCTTTGTCAAGGACGCCACCGAGAGTACAGTTCGGGTTGAATTGCACTCGCCCTGCCATACGATTTCGGTCGACCGGTCGCACATAATCACTACCGAGTCGAGCTCGGACAGATCGAGCGAGCACAATTACACGCCGACTTACTGCCAGGGAGCCCAGACCCCGATGTACGGCAACAGGGAGGATTCCAGGTTGTCCCTCCAGGGCTCTCAGACCCCGATGTACGACAGTAAGTGAAGCCGCCAGAGCTAGTGGCAAAGTTTTTTACCCCCTACCGCCGCCGACTTGGCCAGCCGATCTCCGGCCTGCGAGGAGGACCAATCCAACCGAACCCTGTCGACTTTTCAGACGGCGGCCGAACTCCCTACTACGGCTCCTTGACGCCCTCCCAGGAGGAGTCGCGATCCTCCGGGGGCAGCGGAGCTTGGGACCCGACCGTTTTGAACACGCCGGCCCGAAGCCTCGATTACGGGGAGGCTGCCGCCGAGGACGGACTGCCGGGATTTTCGCCAATGTATCAGGACTCCCAGTCCTCCGGGGCCGGCACCCCCTACGATCCGGAGCAGTCCTTCGATCTCGAGCAGGCCAGCTCTAGCGCGGCCTCGGCCTTGAGCCCGAGCTCCAGTGGCTGCCCAGGAACCCAAGGCTCCTCCGAGATGGACTTCGTCAGTCCTCGCACGGACTACGCCTCCTCCTCTCCAACGGCCTCCAATCGATCCATTGCCTCGGGTACTCGACTCTCACATGGTTATTTATTATTGTATTTTTTTTTTTTTTTATTATTATTATTTCGCCCTTGGATCGATTATGAACTTTACGCCGGTCTCTCCAGTTGGCTAAAATGCCACTTGATAGTTTTTTTTTTTTTTTGAGCGGAAGAATTTTTTATTTAAAAGCTTTTCCTTACCTCTGTTTTAGATAATACTCAAGCTGCTTATTATGGCTCGCCTGTGTCACCCAACAATAAGGACATGTAATATCAAATATTACGATTTTAGCACTTAAGTTCATCTAATGATTATTAATCGCTATACGATTGATACACCCAATTTACACATTTTAAAAAAAAAAAATCGCTTTTTATTTATATGTATGTTTACATAAATACACTTTTTTCATTACAATAATTAATTGTAAGGTTAGTAGTGTGAAAACTTGTTACCATGCAATATAAGTTTTCTACTATATTCGTTTATATCCGTTTGTAATAGGATTACAAAACATAATACATAAGAATTTGTTCCAATGATCAGACATACTCCTGATTATAATTCACGCGGCAATGATGTTGATCATTCTATATATTGCAACGAATTATATTTTTGTAAAGGATGTTTGTATTTTTCGATTAATAAAGATTTTCATTTATAAGTAACTCGTCTTTCTGTACGATTACTGTTGATTAATTTGCAAGATTCTTAATGTAGCAATAATACGTTAGAAGAAGACTCATTAGGCACACATTGCAATTACATAAAAATAAGGTTTGTAAAAACATAGGCGCGTTATTAATTATTAATCATGTCGACTTCTTTTTTAAAGCGACGAGATAATACCGTCCGATTTTTGCCTCTAATAACCCAATGGGTCAATTCCAATAAGACCCCGTATAAAATGGCTGCTTATATTGCGTACGAGTTTTTAAAAATTGTATTGAATTTAAAATGCACGTAAAAAATGAGGGGAGAAAAAAAATTGTCGGCAAAAGGAACAATCGATCAACGTGCAGCGGTTACCCATCCAAGTACTAATCACCCATAATGAATGATGCCCTGAAACCAGGAAGAAATTAACGCGATGAACAAAATGTACGTACTTTTATCGATATACCATTTTAAAAAATTACCTTAATTAGTGCATACAAGTGTTTATTCTAAATGATTCGAATTTTAACACTTCGTTAAAAAAAAAAAGAATTTTTTAATTCTGCAAAGTTCGACGAAGTTAAATGTTTAATGAGAAAATTTGACGCCAAGTCGGAATACTTCCACATTCGTTAAGAGCTTGGGGCTTTTGGCATAAAAGGGTGTGTTTCAAACGTTCTGTATTTTCTTATAATTCAATAGAAACGCTATATTATACGCCGCTGTAGAATCGAGGCATTGTAATCAGCTAAAGACAAAAGTACCAGAGGCTTATTTATTCTATAACAATTGAATATTGGATTAAATTTTGCTCGAACTTATTACGTAGCAGAGGCTGTAAGGGTGGCTCGGCAAGTTGGATGAATCTTTCCTCGAATCGTTATCAGGTACCAAAAAAGTGTCTTTTTTTTTATTGCATTTTAGCAGGGGGGTGGGAGGTGGGAGTTCCCGAAAACCTTGGTACGGGGAATGCAATTTTTTTTGCATTTAAAAGCAATTGGCCTCTTGCTTATCGTTAAGCTTCCTCGAAAGGCGTTTAAAAATCTTGGACGAAGCGCACGACACGAGTCAGCGATGATTAGGGGTGGTGGTGGTGGGGCCTGCAGGAGTTGGGTCGGTGTACTTTACACGTGGCGGTGCTTCAATAATTGAAAGAGAAAGAAAGGCGAGGAGGAAGATTATCCTAGAGGAGTCGCGGGTGTTGGCGCAGGAGGTCGAGGGAGCGATATTTTACAAAAATTGTAAGGGAGCGGCAGACGAGCGGGGAGGCTGCGTGAAAAAGGGAGGCGTGGCGCGTCAGCGGATGAAAAGCTCCCAAGTACAAGGGCTCAAAGGCAGAAAAAGTAGCTTAAGTGACAATATTTTGCGTGGAAGATTTATTCACGAGGAGAGAAAGCTTTATGCGGCGCACTCGAGGCGCACAATGCGAGGAAGACGGGGGGAAAAAAAAAACAGAAGAGGAGCTCTTGAGTTTGGTTAACGGAGAGAGAGAGAGAGAGAAAAAAGAAGAGGAAGAAAAGAAAAAGGCAACGCTTCAAAGAAGTTAGTTTGGCGGAGGCCGAGGAGAGACTCACGAGCACGAGGTCGAGCGTGAAGGACCGAAGTTCAGCGGGGGGATAACGACATCGATCGCCCATTGGGAAGTGGAAGTGGTTCTACGTGATCCTGGGTAATTCGGCGGCGTTCTCCGGGTCGCGCGGCGTCGCTTGGAGGACCTCGAGAGCGAAGGCCGAGGAAGCCGGAGGATCCTCCGAGGATCCTGGCCGTCGGCGCGTCCGAGCTCCCCCCGCAGCCTTCGAGCGCGGCTCCTTGCTTCCCGGAAAAATCTTTTCCCGCGCGCCCCGACCCCGGGGGTCGGTCCAGGAGAGAGGGGGGGGGGAGTGTACCACTTCCCCGTCTACCTTTTCCACGGGAGGATAAGCTGCGAGGACTTCTTTGTTCGTCGTAGGGCCCGCTCTCCGTAAAAGCAGGTCCCTATAATCTTCCTCTCCCGATGCTGCGCCACCACCGCCTCTCTCTCTCTCTCTCTCTCTCGCAGATCGCAGCAGACCGACGAGTACGGCGCACAGCTCGCTCAACCGACTCGCTCCTACCAATTTCCCCCCTGCCCCTGCCCCCGCGGTCCTTCTGGCCGGTGCCGGTCGGAGGAGCTTCCCCCGCCAGGGCCAGCAACCCTCGCGCGCCTCGATCCCTCGGCGGCAGGAGACCGCGTCGTTGAAATTCGCGCCGCTTTTCCTCGGGCCGCGGGAAGATTCGTCTCCGGCCGCTCGGGACACGCCTCGGAATGCAGTTTTTCCATCCCCTTGGCGCTCGGGCCCGCCGACTCGCACACTTTACGGGGACGGCCGGCCCAGACCGCGGGAGCAGGGGAGGGGTAAGAGAAGAAAGGCAGCAGTAGGGCTTGCCGAGAGCACCTGCCCGAAGTCGAGCACTGCCCCACCTGAGCCTCTCTGGCCAGCCACCAAAAAGTACCTTTTTTCCCTTCGTTCTAAATAATTTTCGAGCGCCTCGCTTTTTCGTCTTCACGCCTAATCTTCCACTAGTGTTTCGTCCTCTCTCTCCCTCTCCCTTGCGCCCCGTCCGTTTTTTCGAATTTCGAATTTGAAGGCCCCCTAAGGGTTCCGTAGGTAAATTTATGTAGCCGCTTATTGGAGCCTCTTTATACATATACTTGTGCGCTCTTTAAATTGGTTTTCGACTTGAGCTCAACTTCACCCGTGATTTATATTGTTCTTTCTTGAAGACCAAAAACAAATATCTTGCGTCATTTTTTTCCTTTTCTTCTCCTACCCCCCCCCCCCCGGCCCCTCAGCCCGGGCAGCTCCGTTCCTGTTCTCCTCCTACTTACTCCTGCTTTTCTTTTGTAAGGAAGTACTTTTTAAACAACCTCGAACAACAATCAGCTCGTATTCAACTTTTAATTTAAGAGACTACATTTTTTACGCAGCCGCATTTGTATACAAATTGCGCCATGCATCACCTTATCTCTTTCATCCGTATAATAAGTTGAGTAAGATAATCGTATCCAGATTATGCTACGCAATTATTTTCGCCCATATTTAGAGTCAGTGCATAACTGAATACAAAACTTATGAAATCGCCTCGTGCTTCTCCTTTCGCTGTTCCCCATTCTCGTGCTCGCTTCCTTCCTGACTTCTCCCTTAAACCCCGTCCCCCCCCCTCTGCCAATCCCCGGCGAGCCTCTTTCTTCGTAGGGCGAAGCATCTCATGGGCCTCGCACAATGGAAATCGTGAAAAATTTTGTATTTATTACGCGGCTGCGTTTAGCGGGCGCTTCTCCTTTCTTTCCTGGGCCCTTGTGGGCCGAGGCTACAACCTATACACGACATATTTTGTACCCAGGGATTGTTCCCATTGAGGAGCTAATAGGAAAGTGTCGTCGATATAATTATTGATCGATGCGTCGTTAGGTTTTTCGAAGAAGAAGGCAGAAGAAGCTCCTTGTGCAAGCATCATTAATCAGCGCGAGGGGCAGAGGAATCCGATGGCCGACCTGGTTCCCCCCCGAGCCTCGGACAAAGCTCGCGAAGAAAGTAAATTTCCAGTTCCGGTGAATCGAGCCCCGGGGGGAGAAAAATGATCCCTCGCGGTGCGAGCCAAGGACAAAGGGGACTGCTGATTTGCCATCGCGCGCCAATAAAAAGCCATTTAAGCAAGGACGGCGGGCCTCCGGACTCGCGCTCGGAGTCAGCCGGGGACATCGAGCGAAGACGAAGTCTGGACCGGCCAGAGATGAGAGACGAAGCTCCCTTGGCTCCTGAAGAGAGCCGCTCCGGCTCGGGCACCTCGACGCTTCAAAGCCAGCCGGGAATCCTCTTTTCCTCGGCGCCTATCTACCGGCGAAGACCGACGGAGCGCGGGGGGGTGGGAGGCGAGTCTGCGCCGCATTTTCCGCCTCCTCCCCTTTATCCGCGTTCCTCGTGACTTCCCTCCTCTGCCCCTCCTAGACCTACCGCCGGCTCTTCTACTTCCTCCTTATCGCCTCCTGTATCTTTTTGGCCCGCCGCCGCCGACTCGTAGAGGTTTATCGAGGTCTACGTGCCCGGAGACTCGAGCGCTCAATTGTAAACACTTCGTTGTCGACCCTTTCCGAGCCTCTCGGGACCGACAGAGGGAAAAATCCAGACCTTGAAAATCTTCAATTCTCCTCGGCCGCTCTTTAAACTTGGCTGCTCGACGAAACTTCCTCGCTCTCTGTCCTCTGACTGTTCTCGAATATCTCTACGCCCTCCCCCCCCCAGCCGGCTCCCAATCTCGCCGGAGCACGCAACACCTTCAGGGCCCGTGTCTTAAAAGCTTTTCTCCGGCTTTTATGCCCGCGTCACGGAGGAGGGCCACGGCTTTCCCGCTCTTTTTGCCACGGTTTTCCCGCTCTTTTCCAGGGCCCCTGGACAAGCCCGGCGAAAGGGGACAGACGAGCATTTACACGCTCGTTCGGCGGCTCCTTACCCCCGCAGAGGCTCCGAGTCTTTTCGAGTACTCGGAAAGCCCCGCTAATACCTGTCGCTAAATACCGACTAAACCAAATTGTACAATTGCGACAAATGAGCATTATATACGTTACGAATCCTCGAGCACTCATTACCCTACAATGGACTCTGTTGGGTCCGTTGCTCTTGGCTGGTTGTTTATCGGGGAGCGGCTTTTTTCAAATTTCAACGGTGGAAAATTATATTGGCTTGCACGAATCGCCGAATAAAAAAAAAGCCGAGTTCTAGCTTTCTCTTCTCGAAATTATCGCTCGCCCTCTCTCTCTCTCTCTCTCTCTCTCGGGCATTTAAAAGCGATAACTTTACCGACTATCGACGAGCTTATCTAACTGACGAAAAATTGTCTTTCCTTGTCCTTTTTCTTTTCTTTTTCTTTCCAATTAACAAAGAAGACACCGAACGCGGTAGGAACAACGACTCCGAGGAGAATCGATGCAGAGGCCATTGATAAGTACGCCGAACCGTGGTGAAAATCAAACCGTATCCACATCGGCGACTGAGAAGATCCTAAACTTCCTAGGTAAACTTCGTAGGTCCGATTGGTCTAGGGAGCCCTTTGAAATCTGACCGCGCCGAGGGAGAAGAGCGAGTATCGGGCGAGCCCAATCGCCGTCCCGACATTTGAAATCGCGGAGCTGAGCTCAGGCGCCGCAGCTTACGAGCCCATCGATAATCGCGGGTGAACGGAGGCGTGGGCGGCTCACGTCGGTAGCGACAATCGCTATCGGGGCGCAGGGGCGCGGATCGCGATGGCTCGGGAAAACCCCCGGGGCCCGCGCTCCGGTCGAGGACGACGCGAGTCGGCTCGACTTCCCGCCGATCTCCCCTGTCGAAGCCGGCCAATGCCTGGCCTGACGGGGGGGAGGGAAGCTACGCGCCAGCGAAGACAGAGAGGCCTCGGAGGGCAGAGAGGAATGCCGGCCTCGGCCCCTCCGAGACGTGTTTTTCCGAACAGACTTCACACGTCCTTAGGCTCGCAGGGGGAAATGCCGGAAAATTGACCGACGGCGCTAGCCAGGCAGCCAGGCCAGGCAGGCACCTGTGAAGGAGAAAAAACTTTTCGGGCCTGGCTCGTAAATCTCACGTTCCTATGCGCGCGCTCGCTTGGAATTTTCAAAAAAGACTCTGCCAGTCATTGATTAAAATGATAATGCCTCTCTGGGCTTCGACTTCAAAAGGAGGCCTCGCTCCGCCTGTGTACACACAGGCCAAGAGAAGACGGGCCCTCTCTCTCTCTCCGCTCTCGCTTATATTTTTCCTTCAAATTAATAGGCCGGCGGCGGCGGCGGCGTCTCGAATGGGAAGTTAATGCCTCAACCTACTAGCGCGAGAAGCGCTTACTCACGCTACGAGTTTTACCGCATTTTTATCTAACGCCCATACAATATTGCCGACGCGCTCTTAGCGCCCGCGTAAAACTCGGCCTCCAATTCATTTGGCTTCCTGAAGTAATCTTTCAGTTTTATTTTCAGCTTGAAGTCTAATGACAATCTCTTGTCGCGTGGGTGTTGCCGTAGATAACGATAGCTTTTTTCTTTTCGGAGAGTACCAACAAAGATATACATACCTATATCTTATGTATAGATATACACATTCACATATGCATAAATATACACGTATATGTACACACACACACACACATACATATATATACATACATACGTATATACATTTGTATACATTTATAAATACGTATGCGTGTATTGGGAGGCCTAGTTTGTTTGATAAAGAACAGGAAACGGCCGACTGTGAAGTTGTTTTACTTTTAACTTCAAAAAGTTACGATTATTTGAAAAGAAAACGAATATTTATCCTCTTTTTTACTTGATTCTATCAGCGCAATCATTATTACTTTGTCGAAACGCATTAATAATTGATGAATATTAATAATTTAATACATTATTAATCAACGCAACGTAATTACGGGAGTAAATGATAAATTTTCATTTATGTTTCCTTTAATACAGGCATAGTAACTTTAAAAAAAAATATATCACAAATGTTGAGCAACTTAATATTCAACTTGTATCTTATTTATGTTTTCAACGGCAGGTATGATTAAGAATTTCAATAAAATTGTCAATATCAATAAATTATCTATTAATTTTCGTCGATCAGGGTCAAGAAAAAAAAAAAAAAAAATTACTCACGTACTACTTATTTGTTTCGTATTTAAAAAATAAAAATGCCCGAACAGTCTTTCACATCTCATCAAGCACATTGTACAATTTGTATTCAGTATGATAATGCGGGATCCTATTCAAAATTGATACAGTGAACATAATAGAATATTACATTGTTGTACTTTTTCCGCAGATACGAAAATGTGATCTGAGGTAAAAATATTGGCATTGATAAACGATGTATTATAATTTTTTTTTTTTTTCTTTTTACAATCAAGGTGAAATGTAAATCCCCGATATGGTACTCGCTGAATCGGAAAAATAAATTGTACGTAATTTTTATTATCGAAGAATACAATCGTCTCCCCGCAGTAAGTAATTCAATGAATAATAAATGCGCGTATGAAGAAGAAGAAGAAGAGGAGGAAGAAGAAGAGGAAGAGGAGGAAGAAGAAGATGAGGAAGAGGAAGAAGCATAAAAGGACTCGCAGTTCTTTTAGCTGAAGACGCCCGAACTGAATTATTGCCGAGCGATCGGGAGTGCGCCAGCAGTGGTCGTATATAACGAAAATCTCAAGCCCGATAGTTGAAAAGATCCTAGATAATAATGGGGCGAGGAGAGCCGAGCCGATGGAGAAATAATCGCTTCTCCACGGCGTCAGGCAAGAATCAAGACTTTATCGGGCCGGATTTTCCGGCACTCCGGCCCGGTGAAAAGTCGGGGGGCCCTCTGGGGGCTAAGCGGCGGCGGCGGCGGCGGCGGGCTCGGGGCGCGATTTCCTTGGCTTCCGGGCCCTCGGGGCGAGGCAGCAGCTTGCGGGGCCCCCGAAAATAATACTCGCTAACACGAATGGCCGGCTCGCGTTGGTCAGCCATTATTAATGAGGCTCGTGCTAATGGTGAAGAATCGACCAAAGGGCCTTGGCACCTTGGCGCTGCCGAGTGCCGACGCTCCGGCTTACAAAGCATCCCTTTGTCATCGGGTGTGCGAGGAGCCTTGCGGGCCTCGACGTTAACCTCGACGAGACTTTTCGGTCCGCGCTAATCCGACCGGCATAACAAATAAGCCAAGGCCGCCTTCGGAGGATAAAAAAGAGGCCGTTGCAGATTTTCCCGGAGCCTGGTGCGGCAAAGGGATTTTGGGGTGCAGGGAGGGTCGCTCCAGCCTCAAATGTCTGCTTCATTTCTCTCGTGAATCAAGTGGCACCTGTGCCTAACTGCACAATGGCACTCCTCCTCCTCCTCCTCCTCCTCGCGGCTCTCCTCTATTATGCGCGAGCGGCCGACGTCGCCTGGAAATTTGGCCGTCGATTCCCTGTCCTTTGCTAACCAAGCCTATGACTCCTGTCTCCTTTATCGGGCCAGAACGAAAACTGGGATCGCTACTGTCCGTAGAAAATTAATCGGCGAGAGACGGCGAGAGACGGGAAAGAGAGAGACCACAATAGCTAGGGATGTGTGCAGCTCTGCTTCAGACGATACACTGAGTGTCGTATTCGGAAAATGTTTACTAACTGCAACGGTCAATCATCCTACCGATGACTGGTCGGTTGCTTTTCCCATAAAGCATTTGCCGAATCGCCTCCGATTGGAGGGAAGTTGTCTTGTTTAGCAGTTGGTTAACATTGCTTGAATTGAAAAGCTGAGTTCAAGAGCATATAACCTGCAAGCTTTCTCACCGTAGCTAAGCAACGAGCCGCATGATCGGCTTCGACGAGCCTCGTAACGCGGGGAGGAGATTATGTCTTGAGGCCAGCGATAAAAAGCGCACTCCCAGATAATGGAAGCATCTTCACGAGGCAGAGCAGATAAAGGCTGATTGGAAATGGAGAGCCGAGGAGGCGCAAGGGAGACGAGCGCGGGTGTCGACGAAGCGGCAAGAGCGGGGGGGGGATAGGGTAGGGAGGAGGCACCGCCAAATGCGCCGTCGCGGGAGGAGGGAGCAGAAGCGCCATCGAAGGCGATCGGGGGAGGGTTTAAAGAGACTCCGAGACGGCGTCGGTAGATCGGCGGCCGAGGGTCGCGAGGAGGAGGAGGAGATAAGTCAGGAAGTCCCAGGCGAGGGAGAGCCGCGAGAGGTTCAGGGCCCTCCTCGGAGCGAGCAGCTCCCGAACTACGCGAGCCCATCCTCGGCCCTACGCAGACAATGCGAAAAAGTCCCGACCCGACGGCGTAGATTCCCCGGCAGAGATAAGCCGAAAACCTCCCTCCTCCCCCTCCCCCCGGTGCCGTTTTGCGTCCTTCTCCCGAGTCACGGTGCCTTTTCACGCCCTCCCCCGGAGCAGTCGCCGACTCTCTCGTTCTCCCTTTCTCTCTCTATTGTCGACAATGGAAGAGTGCGGGAGGAAAAGTGCAACTCAGGGCCGCAGGATTAGGAGGGGGCAGCCGGAGGAGCCGAGGAAGTCGCGCGCGCGCGTTTCCGCGCCTCCACCGTTTCACCAGGGATCGAATATTGGCAGGCGCTCCTCCCCGTCCACCGCAGCCGGCAGGGGATTTTTCGCCGCCGCTCCTACACTCCGGCCGAGTCACCGGTCCTCGGCCGACGGAGGCCCAAGGGACCCTCGACATTATTCGCGCGCCAGCCCTACAAAGCCACTCGACTGCTGGGAAAACAGCCGATCTCGGCTGGGCTCGAGCCCGACCTCCGCCGCGGCCCCGACAGGCCCGTTGTAAGAGGCCCGCGAGGGGCCGGCTGCCCCTGTCGGCCTCACCGGGCAAAAAAGGATTTTGAAGGGGAAAGAGTTGCGCCGCGAGAGGAGCGCCATGTTTTCCCAACGGCAGAAACAGAAAATCACGATTACCCGGCGCATGGTCTATTTTGTATTTACGAGGGCCCGGAGCGAGGATAGAATTTCACGCCCGGAATTGCAGCCTCTGTGTTTCCAGCGACGCGGGGCTCATCCTTTGGAAGACGCGCATTATGCGAGCCTCCTGATCCCCCGATCTCGGGAACGGCGGCCTCTTCTTGTTCACCCCCCCCCCAGCCTTGTCTTGCCCCACCGGGGACTGGAAGGGACTGGCAAGGGAGTCGCGGCCTCCTCGAGGAAAACGATGCGATTACGGGTGTCAAAGCTCGGCCGAGGGAAAAGCGGAGCTCGGCGCCTCCTCAGCCGACCGACTCGGTCTGACTCTCTCGGCCTGCGAATGCCACGCACCAACACCGACACCACCAACACCGGCAGCAGCAGGCGCAATTCGCATTTGCGCTCGAGCACAGGATAAACTGCAGCGCGAGCTCGACCGGGATAACCTATGATTACATTTAACTTAGGCAGAGCGCAAGGCCCCGATCGTATATCGCCCTTGTAGAATTTTTATTCGCCGAACGCGCCATTAACTGTTCCTCGTTTCCGTACGAGGATTCGCGCAAGAGCCAGAGCTTTATCGGAGGGTCTTTTCTCTTGCGGGATCCTGAAAAAAAAAATAAATATAATCCACTCGTCTCCCGGGACGCGCTGGGGGATTATTACGAATCGCCATCGGTCGGCCGACTAATCTCTAATTAATAAAGCGAGCTGGAGAATGGGAAAAATCGCGCGCGCCTAAAAGCGACGACCCGATATGAAATTTCGAAGTTATCGTAAATAATAAATATCCCAGAGGATACGGAGGGTGTGTAGTTTCGGCAGGGCGCGATCGGTTGGAAATTGGCCGAACTAGGGGCGATCCTCCAAAGCCCCGATAAGGTAGCACGAGGGAGCGAGGGGCTCGTTAAAGGGATTCGTGAAAGGACAAGGCCGGCCGAGGAGTTCGATAGGACCGACCGCCATTCGAGGGCAAGGGAGGATCGGGAGCCGAGAGCCGCGGGTAGCTCTCGACCCCCCTGCCCCTGTGCGGGGCCCACGGTGCAGAGGGCGAACTCGGTCCCCCGGAGGAGCGCCGGTCCTGTCGGGAACGGGACCGAGGCCGCCACCGGCTTACGCGGGGGGCCCCGACGCGAGGGACTAGGCCGGCCCCGCCTCCGCGGCTCCCATCGTCCGCACCTCGGCTCGTCTCCTCTCGGTCCAGTCTCTCGTGGCCTCCAGTCGCGCGGCGCCTCCGTTGCCAGGCCTTAGTCGGTTTGCCACCTAGGAAAGAGCGACACTCGTCCTTCCTCCATCCGGAGACTTTGCCTTTCCCGCGCTGGGCAGCTTTTCCCTTTTCTTCGGAAATCGGCCGATTTCTTCGGACAGCGACATTCGCACTCGCCGCTGCATTATTTTACGACGCTCTCGCGCATACCCGTTATTAAGAGATGCGAAATTTCGTTTCGAGTAACTTCTCCTTAACGAAGTTTCAGGAACGCTCTCGTCATTGGCTTTTACGACCGTCCCTTTCTCGAAAATTCTCACGATCCTCGGTGCGTCTTCATCTCGCATTAATTTTACGGAGGACTACTGTAACGCTGATACCCCTATTCGTTAAGTTGTTGTTAATACGATCGGAGAGAGAATAAAGCTTTTGCCTCTGCTGCATAAACTGATGTTGCACATTGTTCAAGATTGTAGACGAGCTTTCACATTAGTTTCCCGTACAAGAGGATACCTTATTTCATAGGCTTTTGATACTTAATGGCACTTGGGTAATACCAACAAAGATAGATATAACATTCGGATAAATAATATTGATTTACGGTTTTGACATTAATCTACAGCACTCGATTTGTCTCCGTTTTGTGCTTATCTCTTCTATTATTGCGATGAAAAATTATGTTTTGTTGGCTGTAATTATTATTATTATTATTAGATTAAAATAAATACTAATTATTACAGCGATTGTTTATAAGCACAAATGATGATTGGCAGCCAAAGTAGCTAACATCTACATAATTTAGAGACAAGCAAAAAAGTAATAATAATTTTTGTTGACTAGATGCACTTATCGGCTTTCTTAGGTCGACACATCAGTAAGATAAAAGAAAATCGTCCTGGAGCTGTAAATAAAAAAAAAAAATAAATGAACACGATGATTCATTTTTGGCATTTTCAAGGAAAAAGCTTATATACATTGTTTAAGCATACGATAAAATAGGTATTAGTTGAAAAAACCTTTCGAGCTCGAAACGATTGGCAAATTATACCAAGGTAATCAGTCACGTTGATAATTTAGATACGCATTATTTAAGATAAAAAAAAAAAAAAAGAAAAGAAAAGAATTTGAGCACAAAATGGTTCCTATTTTATTATAATAATCGTCGAAAAGCAACCGCACATCAATAGCCATTATATTTTGCGAATCGACGTCAGTCGAGAGCTCGTTTGTACGTGATCGACGAGTGCCGATATTTATTATTGCAATTTCTTGCAAAATATTGCGGTATTGAAAAGCGACCGATCGATAATATAAAAAGCATTAGAACGAAAGTACTCGAATGTTGAAGTGATGGCAAGGAGCGGATAAAAACTGTTATCGTTGCGCGGAGACTTTTTTCGCTGGGCATATAATAAGACGGGAATAAAAATGAGAATGCGAAAAGAAGTTTTACGAGCAATAATAAAACTCATCGTGAATTACTCTAAGGGGGGAAGGATTTGGTTTACGTCGGAGCCGACTGCCGAGTGCTTTTAAAATGTTTTTCGTTTGTCGGATTGTGCGTGGGACGTGGGACGCGGGGGAGCTACGGGGGCGTCGGGTGGGCGGGGGAGGGGGGGGGGTCAAGGCAGAGCACAGAACGCGAGACCAAGAGGGCACGAATTTTCAATTGTGCAGGCTCGAGCCCCGAGAGTCGGGGGCACGGACATCGGCAGCGGAACGTCGTAGATAATGGATGCACTTTAATATCCGAGGACTAATGGAATTTCGCGATGGATAGTGTGGCAAAGAGGCTTTTTTCCATGGCAGGAGAGCTCAAAACAAAATTTACTCCCCTCTAAAGGAATGGCCGTCATTATTTGCAATCATCGCAGTCGGCCATCACTTCCAGGACAACATTCAATTATCAATCATCAAGTGTTGTTCGGACTTTTCGCACGAAAAAACGAAGGAGGAAAAAGCAGCGCTCAGGCCACTCCCCCTTAATCAAGTTCGCGTCGGTGCGCCGGAAAAAATCTCTCTCCGAATAAAGCGCGGAGAGAGGAGGAGATAAGAGAGAGAGGAGGAGGAGAGGGAGGGAGAACGGTCGAAGGGAAAAAGGAATGATAAGGCCGAAGAATCGTTATGTACACGCTCGCTCGTAAATCAACACTCCCGAGCCGAATAAAGATAGAGAGCGATCACGTGAATGGGGGGGTTGCGAGAGAGTCCGGGGTGGGTGGGAGTGGTTAAAGGTCGGCCGAGCAGTTAGCGGCGTGCCTCGGCAGGACACGTGGACTGGCAGGAGGGTTACGCGGGGGGAGGAGGCCGCAAGGCGGAGCCGCGTAAGAGTGCGTAAGCCCGGGGGACGAGGAAGGGCGCCGCGGGGAAGCAAAAGCCTCCAGAATCCGCTGCCCGTCTCCCGGGCGGAGGGCAGCTGCGCCTCGGGTCCCCCCCCCCGGGACTCCCGCGGCTCGCGAGGGCCGCCAATTGATAATCGCGCCTCTGCGCTTGGCCGCCCGTCGACGACCAACCCCCGGCAGCTCCAAGGGTTAGCCGGGAGAAGCCTCGCGACCCCACCTCGCTCGTAATCGAGGTGGCGGCGGGGCGGAGGAGGGAGGAGGGAGCTCCGGTAATTGTCCGCAAATACTTAGATACGAGGGAGCGGACGTGCGCGTAATTTTTAGCGGCGTAATGGGCTTTAAATTATTTCGATTTAATCTGAAACTACTACACGGCGTCTCGCGGTATTCCAGCGATAATCTTACTTTTTCTTCTTGACGCCGAGTTTTTATGTTGAATTGATTATAATATTCATAGCAATTATTTAAAATTGTTCCAGAAAAACCTGTTTTTACCGCATGAATTACGCAGACACGTAATTAAAATAATAGTTTGAAACTTTGTAACATAACAGGCCCGATGCTAAGCGATTCCTACTTTATTTTATCTTTCGCATTTAATATGAAATATAAGGGCCGCATTGTAAAATAAGGGGGAAACTCGCAGTTTAAAATTAGTTTCTCCTTTAAATAGCACTTTATATTCTTAATGCATCGATTAAAGTCTTATTCATTATCGTGAGGAGCTCTCGAGCCTTTACGATGTAACTTTGGCTAGCGGAATTATCCCCTTTTCTGCCGCGTCTAGTTTTCCACATGATTCCAATCGTCGTCCATTTCGAGGGAGAGCAAAATCCAAGAGAGTGCCTCGATTCTTTGCTCCGATTTCTTTTTCTTTTCTTTTTTTTTTTTTTTTCATTACATCTCTTCAATTGTTCCGCGAGTTAATTTCTGCTGAAAGGCTGCTGAAACGAAGGACAGCAGACGCAGGAGCTTCCGAGATGCTTCTCAGCTGAATTTCTACTCCGCGAATCGTGTTACGATGTAATCGTGCGCGCGCTAAGTCTCGACAGCATCCCAAACGTAAACAAATACCGTACGAGAAAAACGACGAGCCCGACAAGAGGCAGTGAGCGATGCGTTAGAGTCGCACGCTCTATTCTATCGCAATTAACGCGACGCGGTCATTATCAAGAGTGGCTCGGGTTGGCCGCATTGGCTGCCGAATTCCCGACGGCCACGAGAATGGCGTCGCGCTTCTTTGATTTCCTTTTGCAAAATTTGCGAAAGGTACACTTGCTCTTAATGTTCATTTAAAGGCCTTCCGACAATGATGCACTGGATGGAGCTTTCGATCAATTTTGATGAGCGGGAAAAGCTACGCTCCTGCGCATTTGATCTCTCTCCCTTTCCACCCACTGATCGTGGCGATCGAGAGGGAGGGAGAGACGGGGGTAGGGGCTGGTGGTCCGGAGAGCTTAAAAATCGAAGACCGCGAAGAAGACGTCGGCGACCGGGTAAACGCCGTTCATTATTCAAGAAAGGATGGCTCTTCGGGCCAAAAATAATTTTTGCCAAGAGATAGAGCGAGGATAGCGCGCGTAGGCCGTTGGCGGGCAATCGAGGCTTTAGCTCCTCGTAAAGAAAATCGGAGCCTCGGCCCGAGGAGCAGCGAAAATCGCCGAGTGTAACCAGCCCCGGGATTGGGGGGGAGGGAGACGTACGCCTAAGCGCATCTCCGTATAAACGCACGTGTGCACCTAAATACGCGTACACAGGCATGCGCATGCGTGCGAGCGAGTGCACAAGTAGAAGGGAGGAGAACCGGCCTCCGGTCCAGTTCGGTAAGTAACCGTACATCGCGGGATCGAGCGGTCAAGGGTAGAATCATCTCCTTCCTTCCTTCCTTCCTTGGCTCCTTCCCGGCTCGCGTCCCCCCCCCCGTCGGCGTCCCCGCGTTGGCGAAGCATAAAAGCGCGTGGCCGCGTCGTCGTCTCTCGCAAGGGCGGACAACACACGCGTGCAGTGCAGGAGCGAGGCGTGTAATTTGGTGGGACCGATGGGGCCCCCGTCGGACTCGGGCGCACCCCGCGTAACGCGCGCACCGGCCGAGCTAAGCGGTAAATAATCGTCACTCCCTGCCTCCTGTCCGATCCTGGGGCCCCCCGCCCGCCCGGAGCGGCCCGGCGGCTCCCCACCCCGAAGCCTCTTCCACCCGAAGCGGCCCCCCTGCACTCGCTGCCCCTCCGCGGCCCTCTTGGTCTTCCTTGTTCATCGCGGGCTCGGCTCCCTCCCTCCTCGATTCTCGGCCCGGGCCTCGAGCCCTCGCTGCTCCCGACGCGCTCGGGGGGATTAAGCTCGCGGATGCTGGCTAATCGGTGCAAGCGCGGAGACAAGAGGCCGAGGGGACCCTCGGGCCCAGTCGGCCAGTGGCCCTTCGGCGCGTCCTCCTGACCTCTTCGGCTCGGAAGCCAGGAGCCTTCTCTCGTTCTGCCTCATTTGCGCTTCCCTCGTTCCTTACCTCCCTCGTTAACTCCGGACCCGGGCTCGTCCGTCTTCCTCGCCGCGCCCCCCCCCTTCCCTTGTTTTTTCTCTCCCCGGCTCCGCTCCCGAGGCGGACTCCGTGTTCCCCCGTGGGGCCCTCGTCCACCCCCAGCGGTACTCATTTTCTGCCTCGCCGCCGCATTTGCGCGCTATAAAAATTCCTCGCAGTTTTACCTCCCCGCATCTCCTCTGCCCATAAAGAAGCAACGACGGCGACAACTCGAGCGTCTCACTGGCGGCTCAACTTCAGTCCGAGAGATATACCGAGCCGCGGGTCACGTGTTTTATTTGCGATATAGTAGCCCGCGACCGCGAGGGAACGACGGCCGCCGCCGTTGGGCCTGCGTCGGGATCACGAGCGAGATTCGAGAGATGAAAGGACGCCGACGGCCTCCTCGCCCCTCGCTAAAAGGGGTCGGGTTGCCGCGCTCTGGGGCGGCGGAGGGGCGGCGGAGGGATGATTTGCAGTTTCAAGGAGAGATTGTTGAACCCGCGAGCCTGGCACCCGATGAATCCTCCCCGCTTAATTATCCGACCGCTCATAATTATGTGCCTTAGGACGCTCGAGCGTTCCGATCGTTTTTTCTTCTTCTTGCTTACGCCACTGCTGTATCTATATTGGATCGGATACGCTTTACAGCTATCCCAAAGACCCTACGCGGCTTAAGAAAAGACTGCCTGTAAATGACAAGTCCCACAAAACTTCTTCCTCCGATACAAAGCTTTCGCGTTGATCGCGCGCAATTTGACGATTTTGATGCGGCCTTTGCCTAAAAAAATCTATACGTACTTGTTTTATGCACGCTATATACGTTTATAATCATTACGTGACTTTCGGCCCATATACACTATTATTCGATATGCGTTGAAATTCTTTTTCCCATGGGAATTTTCGCTGTTTTAATAATGCAAACGTAATAATAATAATTTTAAAAAATTGATTCACTTTCAATATTGAAATCTTCTCAGTTTTTTAAATGCAGAATATTCGATTTCTACATATGAAAATCCTCAAAAGTAACTCTTTTATTGCACATAAGTACTTAACTATCACTAATGGAGTATTGATACTTACAACGTTTTTTATTTTTGTGGCATTTTTTTCTTTTATTTCAATTCGGATAATAAAAAGTATTAAAAGTTTTAGCTGTCCAAACTAAATTTAAGGGATCAAATAAAAGAATTTGCTAATAATTAATACGAATTAATGATTCTTATTAGCCATATATTAGCCAAAATATTATTACCAATTTATTTGTCTTTTTTTCATACGTAAAAAATAATATAAATGAGAAATGTCTGTATTTTACAGGGCTTCGTCACAATTATTATGGAAGGACGACATTTTAAGGATCAAAATATATATATATATATATATGAAACCAGGTATCTTATTACCACGATCGGATTTTTTTGTAAAGCACAAAGTCAGGCAAAATGCTTAGATTCCCGAGTAGGGTACGAGATCAAATTCGGTGTACATTGTGCTAAAGGTCAATGACGATAACACCCTAGTATCGAAGTACGTTCAAAGTTCATCTTGACTTTATTTCAATAAATCATAAATTAGAACAATAGAATGATAGCTCAGTGAAATAAAGTATTATTGAAAGGTGTCATTGGATTTTAAACTTGCGATAGTTATGGCTTTGATTTTAGTACAACTGCCAGTCGTTGTCTATGGAAAATATGGCAGTGTAAAAAATTACGATGAAATTTGAATAGACAGCAGCAGACATTTGTAAAGGATATGCAAAAAGTAACCACGATGAAACGTGGGCATGCGAACGGAGATGGTAATACAAGCGGAATTAAAATTTGAAAATATGAAAGAACGAAGAGGTCGAAGAAGTGCGGGAAGAAGTGCAAATAAGTGTCAAATTGCGCGCGCAGATGTAAGAAAGGATAAAAGTGGTAAATTTCGATAACCCCATTCGCGAGAATGATGTCCGATGCCAATGAGGCTCTTCGATGACTCATCCTGCTCACTTTCTCTTCTTTCCGTTGGCGTCATCTCCGTGTATTCCTCCTTCCTCCGTCCTCCGTCGGCCATCCTTCTCGTTCAACCTCCCCCCAGGCTCCGCTACATGAGGCCACCGCCGCTGTCCCGGCAAGCCTTTTCAGTTTTGAAGTATCGAAATTGTACCTTGGTCCAGTCTGGCCTGTTGCGAAAGGAAGATGGACAGCCGTGGCCGCACCGAGTCTAGAGAGGGAGAGAGGCAGAGAGAAAGAGAGAGAGAGAGAGCAGTCGTACGTAGTATCCCTCTTACGGGGTTATTCGTGTCCAGGCGAGTCGGGAGAGAACGAGCCAATCCTGCATCTCGCGTGTCAAGACACGCTTCGCTCAAAAACCGCACGCTCTCTCCTCTTCTCGCTCTCTTTCCCTCCCTCCCTCCCTCCCTCCTGCCCTCCCACTCTCCTCGCTTTATCCGGAGAGAGAGAGAGAGAGAGAGAGAACCCGCGCACAAAAGCAGCCACACTCGAACTCAGCAGCAACTCAGCTCTCCATACTCCATTCCATAATCTCCGTAGTCCATAGTCCATGTACTCATGCGTTGCGGCTCGGCCGATGGCGAGGGGCCGCGGGGCTATTCGGCCGACGGGGATTCGTGAGACCATGGGGTGGCAGAGGGAGAGGGATCGAGGGGGAGGTGGACTCGCTGCGCGCGCGCGCGCGTGTGCGTGAGCGCGCGCTCGTGTTCGCCGGAGGAGGAGGAGGAGGAGGAGCGAGCGAGCGAGCGAGAGACCGTAGCTGCACGGCAGAGACGTAGGGGGGAGGGCGGGAAGAGGGACCAGAGGAGGAGGAGGAGGGCAACGGAGGGGAGAGCAAGTGGGATGGACGAGGAAAGAAAAAGATAACGCCGAGCGACGAGGACGAGGCTGCGCGAGGCCGGAGCGAGGGGGTCGAAAGCGGGGCCGGGGGGGGGAGACGAGGTAAAGTGGAAGGAAAGGGCGGAGGGGAGGGAGCGGAGAGGAGAGCCGAGATCCAGGCCCGAGGCCCGTGAAACGAGAGAAATAGGGAAAAAGAAACTACACACCTTTACGAAGAACTTGCGAGAGCGAGAGGGGAATGGGCGGTAGTCGGTTAGAAAAGGAGCAGCAAGAGGAGCAGTGACGCTCTGGTAAAATGAGCATCACGAGGCGAAAGGGTGAGGAGAGAGAAAGAAACGACGGCGGCGGGAGGGATAGAGAAGGGCCCGAATCGCGAAACGGAGGGAGAGAGAGAGAGAGAGAGGGAGGAGAATGGCGATTTCTCGAAATGCAGTAGAAGAGCCAACAATAAGGAGCGAGAGAGCGAGAGAGTGGGAGGGCGCGAGGAGGAGAGGGCAGAGACGGGGGGGGGAGGTTGAGGAGTAGGAGAGAGAGAGAGAGAGAGAGAGAGAGAGGGGCAAGAGTAGCTGGACCGTCGAGCTCTTGTCTGCGAGAGATGCTGCCCTCGGCTCGGCTACTAAACTCAGGCTCAGCCTCGCTCGTCCACTTCCCGCACGATCGACAGATATATAATGTTTCACCGATACGCGATCGATGCGGCTTCATTTTATTTAGAGACTCTTTTTATAGAACGTAAACAAGATTTGCTTTCTCGATTTCTCATTCTCTTTCTCTCGCCTTGTGCTTTATTTTCACTTTATTGCGCGCTAACTTACAACGAATCGAGCAATCGCGCTAACTGTAATCCAGATTACCGTTTTTAAATTAAAATTACGATGACAATGGCTCTACTGCGTAGCTCATCCGCATTTAAGTTTTGGTGTCAGTGCGTGTGGTGCACGTGTATGTATATATATATATATATATATATATGTATATGCATGTAATGTACATGTATAATTACACACACACCCACACACGCGCATAAATACAAAAGTACACGTTAACTCACACGTAAATTATCAGATCTTGCGTTCGAACCTTATATATTTTTTTTTTCTATCCTATCTGCATACATCGCCTTAACTTGTGATCTTATCAATTTAATTTAATAATGCCAATCCTTCATTTAATTCTACACTACTGCCTTTTCTTCGCAATTTGTTTATCTCGTTATTGGGCTCACCTTGTACGAATATTTCTTTCCGATTTCAAAGAATTATTTCACTGTAATGCATTACAAGCGAATGAAGTAATTATTTCTTAAGCTATCCTCGGTGTTTTCATGTAATTCAATCTATTTCTTCATTCTTCTAACTGTTATTAAGATAAGCATCTATCCCTGGAAGAAAAGAAAAACACGAATTCAAAAGCTGTAAAATTAGGTTTCTGATTAATGAATGCATAATGAAAGAGACTCATGCTCTGTATTAAAAGTAATTTTTTGTTAATAATATATAATGCGCGATGAGATGCGTGGGCTGATTATCTAAAAAAGTATATATATATATATATATATATATAGTAGTAGTGTATCCATCGCGGCTATTATCAATTTATTCCAAGTGGATTTATTTATAAATAATACTCTCCGAACAAGCACGAGTTTCATTATTCGTAAAAAGGAATAACAAGGTACTGAAACTATGCAGAAGATAATTTTGATATAATTCAAGGAGTAAATTCAAAGCGAGCATTTCAGTCGGGGGGAATGCCGTTGGCTTGACTCCGTACAATTTCGTCATCCTGTCAAATCAAACTCCTAACGCTTTCTCTATTTGGAATGAACACTTTTATGGCTATGTAAATTATTGTTAAAAGGCCATTATCAAAATATGGACATGTCGGCAAATTGGATCGACAATCATCGTACTTTTTCAACATCGGTATCAACGCGCAGTGCAATTGCATTATATTACAAAGAGTTTCGTGATTATTTTTTTTTTTTTTTTTTTTTTGTCTTGCTTTTACTTACTGGTTATTAGCGTATTTTTTGCAACCTAATTGTCGATTTACTTGTCTGCAAATATTTTTTCTTATTTTGCTTTAATTAAATTCATTTTTTTTTTTTTTAATAAATTTCAAGGAAACGCTTTTGCATTATAAGATCATTCTTGAAATCTGTTATCGGAATTATTTTAATTTATCAAAGGCGTAAAAACATTAAAAATATTTTTAAATACTATCTTATGGTGTCGGCCTATCTCGATAAATATTAAAACTTTGTACTTAAATATTAGGCGATTAAATATATAATATAAATATTGTACGATGTCCCATGGAGATAAGTATGCGATCAATATCATTCAATATTTTTAATTTTTTCATACGTTATATGTTAATAGTCTTGCTATAAATTTAACTTATACTTATAATAAACATTTATTGATCCGAAACTAATAAATTTATGAAATACCAACAAATACAATATCCGATTTTGTAATGTAAAATGTAATGTAATTGTTCTTTTTTTAATCGAATGCACAAAGTACTAATTGCATGTAAAAATAATTATAAGTTGATTTTTTTTACATTAACATAAGCTAAGTCGTATTCGCATCTGTTCGAGTCTTATTTATCCACTTTTAAAAACAGTATTTTAGTACAATGAATTTAAATTAATATGCTTACATTTAAATCTTTACCGGTATAAGGTATAAATTGATATTATTATTTGTAAAATAAACATTATTATTTTTTTTTTTTTTTTGGGGGGGATTTTGAAATCAACCAATAAGAAGATTCAATGTTCAATACGAAATTTCAATGCACAAATCAGTAATTGTATTACTGAAAACGTGATTAAAAAAAAAAAAAAATTATTATTTCTTTATGCTTTGTTAGTCTCAATTCTGTGCTAAAATAAAATTATTTTTCAAACATTCTATAATAATGCTACGATCCTCTTGGATATTTCACTTAATAAAATATTGAAAAGTATATACAAAATCCATTATCTGGCTTATACCACTTAATTCTTATCTAACATACAATTTATAATTAATTACTAATGGATGATTTAATATTAATAGAAATTCAACTGATACAAGAATATTAGTTCATAATTGAAATGCGAGGGGGCTGGCGATCCATTAACTGTTTGGAACTCAAGTAGCACCTGAGATGTAGTACCTGTTCCGAATCGAATGTAACCTATAGCACGTCGTTTCTAATTTCTACTTGGGACTGGAATTCGACCCAGTGATCTTTCGATTACCAGGTACTTACATAATAAGCTCCAACTTGTTATGCTTTAAGCTAATCGAAATTTTACGGCCATCGAATGAGTTTGCTTGTGTACATTTTTTCAAAAACATTAATATTTCTTAATTAAAAACAATGTGTACATTATTTATATTTTAATACGGAAGTCATGGAACTCTCTACAAAAACTAGTCGCTTTGATGCAAAATGTTATTCTTAACAATTTATTTACTTAATAACTCAATCAAATATTGTACGTCAAAAATTGACTGCTATTTCACTATTTTTACAACATTTACTGTTGCTAATTCAATCTGTGAAACTAGAATTGTAGATGAGCCACCAATTAAAAGCATTGTTTTACAATAAAAAAATTTTTCTTGTAATATTTAAGCAAAGTAAGATATATCTTATATTTTTCACATTCACTCATTTCATATATATATATATATCTGTAATATATTTTATTATAATTATTACTCAATAGTTTAAAACATATGTATTTTATGTACATAAATATATGTGTAATTTAATGTATAAACTTCTCTGTGATTATAAGTAAAATTATTATTTTTGTTAAAAAAAAATTAGAATTAGCATAATTTTACTATTTATAAAAAAAAAGCGAAAAGATTAGGAATCTAAAAGAAATTAAAGCTACCAAGCACATGTAATAATTAATCACATGGTGTTTATTAGTAATAGATTTCGTGGGTTATGTAAATTTTCTTGTACCCGAAGCTTTTAGTATATATTTTGAGGGCTCAGGCCAATAATAAATTTTTCATAATTTTACGTAAGTATTTATATTATGACATTTAAACAGAAAAGATCATTCATATTTTTACTAACCGATCAGGTTTTGAGACATCTGTTTCATTCGCATACAATAGCCGTAAAATTAAGGATTTTTTAGCTTTAGAAAAGCTATTATATATAAATTCAATGTATAGTCGAATAATCATATATTATACTTAATAATTATATTATATTAAAAACACGTTGATTCGTAGAGAATAATATAAATAAAAAATAATTCAGTATTTAATTTAAAAATTATCGCAGCTAAATGCCTTAAAAGTTTCTTCAATAGTACAACCTACACGATGTTGCATTTATTTTTTTATTAAAAGTTTATCGAATAAGTATTAACGACTAATAATGAATGTTTGGAACAAAATAAGTTTTGGTACAATTTTGAATCATTGTCCGTAAGTATGTCGACATAATTAATTATCTGCATTTACAAGCAATAAAGTTAATAAATTATCAATTTCGTTAGAACTGATTGTGATAACAAGTAAAATTGTAATATTACTGCCAAAGAGAAAGTAGACGGGACTAGTTTACTTTTTCTTATTAACAGAAATTTAAATCGATTTCCAAAGTTAAATTTTACTTACATAACGTCCGAGAATATTGCATTATAAATTTGTGGATGCATTAGAGAAGAAAGGGATGTTTCATTTCAGCGGCGAAGTAGAAAACGTATTAACGTATAATAACGCGATCGGAGGGGTTTATTTCCCATCGTATAATGTATAGAGCAAGCGATCGTACCTCAACGTGTTTTAAATATTTTGAACGCAACTGTTTTGAATGCTTTTGCTAAGTTTACCAATTGTTGTGACATTGTGCAATTGAAATATTTTTCAGCGCCGGATCGCGTAAGAAAATGGTTTACACGATGGTTAACTCGCGCGGCATAAATATTGTAGCAATTCTTACCCATTTAATATATATATATATATTTATATTTGTGTGTATTTATATAAACGAGGTATTTATGAAGTACGCATGTTTGACAGAGGCATTCGAGTTTATCCATAACCGAAGGGAAGGATCCTTTTACGAAAGATCCAGAGGAAGGAGGGCAGAGGCTTCTAGGATCGGAGTTAAATCGAACGCGTAACGACGAATTTAATCGTCTACTCTGTACCGTGGGCTTCTGTGTTTCGCGAAAAAAATCTCAGAACTCAGTTCTCACTCCAGGGGATCGAGAGCTCAATAGACTCTCGAGCAATCGATCAGGCCGCGAGGCTAAAGGCTGGAGCCGCGACGCGAGCGTATCCCAATAATTAGCAGACAGTTGGAGCACGTCCGAAGTGTAGGAATCTTCGTAGGAGGGGAGGGAGGCGCAGGCGGAGGGAGCGAGGAAAGCCCCGCGGATCGACGGCTAGCGGGGTTGGGGGGCGAGCGCGTGGCCAGGACGAGGCCGCGGACTCGCCATCGGCTCGGATCCCGGTGTCCCCTTTCTGGCTCCGCCCCCCGCCCCCCCCGAGACTTCCTTCCCCGGGGTCCTCGTCCTCGGGGCTCTGCCGCTGCCTCGGCGGAGTCCGGCCTGGAGGAGCCGCTCGCCAAGGGAAAACCCGAGGCGCACCGGGAGACGAATAAGGCCCCTGGCCGCGGGAGCCTCGAGCCACGATCGACCTCGGCCGAGATTCCCGGACTTTTATCAGCCGACCGCAGAGGCCCTCGACTTTACTTTCCCGAGCTCGGAGCTACGCAATCCGGCATTTCCTGACCCAATGGGCATCTGCCGGTGCAGGCCCGAGCCAGTGCGGCTATTCTTCTCCGCGGTGCTCGGGGCCTCCTGAGTGCGGCCGAAGGGAAGGCCTCGCAAATTTATGCGAGCGCTGCCAGTGTTGAGGCTACCAACGATGCTCCTCTTCCCTTGCCTCGACTCCTCAACTGCCTTCGGCTTTCTAACGTGAATATCTCGATCGAAGCGGGCATTTGTAGCTTGTTTGCAGAGTTCGTGGAAAAGTCATACAACCTCGGGGATTGCCTTAGTGATCGTGAAAAATTATCTCTCCGCCCGTAAGAGAGATTTCTTAACGAAAGTCGGCTTCTAAACTAAATATTTGACCGAATATCGTTGCTTTTCAACAATATAAAATCTCTCGCTCCGAGTAGTTTTAATTCTTTTTTTCCCTTTTACTTTCCATTTACCGTACAAATAGTCATTTTATGTACGTCCCGAACATTATCATTGTACTCCCTGCTATATAAGTTACAATAACGCTGAGATAGCGAATCATTAAATTTGCTCTCGCTGCTTGCAGCATAGTTTTACCAAGCTCTCGGACAAATGGTAATGAAAAAGCTTTGCGCCTCGTAAAAATTATGACCTTTAATGGCAAACTCAGTTGTACAAAAGAAAGCACATTTAGATTACAGCCTTTTATTGCAATCGTAATATCGGAAGAATCATAGACTACTCATGGTCGTTGCAGAGGTCTTCGATGCTTCATAATCGCCAATCTAATTTGGAGCAGTAGGGCCTTATCAAAGGCTTAACAATTGAGCCGACCGGCTTGGAAGGCTTTTGCAAGAATCGCCCGATAAAAAGTGAAAGGACGAAGGGTTTCGGGAGGAGGAGCCGGTTGATAAAAATGGAAAATTACGAACAATCCTCGAGGCACTCGGTAACTAATATTGAATTCATAGGCGCATAGCTGTCGGGAGTCGAGCAGGTGTGCGGCCGAGAGTAGCAGGCGAGCGGTCGGCTTGGGGCCCGAGATGATCGCGGTCTGGATCTGCCAGGAGCGAGGCCCAATGAGTCGGGCATAGGAGCCGAAGCCGCGTTCCCTGATTTCACCGATGGCGCATCGGTGGCAGGGACCGACGGCAGCTGCGCCGCCGCCGCAGCATCCGCCAAGGACGGGCCTGATAATCGAAAGGAACTTAACCCGATCTTGCTGGAGCGGCCTCAGCCTGCGGAGACGTCGCGAGATAAATTGCCTAGGCAGCCTCTCCCTCATCCCTTGAATGCCAACTCGCACACGTTTCCCAGTGCGTGTCGCGGCATTTCTTATTAAAATCCCAGCTGAGAGATTTTCGTTTAATGTCCCGCTCGTTGCGCATCCCGCCGCAATTATTTACGGGTTGCGTCGCCGCCGTAAAGTTAATCGAGGCCGAGAGTCCATTATTCAAAGGCAATACGCCAACGGTCGAAGCTTTTTGAAAACGCTTTTTTTCATTTAGGACACCGAATGTGTCATTGCCATTAATATAACCTCGAGTGAACTTGGACGTTGTTAAGGAAGCCGCGTGAGGTCAAAATTCTGCAAAAAAAAATCCGTTGTTACCGAGTTTCGTAAAAATTTTGATATATTAATTGTACTCGGGTTATAGTTATATAAAAGTATAACACGTGAGAGTATCTTTCTTTGTAATTGAAATTAGGCATCTAATAGACAGAAGTCAACAACGCGAATCCGGCCCCAGTACAAGTATTTCACTTCGGTAATTAACTTTACATCCATAAGCATGAAGCAGTATAAAAAATGGAAAATATTTCTTAAAGCGAAAGACTTTTTTTTTTTTATAGAATATTAAAAATTTTAAAATAATACTTTGTAAAAGAATTCCAAAATTCTTAGCTCCTTAGCGGAATATTAAGTGCAGGGTGCTTAAGCAGTAGACTAGGCATAAAAAGCGGTGCGCAAGCTTATAAAACGAAAGCGTACCGACCATAATTTGATTCTCAATATTCCCGGATGATCTAAGATAACATTATGCGAAATTTATGCCTCTGGAAATATTTACAGAATTTACTTGAATCTTGAGGACCGTGGTTAAAAATTATTATATTTGCCGATGACTGCTATTATACACTCCGATCCATAGGCACAAATATTTATTATAAATACGGTTACTTTGAAGAGGGATTATAAAACTAAATTTGATTCTCTTTATAACTGTGGAAAGTCGAAATGACAAAATATATTTACCTGTATGTTAAATGACAATTAACAGAGCAACAGAAATATGTTAGATAGACAAGCAGTACCTTTAATAAAGAATCTGATATTTGAAAAAAAAAAAAAAAAAAAAAAAATGGCTCCTTGAATTATAAAACTGAATATAAAAGTGAATAATTCATTGCGCGCTTTAGAAGCGCAGAAGGATTAATAATGAAAAATTGTTAGGTCGATAAAAATGAATGTGCGCCTGTGTGCAACTACTGTAGAGAAGTGTAACTCCTACAGAAGCTTAAACCCTTGCATGATTTCGTGTTTATCTCATTTTAAAAAAAGTCCAGGATCGCTGAGCGAGTGCGCGGTAGCCGATGCGCGTATGGCTAAAAAGCGAAAGGAAAGAAATGCCAGTCAAAGAGAATTGACTGAAGAGGAGTAGAAAAAGAGTGTGAGAGAGGGAGAAGGAGCGGCAGAGGGGAAGGAGGAAACAGAGACAGAGACTGAGAGAGAGAGAGAGAGGGAGGGAGGGGGAGGGAGAGGGAGGTTAATAAAAGGGACCCCCGAGGAGGAGAAAAGGAGGGTACACTTGGAGATCTTAAAGAAGAAAGAAAAAATAGGGTAGAAGAAAGGGAAGAGAGAGAGAGAGAGAGAGAGAGAGAGAGAGAGAGTAAGACGAGAGAGGCAATAGAGATTAAAATCGAATCGAGATGCAGGCTCTTCGCTCTCCAACAACGGAGGTACTCGTAAATGTACTAGGGCTGAAATCGCCAACTCCGACTGCGGCCACGACCACGAGTGGAGAATTAACCTTCTTCTTTTTTTACAAATGCGTTTCAATCTTTATGAAAGCTGGGCAAAATCATACGAGGCTGGGCGCAGAGCCTCGTCCGGGGTACGAGGCGTACTTTTGACTTGGACTGACCTTACTCCAGTGACTATTGGCTGCTCGAGGAGGAGGAGGAGGAGGAGGAAGAAGTTCCGCTTGCCTTCGCCGAATCGGCCAGCTGAGTTTGGCTTATTCATTAAAATACGGTATTGCGTTGGGAGGACTTCTCCAGAGCCTCGTAAGCAAAAATGCACCGAGCAAGGCTGGAGCAGCCTTTACTGCTCCTCTAATCCGGCGGCTTCTTCCCTTTTATCGATATGTCGGCTCGCAAGGCCTTTAATATTTGACCGAACGGTCAATGAGCCATCGATCACCTGCGAATATTGCATAATTTGCCATTTTTGACGAATTACATCGCGTCAGCGGCAGCAGCCAATGTCGCGCTCAATGTACGATAAAAATACTCAAGAGCTGATTAATTACAATAATACGGTTCTGACATTATTATTTTATTTTATTTTTTTTTTTTATCGCGACAAAGCCTTTTTCCCTCCTCTCCTACTTTAGCCTTAAGAAATCATAACGAGGCTCTGGTCTACGTTCGAGAGTCCGAGAGGAAGGAATTCACGTCATTGGATCGTTTCAGATTTAACGAATTTAACTTCATTATAATTTATACGGGCTGATTTGTGAAAAGCAACAAAGGAGAAATTGAACGGCCGAGGTCCGGTGCAAAAATGAATAGCAATCCTTAGCCCGACGTACGATCGGCTCTCCGAGTCGGCATTGAACAACGTTAAGAAATGCCTAGTAGCCGCACACGTTATTGTAAGGAGGATCGGGAAAGAGTCCGATCTCTCTCAAATGGCAATTTACAGCTCCGAGATCTCGGCTACCGAAAGTAATATCTTATCTCGGCGATCTCTTCCCGGAGCCGCGACGGTCCCTCCGCCGACGAATGGGCCACCGAGTGACGTCGATAGGCCGACAGGTGTAAATCGCATCTCGATGCCGATGGCTCGGGACGAAGAAGGAAAAGTTAAGACCGCGGAGGCAGGAAGGAGCTCGCCTCCAATGGTCCCTTATGGATCCCCTACGGATAATGCCTCCGCCTAAAATTGTAATACGCGTTTGCCGTGGGCATTTCTTCCCCTCGGCTCTTTCAGGGCCCTGTCGCCTTTAAAAATATCATTCGGCAAGAACCCGCTGCACTGGCCGAACGAGCCCCAGGCTCTTCGTCGTTTATCCAGAGGAAGGATTCGCGCGATGGCCTTTTATTTTGAACTCTGCCCTTGATCCGGCCCTTGATTCTGCCGAGCAGCCGATTTAGATTGGCTTTAATCGTACGAAGCTATGGATCGGAGTCCTCGGTCCGGGCTCAGCCAGATCAAAAATCCACTCTCCTGGCCAAACTCCTCGGCTGGTCTCGGAGAAGCCCCAAGGAACCCACGGCCTAAGAACGCGTGCTCTCGAGTGACTTTGTTAATTACTCGGAATGCAGGCTCCTCCCCGGGCCCCTGACTTCGGTGGGGGGGGGGTGGATGGAGAGAGGAGCGAGAGGAGCCGTTAACAAGCCCGGACCGACACTCCCAAAGGGTGTACTTGGCGCATCCGGTGAACGGGGGCCAGCGGTGCCGGGGATCCGTCCGGAGGCTCCTCCAGAGGGCTTTAGAGCAGCGGCCGAGTCTCGCCGGTCGGCGCATGTCCGCACCAGCGGCCGGAAATAAAAAGCCTAAGAAAGTGGCAATGATGGCGGGCGGAGCGGGGGGGGGACCGAGGGGCCGGCCGATAAATCAGTCGGATTCCCCGGCCAATGTTGCCCGGAGTGGATTAAGCCGTGCCGCGGATACGGTAGCAACTCGGTAATCAAACGTCTCCGAGACCCACGACCGCCGACCGAATCTTCCTCCGCGTCCTCCCCCTGGCCCCGTGACTCGCTGGATTCGTTACGCCACGGGAGCGAGGCTCGCGACCGGCTGCCGTAATCTTCTCCGGTGCCCGGAGCCCATCGACTCTCCTCTGCCCCACGAGATAAATAAAAGGACGGACGGACGGACGGGCGGAGAGAGAGAGAGAGAGAGAGAGAGAGAGAGAGAGAGACGGAGAGTTGGAGAGAGAGACGAGAGAGCGATGGAGCTAGAGATAGCGATGTCGAGGGAGAGGAGCCGCGGCCGAGGGTGAGTTGGCCCGCACGACTGCTTAGCATTTGTGATTTACACGTCGTAAAGCAAAGGTCAAGGCGAGGCTCCAAAGTCCCGAGGCCGAGCGCTCGGACTCTCTGCCCGCGATATCCTCCCCCGTGCCCGCGACCACTGCCCGGTTAGCTCCCGACCGACGCCGGCCCGGACTCACCCCCTGGGGGAGCACCGCCCATAGCCGCGGGACGGAGGCTCGAGCCGGACGCGGCTCCTATCGGCGATCCTCCTCCGGCTCTCCCTCGGAAATTTCACTTACCCTCGCTTTAATAATAATGACATTGCAAGAAGGTGAAGCTCACCTCTGGCCTCTCGTCGCCGCCGCTCTCGCCTTTCGCAATCCACGCATGGACCCGAGCCCCTTAGCCTTCTCACTCTCTTTCTCCGAGGTGCATTGTTACGAAAGTTGTTATCCTTTCTGAGGAACTCTTTCCTTACTCCTTTTTTAGAAAATAACTTTTCCCTTCACCTAACAATGCTGGCTTATCTTGCGATCGCACCCCTATCGTCGTTATCTTTCCCAAGAGTTACCGAGATGCACGCGCACATTGATATTGATCCATATTTTTTGGATGGATGATACCTTATTGTGTTAATGACGCTCGCGTGCAAATGCTTACTATAGACATGCATATACATATATATATATGTGTGTGTGTGTGTGTGTGTGTATCATTTTATCATACACGATTCATGAAGTTCCGCACGCGACCTTCCTTTTCCCGTGTATAAATATTCGTTACTGTTTTTCTCTAGATGCACGTTTTTTTTTTTAATTTTCTCTCACTAATTATTAAGGCCAATTAAATTTAACCGACTCCTCCTTGTTTTCGAAACATTGTATTTTTATTTCCATTTTTTTGAGTGTTGATAACTTTCGACCCACGGCATCATAATGTATAATGCCCAGGCATTTTTTATTTTATTTTAGCTAATAGTCTTTCTATCTAACTCTACGCTTTTTTATGCCTAATTGTCAGATTTATGATTTTATGATCTCAATTTAAATGCTAATCTTGATTAAGATTGAATGTTCTTGTTTCGAATGTTTGAATTATATAATGCATCGTAGTATGTTATTTTTTAATACCTTTATATTAAATTTGTAACGAATTTCAAATAAAAATAAAAAAGCAAGAAGCTACTGAATAATGGCCACATGTAAGGCCTTGCAAGTAATGTAATTCAAATTATAATTAATGTAATTTGATATCTTGTAAAGGTTTTTAATATTTTACAATACAAGTTATAAAGTGTGCATAATATCATCATTTATTATGAATCAATCTTTAAAATCTAACTTGAAAATATATTATGTACCAACGATATAAAACACGAAATTCTTAATAAAAAGGTTAAAAATGAAATGCATTTTATATTATTGCTACTCAACGCAATTATAGATTATTGAATAAATTCATTATAATAATTTAGTATATAATAATAATAATATAAGTATAATATATAATGTTTATAATATAATACAATAATATAGGATTTGCACACACGTTTACGTGTATATAAATATTCATGGCGATGGAAATATGGGTATAAAAAGGATTATACGATTTAATGAAAAAACACGAAAGGCTTTATTATAAAAATCGTTGCCCGAGCTCTACCGTTTTTATAATTATCCGTTCGATAAAAAAGTCGATTTTTTTTTTGCCTCCCGATGAAATTATACCTTTTGTTTTGTCAATTTATTTCCAAATCCAAAACAAAGGCGAGTCACTGAAAATACTTTAATTCAAAGATTAAAGAGCCGTTGTTTTTGTCTCCTCGGAGTCGGAAGATAACGCATGACTACGGATTTGATTAAAAATCAATCAGTGGATTATTCCCGTACTGAGAAGTGGAGGCATAAAAAAGTACATCGAGCATCGGATTATCGAGCTAAGCAATAGAAATGCCATTAGCGAAGGAGGCTCTCGTGGAGGGGACTACGCCCAAATGGTAAACGTAAACTTGTAAAAGCTTCCGTCGTCGGTCTCGCGAGCAAGTCCTCGAATCTCGATGGAGGAGAATCGCGGTAAGCCGATGCCGAAGGGAGCGGGGCAGGGGCCAGAGGTCGGATTCGCACTTGGCTTTCCCGGGATTGTCGGTGGAGAAGAGGCGGAGGATTTAATATGTATATATATGCATATGTATGTATGTATGTGTATATGAAGGAGAGTCGGTGGGCCGTTTGACGGAGCCGCGAGGAGGGCAGGGTCGAGCTCGTCGTGGCTTTGTCCACTGGGCGTCCCTCCCCTCCCGCGGCAGGACTCGCGATGCGCGCCCTTGCGCCAATCTCCGAGGTGCGCGCTCGGCTCCGGCCGGGGCGGAGGGCGGAGCGAGCGGAAAGGCGAAGGAGGACAAGTAGAGGCGCGTACGCGTACAAAAAGGCGAAAGCGTTTCTCTTTATGGTCCTGCAGCTGTGAGGTCACGGGCGTCCGTGCCCTTGCCCAAAGGTCGCGCGAGGAAGCGAGAGGCAAGGAACGGCCGAGACCGGCCTTTTGTGGCTTTACTTAGGATTTTTATGGAAGCGTACTTTGTGCCGCTGCTGCTCCTGCTGCTCCTGCTGCTCCTGCACGAGTCCGGCTACGCTGCAACGAGGCCATTAAAAATAAGCAGACGGCTCGCCGCGACTTTGGAACACCGGTAGCCGCTGCTGCGTTTATTGCACTTTTAGTCGCTCGGGCTCCTTCTCGCACCGACGCCGCCGCCACCACCACCACCACCAGCACCGCAGCCCTACCTCGGACTCTGCGTTCTCCACCACCGTTGGCGTGCCCTCGCTCGGACCAATCGGCCCAAGGGCATCGGCCAGTCGCCCTAATCCGCGGGTATACGCAGAAGCCGGATTATTTAGAGCTCCCTCGGAAAATCCTCCGGGCTATTATCGCGAGCGCGCGCCCCTGACCCTTTGGAACTACGGCCCCCCGCGCCCACCAGCCCCTATTCGGCCCCGTCCAATCGCTCGATTAGCGGCGGCCGAGAGTCCCGGGCGTCCTATAAATCAGGCATTACGCGCTCGGATGCATTGTCGGCGGCCCTCCTGGCGCGGCTGCCCTCGGATCAACGACTCCGAGCTTGCGGGAGCAATTAACGCTCGGTGGCACTGCGGCCATCGGGTGCCCCCCCCCCCTTCTTCCTCCTCCTCCCGCACGGGCGATAATTCAATTTGCCTCTCCGATTTTACACGAGATACTTGTGTATCCCATTCAACCTATCGGATTGTACATTTACATAAGAATTTTGTAAGCAGAAATCAACGGTTTGACTCCAACCGAAGCTCCCTGTGTCCTGAAATCTCTGTATTTATATCCGACCGTCTCTAGCTCGTAATTTATCGTTCTTAATTTTATTATCCCCTGCGACAAAATGGTTTGTAAAATCTTACGAATAGAATATAAACAATGATGGCTCCTTGTGTTTGCGAAATAACGAAAGGACCAAGGCATATTTATGCAATGCGCTTAAGTTTTGTTAAAAGCTTAAGACTAAACTTTATTATCACTTCGATCGACTTGAGCGCCTTTAATAAAATCACAGTCCGTTATATGGGCATTCGTATGCTTTTCCGAGTCTCGATACTTATCCCGGACAAAGCAGATGAGTTGAGAAGCAATGGTATCGATAATATTTGGGAATCATTTATCAGACGATGCGGTATAATTTTTTCCGTCTTTGGTTTTATCATTGCGCTAAGATCGAAACAAAAAAAGAACGCGAAAATATCATTACTCGAGCATCTGCGATGCCTGCGTATTCCTTTTGTCTACGTTTAATATTTAAAAGACTTTCATTCCTGGCAAAAATGATTACCGTACAGCGGAGAATGATTGAGGAGCCAGAGGCTAACAAGACATGATAAAGGAGGAATTTTTTACGTTGGACAAATGACAAATGTACCAAAAAATTAAGAAAATCGTATTAGACAGTAGCTTTTTAAAAGATGCTTGTGAAATTTCTTAGAAAAGGATATAAATTTCATCGGCTAAAGCTGGATTTAGAAAATGATAGACTCGAGGCTCGTCTGATATTAGCTTAAATATGAATTAGACGGATTTTGTCATCGAAATTGTTATTTCGGTAAATCATGCGTATCGTAAAGGTAACGCAAGATTATTCACCCTTTTTTAGATTTAACGTTGCGCGCCGCTATTCGAGTCAACGATGATGGACCAATCGACGCGGCTGTAGAGTAAAGACCGCCCGAAGAAACTGGTTAATCAAATTCGAAGTGAATCTTACGCCAAAAAGAAAGAAGCAATTAAGCCACTCATTTTTAATAATTGGCTTAACAAATGAATGAATCACGATAAGAGCATTGCCACACGATATACAGAAACTAATATTATATTCGGGCCTCGGCATCCACTTCCCTTGGATCGATCGTTGGTGTTTTTTTTTTTTTTTTTTTTTTTTTTTTTTTTTTTTTTTTCCCTCTTTCTTTCCTTTTTTCTCTCTCCCTCTTTTTGTCATGCGAGTAAGAAGCCAAAAATTTGTAAATAATGACGGATGCGTTGAACCTGGCCGTGATTCGTCTCCTGATGGACATAAAAGTGTAAAATTTAAATAAGTCCGAGGAGTCGGTGTCAGTAGAAGGCCCCGGGATGGGGGAGAAGGACGCACAAAAATAGGAGAAATAGAAGGTGAAAGAGCGAAAAAAGTAGAGTTAGTTATAACCCAGAATATAAGGAGGAAAAAAGAATACGGAGGATGGCAGTCAAAACGGAGAGTAAGAGGGATCGAGAAAGACCGAGCGAGAGAGTCGGGGCTACGGGGGGGGGGGGGTAGAGCTCGTGGAGCGTCGGTGGAAAGGGGGCGGGAGGGGGTGGGGCGCGGGGCGACGGGAAGGGCGGGTGGTGGCGATGTCGGAGGAAGGAGGGGCTGTAGGCTGAGCAGGACAGCAACAGCAGCAACACGCGGAATAAAGAATAAAAGGAAGAAATCTCGCGGCTCTGTGCGGACTACTCGAACCCATGTAAGAGAGATTTATTGGCGTTCAGATTTGCATTTTAGATATGCGATGTTCTCTCTCTCTCTCTCTCCCTCGTACTCTTACCTTACCACGATAGAGAGAGAGAGAGTTGGTGAGAGAAAGAGAGAGAGAGAGAGAGAGAGAGAGAGAGAGAGAGATAGCGATAGAGTGTCGGCGGGAGGGGGAGGGAGAGAATCAGGGAAGGAGTGGGTGGAGAGCTCGTGCAGCCGTTCAGCCTCAAAGAATATTCTCTCTCCTGCCCTAATATGAAACGCCCCGACTGCTAAAATCTCTTAGCCGGGAATCCACCTTTATGCGCCATAATACCATAATGCCCACTCTTTCGCTCCTCCTAAGCTGCCTCACCCCCTCTCCATCTTTCAAACGCACAACATTGCTTATCAAATTATCATGCTTGCTCTTAATTTACCCAACCCCCAACCCCGACCAAATACACAATATTATGGTCTTATTCAATTTGTCTCGGGCTCCCATTCAAATCCAGCCAAGCACACTTTTTCCATCCTTTCATTAGCCTGCCTCAAATTTATCATCGAACTATTTTGTCGATATTCTGGTATTATTAGTTCTAGAATTCGAATCTTTATTACATTTTTCGATTTTTATCTAGCATTGAGAATTAATTTACCGTATATATATATATATATATAAAAGCCTATTAAACACTATGCTAGATTTTTTTTGTTTTCAAAACATTTCTCAGCGGGTCTTTTATTACTGGATTATTTTAAATTGCAATTACTAGGTACTCGCGCATTTCAACGTCTCATTAATGTTAAGTTAAAATCAATCATTTCTCATAACTACTTCAGAGTCTTTGAATGGATTTCTGATTAGGGCTTAATAAATTCATACTCCGACGGCTCCGCTACGAATGCGCTTATTTATTATGTTAACTTTTTGAGAAAAAAAATAATCTCAGATACAAAATATTGAAGCAAACAATCGCTTATTACATTCGACAAATAATGAAGTCACAGATCAACTATTGCATTCATAATGCATATGCATGGGTGGGTGTGCGTACATAAATATTCTTTGGCTCGATGCTGTTGATATGGGCAAATAATAGTAGGGCTATGTTTAAATGCAATGAAAAATTTAGTATCGTAAAGGACCTTTAAATAAGAAATAGAACAACTGGAATTCGCATTCTAATAATAAAAATTAATATAGTATGCCAAAGTAATCGGTTCTTTTATGTATGTCAACAAACATTTTCAATCATGGTCAATAGTTCCAACGTATGTGCTTATGTGTGTATAATATATATATATATGGATACTTATAAATGCTTGGACTATCCGAACAGATTAGCCTTAAATATAGAATGGAATAAAAAATGTTTGCTCAACTGAAATGTAAAAAAAGTCGTTGAGAAAATTTACAAAACACTTTATGCTACTTGGGCTACTGAATTTTATATTAAAGCTTAGAGCAGCACAATATCCATAAATAAAATAATATTGTTATACATCTCGAGAAACTAATGATAGTAAATCGTAGCTTGCGATTTAAATTTCCATTATAATATATGTATATTTTTAGGCACACGCACACACTTATACGTACATATATATATATATATATATCTCACATATAACCTAACAACGAATTCTGTCAATTCATGTTTTTTACGATTAAAGGATTGGGTTGGAACATTCGAAAATGTTCCGCCTTCTTAAACTTCTCTCTTTCTCTTGTCATCTCTTTTCTTTCTTCTGATGTCGTACGCACGTTCACCAGGAGATATTCGATTTCTTTGTAACTTGAAATGGGATTTCGAAAAAAGTAATGGCAAAATAAAATTCACGCGCTGCAAGAGGGCTTTTTTATTCAAAAGGGTCGACTAATAATTAACATGCATTATATTGTATTTCGTGCGATAATGAGCGAATCTTTTGCCTCTCCTCGGCTCCTTTTTTTCCTTCCTCCTCCCCCTCCCGTATCAATCTAAACATCATATTCCTCGGGACTATCGCCCCCGTCCCCCGGCCCACCCCCTGTCCGCCGCCCGTTTCGTTGATTACATAGTTTTTGTCGCTGGCCGTCCTTTATGACTGCTTTACGTCCACGGTTCTCGGACACTACATCACCGGGTCCCAGGCGGGTGCTTATTTGCATAGGAGCTCGCGCATCCATAACGATTTCGTCGCCGATAAAAACCAACCCTAAATATCACTCTCCTGTTGCTGCAATATTAATAATAAGCTGCTTGCTCCTGCTTCTGCGCGTCTCCCCTGCTTCGCTCCTCTCCGTTCTCCTTCGTTTGCCCTCGTAATAATAGTCTATTTCCTTTTTCGGATTGCATCCTCCTAACTTAACTTTCTTCAGTTGTAATGTTTACTTACGACTCTCGTCATATTTTACGTTGGACTCCTCTCCTCGTTTTAAACTCGTACATCCAAGTGCGAGGGCAAAGTTTGCTCGATCGGCTTTGTTCTCGCTGCTCAGGCAATTATCTTTTAAAAGTTGTTCCCTCCGAAACTCATGCCATTGATAGAGAGATAGAGATAGAGATAGAGAGAGAGAGAGAGAGAGAGAGAGCAAGTTAAGAGTCAAGCTATTCGGATGGCCTCACGACCGCGATTGTGCGCAAAAATCAAATTTCTCGTTCGGACACGGGCAATCGAGACCCACTGGCCACCGGGTAGCGCACCGAGGGCCCGCGTACAGCGAGAGCCTCTTCCTATGCTTGCTCGTGGTAGAATAAACGGCCTCCGCACTCGAGGGCAGAAAGACCGGTGCGGAAAAATCGATGCACTCGCCGGGGTGTCGGATTTCCGCGCGGAGGGAAGAGCCCCGTCAGTCGGTCAAAAGCGAAGCGAAGGAGGATACTCCGGCGGTGTCTCTCTCTCTCTCTCTCGGGCTCTGCCTGTCTCCCCTCCTAGGGGCACTCGCGAACTGCCCGGCAGCTCGTCCTCTCGAGGAAGCACGCGAGCGGACGCTCGGGGCATGCCGCCTAGGTGCCGAGCTCCTTTTGTCCCGGGCGCTCCGACGGTCGACTCCTGCTCCTACTCTAAAAGCCATCAGCCAAGAGAACGAGACGGGAGAGAAGGAATGGCGCGTAGGACGCGGGAGGAGCTCGGGGAGGAGGCTTGCGAGTAAGAAATAAAAGATTAAGGCTGGAAGGGGCGCACTTACTTGGAATATCGAGGCTCTCGGAGACGATCGTGGCAAAGGGGAATGCGAACGGGCCGAAGACGAATCGCACAATTTGGCCGGGATTAAGCGATAAGCTCGGCTAGTCCGAGGAGATAAGAAACTCCACGACAATGCACTTTTATGCTCGGTCGCTCGTTGGTTGAAGTCCTGCCGGAGCAGCTCGGAGAGCATTTACCCGAGAGTCGGGTGTCCCTGTCGGTTATTGCGCGGGGGCCACTTCGTCGAGCCCTGCAAAAGGCGCGATCTCTGCGTCTATGGGCGACTTGTAGGAATTTAGCCCAGATTTACGAATGCAGAAGAAGTCCTTCGGTGCTCGATGGCGCTTTGCCCCGCGAAGAGGCTCCAAATTACGCCTGAAGGAGGGGCAATGGCGCGAGCCCACGAGCCAGCAGCATCCCTTGCTCGACCGAGGCTCCTCGAGGAGGGCCTTGCCGGAGTGCTGGGAGCGCCTCCGGTAACCGAAGCGTTGGCTCGCGGTGAGTCACCGCACCGTATGCTGAGCCTGACCTTGAGCCGAGAGTTAATCACGCCTACAATGGAGCTGACAAAGGCCTAATTCCACGCCGGTTCCAGCGCCGAGTGAAAACATTATCAACGCAACGTGTTTATAAATTCTGATTATAAATAGAACTAAGTAGTCGCTCGATAAGCCGGCTTTTTTCTTCCTTCCGCGTTAGATAACCCCTGTCAATATCGAGGAATAATTTCTTCGTCTACTTTTCTAATTGTTTGAAGGCTTATTTCTCGATTAATTGTCGCTTTGTGAATTTTATCTCCTTCGAGCGCAGCCTCCTTTCATTAGCCAGACGTCAGACTGATTGTACGATATCTTTTTAACAAGACACATTTCGCATTTGGAGCGTAAACTTATATCTGCGAAGGAATAATTATGCACGTGCAATATTTGGTCTTTTTCTTGGATATTTTTAAATTGTGAAAATTGTCCAGATAGATAAGCTTATTGTCGAACAGCCTTGTCGTTATTACCGAAGTTCGATCTCTAAGCCGAGGGTAAAGCGATAAAAATTAATTCATAAATAAAGCTGTGTTAAATTCAGTTACTGTTTGCGCGCGTGCCTACGCGTGTTGAAGAATTTAGAAATAAGGTAGATATAAATCATTATATTTACTACGAGTTGATAAGCGCTGCTTGTCAGAAATGAATGGAAGGGGTCAAGAATGTATTACTATTCCGATTGATAAATACGCAAGTTTACTGCTATGAATCAGTCACTTGAACATAATATTTAAACAAGAATCTTGAAAACACAAAAATGTTTTGAGGATAATTCTCTCTGTTTCCATTTTCGTAATACAAAGATTGAAGAGATAGAGCGTAAAATCCCTTAATAATTATGATTAAGTTCAGTACAACGTAGGCCGACGATCCTGCGTTAATAATAAGAGCCAAAGTAGATTGAGTAATGCCAATGAAAAAATTACGATGTCCTGAAGCAACGATAAAAGCGTTGCATTTTTTTGTTATACAAAAATTATTCTTTTAACTTGTGTAATGGCCCAATGAAGCATGCGACGAATTAAGGCAGAAGCAATAAATAAGCTGGCAAATTTATTTTAAATAGGATTTATAATAGCGAGTACGACGGCTGCTTGCGTAAATACTTGGAAAGCCATAATTTACGTGAAACTTCTTTCTTCACGTTAATCATTAGGCACACATAGAGTAGCCCCTTGATCTAGCAGTGATGCATTGCCTTTTTCGATAAGTGAATAAGTCCGAAGTGAATAATAATAATAATGTTAATGGGATAAAAGTTAGGCCTTGGGTAACTGAAAAGTGGTGTACTTTTTTGCCAGGGCGAAGCGCTGAATTTATAGTTCCGCGGTGAGTCGATTTTTCTATTAATGCCCGGGCGGTGGCCGCGGGTCGCGGGGGGGGGCGCGGCGGCGGCGGCTTCATCATGCGATCGAAAACTTGTTCCTTATGCGAGTTTCTGTTTCTTTTTTTCAGCGCGAGGAGCTTAGCGCGCGAGCGACGAGCGAGAGAATAAGAGGAGCTGCTCAAGGATGAAACAATGAAATGGTGCGCGCACGTGGATGGAATATGGCATGCGGTGCGAGGCTTTCATTCACTTGCACCGGACCGAGGGTACCGAATTATCTCTGCCGGGAGTAGCGGTGAGTCAAGCCCCTGGAGCTTCATCATGCTGTCAGGACAAAAAATGAGCCTGACAATTATGACGCTACCTTGTGGCCTCACCCCTCGGGTTTCGGTACAATTGGCACGAGCGGCAATGAATGAAGAGGTTGGCTTCTCTGCAAGCCGGGCACGTCCAATAAAAGCGTGAATTGCTTTTTCTCGAAATTGCATTCTTTTCATCTCTCTCTCTCTCTCTCTCGTTATTTAACATATTTTTCCCGGCTCCCGAGCTCCGCATCGTTACAATTATTATCGGACAAGTTTTGCCGAGCCTTCGTCCGGATGGCGCGCGCCTACCCGCGCAGGTGCCTTCGATTTTCAGGGCGATTCCCTTTATCGATAGCCCCAGTAGAATTCGCTCGCCGAGGGATAGGGCTGCGAGTGAATTTACCCTGGCTGAGAGGATTTTGCGATCGCAAGGTGCGCGGCGATTCAGAAAAACTGGAGCTCAAAACTGCAGGAGTAGCAGAGTAGCGATGGGAAAGGGCTTGGAAGCGAAGGTAGGCTCGATCGAGAAGGGCGAGGGTAAAGCCGATTCGTGGATGGGCTGGGAGGAGAGGAACACGAGCAGCGCGTCGAAGCCGAGGCTCTCGTTGCAGAGCATAGACGGGGCGAGAGACACCCGGAGCCGATCGGCGTCCGGGGAAAAAGCACGAGGAGGAGTCGCAGCCGCGAGAGCCTCCCCTTCGGGGAGAGATCTCAATGATACCTGTTGGCTCGGTAGACGAGGACCGAAGGCTCGCGGCAGAGGGGAGACAAGTGCCGGAGGCCCCGCGGGAACCGGGGATAAAAAAAAAAGGCCCGGCGACTCGACGGGGTGGCGCGGCGGGCCCGGGGACGGAAGCCGTCGGGGCCCAGTGCCGAGGGGCAGCCCTCGACCCGGGGGTGCGCGATCCGGAAGCCCGGGCCGAGGGGTCCGGTGGCTCCTCGAGGAGAGGAGCCGAGGCGCGGCCGGCCCTCGCGGCCTTTTCCCCAGCTCCGATCGCGGCAGCCTCCCGGTGTCGTTGACCCTGGCGGTGAGCGATCCCCGCCCGGGGACTCGGTGTGTCCTCGCGGCTGAACGCCGCGTCGCCCTGCACCGCCTGCATCTCCCCCCCCCCTGCTGGACTCTTGCCGCTCGCTTTTTTCCTCGAATCATTTTACCGCTTGTTCGCATTCCTTCACTTCCGACGGGGGCCTCGCGTTGACTTGACTCCGATCGCGCGCCCCCCCCCCCCCGCACCCCGGGCGCGCCTCTCGCTCGCTCCGAGGATCCTACGCTCGACGCGAGCCCAGCTTCTGGCCGCACAAATAATGGACTCGCGCGGTGTCGAGCGACGAGCCCAAATAATACGTCGTGTGTCCGCCGAGTACAATAAAGTCCAACATTTTACATAAATTTCATCTAAAATAATGTCAAGTCATTAAAAGCGTTGCATGCACACGAGCGAGATGCATTGCGTCACTCTCTGCCCTCTATTATATTATTAATCTCGGTGGAAAGAAATTCGTGAGTGGACAGCTCGGATGTACGAGGGCCGAGCTTGGAATTATTTCAAGCTACCGCTCGTGATTATCCTCATCATTCCTTCGAAATCCAGGACGAAAACATCCTCCTGGACAATGCGCATGAGTCTCGGCATGAGTCCTCGGCATGAGCCTCGGCATGAGTTGCGAGCGGCGGCTCAAGCACGCGATGCATTGCCCGGAGCCCATCGAGTCTGACTCCGCGCCATTTTTTGCCCAAGAGTACCAATTCAATCCAAACACTTCCCAAAATGAAAATAAAATCTCGCGCCGTTATTCGTCTCGCGCCCATTTGCAAATTCCCATTCCTTTTATATCCATTTGTTTACCAATAACATCGGTCTGCCCTCGACGAGAATCCATGCCGAACTGGCGCTGAGACTCTACGCGCTCTGCCCGATTCTTTAATCTCCTCTTCTTATTACGTTTCTAATGCCGGCCTTGCCGAACCTTAAATCAGACGTTAACTTCGGCCGAAGGTTTCGAAAATCCGAGGGTGAGGCCATGAGAAATCAACTTCCGACTTTCCATTGTTTGCATTTTCTCATCCTGCATAACTCGAAATTTTAAATTAAGCCGTACTCCTGCAGATGCTTATCGTATGGTAATATAGCCGTTCCCCATCGACCCTATTCTCCTACTGCGGGGGCTTGCATCGACTATTCCTAACCGATGACTTTTTAATGAGCCTACCTTTCATCGAGCCTTATGACTTTTATTGCAGCTTGTACAATATTCCGAGATTTCAACTAGTCCTTACATTTCACTCGCTTCAAATGCATTCGACTACATCTGCGAGGCTCTACGTGCATTCGCCTTATTATTTATTCGTTTACTTTATTAAGATAATAAGATCTTGCTCTATCTCCATTAGCGCTCATCAATTTCAAAAGTGACAAATATCTGCACAAACAATCAATAATTCCATACATCTTTTATATCATTTATGCGTTTACCCTATCATTTTGTCGCCATTCGGTACGATCAAATTACTATTAAAAGCTTTATTCCACATAAAATATGCATTTATCAAATTTTATGGATATATTTATATATATATATATACATATCTAATGAATTTACATGCCCACTGTAAAAATTCGATCGCTAAATTTACCGGATTTACTCTTGCCTGTATAATCATACAGACGAATCGCTGAAAACAAAAAAATTATAATTACACCGGCCGCATATAAGCGAGCACATTCGGGCTTTTTTTTACTTTTAACACTGCCTGTTTAATTATGAATTTAGAGATATAACCGATAAGAACATTTTTAGCTCGTAAATGATTAATGTATAAAGCGACGTATAAGTAATGCCGACAATATAATTATATGTAAACTGCAAAACCTGAACGTAAATAACGTTAGATAAATTACTTTATAGTTACATAGTTTCCTAAAAGATCTTCCCTATCAATGACGAAAATACGGCAGGTTTTGTTATTTGTTTTTTTTTTTTTTTTTTTTTTTTTTTCTTTACTTCGCACAACTTTCTTTTTAATGGCTTTATCCGCTATTTATTGGCAATATTAAAAACGCGACATTATTTTGAATTGTTTTTTTGCATAATGTACAGCTATCGGCAAATAAACGATTATTAAAACACTGTGGCACTCGTATTTGTGTACGCTGGATGAGTGAAGAGTTCCTTACAATCAGCGCTCATGTAATTAATAAGATATTTTTAATTATATTTTTGATAAATATTAAACGTCTTTGAGCAAATTTTGACAATATTTTTTCTCGTGAATTTGAAATAAATTGTGCTCCCCCAAAGTTATTTTTAGCCTTGAAGTAACAATTTTATAGATCAACAATATCCAAGTGCAGATATATTTCAATTATGTTTTGAGATTCTAAAAAAATTGAAAATTGCGACACTTAACGGACAAGTAATGCAGGTTCGGAAAAATAGGCTTACAGGCCGAGAAGCGATATAACCTAGAGAATGAAGAATTATAGGGTTTGAAAAGTTGTATCCGTAATTAGCTGCTACATCGGAGCCGCAGAGGTATATCTTTACCGTCAGAGCTTAATTTTTTTTTTCGGGAGTAACTCTTTAGCGGCGTCCGTCAGTAAATTCTTGACTCGCTTCTTTCGTAATTCATCTGTATCTGCACAATAATTTTATCCGCTTAGCCATATAGCGATCATTATTCAATTCGGATTTTTCACGAGGCCATATTAAACGTAATTACAAAAGCGAAACCACGAGAGACAATTGAATACTGCTAGCCCATTAATGAGCCCAGTGTTCTTGTCACTTAAGGATTCTCGGATACTATATTTAGACCGGAGCGTTTAAGTAAGCTTATCATTTTCGTATAAAATAATAAAATGCTTTGTTTCCTTGGCCATCAATCTGCCCTTCGCCTCTACTGTTTTTGGCATTATACATTTATCTGCATCGCGTTAGCCTGCGATGATGGTCTGCGCTATAGCAGTGTCATTATTTTACATTTATAAAGCAAGCTCGATACATTTTAATATATTGTATTGGTATTAATTACCGTCGTTTACTACCGATGCTGTGCGACCTTGTAATTTTTACCCACGGTACAGACGAAGTTAAAAAGCGAACTATCATCTGATTGCTTTGCTCTTTTAATTACCGAAGTACGACCATATTAATATTCGTTTAAATGACAGACACTTAAAAAAAAAAACTCTTGGGAAAGTTTATTACTCGAGAGTAGGTTAATTTTTATCTTCCGAACTGATAAATCACTGAGCGAGTTGTGATTCGTTCGAGAACAGAAGCGAAATACTCTCCGTTTCATTTCATAACTTAATATTCGACTCCACGAATTTCTTATCGGAATTATTTGTTTTATTGTAACATCTTAATATGCTTTTCTGAAACATTAACATTCTTAGGAACTACGGAATTGTAAATGCAAATTCTAATTTTAATTAAAAACTGAATTTTTTTACAAACCAGATTTTGCTACAGCCATGGCTGCGAAATACGAATTTTCATTATCCCCTTAAAGGCTGCTTTTTACATTTTTATTAAAAATGAAATGAAAAGAGAAAAGAATAAAGGAAGAAAAAATTAAAAAATGTAGGAAACGTGTCTTTTTAATCATGAAGTTCAAGAGTTTTGGCGTTCTTCGATAGAAATTTGCATAATGTATGCACATCGAGGTAACAATGAATTGCTCCGGTGCTCGCGTACTTGTAACAATACGACAGGAAAAAAAAAAAAAAAAAAAAAAAAAAAAATAAAATAAAAATAAAAATAAAAATCCTTATCTGGAAACAGGCATTTATAAAAATGCAGATGAGAACGATGGGCGCACACTCTTGGTCTCCGGATATTTCGGATATTGAGTCATTGTAAGAGAGGATCAAGGCAGGACGGAGGATCGTGATAAAAAGCAATGAGATTCATTCGCATCTGTATATCGTAAGAGACAGGCATGAACATTAGTGAGAATGGGACAGGAGCATTATTAAGGCTTGGCGATTTATTGACCGGAGTGCGAGTGAAAAAGGTGCTGGCGGAAAAACACAATATTAGATATAGAATAAATAAAAAGATGTTAGCGTGGCAGCTCGAGCCCGTAAAGAAAAGCAGATTTTCAGTTGCGAGGGCTCCGAGTGGGAAAAAAGCTTATGTGTAAATGGATTTTTACCACGATGATAAATTTCGTAAAGGACAATGGCCGCGTCGGGGAGCGCACGAGGCTCACTGGCCGGGTCGCATTTTCTTCCCTTATTGTTTTCGCACTATCCCCTCTATTCGAGGAAACGGTTTCCCAAGCGAAGCTTTTCAATTCGAAAAGTTCCCATCAGTTCGCATGACTGCTGCGTTGTCCGAGAATAGGCTTTGAGCGTGAGAGGGATGGATGTTGACATGGTTGACTGGGGCCGGGCGGGGGGTAGGGGCGACGCCTGAAAGAGAGCGAGCGAGAGAGAGAGAGAGAGAGAGCCTCGGCCCCGGGCATTGGCTCGTTGGGGTTGCGTCCCCCCGGATATTATTGTGCCCCTGTCCCGGGCTCCTCTGGTCGAGACGCGCGCGCGCGCGCACAAAGTCGCCGAGCTCGTAAATTCGCATTTTTACGATGCATATCCCACGACGGGCCAATGAGCGCGATCGGATTCCTCGTATTAGCTTCCCCGGGCGGCGCGAGCCCCTCGGCGGGATTTCGATCCCGGGCTGGGAATAGAGGAGAGGGGCTCAAGAGTTCGCCCCCGCGAGTCCGAAAGCTCCGGCCCGAGGTCGGTCGGCCGTTTCGGGATCGGTGCCTACGCCGGGGCCCTACGCCGGGGCCTCGATAGAGAGGAGGGGCCTTGCAGGCGAGGGGTGCCGGGGTCCGATCGTCGGAAAGAAGGTCGGTGGCCCTCTCGTAAACAGATTGTTACGCTCAAGGCCAATCGCGTACTACGCGCGGGGCCGCACGATACGGAATGCGCCTCTCGGCCGGGCCCCCCGATCTTGCCGCGCGCGCCTCCTCGTGCCCCCCCCCCCAACAAGGCAGGCTCCTGGCCCCGAGGAGGACCGCGAGGGGAGCCCCTCGGCCCTCCGTCCTCCGCGGCGCTCATTCGTCCGCTAGCCATTGAGCTCCGATCTCCGAGCCCTCGCCGCCGCCCAGTGGAAGCTCTTCTCTCCTCTCGCGCCAGAAGCTGCCCAGCGACCGATCGATCGACGGTCCGTCCGCTCCTCGAGTGCGCCTCTGCGAATCCTCGATCCACGGCGATCGGCTTAGGCCGTAGCGAGCTCCCCTCGCCCTGAAATACCTCCTAACCTCGTGGAATCGGCGATCCATTGTATTATCAGCGAGCCAGAATCTTCTTCTTTTCTTCTCTCCTAGCCCGAGTCGCCGAGAGACGTTAGCCCAATGATGCCGATATCGGGTATTAAGACCTACTAATGGACTCGCAACGTGGCTCGCAACTATTCTCCAAGTATTACGCGTACATGGCTCTCGCAGGGCTGACAAAGTACCATTAATCATCCACACTTTTTAAAAGTCGATCGATCAGGTTTACATTCTTCCTTTCGATTAAATACCAAAAAAATTATTTCCGCAGTCGCATAGGCTCCCAACGACGGAATCGAGCCTTACCGACACGTCACGCCTCGTTTCAAATGCATTGTGCTGTAGTCCCGACATTGTTAGGGTCCAGGATAGGGTTGCCGAGTCCTTCTACAATAACGTAAACGAGTGTGCATAAACTGCGCGCACGCATTAACCTTTACGAATCGGCATTTCTCACGAGGCGCATTAGACCTGGCCATTCCATGGCAATCTATTTAACACTCTTATCTTTGTAGGGAAAACAAAGCCAATCTGCTTTACTATTTTGTGTGCTTTCGTATTTATTATTGTATTTTGTCTGCTCGCGCCGGGTCTGCTCTACACGGCAACGAGACAAACAAAAATAATGGCTGGGCTTTTTAGATCTTAAGCCAATATTATTGCCGTTGTTGCGATCGCCCCCATTAGACAGACTGGCGCTCGGATGAGCACAATTAACAAACGATTCCTATTTACTCGTACGTGAAAATACGCTCTCTTGCTCGAGACTCGGGGCTTTTTACCGCACGGATCGGAGGAATTATTTAAATCTTCAAAATAAAAAAAGCACCGAGTGGCGAGTCACGGGGCTCGGAAAGAAGTAGCGAAGTAGTTTGTTCGAAGGAAAGGAAGGAGGGGCCAGCGATGGAGAGTATAAAAAAAAATAAACGGTTTGTTTTTTGTTTTCTTTTTCTTTTTCTTTTTTTTTTTTTTTTTTTTTTTTTGTTTAATAATAGCAAACGAAAGGATGCTGCGCACTATGTGCTAATTTTGATTCCGTAAACATCGAAGCAGAAGGAGCAGAGGAGGAGGGCAGGGCTCTTCTCTTATGCAGATTGAAGAGCCTCCGCGAGAGGTTGGCCTTATTGTACAGCGGGGAGGTAGCGAGGAGAGCGGCTCCTTTTGCATTGGACGTCGCCAGGGAAGGCCGCCGATGGACTCCGGATCGGAAGGGAGCCGCCGAGGGAGTCGTCGAGTGGCGCGGGGTTGGCTCCTCGGGAAAAGCCGGCCCTCGAGGAAACACGAGCCGGTTTGCGACGGGGGAGGTTTGCAAAAAGCGGTTGACCTCGGGCCCAAGGCACTACACGGGTAACTACTACGGCGAGGAGATCCTCGGGCATCCGTCGGGAATCGAACTCGGGCAGTTTTTTGTCGGGCTTCCGAGGCAAAGCTCCCCGGCTCGGCCTCGGCCCCCGGCCACCAGCCCCCGGTGGTTGCGAACCGAGTCTCCCCTGGCCTCGAGCCGGCAGTAGGAAGCTCCCCCGGTAAGCAGCTCTGCCCTGCCTCTGGTGCGGGATGCTGCTCGAGGGCTGGCGAACGCGGACGAGGGCCACCAGAGACCGGGAAATAGCCTTCGGAGAGCGCATCTCCCCGACCTTAAGGAGCGAGAGGCGCGCGAAAAAAACCCAAGAGTGCCGAGCGCGCGGATAGGCCCCCGGGGAGGGCGGCCGGGGGAAGGGCCGAGTGGGCCAGAACGCGGTGGTTAAGGAGGAGGAGGCGGCAACGGCGGCGGCGGCGGTGGAGGAGGAGGAGGTGGAGGGGCCGAGCGCTAGCGCGAGCGAATAGGGGAAGTAGGGGGACGGGCTGCGCGAGGGGAGCCTGGCGGAGGAGGAGGAGGAGAAGGAGGGGAGCGAAGAGGGAGGCTTGTTGACCGGGCTTTGAACTTCATGACTTCGCTGGTAACTTCGTCGAGTGGTACGTAGTAGTGCGAGCTCGGGCCTCTTCTTTTTTTCTCCTCTTTCACTTCTCTCTCTCTCTCTCTCACTCTCTCGCTCCCTCTTTGTCCATCGGCCCCTCCATAAGGAGAACTTCTCTTCTTCGCTACCTCCTCCGTGCCCTGTCTCGCTCCCTCGAGCCCTCGACGATCCCTTTCCTCCATCTCGCTCTGATCTCCTAACCGACCAAAGCGCTCTTTTAATCTCTCCCTCCCACCCACCACCCTCTCTCTCTCTCTCTCTCTTGCTCTCCTTCTCTCTCGGTCTCTGGCTTTTTGTGCGAGACGCACAGCGCAGCATCGAGACTTGTGGACTTCTCTCCTCCCCCCGCGCCACATCGCGCGCCCGCACATACACTAGAACACACATATAACAACACTTAAGCGAACGACTCGTAATACTAAGATCGCCATGTAAGAAAATCCGTTTGCTGCACCAAGATGAATTTGGCTCAAGTTAAATTTAAGCATCTTAAATGCAGATTTTTATCAATATAATCAAATGACAAGACCTTATGTTCGTGGCAACTCCACGATATTAAACATTGTATTAACAACGAAATTTCGGCCTCGTATCGCAAAATATATTGCCTTCCCTCCTTCGCTTCCCTTTCTTTTACCAAACTATATCATGTATAAGAACAATTTTGTTAAATTATATTTTTCCAATATTTTTCTTCTTTTATTGCAGCATATTTCGTATGTTTATCTTTTATTTATTAAATAAATATATATATATATATATATGTATGTATGCATAATCTGCTTTTAAATATATAATTATGCTTAATTTTTTTCGAAATTGATGCAAAATAATAATGATGAAATTGAAATGTTTGTAGGATAAGCTATCAAAATTTTTCATATGAATTTAATATTTAGAGTGTTGTTACATATGACGTTTTGATAATTCAAATTCATTTTGGCAATTGTAAATGATCGCGGTAACATTAACTTTTTAACGAATATGGCTATTATTTGAAGAAGAAACACCGACAACGGCTTATTGAAATGCTACTCATGTGCATGCGATAGTACTCGATCTATTTGTCACCAAACTGTTGGCATTGACAACCTTTTGTCGTTAATCTGAGCTGGGTACACTTTTTACAATAACAATAGGCTTCAGGTCGGATTTCCTTTTCGAAAAGTTAACAGTGAAGCACATCTAATCTAATTGCTAATGATTTTCAAGCAATTTTCCCGTTCAATGAAAGATCTTTTCTAGATTGGATTCATATCAAATTGTTCAAATTTAATTTACCATTATCCAGTCTTTGTGATAGCCAGTCAAAGATGGGTTGAAAAATCAACATAAAGCTTTAAATTAAAATTGTATCAAAGATTTATGATTTAGTTCAATTGTGTTATTTTCGTTGCAAGGAATAAATTTTTCAAACTAAAACAAACAAATTTTATCATAGCAGTTATTATAAAATTTTTAACATTTCATATGCTAAAATATTATTAATCACCGCTTGCATTAACGAAAGGTAACCCACATACTCAATTGAATTTGAAAATGCATACCGCTATTAATAATTATAAGCCGTAGAGTCTACTGTTTCACTGACAAATGCAGTGCAAACTTTAATAAAAAAAAAGCTTCAAATAATCTTAAATGTGTATTTAAAGTTTTCAAGAAAGCGAAATTTCAATTTTAATATGATAGACGATTGCATGTAAATATAGTAGGTCTTTTTTCTTCATTATATTCAAATTTTAATCTGAAACCTGTTTTCATAAACTTTACTCATTTTTTGTAAGTCCTTTACTTTCCTTACAGTTAAAGTGTCTTTTTTCTTTGGTATTACTTTTTCAGTTTTTTCTTACCTGTCTTCTGTCAAGTTTTGCATTTTAACGAGAATCTACTAAGGGGACACTTGGGCTCGCTCTTTTTTAGGCGGACCTTTTGCCAAGCTTCCTGCGTGACTCGTGTTTTTTTTAATCGTGTTTTATTAGAGCTTGAGGTGAGTGTCCTGTAAATTCTGAGTGCGCACACGAGTAAGAAGTATTCGAGGGGACATATTCAAAACAAACTCGCTACTTTCAATGGAACTTTTATAATACATTATTTGGCTATTTTCCTCCTAGGATGGAAAGATCGAGGCACCGGATAGATTTATTTCTGGCGAAAACTCATCGCAAGGATCGACCCATGCAAACAGGCTTTTGATTAAGCATCGATAATTCATATGTTTCATAAGAAATCGCAGTGATAATTACGCACTCGAGTTATATTTTGTTTTTAATTAATTGTGCGCTACTGCCTCGTCTCAAATCCGAACATAAACAATGTTTGATAATAAAGTAATCTTTTTAGCATCGGTCAGTTCCACATTATAAAGAAGTTAGTTCTTATAAAGCAAACCGGTTACTGTTATAAGAAATATATTAATAATTCCAGTAATTCATTCCTCTTAAGAAGATTTACTTTTAAATAAATCTACAATGCATACTGTATACTTCAAGACTTGGCGTGATTGACTCGACAGATAAAAATTTTATATAAGCTTTGAGTAAAATCGTTTCTCAAAAATCGGACTTTTTCATTCGTTACGTTCTTTTCGATCTGCGTAAAGATTACATTCATTATTTTAAAAAATTTTTAAAAAAAAATCAATTTTTTAACTTCTTTGTGCAGATGCAAAGTGTTATTTTCGACAAAATTTGAAAATATCGTAGTCAACAATGAGATTTATATATGCAGTAAAAAATAAAGTAGTTTAGAAAATATGAACGTTCAAGCTTTTTTTGCAATATTTGATCAAAAGTTTAATAAAAGAAAATAAGTAAAGCAATACAGATGAAAAAAAGATAATATTAGTCAGGGAATTATTAAGCTTTCTCAAAGTCACACGTCATTAATTTAACGATTGCATACGCTGTATTGATTTTCCTTGTATTACCGAATCTTTATTTATAAAAGAGAAGTGTACATTATTCGCCATAAGTAAGAATGGTTTTAACAGCAAAATGGTTTTAAAAAAAGAATGTCGTTTGAGATTTGTCTCTTATTTTTTATCGGTAAACAATAATCGTGCACGGTAAAATGTAGGGAATTCAGATTAAGGTAGTTAACATTAATTTTACATAAAACCACACTAGGGATCTTAGCATGGAGGGAGTATCGTATTCTAGATGACGTGCGATCCGATTTTCCTCTAAACCAAAGGATCCAGTTGACGATGTGCGAAACTTATCGCAATGCAATATCGGATTTGTATTTTAAAAAAGCTCCCTGCAAAAAGGTATTGCATACGTTTAAGCGCGAGGTTATTGATATCTCGGAGCAATAATAAAGAGTCGGTAGCATATGCACGTCAAAAGACAAGATTTATAACATAATCTAATTTAACGCCTTTAAACAATCAAAGGAGTATTTAAGGAGCCATTAAAATGCTAATTTCATACATAAAAACAGCCGAAAATAGCAGAGGGATATCTAGCCGTTCCTTTTTTCAGCTCGAGCCGCGCAGCATCGAGCGAGCCTTCATCCCCACGCGCTACAGGCCAATTGGCACAATTAATCACTGGCAAATAAAACCGGTGGTTTCTAAATCCTCGTGCTTTCTTTTCGTTGTTGATTTCGCTCCCCGTATTGAGCGCCTTCTCCTCGGCCACTGCCGCCGAGGTCTTACCTCCGGCCCCCGCCCCCGCAGCCCGAGCCCAAGCCGCCGGCTCGGTTCCGCCGTCAGCCCCATCGGGCTGCCGCTCTTTCGCAAACTCCTTCGTTCTCTCTCCTCCTCTGACCTCCTCCTACTCTCTCGCAAAGGTACCATACCCACCACTTTGTCATTACCTTGAAGAGGACGCGGAGCCCCGAGAGAGCCTTCATTGCTTGGGGCGAGGAGCAGGAGGAGGAGGAGAGAGAGAGAGAGGAGGAGGTTAGAGGAGAAACGGCAAAGGGATACAAAAAAAAAAAAGCACCGCGAAGAAGTGGAAGTAAAAAATACGCGAAGGGGCCGAGGGGCGAAGCATTCGGCAGAAGATGAGAAGGCAGGAAAGTCGAGGAGGTGAGCCGAAGCGACGGCGAGCCCCGAGTGGGTTTCCGATCCCCCCGGATAGGCGTACGAAGTTTGCGTAAGGCAGAGACTCGCGAAGAGGAAGAGAAGAGAAAGGACCGTTGTACTGACCGGACTTTGAACCCGTGGTGTGGTAAACAACAGGTACATTGCACTCCCAGCGAGTATAATTTGTAAGAGCCGAAGATGTGTCACGCTAAGCCTTGGCGTCGGGCTAATGAACAAACGGCCTCACCGCAGCGAGAGTGACGGGGCGCGGATGCAAAAAGTTTTGTGGCTCCGGTGCCGCCACCGAGTTCCAGCGTACTTTCTTGCCTTGCCTCCGGGCGGGCGGGGGGAGTGCCCAACGATTGCGCGCCTATACTCGGATGCTCGCGTCCGTCCACTTCCTCGCCACGCTCGATTTAGCTACTGGTCACGAAAGCACGGGAGGGGCCCGGCGAATCGGCAAAGTTTTCAAGGAAGAAGAGTCACGGCTATCGCCCGATGCTTGAGACCTGCCTACGGAGGCATCGCTCTTCGACAATTATCGAAATCTAGATCAATCGAGAATCCAAGTCTGGGCTAGGACCGGGCCCAAGAAATATTAAATACCAATTGCTGCACCTTGTACTGGTATGGAAAAATGGGAACGGACTTCGCGAGCTTACGTTGTACACATTGTAAACATGTACAACAATTACATTGACAAACTTAAATCTGGCCACTGAAATATTATGCGCGCCTTAATTTAAGGAAAAAGTATTTATTTTCAATATAAAGCATACATAGATTTATCGTCTACACTTATTGCCTTCATAATATATATATAATTAAACTTCGAACAATATTATTCTTTTTAATCTTAAACCAACTTAATCGTCTACACTGTTTACATCCGCTATCAATGCTGACAAATAATTAAGACACATTTGATCTTTAATTCTGCCCATAAGTCTAAATACATCGACCAACAAAATTTGGTATTTAAATTCTAGGGGGCAATGTTCCGTAAAATAATTAATTTTGTGAATATCTTAAAAATGAAGCGTCAATTATACCTCAATAGTACATACCATTTACTATTTAAATACACCGACTATCCACGGATTGCCAACGAGCTTCTAAAAATTCACTAAGCTTTTCATTATTGAGAAAGAGTTTTCTTTTTCTTTTGGCAAAAATAATTTTAAACAAAAATTGAACGAGCGTTACTTAAATTATTGGTCAGAGGAACCGTGGGGTCACCAAACGAACTGATAATGTACTTCATACTTTTCCGTCAGTAACGTGAGTTGAATGTTAGTCAAATTATTTAAATACACTTTACTCTGTTAACTTACACTTTCGTATTTCTAATATACGCGAACTAATAACATTTGAAAATGAAACATTTAATCGTTAATGGACGTTTAAAAAATACCCTTTGATTAAAAAAAAAAAAAAAATTTTTAAATATAAACATTTTAAATTTTAACATCAATATTTACGGTTCTTCTTTGAGTATGCAAAAAGCGTATAATAATTCAGACCAATGGTATTGTTATGTTCCGATCAATTAGGGTCGGATGCTTTAAAAAGTTGTTTACGCGTAACAAACATTATTTTTGACCAACTTTCTACTTTTAATAAAAAGAAATACTGTTCTTTTTTAATTTTACGTGAATAACTTTTAAAAGCAACATCACATTGAAATGTTTATTTTGGTAAAAAAATATTATCCTTAAATAAATGTTTCGTAAATCTCAATGTGTTCGGTAAATAAATTCAAGATTTAGGAGAAAAAAAAACGTATAATTGACCGAAAAATCAAATTTATAATTAAATAAAATATTGAGTTAAATATTTTAAATGCTCTGCTGAAGAAATTAGAAGTTAAAAGTTCGGAACACATTAAAGTGTAAATTTATCTACATTTGAAAAAATGATAACAATTTCGATAGCTTCTAATCAATAACTTTCGCGAATAGCAGATATTGATTGATTTATCTACGTATAGTTCAAGAATGCAACGTTGCATTTTATAAACGTACAGCTAATGTCATACAGCTATTGTCTTTTATACTTCGTATAAAACTATATAAGTATATAGTAAGGAAAAATCAATAAAAATCGCATTCTTTTTAGCAAAACTGATAGATTAAGATTTCCGATAGTTGTTCATGGGTTATGTACGTATTTGTCACGAAGTGCCTTTATTTATCAGAAATTTATGCCTGGATGAATTAAATTCACTGGCTATTCTTATAAAACAATCGACACGCGAAATAACAGAGCGAAATAAAGACGATAATAATTCTACAAGGCTTGTTTTGCGTTGTCCTTGTGTAAAAACAAAGCTAAATACCGTTCGTCGTCGTCGATCGATTGGCGGGGCGGAGGGGGCGTTTAAATTGCTCGCCGCGCGTGCACCAGTTCTTCCTCTCTCGCCAAAGTCGCGGCTCGATAGGCGCACCCGAGAGCTCCCGGAGCCCGGGAATCCTCGGGAATCGCGGGCTTGGGCGAAAGGGAGGCATCGAGATATCGCCTACGTTCGATAAAAATCGTTGCGGTCGCGATCCGGGTAGTGGGTCACGACAGCTGTGTTTACAATCCCACTCTGTTCTGGCCGGATGACACAGGAAGCGCGGAGCGATTGGCAAGTGTAAGGCCGCTGGGGAGTATCGGCGATAATGGCCCGGGGCGCTTTGGCCACTCCTGCACGCGAGAGGCTCCGCGCCGACTCGGTCGGGCACACCGACAGGGCGAGCGAGCGCGAGGAGCCGCCGAAGCACTCGCCCGGGTGCGTACGCCTCTTTCTCCCGGGCGTTCGGTGAATTAATTATGCATGCAGCCCAGTCGCATCGGTACGCTGATTGCCTTCTGAGAATGTCAGCCGGCTTTAACCTCCAACGGATTTCATATTTATCCAATAAAAAGTGAACTGTCAATGCTAATGGGGCTCCCCGGCCGGGAGCGGGCATTCCTTCAAAAGTTTTCGAACTGAGCGTTCCGAGTACTAAAGTATGGGCACTCGGTGCAAGTCAAGCGTCATCTGTACTATTTATTATCTGAGGCGCTCTCCCGAGTGCTGCGCATCGGCCTCGGACCTCCTTGAAAAGCCAATGCATTTTCAGATTGAGCTTCTTTGTCCAGCGTGTAATTTTTATATTTAGCCGCGCGCTCGTATCCAAAGTCATTAGTGCTTTCGGGCCTTAAGTATTTGATCATTATTTTAATTTCTTAAGCCTTTTACCGAGTCACCCACTGTTTTATCCATAGAAACGCTTCAATCCAAAACCGTATTAATACGTTCTCATATACAAACATACGCCCCCCCCCACACACACATACATATATATACACTTATAATTTATAATTTATCGTAAGTACAATGTAAAATAATTAACTCTTGGGCAGTGATTTTTTACGAACCATTTGGTACCAATGGCGAACGAGTTGCGATTTGTAAAGATATTTCGTTAAAAGTTTCAATACATTTTCCCGTACTGCGTCGTTCAATTTGCTAAAACTTGTAAATGATCTAAAATCACCTAAAATTTAGCCATACCCTTACTTATGTACCTCCTAACGCGTTGGCTTCTGTCCCGAATAATAAATTTCTATTTGGCATTATTTGTTATAAGATACTCGTATTATTAAATTAAAATAGTACAGTATTGTAATGTTAAAATTAAATAAGCGTTAACGCGTTGTTTGCTAACGCGCAATGCATGACAAACTATAAGACTGCATTATTTCTCAGTAAAACGGCATGACAATGTTTTCGGAATCTTTGATAATAAATATTACATTGTCCATAATAAAATTCACGTAGAATAATTTATAAAAAGAAATAACAAAGAGTACGTCATAAAAAGGTCCGCTCCGCGTCTTTGCAAAATTTATAAAAGTACTCGCGTTGAGACGCAATTCAAGTACGCGCGAGAAAGAATTTAAGTGATCCTCGCTTTAATGTTAAGCCAATGAGTCGAATCGGCGAAATCCACAATCAAACGAATCAAGATTCACTCAGTGTCAGAGGCGCATTTCAATATTAATCCTGGGCAATGTCGGCGGCCCTTCAGCTTTGTATTCACTCGTGCCCATTAATGCAGCCGTGCATTGGAACTGTCAATGAGGTGTAGCAGCGGTTAGTTGTACCCGGTGAACGTAACCCTTGAAATTGTATCGGGCCTGATCCGGTGTCTGAATTTCCGGCACGGGCTTCTATTTATTCCTGCCGTTACCGACCTGGCCGCGCAGTTCGCGGGCTCGCCGCTGCCTCTGACCTGGCGCGGCGCCCCTATCGCCCTCCCACTCGCTCCACGACCGTACATCCGATGCTCGTTTGTGCGCGTGCGCGACTGCGCCAACGTACTTTTTTTAAATATTCCGGCCAACGATTGATTTTCGAGCAAAGCGCAAGGCCCCCGCGTTCTGCATCCTGCCTCGGATTTTGTCCGTTTCTTTTCCCATTATTATTAGCCATCGATTCCGATGAGCCGAGCATTCCCAGGCCTCCTTAAGTCTACGGATTGAATGCCGATGAATCCCGATCTGCTCTTCCGATCGCTAATGTGCTGAACAGTCCTGGATTTTACGTTTTTAATAGCGACGCCCTTCCAAATGCACCGTCTCGTGTATTAGTTCGAATAATAGTTTGGCACGGCGATCGATGGGAAAGAGAGTATAAATCCGTTATGCTTCGGATTTTCTTCCTCTGCTTTAATACGTGCACCCACTTTTAAAAAGCCATGGCGGAATGAATGAGCACAAAAAAATGCCAAGCCTAGTGGACGACCTTGAGCAATATTACTTATTCAATTTTTGCCCATAAATAACGCGTGTGTATCATTGTCGCCGTATTCTCTTCTTTTCTATTTTTCTTTTTTTTTTTTTTTTCTTTTTTTTTTTTTTTTTTTAATTTTCTGCACAATACGACATTACTATGTTACATCCTATGTGCCACATTGAATTTGTCTCGGTTATTTTAATACCACTCAAAACAACATTATTCAACTAAACATTTACAATCTGGAGTTAATTCGAAACAAATTCAAACGGTACCGATGTTTTTCATCTATAAATAATGATGTGTATTCGTTTTAAAGTCTGTTTTTACTTCTTATACGCGATCGTTTTGCAAATATCTCCTTTACTAAAATTTTCGTCAATTTTCAACGTTTTTTTTTTTTTTTTTTTTTTTTTTTCAAAACGCTGACTTATAACCTATTATTTTTTCCCGAATATTTTGCCGTAGCTGCACAATATTCTTGCATTTTTAAAAAGATCTTACATTAAATATCTATCATGAAAATTATATTTAAAACCGTTAATATAACGTATCTTCTCATGACTACACTTTTAAAGTAATGTATAATATATTATTTATCATTCGATATCAAGGTCAGATTTATGAATAGTGCAATAAATAGCCATTATTGAATACTTGCTGGTCCACATCTATTTATTTTTATTTCTTTTTTGTTTGCAATATTTTATTGCAACGTTTATTTTATTAAATCTTCCTTAGGTTGTATCCATTTATAGTTTAAACGTGCCAATTTAGCCGGTATTCAATATTTAATATGAACGGCAAATTTATTAATCGTTCGGTATTATTAAAAAGTTCAGCGAATAAGATGTCACAGAAGCGTTTGTCGCGCTACATGAATAAGGTATGAAATTGTTCTATGAATGGAAATGTGTCCAACTAAACGCTCGTGCATTACTAGTTCAAACGAAAAAAATCAACGAATTGAAAATGCATTTGCATACGAATATAATATCATATAAAATGGCTGTAATGTAATCAGAACAAAAGCTATTTGGTCATTCTTTTTTATCAATCAACATCTCACGTTAAGTATGTTACAGCAAAATTTAAAGTAGCATAAAGATTTCATGTTTATAAAATAATATATTAAATTTAAGATCGAAGCTGCTAGAAAATAATATTGACTTGCATTGATTTGATTATTGAAGTTATAGCATTGAAAGCAAAGCGCTTGGAAATCGATGCTTTGAAACTTGATTAAGAAGTATTTGTTCGCCACCGATTGGACGTTGCCATTGAATAAACGTCGAAAGAGTCATGATAGTCGCAGACATAAAGCTATATAATTAGAAAATAATGATTTAATTTCCTATTCCAATTATATGTTCTGCAATAACCTATTTTCATTATCAATTCAAGGTAATATTGTTACGCGGTATTAAATTTCTTTCATCGTTATTAAATAGCACTCAATCTTTCATTTTTGGTACTTATGAATTCATCAACTGCAATTTATCATCCAGCGTAACGCACCCAATAATTATACGAAATTTAAATTTCACTTACTAAGTAATGCCCACTTAGGAGTAAAATAAAGAAACGCAATGTTTTTAGTGAAAAAGCAACTCGTTATGAAAGTTTTGAACGCAGTTGAGTCGAAAAAATATTATGATTGTATTTCAATCGTATAAAAATCGCATGCACTTTATACTTCAAATGTTTTTTCATCATCGACTAAATTTATTATTCCTTAAAGCAAATATTAAGAGAAACATATAAACATCAACTATTTTAAACATTGTTATGCGTAACTTGTATATAAGTATATGTGCGTATTGCGCGTAGCGAATGCATATTCTTTTGTTTTATTTTTTGCGTCTCATATTAATACCTAAACATATTATGTTGTTTGCATAGCAAAAAACGATTTTTCGAGCAACGATGCGAGGTAAATAATCATTAAAAATAATATAATCGGCAATGCTCGTATCATTCATTATCCTCTCCTATGATTTGGCGAATAGAGGGGATTATTATCAATCGTTGAAAAATATTTATTGCATAATTGTAGAAAATCTGCTCTACTTTAAAAGGAGTTAATATTATTGCGATGACCATCCGTACACAGGACCAGATCTTTTAAACATTTATACAGCAGGTATCAATGCTATTAATAATTATCCAAAAATAAAGCCAGGCTACGGGGGGTGAATATTTACGAATGGGAAGCGCAAAGCAGAGGAGAATATTTTCCTCGACAATACGCAATTAAAATGAAAATCAGCGTAGGTGCGAGTAAAAAATTGGGTTCGAATAGCCGGCAATATAAAGCCTCTCTGGGCAATTAATTAACTTAATCTCTCGGTTTCTCAGCGGCCTCCTTCGGGATGAAACCGCTCGCGACTCACGGCCGGCGGAGTCCGACGCACCGGGAGCCGCTGGATAATAAATACTGCGCAGGAACCGATGAATAAATACTCTTATAAATAAAAGTCGAGCCCAGTGGTCGGGGTGCATATGCTTCCGGGTGGGACAGTTGCGACCGGAGCTGCATCAGAAGGACGAGGCTTTCTTAGCCAGGCTCGATTCCCCTTCCCTCCCTAACGAGGGCCGGGACAGGAGTCCGGCTAGGAGGCGGCGGTTTTCCTCTCCCGACTGGCAGGGGCTGCGGGGCCGAGGCTCCGGGTGGACCGGCTCGGAAGCTCTCGAGGCCGAGGATCGGCAGCAGCGGTGCCGGCGTTGGCCCGCGATAACGAGCCTCGACTCGAGGGGGCCGAGGAGGGTTGGCGGGTGGGTGGGGGATCTTCCGTGCCCGGGGCGCGTCATAAATCGGGGGTCCGTTAGCGCGAGGGACAACACCTGCGCCGACTAGTCGGAACAAGGGCGCGGCTTCCGCGGAGATAACGGGTCGGGAGGAGACGAACGCAGCAGCGTTCACGGGCCGTTGCCGCGCTCTCTCTCTCTTGCTCGCATTATCGCAGGGGGCCCCTCCTACACGACACAGGAGTCACGGCCATCGGCTGAGTCCGAGAGAGAGAGAGAGAGAGAGAGTGGAAGAGAGAACAGCGAGTTTCGAGTTCTGTCCTGTAGCTCCGGGTGGCTGCCGAGGCCGGCCTCCGCGAGTCTCCCGAGCCGTCGAGAGTCCCCGAGACATCAGTGGCTCGGCCCGAGGCGAGCGTCACTCTCTCTCTCGCTCGCTCTTCCTCCGGCCGGCAGGAGGAGGAGGCGGTGGACGAGGGGCGGCGGTCTGGAGGGGGAGCCGAGCCGCTGCGCGGGTGGGGGATTCTAAAAATATTGGCCGCCGCGAGCGCCTAGCAACAGGGCGGCGGCCGCGACCCTCGCCGTCGGGGATCGCCTGTATCGGCTACGCCACGGCGGCCCCTGACTCTCCTCGGCGACGCGGCTCGGAGGTCGCTCCGAGACCGCCCCTCGACTCCCTCCCTTCCTTCCTTTCCTTCCATCCTCGGGCTTCTCTTCGAGCGCCGATTCCTCCTCCGGCCGAAGGAGGTTAGCCGCACCGCCGATACTCCCGCCGCGGCTCCTCGAGGAGGCCGCCCCCCCGGAGGAGAGCGAGCTCGCTAAGGACCGCCGCTCGGCCCGGACGCCCTCGCGAGGGTCTCGCGAGGGTCTCGCGACCGGGGAACGACAGCGCGGCGGCTGCCCCACGTCGGTCACGGGCCTGCGCTCTCGGTCAATATTTGAGGGCTGACGTCACCGACGCCGCTCCCGGCCCCGACAGGAGTCCAGCGACTCTCTCTCTCTCTCTCTACGCGGGATCGCCAAAGCGATTCCACCGCGCGTGAAAGCCTCTTCTGGGGACTCCTCGGCCACGCGGACCTGCCGATTCTACTATTGTTCGGCCCCTCCTCGACCTCCCGGCCACCCTTAACCCTTGTCCTCCTCTCTCCCTCCGCGGGGCTCGCCCTCGCATTTCTGGCGTCGAAAGCCGCCAAATGCACGACCTGCGATAAAGCTCTTGGCCAATCGCCCTCGTTGGCCAACCTGATTATTTACTATCGCTTAATCGATCCATTAATTAAAATTTTGCGCGATTTCTAGTTCAAGCCCCCCCCCCCGTTCAACCCACCGCCGCCACCGGCACCACCACGGACGGCTCGAGTCATTTCATCCGAATGCGACGTTATGTTGCTGTAATAATGATATTAATAACGCTGATGATGATGACGACGAAAACAACGATAATGCTGATAAGGCCGATAGGTTAACTCTGGCCAAATTGTAGCTTGAACGGCTTCGGGACAGCTGCTGTACAATTACGCATAGCCAGTTTCGTTCGTCACCAGTTGTTCTATTTTACGCCATGCTTTTTTCGAACTTTGAAAGGCAAGAATAATGAAATAAAATGAAACGCGGAAGGTAAGTACAGTTAGCAGGTCATAACGTCAACTCCTTCGTTCTATTTTCATAATGCTTACTATTTTAAAAATGCTCTTAACGCGTTAAGAACCCACACCCGGTCCCACCTGTTCAATCAAAAAATGTACGCTCCGAGCAATATATATATATATATATATATATAACAACACAGGTAACGAAAAATCTCTTTTACGACGATAAATTTATTTTTAATTTAAAAGCTCGCCAAAGTCCTATTATTTCTTTAAATTGGAAGTTTTGAGATTATTGCGCCCGAGGGGCTCCTCCGATGTACCTGACGTTCGTTAATCGATTTATTTCATAAAGCTATCCATTGGTTAACGAGATACAATGATTTCATATCGGCTCAAACTTACATTAACTCCTGTCTTTATCGCATTACAGAAGTCGAAAGCTAGTGGCAGCTGTTGTGGTAGTTACAAGCATAACAATACTAATAATCATCGTATACTCGCATACTGTATATATATATATACTATATCATATATCGTATACTAATAATCATCAAAATAATGGTGCAATCCGAATCAGTAGTAGGCGCGAGTTTCATTAAAAATGAGCTACTCGACACACTTTTTGCGTTTCAAAACAATCGTACAATTTCACCGTCATTGTAATGGCACGAGAGTAGGACGATTAATATTGAAAAACGATAGGCGTGAAAATTATTTTAATTAAATTGTGAGCTTACGAAAGCTTACGCGGAGTTTGTTATCCGGGCGCTTACTGTTTACCGGGTACGAAATGTAGGTCACAATTCGAGGTGAATATCAACTAGATACAATGGAAAGGCCAAATAAATCTATTTGGATTATCAAGTCGTGGTCTTCGTTTTAGTAAGTGCACTATGTTTACATTTAAAAGTTAACGCTAGCCTAAGAGCATAATTTGACAGCCGTAAATACAGCGGAATAAAGTTATGGCCGCGGAGAGGAGGAAGCCAGTCCGTATCGCAAACGAGGGTCGGTGGCGCTCGCCTGATTTTCGCCGCTATCTTACAGGCGGCCTCTTGATTATCATTACCCTCAAGAAGGAAGACTCCCTCGAATCCGAGGAAATCCACGCAAGATCGCGAGACGACCGGCTTGTCCAAGGATCGCAAGTCACTTTGACGGGAGCGAGCTCCAACTCGGTCTCGCAGCGGCTACGACCTCGAGTACTTTGGGAGCTTATTAGCTTGGAACCCGGGGCTCGAGACGGAAGGTCGAGGAGGACTCCTCCAACGGCGCGCGTGCAACTATCGAGCCGATGCCCGATGGGCCGACTCTGGCTCTGGGGAGGTCAACCGCGGGGACGGATCGGGCCCAGGGTTGAGCGACGTCGTCTACCGGAGACCGGCAGGCACCGGAGGGGCGGGGGGACAGATAATAGGGAGCCGCCCTCGGAGCGGAGCCTCGGGGACGCTCGCGTACCTGCCTCGGCTTCTCGGAGCCCTTCCCCCCCCGCATACGTCGGGCCGGTGTCAATCCGATGGGCTCGTCGACGGCCCTTCCCGCGATCGCGTCGCTCTTAATGAGCTCGGCCACCTCGCGCCTTGCATAACAAGCGGAGCATTAGTAGCGGAGTCGCTTATTAGAATTTAAAGCCCGAGTCGCGGGAGCCGAGGCGAAAGTTCGCCCCCGACCTCATCCATTCGAAAGGGAGGAAATTTTTCAGCCAGCACCTGGACTCTCGATGCAGCTTCTTTTACGATTTCGGCTTCGTTCCCAGGCTCCTCGGGCTCTTCGGGGCCCCGGCAATCTTAAGCTAAAGATACCGGGCTCTCCTCCTCCAACGCCCAGAAGAAATTCGTTCGCCCCTCCTCGGCTCCTAATGCCAATCATAATTAGCTTTTTATTCTTATGCCTAACGGTCTTTGGAAGCATCGAGAGTGCGGCCGTTAAAGATCTACGATATTATCGACAACGTTCCCAAGTATGCGCGTAAATATTGACTCCAGTTTAACGTAATTTTTAAGAAAATGTATTTTTAACGGGAGCTATTGGTGCCCTATATTATGTGTTTTTTTTTATTTTTTTTTTTTTTTTTTAATTTTATACAGTGAAGCGATAAATGCGTTTAAGCTTTCCAAGTCCTGCGAAGAAAAAATGTCCGCGAAGCTTCGTAAACAAAAATACCTCCTGGGTAAGTTACCACTGCTACTTTCGTATCATTATTATTATTATTGGTTGTATTTGTTCATTCTTACCATTGCTAATTGTTAATTATACGTGCCTACATGCGTCTACGTGCTTTTAAAATGCATTACTTTGAGGCAGGAGGCAAACGCTAAAGCAATATTTTTTTATAAAAAAAAAGTATTTTTTTACAAAAAGCATAGCACGCGTTAAATGTATTTGTATTGCTTTATAGAAATTTTTGTATATATATTATATATATATATTAATTTTAACGAGCAGTCGAAAAGGAAAAACACTTCGAAAAAGCTTGAAAATTAATCCGTATCGTTAGAGGGATTTATCGTATATAATACACCTGTAACCATCCCGCTTAACGGTTCATACGATGTAAATGTGTATTTACGCTTGCAATCTATTATTCAACATAGAGTCCGGTCGATTAGCGTCCAAGCGCTACGAAATTAAGTATAACTGTAATCAGTGATAGGAGCCGAGAGTCGTTGTGCGAAGCACTCGAGCCTTGGGTTCTAGGTAGAAAACAATGCGCTCGTGACGTGTGTACAAAGGCAGGAGGAACGGGGATCCTTAAAAAAAAAGTCCGGCCGAAGAAGTTGGATGCCTTCGCATCGAGGGGCCTGGCGGCGACAGGACGCGGCAAAGCCCGGCAACAAATACTCAATCAAATCTGCAAATGTTCGAGCCTCGTTGTTTATGACTCGGTGCAGGGCCGAGGTGTGCATTAAAATCCAGGATCGGGGCATCGCGAGCGAGCGCCTGGCGATTCTCGGCCGACGCTTTAGCTCTCCGATACTCGGTAGGCCCTCCACCCCCGCGCGCCTCAATTTACCGACTGGCTAAAAATCTGCAACGGAGAAAATTCTCTTCCCACTGCCCACCGGCCGCGGATTCGTGCGCTTGACCTTCGGGCCTGGTGTAACAACGCTTCCCCTGCTGCTTCTTCCTCGTCGGTCGAGTTCTCTCAGCCTCGACGCTTCGATCTCCTCTTACTTTATTGCTCTTGCGAGGAAAACGAAAAGCGACACCAACACGAGAAAATACTAAAGTAAGCTCGATGCGAGGATTAAATGCACTCTGCTCGTTAATCGGTATTTCGTTGGGCCCGAGTGTCCGCTTGGCCCATACATGTGTTCTCGGACATAGTATTTTAACGTCCGTCGTATAATACGTTGTATCCTCCGACGTGGGAGAGTTCGTATTGAAGCGTGGGAGATCATGGCCCACACGCATTTATGAAAAACATACTTCCACAGATTTTCCACAAAAGTTAAGGATCGTTAAAGCGTACCTAAAAAAAAAAAACGCTGCCTCCTCGGAATACTTCTATACACTGTAGCAACTACCATTCATTGTCTTAGGAATAATATCTTGTTACAATTAGGTTTCTAATGTGGGAAGGACACCGACTCTTTTATTATTTTAGGCTCTCCGGCTTTCACCAGTTTCGAGAAAACCCATTACGAGCAACAAAATCTCGGCTCCTGCGTTGGCCTCAGGGTATGCCATGCGAGAGCAATAATGAATAATGAACGTCGCAGATCGAGATGCCATTGAAAGAGCCAAGAATCATCGATTTGGGCCATTCGGATCAAGGGCGTTCAAATCGACGGATTTTTTTGTAAAAGGAAGCCGAAGAGAGATCAAATTTTTTAAATGCATAAATTAATGCCCACAATAGGCCGTCACAGCGGCCTGCGTAGGAATTAGATTGTAAGGATCTTACGCAGATTCAACCGAAGCTTAAAATCGAGCCAAGATTTCATTCCTCTGCTCAAGCACGGCTCGGGAGGCAGATCGTTTGTAATCGTTTTGCGGAGGATCAAAATGTTAAAGTGCAAGGCTTCTTGCCGGAGCGACGAGGCGTGATCGATGGCTCGAGTTATTAGGCTTTGGCTCGTCCAGTAATTTCGAAAGTAAGTTAAGTGGTCAGGTTGAGGTAATTCGAGTACTGGGACAAATCTCGAGTCTCCCCTTGTATAATGGCAAGGAGCGAGAGGAGGAAGCCTGCTTTGAAACGTTGCGGTGTACACATGGTTAAAGCGCGGCTCCCTCTTATCTCCGTTGAAAATGAAAGACACGTGTTGCGTCCGGGGCCTAGGCCAGGTTCTTCGTCTCCCTCTGAGCGCTGCCGGAGCTTTTAAATTGCGACCTCTCGAGCCTCCGACGCAGGGAGGGAGAGACGAGACGAGACGAGAGAGGAGCGTCACCCGAGTGCCACTGGCCCCGACTCGGGGACCCTAGCTGGGCCTCGAGGACCAAGGGAGCGTCGCTCGTTGCACTTGTGTGGAGCGCGCGGCCCGGCGGGGCGCGGGAGGCCGCTCCTAAAATTGCCCTGGAAGAGTCGGCGGGGTTTTCGCGAGCGCGGCCCCGGGGGAGGCTCACGAAATCCTCCGAGCGGATAAGGACTGTCGAGCTTGTGGGAGCCATTAATAATAAGACCGGAGGAAGGCTGCGGCCGAAGGGACGTCCGTTGCTAGGCTCGCGCGATCGAGAAATCTGGGGTCGTGACTCTAGTCCGAGCTGAAATCGAGCTCATCTTTGGGCCTCCTCGCGCAATGCGAACCCGTATATTCCTCTCTCACTCTCTCTCGCGTTTCTCCGTGGAGCGCGACCGTAATCGTCGGAGCGGATCATCGAAGGGTTCGGACTCGTCCACCCGCTCCTCTCCGAGTCGGCTTCGGCCGGTGGGGAAAGGCCGCGGAGAGCCGATGATTATACGTTTCGCCGGCAATTTGGGAGCATCCCTCCGCGAGCCTGGACGCTTTCCCGTGGTCGTGCCGCAGCGGTCGGGCCCCGAGCCTCCGCGTCCCCGAGGTCGGCCGACGTCGCCCGGCACCCCCGTCGACTTCGTGACCGAGCCGCCGCCGCCGCCGCCGCCGCCTCTCGACTTCAGGGTGGTCTCTTTCGCGGCCTTTGACTCACGTAAACCGCCCCCACCCCCGCACCAGCCGCCTTACCAGCGCCGCTCCCCGCCGGATGCCAGCTATGGTCGGCCTCTGTGTGCTCATTGTCCCGTCAGTATTCCGGCACTCCGCTTCATTTCTCCCTTCCTTCGATTATTATAAGGACTACCGAATCCGCGCGGCTCTTTACGGCCTCCCCCGACCGAACAAAGTCTCTCGGATAATTACCGAGCGGGCTTCCCTTTGACTTGTGCTTACTCTTCCTTCCACGCGATTCTTCGATTTCGCATCGAAGATGAGCACTCATGTTTCATTCGTACCATTTCTGCAAGTAATACTCAGCTTCGTCGGAGGTAAGGATTTTTTCGATCCCGAGGTAGACTCCATTACGATTCTTCAGATTTTTCTTTTGCCGCGTTACTCCCTCGCAGACCATTTCCAGCTCTGCCTTTGACCACCATTGGCTTACTATACATATACTACATTGGATAATTGCGAATACCCGATTTTGAGGACGAAATACCTTTACCTTCGTTTTCGCTTATTTTGAAAATGCTTCTGGTACGATTACAAAAATTTGCCATTAAATGCAGAATAATCGTAAGCGTTAGAATGGAAAAATGATATTTCAAAAAAATTTGTATTGAAATTTAATTTCAACAAAGGAAATGCGATACGGTCGTTTTATTTTTAAATTTTTCTTAAAATTTTCTAATTTTAAATACGTACGTGAGTTTTGATCACATTATTATTTTTAAATTGGCGGTTGGATAAAACTTGACAATAGTGAGGATAAGCAAATTCAAGTTTGCTAATGCTTGTATTGCACAATGCGTCCTAGTTTAGTTTTACGCGGATGAGGCGGAAGTAGCCTTGGAATTTTTATAAGCTATAGTTTTGCTGTAAGTCAAAAAGTGGGTTTTGTGCTTTTAAATATATATATATGTATAAGCAAACATCGATAAATGCTTTAAAACGAACAAGGAAATAAAAATAAGCGAAGAATTGGCTTGATCAATGCATTTATCATAATAGTGCACGATAAAAGAGGAAAAAAAAGAGTCACGATTCTTGGGTTTATTTGGTTAATCCCGAGCTTTTTGACGGTTTGTAGTTCAAGAGTAATCGGGGATGGTTGCAACAAGTTCTCGCCGAGTGCTTAAATATTGTTGAATTTAATTAAAATCTAACAATCGGGAAATGGCGGCGAGCTTTTTACTGGGTAAAAATTACGTCAGGCCGGCGACGAGGGCAGAGGCTCGAAAAGAAATGTTTCGAAACGAGTTGCATAACGTAGAGTTGTATTGGTATCATTACGTCGGAAGGCGGATAAGTAGCCATGGTTACGTAATTTGACGACGTTGAATCGACTTGAATTGAAAAGTTGTATCAATCCGACAACTCCCGTAATAAGCCGGACATCCACCGAATCAGCAAAGTGAAATAAGAGAGTTCGAGTTTCGGTAACTAAAGCCGCGCGACGTGCATTTGATTCGGCGCTCTTTATTTCACCTCGAGTCAGAAATTTACGCAGTTATGGAGAAAGAGAGAGAGAGAGAGAGAGAGAGTGGCCAGTTAATAATAAACAGATAGAACGAGGCCTCGCTTGGTTATCGAGCCTCGAAGAGCGGCACCGGCTTAATTGCCCAGCGATGGCGCGAGTAAGATCCCCATCGTTCCTGGCGTTGGCCGCGTCGAGATGCGTGGGTCGGCCATGGGCCCGTGACCCGCGAGGAGCGGGGAATCCCGGAGCCAAGTCGAGGAGAAGTCGGGCAGGCCCGAGATAAGGTGCCGAGAGACGCCGACGACAATGGGGCTGCCGCCGATCGCAGGGGGGTTGGGTAGGCAGGCCGAGGTGGGGCCCGGGGCGAGAGACGGGAGAACCGAGAGAGGCAGGCAGGGAATGAAATCCGGAGGTGAGCAAAAAGACAGGGTGGCCGATTCGTAAAGGGGACGCGCACCTGCTGTCTGGGCCCGGGGTTTCGCGCACCTGTTCCTCTTCGATTTCGCGGTGGCTCTACGGTAAAGTGGCGAGCGTCGACGTTGAGAGGTGGGGTACAGAGGAAGGGGAGCAGAGAGAGAGAGAGAGAGAGAGAGAGGATCACTGGCACTCGACGCGAAATTAATTCGATGGCAGGACGCGCTCGTCGGCTTCGGGGTGACGTCGTCGACGCACATTATTCCTCTCCTTTTGGCCAATTATCGTACTTTATCGATGCATTGGCAGTGCATTCGACATTCCACCTTAAAGTGTAATTTTCATCTTCAAGCCGGTGCTTGCTCAGCTGAATAAGCGTCTTTTTAAGCTAATTAACCAACTCCTTCATTGAAGCTTCAACTTAAGAGCAAGTTATTTATGAGGCCTCGAGTCTAAGGCAGCAAATACACAAATGTAAATAAAAGTAAATTAATGTCGCAATCTGTTGTGTCACTACGATCAATTTATTGTCCGCGACAATGTAAGACTATTATTTTACGGCACCTTTGTTTTGAATAGGTGTCGTCGCATCATTTCGTGCAGCTGACTTCGTTAAAATTCTCCAATGTCACGGAACTTGTTACGTAAAAGTTGTCCAATGCGCTCTGGAGAAATAAATAATAAAAAGGCTCCGTGGTGCCCATGATAATGGAGGAAAGACAAATAAAAACAATGTGGATTTTCTTTGTTTTTTTTTTTTTTTTTTTAATAAATTTTATAATAAACAATAGCATATTATTCACTTACATATGTTAGTTTCTTTTAAACTCTCTTAAAATCTACTATTTTCACTTATACAATAATATTATCATTACACGTGTAATTTATATAATCGGTTCGCTATCGAACCCGTAAACGACGCTTGATTCACTGGGTTATTCTGTTATCCCATTCTTACTCTTAAATTCATCTGCATTCACAATTATGCATTCGTACGCACATTCGTTCGTTCATTATTATTCATTGTCTCTCTCTCGCTCTCTCTCTCTCTCTCTCTCTCTCTCAACATATTTCTCTAACTTATTTAGCATTGTCTCTAGGTCTAATTACACAATTAAAAGTACTAGCTAAGTTACGTTTACTGAGATCATACTAATACATCACAGGGTTACATAGATATACATTTTTACTTTTTTCTGTTTTTTTTTTGCTTTGCTGTTTTACGATTACAAATGCAACTTTCTTCACGTATTATCGTAAAATGTACTTTTTAATAACTTAAATTTTTTTTCTTTTAAACGATGATAATTTTCCAACAGCCGGTGAAAAAAGTCACATTCACAATTTGATTTTGCGTGAGAAACAATTCACTTTTTTGATAACAATGAAACTATTATATATTTGTCATAACCATGAAAGAAACATTTACACAAAAGTAATTCAAATTTCAAAAGCTTACTACATTTTTTTTCTCTTTTAAATTCAATGAAGTTCAGTAAGTTTTGCGTATCATCGTCGTTGGAATTTAATATTGTTAATGGTTTCGCGAAAAAAACTGTGTAACCACAAGTCGTATTTTTGAATTGTAATCTCAACCAAAAAATACAGGCAGTATTTTGTAAGGAAAAGTTGAAAAGAAACGGGGCAAACGATCTCATGTTGGTAAAATATTGAGTCGATTTTTTTTATTCTACGTCGAATATCAGAAATCGAATTTTTCAATAATCTTAGCTGACTGCATCCTATTCCACAAGTGGAAGGGAATATAAAAATAAATATAAAAGATAATGATTCCAGATAAGTTGTTGCGCGCAATGTCTGCTCAACCGTTTTCGTGTTCGTTTACTTCGCTTTTTTTTTTTTTTTTTTTTGACAAGTGCTCACTCAGACGCATTCTAAGATGAATAAAAGGTGAGGATAAACAACAACAACGTTCTTAACCTTTGCTCGTGCACGCGCACACGTCTTTTCTTCCACTTTCCGTCCTCTTGTTTACAATAGAGAAATGCACGTTCGCGAAATCGATTGCGCTTTTAATAATGCGCGGCGCGCGTCATTGAATGTTGTACTGTGAACCCGTCGTTTTTTGACTTTGAAGGCGAAACCGATTTATACACACAATATGAGAAGAGTCGAAATTCTTGAAAGTTAAGTCGTAATTTTTATAAAAATAAAAAAAAAAAAAAAAAAAAAAAAAAAACGAGGAAAGAACATTTAGTATTTGTAGGGGATACGCTGATATTTAACGTTACAATAAAAATATCTACAAAGTGTCAGTAAGTTTTTATTTATTAAATGCAGGGCGCATGTGTCTTTACCTTTCGTTCTAAATCATAATATTCGAGGTGTTTGAGTGAATTTTTTTTTTAACTGAACGCTTTTTTATACAATTTCGTGCCCATTATTGCCAGAATTCATTGGAGTTATTTATGCGCAGAATATAAAAAAAAAAAAAAAAAAAACAAAATTACACGTGCAAGAACCAAATAATAGAATTGGTCTATTTTGATTTTATGATCAATTAATTCCGCAGTTTTCGTCAGTTCTCGTCCATTTTCTTCGCTCGACTGTAACATGTAGACACAATTTAAATAAAGCCAATTTTTTGTATTTTCAAAAATAAATTTTTTTTTTCAACAATGAGAATGGATCCACGGCTAGGATGAATAATTTATGAGCGGCAACATTCAAAAAGAGAGTTGGCATCATCGATCGGACAGTGCGAATTTCCCGAAAGTACTGGTCGGCGCATTTCTGGGCCTCCCCTGCCCCTCGCAATCATGATTGTCCGCGATGATATAATGACATGGCGCTGCGGCGGTGCTTATTTAACCCCCCCTCCCCCCTTACCTAACCCGCCCCCGCTGTCCAACATTAACGGTCGATTTCTTTGATCTCATTTTTATTTTCACTTACATTATCATTTTATTTCTCTTCCAATCGTATCTTTTCCCCTCATTCATTTGCTCTTCTTTTTTTGCTTTTGTTTGATTTTCCCTCTTACGCTCTTAATTATAAAAATTACGAAAATATTCAAGCCCCCTTAAATAATAAAAAATCTTTATTTTACATATTTTACATGTTAAAAAAACTATGCACTCTATATAGCCGAGTAAAAAGGCGATTTTGAGGATTATATCGTGAAAACCGCCTTGATACTTGTCGAAAGGGTTGGGGGACCTCGACGTGGGGTCGATTCGCGAATCGACCCCACGTCGAGGTCGTCTCCCTTGCTATCTTATCTCTTTCCTTCCGAGTTGAAGTTCGCCACGAGCAAACAAAAGAGATGAGGAAAAAAGTATAATAATAATAATAATAATAATAATAATAATAATAATAATAATAATAATAATATATAATAATAATATAATGATAATGATATTTAAAAGTTAAAAAAAAATATATAAGTAGAAAGAATGAAAAGAAGGGAAGGGCTAGGGAGGGAGGAAAGGAGATGACGCTCTTTTAAACTCGGTGGAGAAATTCGTGCGCAGTATCCACGGGTTGGCAAACACACAATTTGTAATGAAGGACACCATTAAATTTGTAAACATGTATATGCATATATATATATATATATATATATATATATGTTTGTGCGTGCTCTCCTTTTTTCTCCCCTCCCTCTATTTCGCAAGTTCTCTCTGCTTAAAGGCTAGACTAATCGCATAATGAAAGAGTAATGGACCTTAGACGTCTAATATATTCTTGTATAATATATTTGCACTTGTGCGCGTTGAGCGAGAAAAGCCGCGACGGGTGTAAACTCCCGTCGTATGTCTCTTGGCGTGGCTCCGTCGGCTCGACCACTGCTGCCTCTTCCCTCCGAGGCCCAGGAGCCACTCCCGACCCCGGGAGCTTCCGACCGAGCGAACGGCACACGCGCGGGGGGGTGGGGGGGCCCTGCCTGGCCATTCCCGCCAGTGTCAGGCCACCCCCAATGACGACGGGGCAGAGGAGCGAGGACAGCCCCGGCTAGGTCCACCACCACCCTCTGCCGGGTCGAGGCTCGGGCCCGGGGCTCTCGAGCCTGGCCCGCCTCTCGCGTAGCTAAACAACACGCGCACGTCTAGTCCGGGGTGTCGTCGGTCACAGAGGTTGAGCCGCTGGTGCAGCAACGTCTTGGGAGGGGGCTTCCTCCCGTTGGGCCCTCTGTCCCGGGTCCCTTCCCCTCGGTCCTTTCCTCGGCTCGGGCCGCTCTCGTGCTTAACTGCGTATCTGGCCGGCGTTGCGCGACACCTTCTCCGAAGGCTCCAGCATACTCTTCCCCGAGCTGTTGAGCGTGCGCTTTCGGCTCTTCATGTAATCTGTGAACAGAAACGTCAGGGGAAGGCTCCCTTTAGTCTTTGGCGCCGAGGCTCGAGGAGGCGACTGCTTCGAGGAAGGGCAAAGGATAATGCAGGAGGAGCTAGCACAGGGGATGGCCGGGCTCGATGATAAAGGAGCTCCTCCCGCTCTCGTGTTCGGCGCATCGTTCGACGGTGGGGCTTTGTCGTTTTCGGGAATTTACGTCGGAGCTCGCGCCGGGAGACTCTCGGCTCGATTTCTCCGGGCGCCTCTCCTCCCGCCCGCCCGCCCGGCCATTAACATAAGTAAACAATGAGATTACGAATTTGCGTGAATGGACGTGTCTAGGAGGAGCGAGACCTATATTAATACCCGCGAGCGGGCGGGCGGGCGGGCCTCGACAACAAAAACAAAAGCCCCGGCTCTCCTTTTCCCGAAAATCGGAGCGGGAGACTCGGTCAAGCACCGCGTGTCTGTGTCTGGGCTTGAGCGCCCGTCGGTAGGCCGCACTTCTCGCGACTCGCGGAATACCCACCGATGCGGAGGGCCATTCGCGGTATTCGTCGAGTGAAAAGCATCGGAAAGGCGCCTCTTCTTCTCTCCGGCCTTGCCGGGGCCACCACGCCGGCAAAGGTCAGTTTTTTACCCAAAACAGCCTCGCTGCTGCTGTCCCTAATAACGCTCCTCGCCTACTCTAATTATATTCCGGGGACTCTGGGGCTTGCGCAACGGCTATCGCGGCTATCCAAGGTCGAGCGAGCCGCGCGACGACGAGGCTTTCAAAATCGCCCAAACGAATCTTCGGGGTAGTTGCGCAAGAGATGCCGGGGATCGGCGCTCCGCTGCGCCCGACGAGCGACGCCGACGATTCGATGAGGAAACTTGAAAAAAAAAAACAAAAAAGAGGCCGAGCTTCTCTCGGTCTTGCGGACTCGGCCCCGTCTTTTTTATCAGGGCTTTATCGTATCGCTTCCAATGCGCGCGATATGTCTTGTTTCGTCTTGTCGAACGCGTTTCTAGCCGCGAGGAGCCGCCGCTGCTGCAACGGCCGACGAGGTTTCGTTGGCCGGGCCCCCACCCCCTCGTCGCCCTATCGCAATTAGGCCTACTCGTTGTTCCCCAGCCGGGCGACAACAATAAGGACGATAACGCGGCGCGAGCTCGACTCCTTTTTCCCAGACCACGGAGTCGTTGCAAAGTCGTTGAGAATTGCAACAGCCCGCCCAGCCCGAAACTACAGCGACAGACAGACGGGCACACACATATATATATGTGTAGAGAGAGAGAGAGAGAGAGAGTAGGCACGCGTGAAGCTGCAGCTCTAACCAACAACTGCACATCCGATGCTAGGGCGTGTCCGTGGCAAATGCATACACACGCGTACACGTGCGACTCGGCCCGCCGTTGGACATTGCTTTCGAATTCCCGTTTAATTGGCAGTTATTTTAGGAGCCATGTGGGTATCGCGCCTAAGCGCCAAGATAAGAGGAGAACTTAATATTCCGCGCTCGAGGTGGTGGCTCGGACGAGGCTCGCCCGCTTCCTAAATTCCCGTAAATTTAAATAAATTCAAATTAGAAGCCATTAAAATATTACCCGAAACTAGGCCCGGGGAGGACACGTGGCCTTCCCCGTGAATCCAGGCACGACATCCAGGCCGAGGCCTCGTGCGATGGCCGACACGCGGACCCGGACCCCGGGCCAGCGTCAGCGGGGAGCAATTAAGAAGCGAGCGATGGAATAAAGTTCGAGGACAGCAGGCCGACGACACGCGCCCGACATTTGGCGACGCTTAGTCTATCCGATTGACGCGAGTCCACGCGGCTGGATGTGCACCCCGGTGCCGGCGCCACCCCCCGGGCTCGTGTCGCTTTCACCCTCGGGTCAGATGTCAGATATCCCGATAGCGGCGGCCCGTCCTCGCGTCCTCTCGACGAGTCCTGCGCGACGAGTCATCGAGCCCCATCTGGCCTGGCGATCGGGCGCGGGCCCTCCGGAATTTTGTAACCCCCGCGCACGCGACGCCCCATTATTTATTTCGAGTCTCCGGCACAATGGTCGAGGACGCGTTTATAACGCTCGCGCACAACAGTCCACGTGGATTACAAGACCGGCTTGCCCTGACGCCGCCAGCCCGCGGGCCCTGATAATAACGGCCGGGGAGGTTGCAGGAAATTCGCGCGCCGGTGTTTGTTGCTCGGCCCGCCGAGGTGAAACGTACTTCGACGCCGTGCCCCGGAACGAGAGGCTCGTTATCTCTCGGGCGGCCCGTGCATTATTCTCGAGGCCCTTTTCCCGGGCGTTCTTTCAATTGTTGCCGGCCGCTTTGGTAAGCTCCCGCCGCGCGTAATGACTACTCGTCGACGGATGTTTGTTCAATGGGAGTCGTGTATTTTTCTGCAATTGGGCGGGAGCTAATGAAATCGAGAGGGAGGGAGGTAGGGAGGCCGGCGGGGGGCAACGGTTGCACAGAGGACTGACTGCAGATACACGGTTGGGGGGGGGGGCGAGAGAATTCAGCGATTGCGGTAGAGCCGATCCGAGATGCTCGATAGGTAAAATAAATGGGACATCCATAATCGGGGCTCGGCCTCGCCGCTCCTACGTCTCAATGACCACAGCTGTTTGACGAGTGACGCTAAAGGCGGGCGCGCAGCGATCCTGTCCCCGACCGCCCCGAATAATAGGGGCTGCTCTCGAGGTATTGGGGTGGGCCCGAGTGGGCTTCGAGAGAGCGATAATCGATCGGACATCCAGGGCGAAACGTCGCCCGGCGTGCGAAGTCAATTTATGCCCCTCGTCTCTCTCTCTCTCTCTCTCTCGGCACTCGAGGTCGCTCTCGATACCGCGGATATCAAGGTGCCTGCACACCCTCTTGCTAGCTTTCCCGATTAATCATCGGCACCGGGATATTCGCGCGCCTCTCTTGCCTCGTCGCGCAACCATCCGAGACAGACGGACATTGAATGATCGAGTGGGCCGCGCGTCCGGTGTATCCTCGTAGTTTGTGGCGCTCGCGCGAGGCCCGCGGGCTCCTTCGCTCGTCTCGCTGCTATTTTCCCTCGGGGTGATTCCCCAGAGGGTTCCCCGAAATTCGCGCTCTCGCCCAGCGGGTAGGCCCTCGCTGTAAACACATTCCTATGTTTCCAAAATAATGGACGACGGAGATCGAGAGCCCGGGGCATTCGTTGCGAGACCGCACCGATACAATTCCAACGCAAGTGGAGGATGATCCTCGCCGAGAGAGGCCCGAGTGCCACCCCAGAGGCTAATTCAACGTTAAATGATAAATCAGGGTGAATATGGGCTCTCTCGGTTCATAATACCCGGATCCATCAATTCAATAATCATCGCTTCGGATCGACGGTTGAAAGTACGTTAGGAGCTCGGTCATCTCGGCCACCGCCGCCTCGTTCGACAGGGCCGGCAATATGCAAAGGCTGACGCTTTATACAGAGGCCCGGAATAATGCTGAAACTGCCCACCAACGAGAACGGATTCGGAGGTTGTAGAAGGCCGTTTTTATGACGCCGAGGGAAATGGAAAGCACTCGAGCGGGGGGTCCAATTGTTTTTAAACTCGACGTCAACGATCGGAATGCGAGGAAAAAGATTTGCTTTCCCCTCGATTCCATTGAAATTTGCACTCTCCATTCTAAAGGTCAGAGCTTAGTCAGAGAGAGAGCCTGACGCACGCCAACTTTTTTCGTGTGTGTATATAAACACACGCGCAGCATACGAGAGCAGGAGAGGAGAAAAAAAAAAAAAAGATAAAGAAAAAGATGCTCGCTGGGTCGCGGGTTGTAAACATCGAATTCATGGAATGCCGAGGACGCCACCGGCTCCGACTGGCAAAACAATCAACAGACTGGAAAAAGTCGGGCCCGCGGGCCCGCGGCTGCGGCCTGGCCGCGGAAAATCGAAGTCTAACGTAAAATTCCTCTCCGATAATCCGCGGTGCGGGTGCGTAGGTGAAAATATCGGGAGCGTTTAAATCGCGCTCGGCTCCTATCGAGTTTTACAAGCTCCCTTCTTCCTTTCCTCCCAGCCCCTTTTCCGCCCCGGGCGATTTTAAAAGCCGTTGCTGCTGCCTGCGGGATGCGCGCAGTGCCGAGAGAGACCCGTACGCGCGCTACTACTCGGTTTACGAAAATAAAAGCCCCTCTGCCACCGCCCGAGTCCACGTTATTATGCCCGCACAGCTGATACCCCCCCATGTGCGCCCGCCGCCGCCGTCGCCGCCGCCGCCGACTCATTGCTGCTCCGCGTATTCGAGCCGGTGAAGGGCTTCCGGCGGCCTCGGTTCGAGGGAGTCGACGCACGCGCTGGCAAACGCCACGGCGCTCTTCCTCCGGAGGGTGGTGTTTCGTCTCTCTCTCTCTCTCTGTGCGCCTGCGAAGGGAGAGGGTGCCAGAACGCGAGGGCGATACGGGGGCAGAGCCGAGCCGGTAGGTACGTTATGTCTGAGCTAACGACAACAGCTGACTGGGCCACCGCTCATTAATAAAGTACGTTACGCGCTCTCGGGAATCCACTGCGCTCTTTACGCGCACTCTCTCTCTCTCTCTGTTCATTCCCGTTCCCAATCCACTTCAGTCTCCCCCCTCATTCGCATCTGCCCCTCGTCCTTGTCCCGCATCCCTGGCTCGCGACCCCTCGTCGGTCGCGGTGGGAAAGTGGAAAAATGCCGGCCTCCGGGCTGTTCGAATTCGATCGGGGCTGGTTGGGGGGGGGGGGCTTATCTCCGCCCGGGGGAACCATCGACCATCGATGCCCGACCCCGCAACGGAAACATGCAGCCATCGACTGCCTGCCCGCACGTCGGGAGCCCCCCACCCCCCTAAGCGTCGCACTCTTCAGGCTGAAGAGGAGTACGCGTCGGTGCCTCGGGCCACTCCCCAGCTACCGCTGGTCCTAAGCTCCCGGCGATCCGCCCCCGCCGAGCGCAAGGCCTCTGAGGCATTTTACGACTGGCACGTGTTGCGCGAGCGGATTGTTTGCAGAGGATGGCCGAGGGCTCGTCTCCGCGTCGCTGCTTCTAACGGAACTTACCGAGTGCGAAGCCACCCCTCGGCCCCTAGGGGATATCTCGGACTCCCGGACTGCGATTCAGTGGTCGCGCCGATTTAGCGAGAAGTGGGTGGAAGTCGGGCCGAGCCGCGCCCCGAGGAGAAAGGAACAAACGTCGCGGGGCATTGCCATCGGGGGCAAAAACTACTCGACGAACCGGAGACGCGGAGAGATAGCGAGCTCGCGCCCGAGCTAGAGAGAGAGAGAGAGAGAGAGAGCGCAACCGACCCCAGGGCGGCAGTGGCCCGGTCGCATCTGAAAATAGTCACGGTCGTCGCGTGGGTACGGGATCTACGAGTCGGAATAACGAATTGCAGGCAACGCCGGTAGTAAAAGCGACGCGACACTCGCTCGACACACGACGTTCGCGTTACGGGCTTATCCCCCAAGGGTGAAAGGCAGGCTGGGAGCAGGAGGAGGAGGACGCGATCCACGCCTTCCCAGTTTTTGCTGCTTCTACCGACGAGAGAGGAGAGACGCGCCTGACGACCTCGGCCTTTTCTCTTTTGTACTAATCTCCCTCTCTCTCGCAATCTCCTGTAGCGTCGGTCGACGTTTTTTTTTTTTTTTAATGAAGGATTATCGCTTGTCATTGACTCCTCATTTAATGACCAAGTGCCGCTTTATTCTTCCGTCCTCTCCAACCCCTCCCCCAACCCCGACTCCTCCGCCCAAGCCCCTCAACGAAAACCTAACTCGTCCATTTCATTCCTAATCACCGACGTGCAATAGTCGAGCTCCTTCGCAGTTTTCCTCAGTTTGTAAAGGAAGAATTTTGTAACGATCTCGTCGCGTTGTAAAGCGCGTCTCTCTATGGCGAGCTGCGCTCGAACTATCGCCGTTTCTGGCCGCTAAGCTTCTTACTTCTTCTATGCTCGTGGCGCACAATACGTTACAAATAACGCAGACAACAATGATATCGCGCGTAAGCCGACGGGCAGCATTAGTTCAACGATCCTCGAAGTATCGAAGCGACGATGATTATTTTACCCTCAACTGGAGGCTGCCGAGCCCTCATTGCCAGTCCGTTACACTTTTCTTGGCTATTCTCAACCTTCCAGTCCGATCTCTCGGTTACATTTCACAGGGTGACGCGACGTAAAGCCCAGAGGTCGACGCCCGATGCGCTTCTGTTGATCTTTCGACGAAAATAAAATAGTCCTGGATGTCACCCATCTCCTCTGCATTTGACGCATCGTGCTTGTGTCGTGGGGACTCGGGGGGGGGGGGGTGTCAGGGCCTTTGTTTTTCAATCGACAATGGGGGATTAAAGCCAGCCGAGCATTTGAAAATACGCTAGAACGCGCCTGAAGCTACGACGAAATGCAATGACTCGAACATTTTATTTCAACTGACTTTAACGTTTGTCCCTTATTTAAAGCGCGACCGCATGGGAAAAAAAAAAATAAACAAACTGTTTGTGAAAAAATTCTTCGTGAAATTATGTCGAGGATAATGCAAGTGGAGTTACTTTTGCATTAAATGGGAAGTACTGGATTAAAATGGAAAGGTAAAGGATGTACACTACACAGATCGATCTACTTAATAAATGAAATGAACAAATGAAAAATTATTTAAGTTGCTAAACGTTCAAAAAAATCCCATAAATACGTTGGCAAACACATTTGTGGTATCAGTAGTCGTCGCTATATTGTAGTGCGATTGATATTAAACGACTCAAAGTTGATTTTAACGCTGATTTTTTATAAAAAAAAAAAAAAAAATGTACAACTAGTTAGTGCAGCTACTACGTTACTATTATGTTACTACAGAGCAAAAATCAAAGGAGAGAGAGAGAGAGAGAGAGAGAGAGAAATTGAGAGATAGATCGGAGAAAGGCTAAGATTTCCGACGGTAGGGCGATTGTCAATTGAAAAATCGAGCGATCGGGTGAAAGACGAATGGTCCCGTGTGAAAGTCTGCCGAAGTTTGGTAGGCAAATGTGGGTAAAGTTAGCAAAAGATGGGAAAGGGGAATGGCTGAAGAAGGCGGCCTGTAGAGTAGCTTCGGGACCTGTGGACTCGCTTCGTGTCAGAAAGTAGGATGGATGCGGTAGATACAGAGAAGGAGAAGAAGGAGAAGAAGGAGGAGGAGGAGATGGACGAGGATGAGGAGGAGGAGCACGAAGAAGAGGAGAAGGAAAAATAAGAACAAGAGCGAGCGCGAGGAGGAAGGGGAAGATGAAGTAATAGGAAGAGTAGAGAAGAGAAGAGCCGGAGAAAGAGAAGAGAGAGAGAGAGGCAGCGGACACGGCTGTTGTCCCCGTTCGGCGGAGGGCAGATAAAAGACTCCGGAGGAAGAAGAGGATGCAGAAGAGACGGAGAGGAAAAAGGAGAAAAAGGAGAAAAAGGATAAAAGAGAAAAAAAAAAAAAAGAGAAAAGATACTGACCAGTGATGGAGGTTTGCTTCCGGGAGTGCGAGAGCACGGGGGTGGTGGTGGTCCTCGCCCGGAGAGCGGCGGCCGGCTTCTTGTTGCGCTCCTTGGATCGGAAGCTGAGCTCGGCGATCGCCGGCACGACGTCGGGTGTCCTCTCGCCGATGGCGGGTACGCGAGTCTCCTGGGGCGGGGTCCGCTCGCTCGAGAGGATCCTCGCGGGGCTCGTGAGCTCGAGGCCGACGGGCAGCAAGAGGAGCGAGGCGGCGGCGGCATCGTCCTCGAGGCCCTGCCCGGCCTCGTCAGGGCCGTGGGCGGGGGCGCTGAGTCTCCTCGGCCTCGGGGACCGGGGCGAGGAGGAGGCGGACTTGGGGCCCTTCCTCGGCATCGCCGGCGAGTGCTTCCTCAGGTAGGGCATGCCGCGCAGGGCGTAGGGCTCGGGCACGACGTCCTGCGCCGTGACGAGCTCCCACTCGAAGCGCGAGCTGCCCGGGCTCTTGGGCACCTCGAGCCGGAAGTCGAAGCCCCAGCGCTCGGCGTCCAGGATCGACTGGGCCCGGAGCTCGCGCTCCGTCAGGGCGCGGGCCGCCGCGTGGTCCACGGGCCCGAAGAGTTCGCGGCGCACCCGCGCGAGGGCGGCCCTGCTCGGGGCGACTCGACCGACGCCGATCCCGACCCCGCTGCTCCCACCGACCATGACGCCGAGGTTGCGGCTCATCTCCGTCATCATCGCTGGGTTCAGTACGCGCGCGCTCATATTATCGCGGCCGAGCGACGCTACGCTGCTGCTCCTCCTCCTCCCCAGGCGCTTATCTTCCGTTGCTGCGACTCGGGCTCGGGCTGCCTAAGCGTCCCTCTCCCCTCCCAACAAACACACACTATTATCTTCGACTCTATCTCTCTATCTATATCTATATATATCTATATATATATATATATATCTCTCTCTATGTCTCTGTTATTTTCGGCTGCCGCCCTCGCTGTTATTATTATTGTTGCTGCTGCTGCTGCTGCTGCTGCTCCCGACGATGGTTGACTCTCCGCGCTCCCGCTAGAGCACGTGATTCTGCAATGCAACGGGGACTTCCCGCGTCCTGATGCTCCTCGCCGCTGCTTCTCTTAGCTTTCGCGCACGCACGCACTTCAACTGACTTCTCTCTCTCTCTCTCTCTCGTGTCTCTCTCTTCTATTATCAAACACTCTTTCTCCCTTCCTCTCTCTCTCTCTCCCGTGTCCTTCTTCCCTTCTTTCAGCGCTTTCCGGCTCTCGGCAAAAGTCTATTATCGCCGTCCTCCTGCTGCTGTGTTGCTGCTGCTGCTGCTGCTGCTGCTGCTACTCCTCCTCCTCCTCCGCCTCCTCCTACTTCGAGGAGGCAGCGTCGCAGCCTCGCGAACTCGAGTCACTCATAAACGTGGCAACGACGCCGGAGCGTGAGGCACGCGTGTACGCGCACTCGCTCCTCCTCTTCTTCGCGACGCCCTCTCCTCTCTTGCTCTCTCCGCTCTCTATCAGGGCCACCGAGGACCCTGGGGCTTCTCTTGATATATATATATATATATATAAATACGGGGTGGGTGTCAGCCCACCCGTTCCCGGTTGTCGGGCGAGCCCTTGGGAGGCAGGCGACGAGGAAGCCGAGGGCCCGGTCGCGTCTCGGCCGGCTGGGAGACGGCCTCGCGAGAGCACAAAAATCCCGCGATCCGCGCGAGCGGATCTGCACACGGCACGCAAAGCCTGGCCCGATGCGCGCCGCCGTTGTCTCGAAAGCCGACCCCGACGTCCGCAGTGGTGGGGGTGCAGGGGACTTCTCTCCGCGGCCCTCCTCCGCCGCTGCGCTCTCGCTCTCTCTCTCTCTCTCTCGCTCTCCGTCTATCTCTCGCGAGAGGCCTCCTCGCGTATGTGCGCGGCCGCCGACACACGCACGGGCCGCGGGGCTGCCGCCGTGTGGGTTGCTTCACTTGCTTGTGTCGAGGCGGCCGGCGTAGCCCAGTAGGCAGCGGTGAGAGTTCCTCGGTGCGAGTCGCGCGTGCGTAACGTGGCCCGCGGCCTCGATATCACTACACTCGAGCACGTTTTCTTCCGTTCCCGCGCAAAGCCACTTGGCTCTGTGTGTGTGGGTGCGCTCGGCTAACCGCTCGGCAACAGCGAACGCGACTCTTTACCGGAGTCGCACTCGCGCGATAAGCACCAACCCGCGGCAACGAGAGGGAGTTTGGCTCTGCGTGCGTGCGTGTCTCTATCGATGTGCGAATGAGAGAGACGCCAGGCGAAAACTCGACCAAAGTTGCACTGCACTGTACTGCACCCACTGCCGCCGCCGCCTCCTCCTCTCGCCCGTTCTCTATTTTTCCCCGTCTCGCTCGCTGCTCTCCTTCTCTCTCTCTCTCTCTCTCTCTCTCCGACGACGGCGCGTATCCTCACTGACGTACTCCGTACCGTCGGACTTGCCCCTTCTCTCTCTCTTCCTCTCTAGCCCTCCAATATCGGAGCTGGCAAACTTTCGTTCGGCGAGACTGACTACTCTGATGATCGACTCTCTCTCGGCGGCCTCCTCGTGACGAGGCGGGGAGCGCGCAGGACCGCGTTGTGCACGTCCAAGGCGCTCGTTGGCGACTGACTAGTGCTGAGCGAAGCGCCGCCGGCGAGGAACCGAACCAAACGTCGCCCGAGCCGCCGCCGCCGCTCGGCCCCTTCCGCCGGTCCTCGGCTCGGGCACCGCACCGACGCCCTCCAACAGGAGCGCCTGCAGCGGCGGGGGTTTGCGGCGGGGACCGGCGCTGGGGGAGGGGGCGGCGAGCGCAGTCGAGCGACGGCCAACCGCCACTCGGTCGGAGCCCCCCCTCCGCCGCCGCCACCGCCAAGCGCCTCTCGGCCGCGGCTCGATCGCGTTCGCGCACGCCGTAAATGGCCGAGGCTCCGGCGGCTAGGCTCGACTCGACGAGAGCTCCCAGTGTTTTCGGCGGAGTCGCGCGACCTCGAGGCCCGCGCGACTCCCTCCCGTCCCGTCCTTGCCCGCGCCCGCCGCTCTGCGACCACCACCGCCGCCGCCGCCGCCACCACCGACGCACCTCGCCCCGCCCCGCCCGCCAGCCGTTGCCGATTCCGCCTTGGCCACCTTTCGCGCATCCCTGCGGGCGACCCACTTTTATCCTTCTTCCGCCCCCCCCCTCGGGCCGGACTTGGGCTGTCACCCCGACACCCCGGCTCGCAACTCGGCCGATTAGCCTGAAATTTACATTTTACGCGGTCACAACCCGCCCCCCCCCCGTTCGTTCTCATCCTGGACTCCTGGAAGCCGAGGCTCTTCGGGGAACGTAGCGATTCGCGCCTCCTTCCCGGAGCTTCCACTCGAGTCCGAGAATTTTCAATGTCGGCCATGCACGCGAGCTCTAATCTCTTATTTTGCCATCACTTGACCGCACTTTGTTTGTGCAGTATACTCGTAATGTATCCGCGCCTTCTAGACTCCTTACGCCTCTCTCTCTCTCTCTCTCTAACCAATTGCCGATAAAAATACTTGGCTCTAATCATTACAATAACATTAGCGCAATCATCGAACTCACGCAGGGACTCGCTTTTTTCTCCTTTCTCGATCTCTTTATTTCGATGCTATCCCTCTCTCTCTCTCTCTCTCTCTCTCTCTCTCTCGTCCCCAGCTCGTTCGGCTACCGAGATTACGAGCGCTCATCAGTTTTGACGGTAAAGGTCATTGCTGTATCGCGAAAGCTCGGCTGGGATTCTTTTTCTCCCGAAATCGACCACTGGCTCGGTTGCCGGCCGTTGCTGCCTCGCAGCGAGTCTCGGCTTTCTCCATTCGCCTCCTTTCGACAACGAGACGCACCAGTCGGTCCGGCGCTCGGACACCGATCGGGAAAAACTCGCGGCCTCGAGAGTCACCGACGGCGACTCGCCCGTACCCGGGCCGGCCCCTCGCTCTTAATATCTCTCGCGCAATCCCCGGCGGTTCCTCATCCAACGACTCCGGCTGAAAGTCCTCCCCGGGTGATTCGCGAAGGAGCGGCGGAGGAGTTTATCCGCTTATCCGGTGCTAATCGGGCCCGCGCGGTCCCTTCGTGCTCCCGGCCGTCCGCGGGGGAAAGAAGCCCGGCGGAAACCGCAGCCCCAGGCCCCGCTGCTGCCCGTCGGTGGTTGTCCTCCTCGAGCTCGTAGGCGTTACGTAAGGTGGCCGAGGCGAGTCCCACCGTCGCCGGCTGCTCGAAAAAGCAGCCCTGACACTCCCCTCGGGCTCTCCCCCCACGACCGACGATGCGTCGCTCTTAATCTTATCGCGGACTCTCCCTCTCGGTCCCTGGGCTGCTCGCGTGCGCTCTTATGTACGTAGGCCTATCTCGAGATGCCCCATGCTACGAAGTCCCTCCTCTCTCTCTCTCCTCTCTACTCTCTCTCGCGACACAACATCGTTGCGCCTCGTGGCTACTCCGCCAGCCGCCCTCCGCCCCGGCCGAGATACGCGCTATTATTTACGGCTTATTTACGTCGGTTCGCGCTCCGATACGCTCACCCTCCGCCACACCCGCCCCAACCATTATCCGCTTTTCCGAAGAAGACGCGTCCTCTTTACGAGGCCGCCCCGAGAGCCTGCGCTGCTTTCCCCAAGAGTTACGCCGATTCGGCGATACGCTTCCAGGCTTTGTTTACGCCCGACACTCGCCACTCCATCGCGTAATCCTCGCTTCTCGTTTACGCGGTTGCCCCGCGATCGGCCACCTCTGGCCTAGCGTCCTTTTCGCTTTCTTCGTCTTGCACCGCCCCCCCCCTCGATCGCTATCCGGTTACCATCGACAAGCTCCAACTTGAACGATCCTCTCTCTCTCTCTCTCTGTCTCTCTCTCAGCTGGCAATGTATCTGGCTCGTCGTCGCTGTCATCGGGCGAGGATACGAATGTTTAAAATCTGCCCAGCATTAATTAAAAATCCCTTTCAACGGCGACTGTTTGTACTTTTATATCTCTCTCGCAGATACCACGATGCCATTGAAGACGACAGCTGACTCTCACAATAAATACAGCGCCTCGCACGTGAAAGCTCCAAGCTTCACGTTTTTTTTTTTTTAAAGAATATCGTTTTGACGTCTCGCATTGCTCGCGTAAGCCCTAACGAGGATCGAATAAGCATCTGCACGAGCGATCGGGCTGATATTTCAAGTTGTCGCAATTGCCAACTGTCGCGATTATTCATTGGGGCGCCTACGATAATAAATAAAGCCAAGTCGAGAGCGAGGACTAGGCTAGTGGGTAATGTAATGGAAAAGCAACTTTTCCACTAAATAAGTGGCGAAAAGGGGTGGGAGGGAAAAGCATCGTGTCCTGGATAACGAGTAGGGAGGGTCGGCCTGAGCCAAGGGCTATTGCGAGATTCATCATTGATAGTCGTCAACCTAGTTGTGGCCGCTCAAGGTTTATTCCCTCGATAAAGAGAAAGAAAGACGCGCCTGCGAGTAAACAACCGCTCGGCCCGAGCCCGCTCCCCCCCCCCTCAGCGGCCCTGCTCCCCCGCCCGCCCTCCCGCGGTCGGTCGTCCAACCCCGATTTCGCGCGTGAGTGCGTGCGCGCCCATATCCATCTCTCGTGCTACTTCTTTTTCCGTCCTCCTCGGCCTCGCCCTCCTCGACCGCTCTTCGTTTAATATATAGCACGAAGTCTCGTCGAGCGCAGCGTAGATTCGTGAGACGACGCGTAGAGTAGCGCGTCACCGAGTCTCGTCCCCCCTCGCTCGCACTCTCGGTCCCTCTCCTCCTCGCTCGGTCCCTCTCGCCCCGTGCCATTATGACTCTCTATCTGACGCCGGGGGCCCGGGGGGCTGGGGGGCTGGCGGAGGGAGGGGCGGCGAGGGCGGACAAGGAGGAAGCCGTCGGAGGGCGAACTGGCGAGGGAAAAAGAGATTATTTATTCGAGTAGTTGAAAAAAGCTGCGTAGCTCTCCCGGCTGATCCCCCGCCCCCCCCCTGATGCCGCCTCGAGCACTGGCTTACGCGTTTGCAGCCGCGCGGAGATTCGGACCGCTCGGGCGTCTCGTCGCGGCAGCCGCGAAGGAGGAGGAGGAGCGTCGGAGGAGGGTCCGAGAGATCGGCGGCCGTGGACGCGTTCGGCTGCGGGCCGCGACCGAGCAGAGCGAGTCCTGCGCCTCCGTCCGCGGTCTCCGCTGTCGTCCGGAGTCCACGTCGGACTCTCGTCCGCGCGAGCTCGATAAGGGTAACTCGGCGGCTTCTGCCCTTCTCGCCCTCACCCACCGATGACTCGTCCCTTGATGACCCGGTCGATCCTCGCTCGATTCTCATTTTGTCGATCTGTCCGATGATTGATCTGCACGCGCGACTTATACTATTGGCGGGTCATTTTGGAAAAGCCGGAGGCCTTTATTCATCGCTACGAGCGAAATACTTCTACGTATGTTCGTTGGGTTTTTCATTCAATCGGCAAACAAGAAAACACGATAACGAGAAGCATTTATTCTATGATACTACGATCGTTAAAATATTTATTTTCAGTCTCGATAGTGTATATTGTGTACTACCTCGTACCTTAAGTAATTTAATCGTTTTTATTTGCTTTTTAAAATATTCCCCCACGTCGTTATAAGAATCATTTTTCAAAATCCTCAGTTAACGGGGCAAATTTTTTTTTTTTTTTTATAATATATATATATATATATATATTATAACGGCACTCGAACAGGTTAAGTATGTGCAATTTAAAGATAAATTTAAAATACAGATTATCAAAGCTCAAAGCCAATCATTCTCTATTAATGCTTCTAATTTATTCGATCATTAATAGGCAGCATATAACTACGTTAGAACATAATTTTCTCCTTTACTAAATCACGAAATCTAATTATTATACAAATATAGTATTTATGTGCACTTTATTGTAGATAACGTTTAGAGTAAGAAATAAATTAGTGATTGCGAATTGCGATGGTAAATGAGTGCATTGCGATTTCGGTTAGTTTCTTCAAATATGTATTTGCACTACTTTTAAAACATATTTAATTAATTTATTTTTCGGTTATACCTAGAAAATAAAATTAAAAAAACTATATATATATATATATATATATATATATATATATTTGTTGCTTATTAGTTGCACACGTATACAATTATTTATTCGTGTTAAATTAGCCAAGCATTTCAAAGCTACTGTCACGAATGTCAGTAGGAGAAAATTTGTCATATCGTTCATTAGCAGAAACTAAGAAAATGTACCACATATTCACACTCGTGGGAAACGGTAAAATTTGTTTGACTTGTTTAAATTAAATCGTGCTTTATAATTATTATGTTAAATTTTTTTTTTTTAACAAACAGCAGTATGTGTCACTGGGTATTAAAACTAATGAAAACCGTGGCGATGAGCAAGCTGTTTTTAAATATTTGAATAGTGAAAAAATAAACAAATAAATGAAGTATTTATATGTTTGAGTGAAAACTGAAGTAAGGGCTGTGAAACGTGACAACACTGTGCAGCTGATTCACTCTTTTATCATTATTGCTCTGGTCGTCTGTTTTTCTGGTTATCAGAGATTTAAATAATCGCTTTCAAATAAAGTAATATATATTTAAGAGCTATATTTTGAAAAAGGGATTAAATAGACAATGCCTTATTCGTATTAGTAATAAGTAAACTACTTATATACATAACGATCTCTGTTTTCAGTATGTGGACTATGTGCTCTGAGTAGTGCAGAAGTGAACGTGAAATAATAATAACTATTTATGTGATTTATTTTTAATTTTATTGCGGTAAAATAATTACGCTTGTAACAAGTTAAAATGAATTCGATCGTGAATTTATTTTGTAACTTATAACACATTCATCAATTTTGTTTTATGAGATTATGTATGTGTTAGACTGCAGTTTAATTAATAATAAACACGGTTATTTAGTTTTAAAAAATTTTTAACTCATATTTTAAGGATTAGTGTCATATGAAATCGGTAGTGAAACATAAATTTTGACCCTAATCTTGCTATCTTACAAGTGATGAACCTCCCTTAGGTCATAAATCAATGTCACGAATGCTTTAACGGACTGATTCCTTCGGTTATTACATTTTATATTTAAAATGTGGCATTAGCCGTGACGCAAAATTAATGAAAAAGTTACAAAAGTATGTATATTAATATTGTATTTTATTTTAATGTTAAACTTTGAAATGCCCATTTCAAATTCGGTTATTAATCATTTTTCGTATATAATAGCCTTTTCTTGCAATCGTAAAAGAATTTTTCTTAAAATATTTGAATTAATATTATTATTTTTATTATTATTACTACTAGAATATTTAGCACTGCTAATAGTACTGGCTACTAACTGATTTCGCTAGATGCAAACAATATATAAATTAAATGTCGTATCTAATTTTACAATTTCTTAACGGGTATCGTAAGAAAAAGTAAATGATCAATAAAATAAAATATAAATTGAATAAATAATACTGATATGTTGCGTGTAAGATAGCGTAGGAAGTTAATGTTAAGTGAAAACATTTTTTGAATCTTGTGCGAGTGAACGCTTGACTCGCTTGACTTGCAAATAGTAAGTAAAAAAATTTGGCATGTAAATTCAGTAAATCCATTCATTAGCAATTTAAAGTTACTATCATTTTTTTCATCTCTTTAAATGATTATTAATAACAAGAAAAACTGTGTCCAATATACTGAAAACCATTAGACATTTCATTTTAGACTAGCAGAGTTAAGTACCCGTATCTACTTTTCCTTAAAATAGTTAAATCATTCTCAAGTTTTCCTAATAGGTTTACTTTTGTGCTTCTTCACTTTAGAGTGAATAATACCATTAATTATAGCCTTTGTAGTTTGAAAATTGTTGTAGTGACGGCATAATAAGTGATTGATATATCAACAGCAACCCATGAGAACAATTTTTAACACCAGTACATTAGCGTCTTATATTCATTTTCAAAATGTATCGAACGAAATGTTTTCAGTTTGCTCAAACGCTTCATTGTTAACAATGGATCCGAATTTAAAGTGTTTGATGGAATTTATTGTAAGTAACAGGGATCAAATATATTTATATTTTTAACTATATATATTGTCGGACGTTAGGCTTTTTAAATTCGTTTTTTTTTTATTTTGAAATTTTACAAATCCCTATGGGATGAACAGATCTGCTCTCCGTTTTAGACATCCTAAATTGATTACACAAAAATATTGTTTTCAACTCTGGCTGTAGATAATGTTTAAAATGTTAAAATACGATTCAAGGGAAAAATAACTGGTTTATCTGAAAATGCTGCTGTATCTTTAAGTCGATAAAGGATTGTATTTGTATTCTAAACAAAAATGTATTTTTATTGTAATAATCCCGAAATATTTACTACGATTGGTGCTTGTTAGATGTTGACAAAGGAATTATGAGAATCCGATGGGTCTGTTTTGTAAATCATTGTCCAGGGAACGACATGTGTAAAAATATTTTTCTCTTCTATTATCGAAAGAAACAAGAAGTTCACAGAACAAATATATATATATATATATATGTATATAGACAGGGTACAGGTCCAGGAAGTGCAGAGATAATCAAAACAACTGTAAGGTTAAAGCTCCTCTAGCGGATATACGAATTGCGGTGTCCGATTGAAAGATCAACTGGAATATAATGCCGTGATAATCGACATCTTTTGTTCCATTTTGTTTTATACTTTTTACCGAATATTTTTTTTTACAGCCGTCGTCGTTTGATTAGCAGAGGTAATTGCTCGTTTCGAATGTAAATTTCAAATCGTTATTTCAATATTCATAGTAACATAATTGAATAACATCAATTGAATAAACTCGAATGGAGGAGCTAAAGCGGGCTAAAGGAGGATTTCCCACTGTGTATGTATTATTTTTAAGAGCTAAGCTGTAAATACGTGCTATAATCGTGTCAATTTTAAAGCAATTAGTAGGTGTTGAGCAAACAATTAATTTAAATTCACACTGAGATCGAGTAATTTGTAAGCTCGGAAATATTTGGATAGGAAACAGAAGGCAGACATGGACATTTGGGAAGTACGAAGGCAAACGAGAGGATCTTATGTTTGCGACAGTTGGTCGGGTCCTTGTAGGTCATCCATCCGCACCTTTCCAAATTAAGAGAAGCCCCTCCTGGATTATATTCGTATTAAAGCGATGAGTTTCGTGTTTCAGACAACGAATTTTAGAAACTTAAGCTTATCTGCGCTGGCTGGAAACTGAAGGAGCTTTAGCATTTTGAGAGCGGCGGCGGCGGCGGCGGCCGGATTTATTTAATAAATTCGTTTGGCGTACGCAGGCTGGAGGGGGCCCCGGGGCGGGGGCCGAGGAGGCCAACTCTCGGGTCAGTGTCAAGTTTAGGAATGCTCCCGATGAGAGGAGAGACGGCCGGGCGAGGAGGGCTCGGACCGCCGGTCCAACTGCAAGGTATTGCCGGGAGAAGATACGCTACCGGAGGAGGCGGTGCGAGAGAACGGGCGGCAGCTTCCTCGGACTCGTCTTACGCGCCAAATAAAGCCCGAGCAATGCGTCTCACCGATGTCCGGGGCACTCGAGACAACGCCAATGTCGCGAGCTGGAGATAAGGAACAATATGAGATACGGGAGGAGGGCCGCAAACTCTCGAGCCTTTATCGAGCCACCGATACACTTCCTCCCCTCGGCGCCTGCGCGCGCAAGACCCAAGTAAATTAATACTTGCCGGCCCGGGGCCGGACGAGGCGGCGACCGATCGACCTCGGCTGGAGCCGAGCGCTCGAACCTCCGGCGCTCCTCACCCGGGCCCCTGCCTCGCTCGTCTCGCTAAAGACAGGGGCTGGCCTTTATCGAGGAGCCCTTAGGCCCTCGTCCTCGCCTTTGACCGCCTGCCTCCGAGACCCTCCCCCTACAATTGGCTTCCGAGGATTGCCCGCCAACGACAGCCGAGGCACTTGGACTTTAACGGAGCCGCGCTTGAATCGCAGCCCCTTGAAGTCGGATGGCTTTCGCGTTATTGCAAGGGTACGCGGCGCGCATCTTTTGGAATTATTTTACGAAGCTTTCGGAATGCAGTACGAGATACGTCGCAATGCATCGTTTTATCAAATTAAAGTAAAGGCGCGACTCCAGCAGCGTCTTTATCGTAAATAGCCCCGAGACAAGTTGATAATCGACGAACCGTCCAACGTTTGATGCTTCGTCCAGTCGCTCTTTATAGATCAGTTAATCGATTGCTTCACCGATTCGCGCGCACCCGCCGAACAGAACTTTTTCGAAATCGGCCAAGAGGCTTCGTTCTTTCTTTATCTCCAATTATTGTTGCAGCTCGATAAACAAAGCCTACCGTACAAGCATTGATTGCCCGGCTGTGATTTTTTTCTTCACTTGCGATCGTCCAGCCCCGTTTCACCTCGAGGGAAGCCATTATTTACTCTGGAGGCAAACCGTTTCTACGGAGATATTATTTGATAATGATATTTTTCCTCGCTAAATCCGCAAATCTACATTCCTATTATTAAGGAAACTCCCTGGCCGCATAGAAAAAGAAATCCCTGCGGTGCCTGGTGTGGTTAAAGCCTTTGTGTTTTACGGGAATATCGGTGCAGCGGCTTCTTCGAGGATTCGTTGTTTATTTGAGCGCGTATCAAACGTCCTACTTACTCGCCAACGTTTTCGAGAACAGACGCTGGACAGAAAGTCTTGCATATGTGCGAATCCTTTGTTGCGCACTCGCGATTGTACCACTTCCGTGGGAATCCGGTCGGCGGAAGTAGTTGTATTTGAATTCGATTTTGACAAAAACCGCGCGACACATTTTTTGTACGGACATTTTTTTTAGTGCCATTCTTACTCTAGATCATATAGCGCTCGAATAGAACATGCTGACATTGTTCTAGAAATGAGCCGTTGTTCATTTAAAATATTAACGATCGACTTAGGCTAGTATATATATATTTATTTATATATACATGTGTGTGTGTGTGTCAACAATAACATCATCACTTATACAATCGATATTTCCTTAGATTACGCATTTGTTTAATTATTTGAAGCCGTCCATTTTCACTTTCGTCAGTGTGAAAATTAAAAAATTTCTCCCTTTAACTTAATACTCTAGGAAATTGTATTGAAATTAATTTTTTTCTTACAGATTATGATATTCTTTCAATTACGTAACGGTTGCATAAATGTAATTACTTTTTTAAATGCAATGTTCATTGTTTAAAATATTCCTTATTAAAACAGCACAAGCCTCACAGTTTATGGTTTAAATGAAAATGATGATTTACAATGTTGTTGTGATTATTTTTATAATAAATTTTTAAATTTAAATCACCAACGCACTGCATTCTTTAGATTAGAAATATACATATTTTATAAATTTATACAATAAAATATCAAGTCATAAAGTGTTGGAAAAGTATGAAAACAATTACAAAGCTAAAATAAATAGATAAGCCGTATATACAACAAATTTATTAAAATTATTTTCGATTACACTAACAATGAATCTCGAGTTTAAAAGAAAATGTAACCTACGATTCTTGTTGTTATGTCTTAACGTAGCGACTTTAATAGGCAATTTATAAAATAACAATTTTAAGTTGTAGCTTTTTTACCTTTCCGACGATAGATTATTTTATTGCATGACATTATTTGTAGTTGGTGGTTTGAAAAAGGATTTGAGCAAACGTAATTTTTACTTTCTCATTTGTCGTCGAAGGAAATAGATTAATTCAAAAGCAGATTATAGTTAGCTTAGATGTTCAACCGTCGACCGTAATCAATAACAAAGTACAGAGATCGCCCTAAATTGTTTTTCCGAAAAAATTCAGCTGGAATTCTTGCCGATCCGAGCATTCATAATCTAAAATAAAAGATTGCTTAAAGAGTGCACGAATCCTAAAAACCGTTTCTTTAAAATAGAAAATTGATCAGCTTTTGTTTCATTCAAAAAGTGCTCGAAGGCACGATTATTTGTACGATAGGGTGTATCGCACGCGAGTTATAAATATATAAAAGTTATCAGAAAATAGTGCATAAAATAAAAGGAAAAACAGAACTATCACGAGTTTGGAAGTACGGACGGATTATAGGGGAATATGTTTACAAGAGAACTAGTCAAAGCGATAATACTCATAAAAATAATATCCAAGGCTCGAGCAGGGACTTTAGCACTTTCATAGCGTTATTGCATCATTTGCACGCACCGCGATAATAAGTAATAAATGAAGCGAAGGATCGCAGCGAGCGGAGAATCGTCGGGTCTTCGGGAGTTACGGGGGGTGCCCTCGGCCTTTTTCGGCAGCCTCCTGCCAACCGAGGCCCGATTTATCGACAATTTAAAGACGATCCGGACTCGTCGCTGTATTTAAAAATGCTCGCGAGTGAAGGAGGACAACGAGGGAGTCAGTCGTAAGGGAGCGCGGGGCAAACAAGCGAGCAAGACTATCGAGACTACGTCACGGTTAGATATTGTCAGGGGCATTATTTATGCTATATGCTTTTTAAATTTCTATTAAGATTAAAGTTACGAGCAATCTGTAATCCTTGACCGATTTACAGTCAGATCCTGTCGACCTCCTCGTTTATTTCTAGCAAATGGATTTGGCTGATAATTAATGAAATGATCGGTAAAGCTCGTTAATATTCGACGAGGGAGCTTAATGTGTATTATATTAAAACCGTCGACGGAGTGAAGTATTTCAGAAGGCGATAAGAGAGCGAATGCATTTGCTCGGATATATAAACATACGAGCAATGTGCGATAAATTCTGTTTGTAAACACGCTGCCGCTATATATGCTTTTACTCGCGCGCGGAGGAAATAATCTCGGAGCTCCATTCATCGGTAGACATTCGAGGGAGCGAGACCGAGAGATGGACTCGGCGAGGGTGTCGGAGCGACGAGGGGCTGGGGGGGGGCGGCGGATAGGGCGGGAGGGAGGTGGAAAAGGCGCAATAAAAGCACCTGTAAAAGCCGGCTCGGACGGTTAATGGGCGCGCGCCGAGCTCCGGGAGAAAAACGCGAGTTTCCTTCGTCACGGTAGTTGGGCCGTTGCCTCGAGCTCGGTATCGCGGGAGCCCCGAGAGAAAAGCGGCCAACGAGGGGCGGACGGGGGGGGGGCGGGTGGCTGGTGGACGCCGACCATAAAGACCAGGAGAGAGGAGAACGTGGAGAAAAGGGCAGGGGAGCAGAGGAGCCCTCTCGATGGCTCGCGTGCGCGAATCGCACGCGGCGACGCCGAGGCCCGGACCCGGGCCCAGTGCGTAAGCGCGGCTCCGCGTGCGTGAGTTTTCGGTGGGCATTATGGGGGGGCGCGGAGTGGCCGCGCAGAGTAGAGCTACCGGCCCGGCGATTGTGACCACTTCCGTGGGAATTCGCGGAACGGAAGTGCAATTTCTCCGAGACGGGGCCAGCCAGAGAGTATTTGGCGTCTCCGAGGCGCTTCGGCGGAGGCTGGCAATGCGTGCGCGGGTCGTAAAAGGGCCCCTAAGAATTGCATAAAGCAAAAAAGCCCATAAAGCCGGGAGGCGAGGAGGAGGAGGAAGAAGCAGAAAGACGAGGTAGAGCGACGCGTGTGTGTGTGTGTGTGTGTGTGTATAAGATGTATAGGGGGCGGGGGGGGGTAGAAGGGCGTGGGCGCCAGGTGCCGCGACGCGAAAAGAACGAGGTCCGAGGGGATCGTAGCTGCGCGACAAAAAGACCAAAAAGGAGCTCCTGGCCCAGTAGAGATTAATTTCGCCCCCGGCTCCTTTCGCCCTCTCCTTTGCTTTCTATCCCTTGGCTTTTCTCTTTTTGCCTCTGCGAAACCGAGCCCAGCCTCCGAGCGCTGCCTCTCCGCGACTCCGCGCGGGACCTTCCTCCCTCTCGTCCTACCCCCGACTCACCCCTTGGCCGTTTACCTCGCACCCGCGATCGTGGGACTCGGCCATTTCTCAGCAATTGCGCACCTGTACACCTGATTGTTCCATTGTCGGGATTGCGCACTTTGTTTTATTTTCACCTTCGAGAGGTCGCGCCTTGTGAGCCCGCCCCCCCCTCCGGCCCCGCCCCTTCCGAGCACCGGCCGCGCAACTTTGCGAGATGTATTTCCGTCGTTCGCCCGATGCCTACCCCATCGGGAGCTGCCTTGCTCGCTTCGGTGTTAAGGGAGGGATGTAGCTCTCCTTTCATCCAGGAACTTACTCACCTCAGCGTGCAACTTAAGCGCCAGCATCGGAGATGACGGGGAGTCGGTGGCATCGACCGGCCATCCAAAGTCCCTGTTCGAAGAGAGAATAATCCTATTGGACGCGTGAACTTGGCGGGGAGGAGGAGGGAGGGCACACAATCGAATGATTCATTGCACAAAAATCTGTTACAAGATTTGGTTATTTATTAAATTTGTCCATACTATGGTACATATGTCGTACAAAATACATTTTTTTATCGTTGTAATTGCTGCTCGTATTGTTTAAGCAATCGTACGCTTGAGCGTAAATTACTTTTATGGTCGTAATTTGTAGCCTCATTACAAGTTTGCGAACGGGGTACGTTTAGTATAGCTTGTTTAAAAAAAAAAAAAAAAGGGTTACCGCCACGTGTAAAATCAAAAATATAACACCTATAAAAATTATCACAATTAAAAAATATCATTTCTTTTTACTCGTATATAATAATAATAATAATAATAATAATAATAATAAATAATTTTTCACCGATCGCTCATTGTACCGACGATCGTTATTGCAATTGACTAGAGTTCGTTGCCAATCATTACACGAATCTTTAGGAAAGTGTTTTGGTTAGGGATGAACGAACGGAAACTGCGCGTACGAGTCAGTATCCGCCTCCGCTGACCGAGGCGTTCGATAATCCGAGCCGAGCCGAATGGAGAATCTCAAGGTAAGGTCACTCTTTTAAAAGCACTCGCGGTAATAATATCTATCGATGAGAGGAGTAAAGAAGCGCGGGTCCCGGCCTCCCGGTCGCCGAGGGTCCGGGCCCGGGGAGGCGATAAACGGAGCTCCGCGCCCTCGGGGCCGTGGCTCCTCGCGGCGGACGAGGAGCTCCGCCTGGATGGAGTCTTCTCGGTGCCGGAGCTCAAGGCGCCTGGTCCCCTGCATCCCCTTTCGCGCATTCAGCGCCCGCGTCCGCGTCTCCAGGGGCGCTCGGGCCCTCGTCCACGCGCTCCCACTCCCACCTGCCCTCCAGTGGTCGCTCCTCCTTGAAGTCGAAGTTCCACTTGGCCTTCTTCTGGAAAAAGAAAAAGCATCCCCGCCGGTCAGTCTCTCGTTCTAACCCGTGGCTCTGCTACGCGGGGGGGGGGGACCCCGCGATCGGACGGCTCGGATCCTCGCCCCGCTCCCCGGCTTATAGCTCCCAGGACGACTTGCTCGCGGATTCGAAATCTCTTGCGAGCGGGTCCGCCCCCGGCAGGCCCCGAGTAAGGTTGCTTAAGCAGTCGACTTACGAGCTCGGGAACCTTTGATCGAGCAAACACTCCTGGGCACCTATGAAAAATGCCCCTAACGGCGCGTCTCCGTTTCTCGACAGGCTCGAGTGGTCGATTGGCATTACGGATCGCACTCCTTGCAATTAAGATTTTTCTTTTTCTCACGAAAAGTCCTGGCTATCGCCGTCGCTTTTTATTACCGATGCTTTTTAAGGTAATCGCAATTGGCCCCGAAAGTCGAGATGAGAATTCGCTCGAGACCCATCGGATAAGGATCTTTAATCCCTTCGTAGGCTTTGCGTCGATACGAGCAAAGGCTATTGGGAAATAACTCGGGCATTTGGCTTATTAAAATATTAATCGTATCGTATTTTCCTACTTTTACCGAAACCAAACAGTAAGCTTAATTACGGAATTATTTCAATGCGAGGTTGGCTTATGTTCACGGCTTCCTGTACATTTTTATATTCGGCCGGCACGAAGGTTTGGATACGAATATCTCCTTGATTCTTCCGTCAATTTAAGAGTTAATAAATTTAATCCGCCTCGCGAAACAAGTTCGTATTATTAACCTACCGTCCGTGGTGAAAAATTTGTCGCTTAACGCGTCATTGTTTATTAATGGCGCCAATAAAATATTCCCGCCTGCTTTCGACACGAGCAACGAAAGATGGATATTACTCTGAAGGCCGAGGCGACTCGATACAGTTATGAAACATTAATACTGAGCGGCTCTTCGTAAGACCTTAGCCGTTTACCGGAGCATCGGGGAGAGAACATCCGATGGCAGTAGACCGAGGAACGAGTTGTATTACACAATCGCGTGAGTGCGCGCGCGAGTCTGCAAATCGTTGTTGACAAAAAACCGTTGCCTCACCTCTTCCGTATGCTTGGTTCTCTCCTCGGCGAATTCACGCTCCAAGTCGCTCTTTGTTGGCAAATTGGCGCTGTTAGCCCCGCCGAAATTTAGACGTCTGCGCACACTTTTTAATCGCGCCTCTTGGCTATCAGGATTGTTATCTGCCATTGCAAGGCGCGCTCTGAAAATAAAGCATCAATTATTGTAAATAAACTCGAAATAATTGCGCATTCATTAATCCGGAGTATCGTCTCTTATCTGTCTGGTGCGCGCGCGCGCGTGGGCAGGTTCCGACCGTGGATTTAACGTAGCGCGTGGCACGTAACATCCCAGCATTACCGGGCTGAAAATTATTCCATCGCTCTTTCTACAATTATAGCTGGCACTGCTGAATTGGAGCTTCTCTACTTAATTGGGTGGATTTTTCATACAATCGCAGCTGCGCAACCGCGGAGAAAAATGTCGAAGGACTTAACGGATGAGTCCGTCTGGAGGAGAAATCAAATCCACGGGGAGGTGAATCGCAAAGGAGAGATCGAGGATGGCTTAGAAGCGCGGTGTCATTGGTCGACAAACAATTTTAAAAATCTCTAAATCTTCCAGTTATCAAATACATCGTGTTGACTGTAGGGTCCTATGAATTATTGTAAAAATGTATACGCGCCCGAAGATTTATACGCGCTGATACTGCACTATTTTAAGCGCTACTAAGAATGCGAATTTTTTCTTTTGGCATTGCAAAAGAGGCGGCACGAGCTTGAGCAAGTGGATTTTTATCGGGTTTTATAAGGGTACGCGCGATGTCTGGAATCGCGGGCTGTAAATTACATTAGCATGGAATTTTACGGCAGGCTGAACAGTAACGGTACCTGATCGAGGGGAGGAAATTAGGCTCTTCGGCAGACGCATGACTCTAGATTTATATAATTCTTGGCAATGAAAGCGTTAACGTGTAGGACGTTTTAAAATTTATTAGAATTACTTTGAAACGCCTTGGATTAAAGAATTTTTGCCACGGCTAAGCTCTACGCTTTTCTAAACGCCATTTACGAATTCGGAATACATTGAGCAGCGAGCTTTCTAATTTTAGGCCAAGGAATTTTCCTAAATGAAATGCTCTCGAGTAATACAGAGTTAAATATCGGTAGCAAGGAGGCCTCGTTAACAATCGCTCGGAGTATCGGCCGATCGCCCCGAGAAAGTAACTTTTTTCGAAAGCTGTTCTAGACTCGCTGAAGTGTCGAGCGAAAGGCCAGTTCCATCGTCTCGCCCGCCCCCCGCCCGCTCCCAGGAGCCAACCATCGGCCCACGATTACTTTCAAGTTCGAGCTGTGTTTTTGCGCATCTCTCTCTCTCTCTCTCTCTCTCTCTCTCTTGGGAAGGCGCGCTCGCTTTCTCCGCACACGCGCAAGAGGGTCCGGGCGCGGTGAAAAAGTTCGCGGGCGCTCGGACGGACGCGTTGGCCCGATTCGTATAAATCGGCTGGCAGCAGGAGGCAGGAGAGGAGGTGGGCGAAAGCTGGGGAGTAGCGCCGACCGAGGCGAGTACCCGGAGAGCTTCGGCTTGGCTCGAGCCGCGGGCGTGGCAACAGCGGCCGTCCTCGGGAGTTGGACTCGCGTGCGCCGAGGAGCCGCTGGGGTGGAGGGCCATCTCGGGCCCCGGGGCCGGCAGCTGCACGTGTGCGGGCGCGCGTGCGAAAAATCCTCATTAATCGTGGGAATGGCATTGTCCGGCCGCAGGCTGGAGCTCGCGGCTGCGGGAGGACGAGTCCGTGTCCGGTGCAGGGGCCCGGTAATGGCCGCGTCCGGGAGATGCACCGAGCTCGAGCCTCGGGCCCCATTGTCGCGGGGTATTGTCCGTCCTCGGGCCGTTGGCGGACCGTCGCTGGGTGCGCGTGCCTGCCAATTATACGCACCATTGCCTTCTCCATTATTATCTTCTAGCCCATTCATCCGCCAGTCCAACTCGCCTCCTGCGCCCTCGAATCTCATCCGCAACGCCCCTCGGCCTCCTCCGCCTAGGCTCGAGGGCTCGGCTCCCCGGCCCTCGATAAGCCTCCTCTATCTTTGCTTCCTCTCCGAGAATCCGTGCATTCGCAAGAGGGGACCCCCCGCCCCCCGCTCGCGCAGCTTCCTTCTCTTGTCCTTCCTTTGTGCCGGCCACGCGACGCCACCGACTTTGCATTCCTCCGCGCGCGCCCCGAGCTTTTTGCGCTTGCTTTCTTTTTCCAACGAGCCGTAAATACTCGGCTTCCCCGACGTCGCAGCCCCGCCGTCGAAGGGCACCCATCGATCAAATTTAAATTCAGGGAATCCCGGTTTCACGCTGGCCAATTCGAGCGCCGCCTCGGCCGAGCCGGCCATTCGCAAATTGGTCAGGATGGCCGCTTAGGAGCTAAGGCCAATCGATTGCTAATTTGTAATAGCCCGTGAAGCCTCTCGGCTCCAAACGTCCTTTTGTATCTCAATTTGCCACGCAAGCAATCACTTTTTTCTCACGCTTTAAAACCAAATGCGCGATAATGTCCACTGACCTTGTGAATTATAAGCTTCTGTTCAATTTTTGCTTTTGGGAGAATGTAATTTATGTGCATGCACGACTTGCAGCGCACGCACACTCTGCGAGGCGTCTATAGTAACACTCGCTTAAAATATGGTTACAGCGAAGTGTGCCGTGATAAGTTACGTGCCACCATTATCAATTTTGAAATAAATCATTTGAAAACATTTCGGTCTGTGTGCATGCGCGCGAATGTAAACATTAGCCGATACCCATCTGTATTTTTAAATACAAAATACAATTAAAATCAATAAGGCGATTTTTAAAAGCAATCATCATATATCGTATTGATTTTTAATATAAAAGTTTCCCATTCAACATTTACAAGTTGCTTATAAACTTTACGATTGCACTTTCATTTTCTCGAGATTACGCTTACTTCCAGTGAACGCAATTACAATATTTTAAATACTTTCGAAAGAGAAAATTCATTAATTTGCATATTAAGGCGCACGCAGCATTTTTATAGTAATAATTTTTTAAATAACTTGAAGACATTATTAACATACTTATCGAGTATAATTTTGGATAAACGTAGTTAATAAAATAATACAATATCTCTACGCACACTAACAAATGATGCAGGTTATTAACCGAAGCAATGAATAAATCAATAACAGACAAGTCGGAATCTCATGAGCTCGGATGATAAAAAAAAAAAAAAAAGGAAAAAAAAAATTCCTGAAGAAAATAAGAATCCGAGCCCACTTCACGCGTGTGGCTTAATCTGCCATCGAGCTTTAAAAATCATGTTTTATAGTGAAAGTGCGCAAACAAATTCAGGAAGTAATTTTGCGAAGCATTCGATAGAATCTACTTGTACATTAATAACATGTCGGCCTACAAAATAAAGAGGATTAAATCTTTTGGGATTGAAGTTGGCTAGTCTCGGTTGCGCTTATGCATCTGCCATTGTTTAAAATTTCATCAAACGATCAATGGCTTATTCGATGAATTAATCAATTAATCGACGAGCGAGAGGACAGAGGAAAAATTTGTTCCGCCAGAAGCATCCGAGGTTTTTAACAAAATAAACTCATACGTACGTACGCAATTAAGGCGAGGCCGAAGTATAATTATGTGAAAGCCAACGCTGCAATGGCGAGCCGAGGCATTTAACAAGCTAACGACTCCTCGGCTGTGTTTCTATTTAAACAAGAGTGCGCGCATAACTTGCAGCGAAGCCATGAATAAATACGCATATCAACAAAGTTACTCACGTCAGGGTTATCTCTTTCATAATCGTGGCGGTGCGAGGAGTTAAGAGTTGGAGGGACCGGTGGTTCGGCGGCGGCAGGAGTCGGCCATTGCAGGGGAGCCGCTGGTCAATAGAACAAACGATATTTGCACTCGGGCGTACAACCGAAAAATCGACTGCCGCCGGCAAAGTCCATCGCGCGCGACTAGAGCTCCTGCATCAGCCCGAGGAGGGGCCTTGCGAGGGGGGCTGCTGCTGCTGCTGCTGGAGGAGGCGGAGGAGGAGGACGGGCGAGGAGTGCTCGGATCGACTAGAGTACGCGGGCCCGGCGAGTCGAGGCTGCCGGCTCAGTGCCAACGACTGTTGGCCCGGACGCCAGTTAGGTTATGGTCGAGCAGCGGCGCCATGGCGAATCGCGCCGAGGGATCGATAAAGCGGCTCTTCGAGGGGTGACTCGGCCAGCAGGGTTAGGGGCACCCCAACGACGCTCGGGGTTGGGGCGCGCGCGCCTGCGCCTAGGAGCCCCCCCCCCCGGCCATTTAAATGCTCGGCTTCTCCCGGGCCTCGGGCGGCAGACCTCCGGAGCGAGCCTACCTCAACGGGAGCGCATCCGCTTCTTCCTCTCCCCCTTGGGGCTGCCTAATAGCCGGCCATCGGAAGGCGCCCGTCCTCCACCGGGGTGTGCGGTGGACTCGGTGTCTCCGGCTCGGCCAGCCGTCCGGGAAGCCAGTCGGGAGGCCGCGAGGCGACTGGAGCACCCAACTACGGAGGCTCCAGACCGGGACCCCTTTAAGGCCTCCGGTGCCGTTACTCCGTCGATGCTGCACCGCCGACGTCGCCTACGGCCCCGCTGCCTTCCCGACTGCAGTCCCGAGGAGGGGCGACCATCGGCGCCAACGATCGGCTCCGAGCCTCTACGCCTTCCGATCCCGGCCGGAGTCGCGGACTTCCGCCTTTGCCGTGATTCCGCTCGCGCGCCCTCCGCGGTCCTCGAGGAAGGTGAGGGCGCCGGGCCCTCGCCAAGACCGAACTAGGCTACTGATTCCAGGACTCAGAGATCCCCGACGATTCCCCGGGAAGTCCAGTCGGGAGTCTAGTCTCGCTCGACTCGCTGCGACTCGGGCTCCGCTTCGTCGAGTGGCCGCGGCGGCCCATTGATCGTTTTATCACGAGGACGTTCAACTCGCGTTGCGCTACAGTCGCTGACCCATTCCTCCCACCCTCTCTCTCTCTCTCTCTAATATATATATATTAAAGTATACCCTCCGCCTCCAGCTGGGCATCGCATCGTCCAGGACGAAGCTCCTCTTACCTCGCTGCAACGAGTACAGAACTATTGTCACTCGTTTATTTATTTATTAGCCCCACTATCAAAATTCCCTATCAAAACTCGAGCAGCATTATTTTCATCGGGTGAAGTAGCCATTGCCCGGCTCCAATGCGTAAGCACCGGAGTACAAGGTTATTAGCGAACTGCATTCTTGCATTTCACCAATGATCCTTCAAAGGCACGAACGTCGAAAACCTTCAATGATCGATGTATTAACCGAATGAATTGTTAAAGTTAATAACGAGCCCTCTATTATTTTATGATTTTGGTATCAAAGCATTTTTGTATCATCGCAGTGAAATGAATGATATTTTACTTAATGAGCGCCAACGATTTATCCGAATATTCTTGCTGCTTCGTGTTACGCTTCTCTAACAAAAGATTTCCAAATGTGAAATACGCGATGCATCTATGAAACCTATTCAAAACCTGAACTACCATGAGATATTGTTTGCGCATCCTCCCATTCAAAATCGTGAGACTATTTGTGCAACTAATTTGCTACGTTTAATGGTTTTATCAACTGTGGGAAGAAAGAAAATTTCTCACGAGTCTTCTGCTATCTCCTTTTAAATCAGATAATTTTACATTTCGTTGTCCAATGCAATTTACAAAAATCTATAATTGTGATCTTTCAACGGAGATTAAACATTTTTCGCAACCATTTTATCAGTTCTAAGATCCACATTTATCTGTACACAATCTTTAAATATTAATATTTATTTTTCTTAAATGTGGTTTTGGAAAATCATAGACAATTCGAACCTACGTAAACTCCAGCATTAGAAAAATTAAATTATAATTTTTTAGCAATTATTCAATAATATTTATATATATATATACAAAAGTATGAAGATAACAGAATAGACTAGATGATCAGAATTATGTAGTAAAGTAATTATGCTATATTTTATGAAATGAAAACATGTATTTAAATTTTTCTATAATTCATTTTTTATATGACAAGATGATAATTTTAGAAATATTTTAGAAATATTCTATCTAATGATAATACTCTCTCAATAATTTTTTCTTAAAAGCTTTTTTATCAGAATGATATATTTGTGTATTGTTTAAAACATTTTCTTCAGCTTGATTAAATTATAATTGTCAATTAGATTAATTTGAGGGAATTAGTCTTGACTTCAGTGGAATTTATTTCAGTTAGTACAATAAATTACTTGCGTTGTTTTCTTGTAGATTTCTTATCTATATTTAAGCTAATATTGATTCGTATTGAAAAGTACGTCTGCGGTTGAAAGTATTTAGTTGAGATTTACAAACCACTGGATACATTGGATCGCGATATTTAATATTTCTATTAATTCATTTCTATCCTATTGTACTGGAACTATTATTTTTTTTGAATATGCAATCATTGGATACCTTGATTATTAAAGAAAAATACGTAACATATATGGTATGTAAATGTTAACATATTGTCATTAAAGAAATAAAGACATTCTACGTGTGCTCAATTTTTCCTGCATATAATAGGGAAAACAGAAACTAAAAAAAGACAATGCCATAATGCGATAAAGTTGTTTTAGTAATCGACAGTCTAGCAGTGCATTCACATTAAAATTTTGCTGATTTGTAGAATGAATCACGTTAAAATTTTAAAAGTAAATAAGAGTAGCGGCTAAGATAAACCATTTAAAAGCGAGCGCATTAATTGAAAATTAGTAAAAAATCAATTGGCACGCATTCATATCAATTTGATTGAGTTAATGTAACTCTTATATTTGTTTTGAATTAATAATTTAATAGACAGAACCGCTTGACATTCGTAATAAAAAAAAATGTTTTAAGACAGGCTTTTTCAAGTATCTAAGATCCTTCACATTGCAGCATAATTTTTTATGATATAATCAATTTGAGAAATTGGCTTAACATTACATTTTTAATCGTGTACCTTTGCCCTCGTAATAATACCCAAACGTCTTTTTGCAAAACTCGTTGAAACAATCACCACACGAATTTCGCCAGACGAATGATCGAGGCCTAATTTCTGTTCGATCACAATAACGTAACCGTATCACAATAGTACCACAACACCAATCAACGCGAAAGTAAAAATAATTGCAAAAAAAAAAAAAAAAACACAAGGAGAAAAACGGACTTAGCGAACACGATTTATTGCGTACGATCGTCTCAATTAGATAAATTATTTTCTACCTTATTTCCGTCTCTGTTCGAGTCGGACTGCAGTCTCATACTCGAGTTAGCTCGCATTTTCGTTCCGCACAAATATTGAACAATCGCGCTTTGGATAATTTATTCAACAATACGGATATTCGCTCGCGCATCGCATGCCTTTGTTGTTTTTCACGAGTGCATTATTATACAGCCGCGCTCGCGTAGGCGCGTGTATGCGTGAGTCGCGAGCAAAGCGACAGCAAAAATATTGTGCAAGGTCGCCTACGAATCGTGATGCCGATAAGAAAGCTCTAATCGTAACAATTAACCCGATAATAAAGTGGACGCGACCGCTGCTTTTGCGCCAAACGAATTTTTATAGAATACCGATCGAGAAAAATTATAACAGCTCGATTTAAAACGGCTTAGGCCGAAATAAATTTCCTTTCATTGTTTTAATATTACTTCATCCGATTAACGCTGTTGAATTGCTTTCATTACCATTGTATAACTTCTCGCAAGTTTTATTTGTAAATATTTATTTCTTGGTGAGAGATACACACACACATACATACATACATACATACGTATGTATATATACATATGCACACAAACAAACTTGTCTAATGAGTACAGCATTTATTGTCTTTAAAAACATTTTTCCCTGGATAATTTACTTAGTTTAATTTTTAGCCTTTTTTGCTTTATTTTTTAAATACTCGGAAAATAAAGTTACAAAAAGAGAAATTAATTTTTTCAGAATTGATTTAGTACGTTAATGATAATAAAAAAGTAAAAAAAGTAAGCGCTCAAAAATTTTGTCATTATGTCAATAGATACATCAGTCATGTAACGTGAACTCATAAGTTAGTACTTATATACGAAAATTAAGGGTTTCCATCGGAGTACCACACGAAGTAATAATTATACGTTCTCTTTTAGTACATATCGTTACGAATTAAATTAAATCTTTTTTTTTTTCTCTCTCTCTCTCTCTCTTTACTTTAATACAAAAGTTGTGCAAATTTTAGATGTTTATCGTAATACTTTCATTCATTCAGAGCGTCAACCCTTATCTCATTAAGTTTTTTAAACGATGCAATCTTATGCATAATAATGTACAATTAAAATATTAATAAAATACCATTACTTATAAAGTACAATAGAATAATGCAAATAAAGCCTCGTATCCTTGATTGCGCATTTAGCCGAGAGAGTTTGTTTAAGATTCGCAACTGCCTACCAGACGCTGCTTTTTGAACTTCAAAATTTTACGAGAACATTGCACAATGCGCTGCATTATATCATGAATCGGTAACACATTAGATAAGTGACTATGCTGGTAGTGTTTACGAACAATATACAAGGTGAGGCTTGTCACGAGGAGCAAATTTATTCAGAAGGAGGGCACTAGACTGACGATGAGTTATTCGCTCGATAAGGCCGATTTATTTAAAGCAGGCAGTACTCCTGATTTATGTATCAAGAGCCAGCAGCTACGAGATCGAGATCAGCATCAATTAAAGCGAGGCGTAAGTGTAGGTGTCTCGCAGGAAGCAGAATCTCGAAGAGGGCCCGAAATAGGGGCAGGATAATAAAGTCCTTCCCGTCCATATATCGGCCAAGTGCACATATTTATTCGCGGATACGAGCCTCCCCCTGCCGCCGCCGCTGGTGCTCCTCCCCCTCCTCGCGCCGAGGCATATGCCACTTCCTCGTAGCCCTCACACATATGCTAAATCTCGGGGCGCAACTGTCGCTTCCTGCGTGCATCCACGATGCTTGAAATGTATTCGGGACTGTGGGCGCGGGCGCGAGAAATCCTAGGCGATTGCACGCGTCGCGGTGTCGAGAAAAAAGCGACGTCGCGGTGTGGGAGCCGAGGGGAGCAGTCGGAAGCCGACCGCACGTGCGGCAGACTTCATCGGGTAGGGCGGGAGGAAGTTTGCGGCCTCCTCCTTCTCTTCCCGAATAACTTCCACGACCTATGCCGCTTCCTCTCCTGGCCAATTCACTTTCCGTGCGCCGAACCTACGACTCGGGGATGCTTCTCGCTGCCCTTGTGCCTCTCGGGCCGCTTGGCTCAAGGGCTCCGGGAAAAGCCTCCCTCTCGGTCCCCTCCCCCTCCCTCTCTCTCTCTCTCTCCCCCAGTCGAGCGAATTCTCGTGTCGGCGTAGCCCATCGCCGTCGCTTAGGTTTAGACGATTTGAGCGAGCTGCGATCTCGAAGGCCGGTTACCGCGTTGTTAGCCTCGGAAACAGTTGGAAAGGCGAGGAGCCTCCGACAGGCGAAACTAATTTTTTCGTAATTACAGCGCGTGAAGGAATACGGATTTATCAGCTCATCTTTCCTTCCTTGTCCCGCTCTTTTTCTGCATTGTTAATGCTTTTATTTCATCCGTCGCCGTGCCCCGACACTTTATCGCAAACAATTCTTTACTACCGATAAGGCCATAATAATTCCTTTAGTTTACATGTAATAATTTTTAATTCCCCAACAATTACCATTCCCCTTTTATAAAATAAGCAATACTTAAATGCATATTCATGAGGATGGCGTGGATTTTTAAGGGCCCCTATTCAATGTTATTCAGGTAATCACTATTTTTAAGATTATTTGTTATGCAGATCGGGCGTAATTGAGGTAGACGCACGTTATGATGAATCCCAGAAACTCTTATAGAAGTGGCCATGATTTTCACGCAGGGGCGATATGACTTTTTTCGAGCACCTCCGTAGTTTATCGACGCCGAATCGCCGTAGCCTTCGACTGGTTATTGTCGGGGAAAAACGTATGGAAAGCCAGAGGCCATAACCGTCAGTATTAACGAAATCCAAGGACCCCCGTATTCCGTTAATGCATCTCATTCAAGCTAAAAATTGCTTCCATCGGCGAGTACGTCGGGAACAATCTCAGGACTCGAGTCCGCGATTAAGATCTACCCCAAGCCTTCGTATATATGCATGAGACTCGTAGCGCATAAAAGACGAGCCACATTTACGCCGACACATGGGATAGTTCAGAGTTGCGCTTCTCAAAATTCTCGAGTAGATTGCACCCCTCGGGTTTTTTAAAAATAAGTGCGAGCACCAGTATCGGATGTGTAGACTCCCCTAGTGTTTGAAGTATTGAAAGAAGCACAGTTAAAAATGCGTTTCTTCTCTCTTTCCGTTTCAACCTAATGTTCCTCCCAGCACTTCTGACATTTAGCTACGTACTCAAAAAATCCATCTATAATGAATTTAACTTTTAACATTTTGCCGCTCCTCGTCGAGTGATTTTTTTTACCGACGATCGAGTGAACGGTTTAAGAGTCATATTTTCGAAAATGCAAAAAAACGCCTCTTCTTAAATTATTCTTTTCGTATCGCTCGAGTCAATTTAAAGAAAATAACGCTTGCACAAATATATCGTGCACAAGTCAGAAGGTCGACAAATCATCCTGAAATCCTTGTATAAAGGATTAAAAATATTAAAAATTCACTACTAATGATAATAATAACGACAATAATAAGCCACTCTGTGCTATCGTTAATAAATTGCTTAGTTTCTAAATTCAAAAGCAAATTATCTTATAAATAATACAGAATTGGCTATTAACGTTTTGGAGATGGAGTGGCTAAAAAATTGTATTATATTGACCAAAAACTTTTAAAAACTTCTTTATCGAAGAGAATATACAATGTAAATGCTTAAAATAGGGACATTTCAAATCGGCGAGCGAAGAATTTAAAAAAAAAAAAAAAAATTAGTTACCTCTCATAGGTGACCGCATAGTCTTAATGCATAAATTACGTGTGTAAACATTTGCTAAAAACCGTTTATCGTGCTCATCTTTTTCCGTTTGGCTTCTGGCTTTTCCCCTAGCGACTCTTCTCGACACCAATTTAAAGTGCACCATTTGCCATTTCCTGCGACGCCAGTGCGCGTACATCCGGGACTACTCCATTCTCTCGCACTTTTCTCCCGTGGGTTCCCTTCCCCGTACGTTAATCGCTCCCAACAACCGAGTACAAATCGGTGAACAATTCAACGGACTTTCCTCCTTTTTTTATGCGCACCGATAATTCGAAGCAGCGCGATACCAAATTAAAAATTCAAGGATCGCAAGATGATAAATGGCGCAACAAGAGAGTGAGAGTAAAGAGTGAGAGAGAGAGAGAGAGAGAGAGAGATACGTACACCCACGATTATCGGGAGTTATGCGTCAGTCAGTGAAGCAAAGAGCTTCAATTACTTTGGTGGACGTTGCTGATCCTTTCAGACTTCTCGCAAGACCTTTTTCGCTCAATTTACAATTCTGTTTTTACCTCGGCTATTATTATAATGACGGCTTAATTTTTTCCCCGGTGTTATTGGTCGTGCTTTTGTTTTCGTGTCGTATTTGTGTTTTCATTTGAGCAGAGGGAAAGCACAGGCCAGTTAAATATTTTCACATTTATCTTTTCTGTTTTTTAATTTTTTTGGACATTCTCACAATCTATCCAACTGCTTCATTATTCGTAAAAAATTCGCCTATTAACGTTAAAAATACTTTCAAGTGCTTTCAACTTCTTAACGGACGGAATGACTGTTCCAAAATTCAATTAAAAAAAAAATACTTGTAAAAACTTTCAATATTTATAATACAATTTATCCGTTAAATGTGTTTGTTGAGAAGTTTGTGCCAAAAGTTGACAGGCGATTGATCTCTTTAATAGGGTCAATAAGATCTTTATAAGATCGGTCCAATGCAATCGAAGAAAATTAGGTAAACAATTAGTTGAGAAGTACCAAGATTATCATTGGCCAAGGTGTGATGAAAAATTTTTACATTAAGAAAAGTTTGAGGTGCCCTAGAAAAGGTTCCGCCATAATCAGATAAGACATCGTATTTCCGAATAAGCCAAATATTTCGAGTGCCTCCATGCCATTGGCATCGCGTATTCAACAGAAGATTGAGGATGTTCTTTTTTAAATTATAACGAAGCGACCATTTCGCGATAATTTCGTCGTCGTGATTTAGGAATTCGTCGAGCATAAAGAAGCACAAGCACAAAGGCCATTGTGCGAATATTTTTGATGGTCCTGTGTTTTCGAGAGTTGCAGCGGTGCTGGCAAAAGGTAAATTAAGGATAATTACTTCCATGGAAATAGATCAGTATTGGTAGACCAAGAGACTTCCCTGCGCTAAATTGTACGGTGAATAACCTGATATTCTTCAATAACATAAAGCAGGGGTCAGTTAACGGATGCGCGAAAACATATACATACATATTATATATATATATATATATATAAATTCTCGTAGCTTCCTTTTATTTGTTTGGCTTTGCAAAACTAATGATAATATTTTTATCATGTCTCCTGTAGAAAAAAATACTTCGGTTCAATAAGCTTTCTATTGTACTTTCATTTAATGATTCATCGATAGCAATGCCGATGCCCTCGCTCGTATCATTACGAATTGCAAGTAATTTTGTTCATAAAGTTTTTCGATCGATTATCAAATTGACTTCGAAGCCTTGGCCAATTAATATCCATTTGCGCGTAATTATCATTTGTATTATAATAACGTGTTGGACAATGAGAATTAGATTAAAGCTTGGTAAGCTTTTCTATCCTAATCCACGAAATACGAAGGCGTAGGATTAGAAAGATAAGCTAATAGACGACTAATCGTTTCGTTTAATGTCAGTTATCCAGTCGAGGCTTAAATGCCTGTCAGTAATGATCTAATGGCAAAGTTTGGACAGGATTTGTCCGAGGAATACTGGCGGTGTATAGCCATCGGTCCGCTCACTGGGCCCGATCGAGCAGAAAATTAAATGAAAAACCATTGGGATCCGCTTAGGGTCAGCTCGTTACTTTGACGTTGGCGGCCCGGAAAGCAGGTGCAAGGTTAAATGTCCGAAGAGCTACGAGCTTTTTTGTACGACATCCGCTTCACGGGCGCATTTCCATGCGGAGCCAACAAAGACACGAGGGACAGATCGAATTTAAGCCAGCGTCGAACCGAGGGATCGAGTCACTTGGTAATTTTGCGCCTGGCTCTGGCCTCGTCGCCCCTCGAGGGGCTGGGGAGGCGGGGGGGGAACAGGACGGGATCGGAGGGCCGAAAAGTGCGAAAACCGAGGCTTAGGTGTCGGTCGGATGTGGGCCCATTGAATACGAGCTGCCAAGGCCCAAGAGCTTCTCGATGCGGCACTCGCTGAATAAAGGGAAATTCAAGCTCCGGAGGATGCCCGAGGAGGAGAGGGAAGAGGATGAAGAGAGAGAGAGAGAGAGAGAGGGAGGGAGTGCGGCAATTGCGGTGCCGGGTCGGGCGGAGTGGAGGAGGAGGAGGAGGAGCCGCGAAGAAAGAGGAGAGCAACGAACGCCAGCCTCGTGTCGCGTAACGCAACGCGTTTAAATCCCTCGTGTAACGCTATCGCAGCCTCGGGCCCCCAGAGCCGAGGAGGATACAAGACCGCGACGAGTGTGGGATAACGGACTAGGACCGAGTGGTCGAGCCTCGGGATTGTTGGCAGCTCGTGCTCTCGAGGCCTGGGGGCCCTCCTCTTTGAGCTTCCTCGTTACGATGGGCCTACAATTGAGGCCCAAGCTACGAATCGACGACTCCAGCGCGAAATCCGGATAAGGGAAAATTAGCCTCTTTCCCAACAATGACCCCGATGATCATATCCCCCTGTCGGTGCCTCTAACTCAGCTTTCAACAATGTACAATTAGCGGAGATGTTTTTTTGGGGGGAGATACGTGGCGTTCCAGTCCTCCCCCGCCCCTGTTCCTAGATACATTATTAAGGGCATTGATAAGATTGCGCCTCTCGGAAACTGCTGCGCCAAAGTATTGCGAATGTCATTATGCATTATTACTGAAAATTGCATTTAAATTCTCTGCAAAACTGTATCGAATCCAAGGCAATTTTATTTTTCCTTTCTTCCGAGCCAACGAGCATTATTATTATTGTTACCAGGGTTTTCTTTTAAAACTCTTCGTTTAATACTTCTAATGGCAGGCGTAGCTTTGTTTTAGTGGCCTCTACGTAATGATCAATATTATTATTATTATTATTATTATTCTCATTTTTATTTTAATATTGCGGGCCCCTACTAACCCGTTTCAATTCACCGTTTCTTCTGCATTTCTAATTTTAACGTAATTTTGTATCAGTGATTGTTAAATCAATAACGGCCTCTTTTTTTTCATTTACTTCGCTATTTAGTATTTTCACTAAAAATTTATTCAATTTATAAACATTCATACCTAAACGAGTGGCTGGATCTAAATATTAATTAAATTATCGCAAAGTATTTTTGTACCGTTACGACGATGAGCGTGAATTTTCAAAAATCTTTTGATACTATCAAAACCAGTTTCTAAAATCCAAAATATTACAGTGAACCCTTTCGAGCTGACAAACAATGTCGATCTTTGAAGTAATTAAATAATTAAGTATTTAATATTTAAAGTTATCGTTGAGGTTACGATGCAAAATAAAATATTAAAAAAAAAAAAAAAATAAATAAATAAATAAAAAGTAAAATGTTTCTTAATTTCAATCACATTGGGAAAGGAAATGCCGAGATGAAAGGGTGTCGACCGAGTATTAAGTAAGAAATAATTATTAAGAAAAGGTATTATTACGTTAAGCAAATAAAGGCATTTATTTTCATTGTAATTGAAAAAGAATACTTTTTTGATTGTGTCGGACCGACAGAAGTATTTGAGCGCACATATAATTAATGCCTTTTGTAAGTAAATATGCATTATACTAATTTTATCCCTAAAATAATTTAAACGTGGACATTTTGTTAGGTTTTAAAAATCTAAGGATTAAAGTCGATGGTAAAAATTCCTTGTTAAAAGGTAACATCGCCAGATCATCGATTCATTGGAATAACGAGGAGCGATGTACCGATTACGTAAATGCAAACTTGGGTAAAATCAGAGACGCGCGTCGCAATCGAAGCGAAGCTGGGACTCGTCGAGATGGATTGGAATTCGTAACGACCGGAGTCGTGAGGGCGAGGGTAAAAAAGCGGGACAGAGGAAGACCGAAGCGAGAGCGAGATTTCGGGAAAGTGGCTTATGCTCGACTGGTCCCCATAGATGGGATCCTCGGGCTGAGTTTGGCAGAAGGACTCGGAGAAGGCAGAGCCCGGCATTATCGGGGCGACGCCTTGGCAGCGCGTTCGTACGCGGCCGAACGAAGAGCGAGTAGAAATACGAGGAAGGCCAACAATGGGATCGGAGGAGTAGGAGCGGGGCGGGGCGCGGATGCGCGAGTACGCGTGACTCAAGCGGAAAAGTACGCGGTGCACGGAGTGAGAGCGACGGCGGGGGGGGGGGGCAGCAGCAGCAGCAGCTCGTCGGCGTTCGAGGAGCCGTTGAACCGAAGGTCTCTAAGCAGCATCGGCTGTCGGGTGGGTCGACCGCGAGAGCGAGGCCCCGGAGAGGGTCCGGGCCTAGAGGCGCCGCGTCTCGGGGCTGGCCCATACCGGGCCCGGTCACCTGTGTCTGGCGGCGAGCATCACGGCCTCCCGCTGCGGCGGCGGCGGCCTCCTCCCTCGCTGTCGGGCTCGGGCCTGCCTCGGGGGTCCAGCCTCGGGTGCCGAGTCCGCGGATGCAGGCCTCGGAGGGTAGAGATCTCGGCGCCGGCTCCGTGCAGCAGCGACTGTCTCCCGCGGGCCGAGCTCCCCCGTATATACACATCTAGCCGTCATTTCGCTCCGTGCGTCCGAGCGCCTTTTCTCCGCGCCTATATTTACGCGGCGACCGGCTGCTGCTGCACTCGCGCTTGTACGTAGGCACGCGCGGCGGGCTTTCCGAGCTGCAGCGCCGAGGATATGCAGCAGCCGAGGTATTTATAGTGAGCCCGAGAGACTCGTGGCTCTTCGGGGAAAAGCTCTCTCGGCTGCCTTAAATTTCTCTCCCCCTCCCCCTCTCTCTCTCTCTCTCTGTGCGCGCGTCTGCCTCCTTAGCCGACGAGACGTCGACTCGGACCCGTGCTCCAGCTGCGATCTTTGTGCGCCCAGGAGCGCGAGATGCTCTTTTACGCGCCGGGATACTTGGCGAGACGCGCCTACTCCCCTCCTCCGGTGAGGCTCGGCCACCCTTCCAGGTCCGCAACCGCGGCGGCCCTCCTCTGCCCTCCTCGGGCTTCCCGTCTTTGGCACTCGGCGCCTCGGGAATTCGCCCCCGGGATCGAGCCCCTACCCCCGAAGGCGCCTTCCCCCGTCCCCCAACCAACTTCTCGCACTCCGACGTCCCTTTGTCCCTTGCCTCTCCAAGACCGCGACTAAAGTTTATCCCTGTTTCGATCGCCGCCCACGCCATTTATCCATTTTCCAATGCGCTCGGCTCCGGCTCGATCGCACCTCGATGAGCGAGCCAACCGCTCTTTGTTCTTCGGCCTCTATCCTTTTGACCTCCTCCTCCTCCTCCTCCTCGTCATCGCCGGTTCTCCCCCCCCCCACTCCCGCCCTCGGCCGACCGTCAACCCTCGCAGCCCTCCAATAACAGCCACCCATTTTTTAAAAACAAACCTGCATTGTTATTAGAAGGCCAATCGATTTTCCCGCTATCTTAGGCACAGCAGTCCTACGGTCACTTTCTTTATGTCTGCAGCCTGTCTTTTTCTTTCCTTTCTTTTAATTTAATTCTACCGCGAGGGGTCTCAAATCTAAATTATACATTTCAACTTATGAATTATTACGGCCATTCGATCATCTTTAAATCTTTACTCTTCTCGCTAATTCTTGTAATAATGTCTCTTTTCTTTTCTTTTTTATCATGCTTCGTCAGTACTTGGGATTCAGGTAATTCTTATATTTATTGAACGCATAAAACGTATCGCGCGAATGAAAAAAATGAACCTTGTAATGATAATAAATTTTAAAATCTTGTACATAATTCTATTTTAATATTTTATCATTTAAAATAAGCTTCTCTGTTCATTATTTAACTGGAAGGGACCGATCGTGAAATCGTATCTACATTTACGAATGAAATTGTTGTGAGAAAATTTTTTTACATAGTCAAATAAGAACAGCGATTACGGTTGATTTAAATACAACTTTCCCAATTAAGATAACGTTGACATTCAACAAAAGATTATTAACGTAATTCTCTGTCTGTGTTTTTTACTTTAATTTCGTTCTATACTTTTCAATTGGGATACTATATAATATACATATGTAAACAGTATTTGATATATATATATTAATTTATTTGACTGTGAGAAAGCTTTGCTCTTAAAGCTGCTTCGTTGCAGTTTATTTTGTGAATTTTTTTTTATCGATCGTACAGATAATGTATATATATGTCTTTCATGGATAATTGTAAGCTATTTTACGATGAGAAACCCAAGTAATGAATTCTATTAAATTCGTTACATATTTAGATATGCGAATATATATATATATATATATATTAATCAATGGCCAATGTAAGTATGTAGCAACCTTGTGACGGTTATAGCTCGGCAATTTGATTGCACGGATCATTACAGTGATTGTAATCCCGATGTGATTTATTTAATCTCTATATTCATCTAAATCAATTTTTGATGCATGCAGTGCTAAATGCAAATACTAAATAAATACGTAAATAAATGTAAAGCTACTGGGCCCGATGCTTTGTATGCTAATCCCATTGTAAGGGACTCAACCAGAAAAAAAGATTAAGAGAATTTGTACGTTAATTCTAAGTGAAAAAATGCCTCGACGGGCAGTCCGTCACTCCGGGCTTTTTTGCGAGACGAGGCACCTCTTAATATTTATCTTTGCCTAATATAAAAATTTTACGTTTCTGGACGATCTGGAGCCGCGCAGACGAGAGAGGACAAAAACGAGCCACGCTCGACTTTGCCGGTCATTAGTATGAAATCCGAAAGAATGGTGAGCCTTTTAAAAGAATACCGTTCGACAGATGTCGGCTTTTTCGGAAATTAATACATTTATTAAGTTGGCTTCATTATTGCCTGGCAGCATCGGCCTCGGGAGAGGGAGGAGACATTTCTCGTAAATTTTTCGGCTAGGCTCGCGGGCCTAAGGGTAAGAGGGAAAGCCGAGGAAAACCGAAGCGACTATTGCTGCTCCCCGTAGCAATGGATCGAAAGGTGCCTCGAGCCGAGGCAGGTAGGAGGCCCCGGTAAAAAATGCAGGCCTCGGGGGCATCGGGCCAATAATGGGGCCAGAAGCCAGAGCGCGAGCGGAGAGTCGATGGAAGTCGAGCGGAAAAGCCAGGCACGGGTAATGTCCTCCTCCCGTTGGGAGGGTGGCCAGAGCCGGGGAAAAATATAGCCGTTATAGATCGGCCGGCCGGGCTTTCGAATCGATCCTATCGGGGCACTCGGCCGAGAGACCGATCGATAATGAGAAGCTGGCTATTATGGGCACGATACTGAAATCGTCGAAAGTTATCGATACGCATCGGAGGGGGAGGAGCGGACGTTGGAACCCGCATGACGTCGCTCGCCCTGGAAGTGATTTCACGCTCTACAGGAGTCCTCGGACAGGATCCGAGCGATCCGAGCGACAGGACCTGCAGATGCCTCCCTTATAACGCTCTTATATTATTTGCGTTACGCTCGGTTGTTCGCGTTCCCGCCGTGATTTCTTTCGTCGCACGTGTCAAAGGGGGTTGGCATCCGTCGGTGCCACGCTCTCTCTCTCTCTCTCTCTCTCTCTCTCTCTTAGCACTCGCCTCTTACCCCCTTTTTGCATTTTTTGCCTTTCTCAGGTTTACCTGTGTAATTGAGCTCGGCCCGTTTCGACCTTTGTGTTTCTTGCAATCATGTCCGCTTATACACTTTAAGGCTTTACTCGTGCGCTTCAGACCGGAGAATCGCTTAGCTTGATTTCTAACAACCCAACGACCTTTCCTAATGGTCCTCCTGGCTCGCGTTTTATCGCATTCGTTACAACGTCCATATTTCACGAGATCGATCCCTGTTCTCTCTGGTCGTAGACGTAGGTGCCTCGCGTGTCTTGGGCTCTCCTCGAGGCCGGATAATTGTCGTTAACGAGTACGATTCGCGCGCATCTCGCCTCGTCGAACAGGCATTGGCCGTTGGATATGGTTACAGAAGCCCATCGGTCGTCAAATCGTAAGACAGCAGGGAAATGGTTCGTTGGCTTCGACTTTAGCCGGAATACCAGGCATTGGAAATCTTGCGGCCCGATAACGGTGGCGATCCTCGAATGGGCTCTCGCTCACGCGCGTGGCCCACGCAAATTTTCGGCCTTCGCTCGCTCCACGAGAAGCGATCGCCTCGGTCTCGGCCGGAGCCAGCCAGCGTGTCTAGACCTACCTTTAAACGAGACTGAACAAAGGAGGGAGATTTTTCTTTAATGAATTGCGAACGAGCCGTGACATCGGCCCCCTGCCCCTCCGAGTGGCTGCTCTCGAGGACATCAGCCTCCCCGAATGCCGATAGCCGAATTATACGAACTCGCGCCTCCTTTCTTCAATGGCTACGGGATTAAAGGAAAAGCCGAGCGCGCGCGCTCTTCGTGAAAACACCTTCTCGGTTATGGCCTCTATTGGCACAAGCGTCATCGGCACGCGTCGCATCGCTTCTTCAATTGCTTTGGAATCGAGCGATCGCGGCCTGCCACGAAAAGATAGCCTTCGAATGTAACGTGCGTAGCGCAAACGTTGCCACTCGACGCGTGCAATACAGCGCTAGATCTTAAAGCTTGGAGCGAAAGATAAATTGCAACCCCTTCGGAAAATAATCATCGATACGATTCATGCCGCAAACAGATGTTTGACCTTTTCTCTTGCTTGGGCGATCCCTCGCTCGTTTCCATCATAATTTAAGCCAACTATCGGACTGCAGCCGCTGATATAATGCTTGGCTTTGCGCTCCGACGACTCCTCGCCCCACGACTCTTGAGTAATGACCCTCGCGATTAATCAATCAATAATGCCCTGGATGAAAGGGAGGAGAGGGCAAGTTACTTATTTGCCGAGCAATTATCGACGATCCGCCGATAAGTGTTTTTCATAAAAAAGCCTCGGGAACAATTGCCGCGCAACCTCATCGATCGAGCGACTCGAGCCTCCTTTGCGGAAGTGAAGATTATCGCGAGCCCAACGCCAGGGCCGATCAACGAAAGTTAGGAGCTAGGAGAGGGGAGAGGGGAGAGAGAGAGAGAGAGCAAGCCGGAAGAAAAATATTGCGCGAAGGGATTTTCAGAGGGCCGAGGGGGGAGGGTCCGCGAGAGGGTGGAGAAACGCGGGAGGGTAAGCGTGAGAGTCCGATGTAGCCGAGTACAGCTGCTGCGGTGAGCCCGGCCCGTAATAGAGCGCTCGGACTTTTTGCGGTGCGGTGATTTGCTCCGGTGGACGTCGGCCTACTCGTGGGAGTCGAACGAATCCCGGGGCTTTTCGGCCGAGCCGCCGCCGCTCCTCACCGCGGGGAATAGAGTCGTAATCAGGAGCGCGGTTACATTGCGCAAGAGGCGATAGCGGCGGAGAGGCCAATAAACCGAGGTAGCGTACTTTCGAGCGCCACCCTGATCGCGACGCGTAAGCTCCCCAAGGACTTCTTGCGAGCTAATGTGGCAAGCCTCGATGTTTCCCCCCCCCTCCTCTCTCTCTCGCTCCTTGCCTTCTCCTCCTTGTTCCCTGGTCGATTTTTAAGCCTTGCGCCCCCCACGATCTTTAAGGCTAAGGAATACGGCGATTTACAATAATGACGTCCGCGAGTATAATTTAAAATGCAAAGCGCACGAACGAGTCAACCGGCCGACTTGGAAAAGTACAGCTCTATTATCATGGACTGAATTGCTTTGGAAATTTTACGCGCCAACGATAAGTGTTACCGTTGAACTCCATCGGCGCAATGATTACATTAGGCTCTGGCTATTTTCATCTTCGCCTATCGATAAAAATATCACTCGGCGCGAAGAACTGCGTTAAATTGCCCACTCGGTCACATGTCCGTGAACACATAACGAATAGGATCAATTTGAGGCGGACTTAACGATGCTTTTCGAACAATGGCATAACATCCTTTAATACCGATCGCGCGTTATATCTCAATGTCCAATCCTTGAAGGAGATAAATTAAATTATTGCAAGTAATTTGAAAAGGATTGACCAGTCTTGTTTAACGGCACGCGTGATAATACGTTAAATTGATATCCTACGTGACTCGCGGTGAACGAGGCTTTGACGGCGTTATTCCCTTCGCCACGGCTCGCAATCGCTCTGAATTTATTTATCCTTTTTGTTGTTCCTTTTTTCCTTTTTTTTTTATCGATAACGAGGCTCGTTGTCAGCCCTGCTACTACTACACTGCACGCGTCGCGCATGCCTAGCGCGGACCGGGCCCTTCGCATCGGAGATGGATTAGAAACGGGGCTTTGTTATCATTGCCGAGAGACTCGGCCTGGGCAAGTGGCCCTTAGCTCCTCCCTTCGCCAGCCTCGATTGGATGCCTTGGAGGATTTATCGACAGCCGCTGATAACGACGAGACAACGATTTGGCCTAGCTTCGCTAAGACGTGGGCTTGGGCGAGGGTACGTTGACAAAAGGGGTGGTCAGTTTGAAAAATAATTTCACTCCGAGGCTGGCTTTTGTATTCGCCAAGTTTGCCTCGCTTCCACGTTATTGAGCCTCGGAGCCATTGGGAAATAAGAGTTCCGATGGTCGCATCGATCCGAGAACTCGAAATAATAAACTACTACCGTTAGCCCCTCGCTTCATTGTATCAATGTTATTTACGATGTACTCAGCGAACGTGTTTTGCGCTAAATTATAAACTCGTAGTTCCTGTATGCCGAAGCCATTTCGAATGCTTTTCATTGCGGTCTGTGTGCTCACGATGGCAAATAAAGAGCGGAGGAAGCGAAATGACCGGGAATAAAGGGACAAACGAGTAGTATTTATCATTCCTTGACTCCGCGGCGGAGAAGCCTCCGAGGCGAGGAACTAGTTTCTGAGCTTTTCACCGCTCGTGTTACCGGTCGCGTGATATTATTACACCTAAGTGAAAAGCGGGTTGTACATTGCAGTGACCTTAATTAAAGTGTTGCTTGTGGTGCGGCCCCTGTCCCTTTATCGCGTTTTTTCTTTTTTCTTTTTTGTTTCTTCTTGTTTATTTTCAGCCTCGGAGCTTAGACGGCCGACGGACACTCGAGACAACAACGACGAAAAAAAAGAGAAAAGAAAAGAAGAGTAAAGCCGGACTCGTGCCTTTCAAAGCCAAGCGCAAACATTAGGAATAATTTGCATAAATAATGTAAGAGGCGTTGTCGCGGTTGTCCGAGCTCCTCCATCATTTAAACAGGGGCGAGTGCGCGACGGCGATAGGCGCGAGGATTATACACTTGTGTCATTTTTATTTTGCCCACGATTTATGAATGCACTCGAGCGTACGTGTGTGCTCTTTTTTGCCACGGAACAATTGACACTCGAGCTCGGCCCTCGTTATCGTATTCGGATCCCCACGGCCGGGAGAGCGAGCAAACAGAGATTGAACATTTCAAAAGTCAAATTCGCTCTTAGAGCCAACGCTTGGCTTTGGCCAAGAAACCAACGGTGGGCATGTTTAAATTATCGATATGCTTGATTAATAACCAATGCTCGGTAATCGTATTGAAATTATTATCGTAACGGCGCATTTGTAACCTGGCGACGGATGTGTCCTATTAATCAATGGGAAATGCTATTATACGAATAAGGCTGGCTTTATATATATATATATATATATGTATATTTATTTGTCTTGGGCGATAGTAGCTTTAAAATAAATGCCTCGATCGTTGTTGTGTATTTTTTATGAAACGGAATTGAGAAAGATGATTTCCAAAGCTAAGGGTCGGGAGTCTATTGAAATAATTAGTTTATTAAAATAATTGTATCGAATTGAGTGTGTATAAAAATGAGCCACGGCTAATGAGCCGTTGGAATAAAAATAGTCTTGTGTTTACACAACGTTGTAACACTATTCCAGACCCCCTTTGTCATAAAGAAAGAAAAAAAAAAAAATGACCGAGGGCTACAACTTTTTAAGCTGAAGTGACATTAACATTAGACGCGATGTGGCTATGTTGTACAAATGTCTCGATGCTCGTATATGGGAATGAAATACCGCCTGACCGAACCTATTTATTAATAAATGAAAGATCTTACTCAAATATATGTATATGCGATAAGTAATATGTTTTATTCTGATGGCACTTGGATTCGCCCGAATGATTTTAAATATAATATAAATATTATTTCAAGTTATTATTGATAAAAAAAATACTCGTCGAAGTAAAATGACTATAACCGGGCGAGAGAAATATTATTTTTCACACGTCTCTTCAATATCCTCTTGTTGATATTATTGTGAAACAAAAATCTTATTTAAATCGAAAGCCAATTATCTTACAAAGATATGTATAAATAAAGAATTTGTCTTGCGAAGAAGTAAGTTGCAATAAATATTCGGATAAAGGTAGGGATCGCTGAATAATACCGATCGGCAGTAAGCTGCATCTTTAACCTAAATAATCAGCATGGATAAGAATAATTCATTGTGCACATTCCACGTTTAGTTCAATGAATCCGAAATACCAGATATCTGCGCACGAGTCAAAGCCTGCTGTAATATTATAATGTTTTGTAATAAAAACTAATTAATAATACGAAAGGGTACCGTCTTCGCCTGCATCTACGCAAAAATGTTATCCCTATCATCTTATTTAAAAGCAGAAGGACAAGGAAGACGACCGCGTGTCGTAATTTGTTACAGGCTACAGCATCAATCCGATCTCGCCCTCGACGTACTGCATTATTTGGACTGTACATAACAGGACTGTTGCGAGGCACAGGAAATTGATGTTTTTGCCTCTTAGGCCTCGTCTACTGGACCAAAAATGCGGTTTTGGAGCAAGGCAACAAAATGTCATAGAGTATCGCAATGAGTCACGCGCCCCTTTTCCTACTCTATCCCCTTATCCCCGAGCTCGCTTGCTTTTCTCGTTTCATTTTTTTATCCCGGCAAATTCGCTCACGGATTCGTCAGCTCGGTATGTAGCCAACGGCGATGAATAATTTTTACGAAACGCGCGCAGATGTATATTCCACGACCGTACATAATATTATTAAAAACAATTTGTGACTCGATGCGGCCGATGTTCGCGCGTCGAAATGATGGAAGATGCCAAGTTGATCACTTTGATGATCGATCGGATATAATATCGCGCGGGTATCTAGTTCGGCCATTAACAAAAACCCTCGGCTGGCGTGACTTTATTTATTTAATACAATGGACAAGCGACTCGACGGAAAGTAAAGCGTTAAAGAAAAAACCTATACGCTGATTTTTATTTTATAGCCTAGGCGATCAATTTATACGCATGCGAATGTAAATAACGATACGGAATAAGGAATTTAAAAAATTCTGGTTCTTAAATTACCTTCGGCGTCGGGATTATAGAACTTGTATTATATCTGACTCGGGCGGTTAACTTCTTTATGCGATACTGCAAAAGACTAAATAAATATATATATATATTTCTCAACTTATAGTCTGCCTTTAAAAAATTCTGTTACAAAAAAAGCATCGACTCGTTGACAGTTGGTGTGTATAATATAATGTTGGCTCGGTAGTAAGCGTATATAATTCTTACGTATGGGTCAATTAAGTGAAAAGATATTTCATCGCAAAATGGCTTATTAATTTAAAATAATTCCCGACAAATAGGACAATAATTTTCATAATGCGCAATTGGTTACGGCGATGCGTATTAACTCACCATTCGTAAGCACGGCCAATATATGCACGCGACTGCTCTTATTACAAAGAAAATGTTAGCCATTTCAGATTGCGACACCGCATCGATGCAAAGAATTGGATTTACATTTGCTGTTAGAAACTAAATGGTTCACTTGAATTTTATACATATTCAATTTTATATATATATATATATAAGCCTGTATACGTGTTTAAGCTCACGCGCAACGCGCACAGTCACACGTATAAACATGCGTATGCATGCATGTGTATATTGAACGAGGGATAAAGTTAAGGTAAGTGTATTTATAATAATTTTTGATCAGTGCGAGTTAAGAGAAGGGAATGCAACGATGGTAATTTAGGACGAGTGAAGTACTCCGGAGACTGACAGCCTGGGCTCCCGGTGGGCTAATCGAATTATACGGGTAAAAGATAAGGGCGCGGAGGCGGGAGGCAGGATTTTCCCGTTGGACGGGGGGGAGCGAGGCGCCGCATCTCGGGGCATTCGGTCGGTCCGGGCGCGTCCGGGAACGCCCTGGCGAAAGAAAGCAGGGACCGGAAAAGGGCCCCCGCGGGCTCGACTGGAGGCGAGCGAGGAGTCGGGGGAGGCGGCAGAGCCAAGAAGAGCGAGAAGCCAATCTTTGCGGTCGCTCTCGCAGGGCGCGACGAGGAGAGGAGGAGGCTCTTAATGGATGGCGTGCGCGACGCCGAGGGCCGAGCGACCCGAAGGAAGGCAGGGCCGCGCATCTGTCGAGGGCCGAGGAAGCGCGGCATTTTCTACGGGGGCCCCGAGCGCGAGGAGGCCCCTGCACGCGAGCTCTTGTCCGGGCCCCCGCGCTAAAGAGGATCGCGCGCTCGCCCGGGCCCACCGAGCTGAGACGCGGGACAATGTTTTGGTCGAGGACCAGCTGCGAATCACTGGTGGCGTGACCCGCTTTTTCCCCGCCCCGTGAAAAGCGGACAAAGATAAGCCGCTCGACTTCCCTTGTTCGGCTCCGTTTGGACACGGAGGGGGCACTTGGCCCACTTCTCGAGTCTTCTTCTTCTTCTTCTTTTTGCCTCCACGGGCGCATTCGGGATCTTCCCTCGCCGCTAACGCCGGCAACGCCAGCCCCCCCCCCCCTCGCCCCGCAACTCAAATAAAGCCCTAGCTCGAAAAGATCCTCGCCGATAATATACGTGCATTTCAATGCGTCACGGGCCCACGCCCGGCGCGAAGTCCGGGGAAAATCTCGCTAAACGAGTCATTAATCACGGGGTTTTTAGCCTACTCACTAGTCGATTAACAAAGAAGAGCTCGCGCTATCTTTGTTAATATATATTATTTTCGAGCTTTCTGCGGACGAGCGTCACCGGGACCGATTATTCAGCAGTTAAATTATCATTTTCGTGAAAAGCGTGTTGTGGGTACTCGTCGGCGGGAGGATTTTCCGAGGATTGCCCGAGGCCCGAGGTATTCAATCGCTCGTTGTTGTGGCTCTCGATGCTACGCTTTTCAAAAAACTGTCTTATCATCGGAGGGATCGAGGCCCAAGGATCTCCCTCTCGGTGTATCTAATGGCTGTTTACGTGGCGAGCGGGCGGGGGGGGGGACCATTGAGTGGGATCAACGGACCTCGGGCCTCGGCGAATTATAGAGAAGTTGATAGGATCGGTCGGGTGAAAGGTGGGGGGGGGGCTGCGATGCGTAGGGAGATACCATTATTGTTTTGCCGGCGTCCGTGTCATTACACGAGACAATATCTGACCACTGGTGATAGGACATTGATAGAACCCTCGGAGACTTTACTCGTTTTACAAATGGTTTTACAACCAGAGTCGCTCGGGGCCTTGCGCTAACATCCAAGATTTTTCAAAAGGATAATTTCTATTATCTTCTTAGAATTTCTGTATAGCCTCGCTGGCTATCCATGCGCCAACGGCGAGTGGGCTCGAGTCTAATGGTCCCCTTTATTGTGCGAATCCACGTTGACAAATATTTATATTCCATCGCTCGAATTTATCGATTTTGCATTAATCAATATTGCGCATCGATGACTAACGTATCGATAGATTCGGTCAATTTTGATTTAAGCAACCGATAGCATTTGTTCCTTTTTTTGTTATTGTTTCTTTTATTTTTTTTTTTCTTTATTAATTTTAGTCAATGGATTTTCATGATAGAAGCATTGTTTTGCAAAAGAAAACGAAATATTATCATCCTTTAAATTGTTTTTAATTTTATTAATATAAACATAGCTATGATAATCGTCAGAATTATTGTAGCTTAAATACATCGTGACTAATGCGCACACAAATATATATATAAAGTATAAAAGTCACAATATACCATGAGCGTAGAATAACTGTACTGCGACTATGCCTTTCTTTACAGAGATTTAGATTCTTTCGACTTTCAGTTCCGGAACAAAGCGCCATAAAAACTGCAGGTCATTTTTTTTATACCCCACATCAACTTATATATATATATATATATACATACACGCGTATACGTATACGTGGCCACTGTTCGTTTCACGCGTGTGCGCTTTGCATGTGTCACTCGATTATTATGCATCTTACACGCCAGCACATAAATATCTGATTTGTATTTAACTCGATTTATTGTAAGATATCTAATGCGCTAATGCACGCTCGTCTTTTATTTATATAAAAGATGGCTTACTCGCTTCATCTGAAATTTAATTTTTATTCAAGGCTGACTTGGTGCAGATTTTCTCTTCGTATAATCCAATCTCTCGTACAAGCTTACCATAAAACTTTTGGTGCGCATTTGATTATAACGCTAACGGTTGAATTATTTATTCGACAATATTGCATCCTCAAAAAGCACTATTAAATTTCGAGTGCTGGTAAGTTGTCATAAACACTTGAATTGTTATGCCTACTTATGACTAGTACTATCTTTTTACTATAAATATACATATATATGTGTGTGTGTGTGTGTGTGTGAGAGTGACTATGTTTGCGCTTAAGATAAAAATAACGCTTGTACGTATTTAACGAGTATAATCTGGTTGAGAATGAGAAAGCCAAATTGGATTTCTTAAAAGCAGGTTTTTACTACACTTTGTTCGCCCGGATGACTTATTTTCAGGAAAAATTTTTATTTACGTTAACGAACGGATCAAACGAATAAAGACAAAAATTAAATTAAATATAATGCTTTGATAAAAACAAATGTCGCTCGGCTTAAAAGTAAAATTTCATCATACTGTGAAACATTAAGGATAGTCTTGTTGCTACTACTTACAAAAAATACATTTATTAGCAGCCTTTCATGCCTTTAGACTAAAAGACCTGCAGATCCTCGAGGTGAGCGTTTACGTTTATGGGTATCGATGGGTCCATATGAAAAAGAAAAGGGGATAGTCGTAAAATGCAGTGAAACCATCGGTCTAAAATTCTTTCCGTATGCATGCATTTTAATATTATTTTCCATAGGGAAAACTTTCCTTCCGCTAATCCTCTCCGATAATTTCAGAGCACGAATGGATTTTTTTTTTTAATAACTTTTGCTCTTCGGTGTAATAGTTTCCTCGATATTTTTGCAGCAGCGATAAGCTTTCAACGGATTGCACGTAATCCAAAAATGTAGAAATGCGCTCTTGTGTTCAATTGGAAATGTCGATGTCTTATGAATAATAATAGCTGTGCCTTGGGTAACTTTTTAAATTCCTTATAGAAATTACAAAGTAATTACAATGCGTGGTATGCAGTAAAAAATAATGGCACTCGAGGCTTCGAAGTAGAATTCTCCTTTTTATTCATAATATATGGCCAATACATAACAATATGCCGTGAAGTTCCGTCCCTCGAAGACATACGTTACGTAATTATCTCTTTTGTGATCCCAGAGAAATCCCATTCCAACGTGCATAGACTGATAAGCTTTCTCCACGATGCTGAGGCACACGACTAATTTGTACCTAAAAGATGTATCTTCCTTATAAAAATTACCCTCGCAGCTTTTATCGCAATGGAGGTTTGTCCTTCCAAATAAAACCCCATGACCCGCGGTTGTTTTCCTACGTGCTAATGTGCAGTGAGAATGACGATCATTGGAATAACAAACGGGCTTTCCTAATGTGTGCTACAGTTGCAAAAACTTTCAAATAGTTTGCAAATACGTACGGAATTAAAGCTCCGTGCACCAATCTTATCCTTGATGATGGATTTATGCGATGCAAGCAAGGAAGGAAACGCAGCGTCTCGAAGATACGCATAACATTGAAATCAAATTCTCCGTGGCACAAAGTGCTTTATTGCGTGTCACTGATTATTAATTAGCTCTCGAATAGGTAGACTAGCCAAAACAATTAAGCATATTTTTGATTAATGCCAACAGCGTTGCAAATTAGATTTGGGATTGTGCTACTAAGATAAATTATGAAATGTGTATACGTCTATTTATTGTTGAAAAAAAAAATAAATAAATAAAATAAAATAAAATAAAACAAAAACAAAAATACATACACATATTTGTTGCGTTTGATTTAGGAAGTGGACGATCTATCGAATACGAGAATTTGAAGACTGTAAATTTTGTTAATGTTGCAAGGAAATGATTTTGACGCTGTTTAAGCGAATGCGATATTCACACGGTTCACATTTACCTATCGAATTGCAGCGCTTGTATTTTTTGTCGAATTTCGGCAGCAGTGTCAAAGCACATTTGAACACACTTATCGGAATCGTAGGAAAAATGTTCCAAGCAATCGTTCATAACCGTTTCCACGAGCCTCTCCACTTTCTCCGGTTTAAAAGGATTATTCGATTCCAGTCTGTAGCTGTTCTCGTATTTAGCTGCCTGCGTCTTAATTTAAAATTGAATATTAACGAAGCGCCGAGCAATCTTTGCACGCGTTAAATACAGCGCACGAGCCAATAGCCGAAAAAGCCCATCGGCCGTTATCGCTTTAGGAATAATCGGTCAAGCATCGGCTTTAACAAGACTGTTAATCTGTAATAGTCTGTAACCAACCTGATTGTTTTCAGAGCTCGGCTTGGCGGTGGCTTCGCTGTGCGTCGGCATAAGGGACTTTTTCGGGGGTATCCGAGAGCCCGGCACGAAGAGCAGATCGTTCGGTCGATGCTAGAATGCTAGTCGGCCAAGAGCGGAGCAGCTGCCGAGTAAGAAGAGGAGCATTGGCTCCGTCCTTGGAGAATCGTAAAGCACGGCTCCGTATCCTGGTTACGGAATTTAATAGATCGATGCTAGCCGGGGATGCACTCGGCAGGGCCTCGGTCGGGCAGTTAGCCAAGTCGCAGTTTGGGTAAATAATCGATTTATTAGCGAGGAGCAGGAGCCCCCCCCCCACCTTGGATGCAAATTTTTCATCATAAAATGCCTCAAGAATAGCATAAAAGCAGCGTTCTAGGCAGGTTAGTAATGGCATTGTAGACGCTAGAGACGAGAGATGCCACGAGCGAGGATCGCAGTTTTGACAGTATATTAAAAGAAACGAGGAATACTGGGAAAAGGTAGACAAAGGAGGCCCCCGCATAATAAATGGTAAGCTGCACATGCGCGTGCAAAAAGGTAATTTCAGGTTTCATTCTGACACTTTCCTTTCAGCGGGAATAAGTCCAGTCCATTTATTTTCTCTCATTGCGCAGCTCCGCAAAACACAAAATAGCGAGTCTCGTCCCTCCCCTCCCCGTCGGTCGGTCCGTCCATTCGGGGGGCGTGAGAGCCGTCAGTTGGACTGTTAAATGGGCGTGGGTGGGAGTGGGGGCCTGCCGCGGGCGTTCGAATGCCGGGGGGCTCTCTGAAAGGCCGGGAAGAAAATCTGGGCCGGCCCGGGCGCCCGGAGGAAAGCCGCGCTCCGATCAGGTTACCGAGAAGCCTCGGCGCGCCCTCGATCGGCAGCTGGAGGGCCGAGATCGGCGGCGGCGGCGCGAGTCGCGGGCCCCACGCGAGCAGAGGGACCCGAGCCGAGCCCCCGGGTGGGCAGCTGCGGCCACGTGCCTCGGCTCATCGGCGCGTTGTAATTAGCCGGCCTCCACCTCCGCGGCTCACGCCCCTCGGCGTCCAGGTGGAGCGAGGGCGTCCGGGCCCGCCCGATCAATTAATACCCTCGGCTTTCTCTCGAGGAGCCCCCGCGTCCCGAGCGATCCTCCTGCCGACTCCGGGCCAGCTGGCCCCAAAGATTCCTCCGATGCGGCCTCCGAGAGGCTTCTTCCTAAGCCTCTCCACCTCCGGCTTCCATCCACCTTAGGAGATGCCGATCCTATCCTCCTTCCCTTCCTCCGACGCTCTACCTTCCTTCGATTCGCCATTGGTTCTACTTTTGTCCTAGGCTACTATAAATTCTCTCGCGGTTGGCCGTTGAGAAGGTCGAGGAGAAACTACCCTTTACCATTATTTATGACAGAGCCTGCAAATAGTTTGCAAACTTCAAAAGAAGCCTTTAAGAATTAATAAACTTAATGCACGTATATGCTTTATTCTTAAGTAAATGCGTAACTCAACTGTACAGCATGTAGATGCTAAAATAACGTAGGCTTTAAATATTTTTATATTAAAATAAATGTTTTCAATGTTTGATGTTTTCAAAATCTCACATATATGTCCAAGTTAACGTAATAATTTATAATATAAAAAAAGCTTGAAATGGTCACAATTGATGTTTATGAGGAAGCAAGTAATTATTAAACTGGTTGATCATATTTGGTTCCTTAAACTTAAGAAACGCTTTCAGGTTGCTGTAGAATTTTTTTAATACCTTAACGTATTAAGACATTAATGCAGTATTTTTAATTTTTTAAATTTTCTAACCTCGTAACTTTTAATATTATAATTAGCTCGTTTTCAGTGCAAAGGTAAATTTATTATCATTCGCTTAGTAAATTTACATCCGAAGATATTATAGCGGATAAGAAATTAAGACGCTCGTTAATTTAATAACTTTTTATTTATTTTTTTTTTTTTTTTTGTTGAAAATTTTTGCATTCTTATGTAACCAAAGATTACGCAATTAAATCGGAGTTAGGGGTACGCAAGTAAAGTAAAAACAACAACGCCCAAGTATAAAAATATAATAGTTTATTCGTTAAGTGAATCCTAATCTAGTTTGTTGACTAGAGACTGTTTTCTTAAATGTAATAGTATAGATTGTACAAAGGATCATGCGCTATTCTTAAATAATCTCAAGTGTAGACGCTCGATTTTATAAAATCCATTAATTAGTCTTTGGAGGCGCTGCATTTGTCACTCCAATGTGGAATCAACACTTTCACGCTTCCGATGTATATGATTGTAGGTAGCATAAAAAGTATTTTCCATTGAGGAACTTTACAAAGATGTTGTCATTTGATTGGGCTGTCGATTTTGGCGAAAGGCTAATACGGCGTCGTCTCGCTTAAATCGACAGCCGGTGTTTATATAGTCCTGTAATATATTGCTGACAAGAACAGTGTGTGATTCGTCAGTTTGCGCGCTATTTACAATATTTATATTAATGTAGGATCCCTGGCGCAGCGGTGGATGTCGCGTCGGGCGCGGATGAAAAAACGGCCCTAGAAATTGACGAGGCGGCCATTTCTTGACTGGCTCGAGTCTGGGCCCCGGTTTTAAAAAGTCGTTTTCTTACTCTTGCCACCAGCAGGGATTTCATAGGCCTAAATTTCACATTGTTCTCGCCGAATAATCAAAGTATAAATTCTCTTACAGCGATCCGTAAATGGTAAAGGTCCTTATCAAAAATGGTCTTTTTACAACTTGATTTTATCATAAAAATTGTTTTAGTAGCACGATTCGAGTCCTTATCGCAATGGAAGGCTGCCGCCCTGCCTCGGAAGGAGTAAAGTGATCAAAAATTAAAAACAGACGAAGAAGATGAAGAAGAAGAAGAAGAAAAATCCCAAAACACCTTGAAAAAAGTACTCGCTCTCGATCGGATGCCTACCGATCTCGTATAATCGTCCGGGAGGTTGGGTTAAAAACCTCCGCAGGGTAATTGCAATTGATTCGCCAAAAGACTTTGAGAAGCTGCCAATAAAGCAATAGCGGTTGGTTATTTTTTTTCGAAAGGCTTTTGTCCCCTTGTAGCCGCGATGGAAGTCAGCCGGCCTCGTAACCGGATGGCCTCCGATCGGGCGCGCAAATTATTTAATTTACAATAATAATCTATACAGTTAGTTGATAAAATATGTACATCGCTCTCGCTCGTAGCGAGTCCCTGCGCGCTCGGGGAGCGAATAATTATTTAGCCGAGGATTGGATCTTATCGAGAAGGTTCTGCTGATGCTGCTGGAGCTGCGGCTGCTGAAGCTGCGGCTGCTGCTGCTGTTGCTGCTGCTGCTGATGCTGCTGCTGCTGCTGATTCTTCGAGGCGTCCGCGTAGGCTACGGAGCTCGACTTTTTCCCGGGATCGCAAATTTTCCGCGAGCGCCAATATTCTGAAACAGAAAGACGAGGCGTTTTATGAGGCCGCTGGAATATTAATATTGGGCCGAGGCATTCAAGCCAAGTGTCAATAATAATAGAGGCTTGTAATAAAAATTCACTTTTCCGAGGCGCATTGTTAAAGCGAGCTAATGCTTGTAAAAGTTTATGGAATCTATTCTACGTCTACAGGCTGCGCCACATCCCAAAGGGAATGGGAAAAAAAAGAGAGCAGCATTCTTCGACCTTTGAATTGTCAAGACTCGTCAATAAAAATAGAGATTTTGGAAGCTGTACATCATTTGTCAGCATCTCGCGGCGCAAGTTGCTTTTCAGTGAAAATGCTGCGCATTCAAGGGGACAATGACGAAAAGTCGTAGCTTTGGAAATGCCCCTTTTACGAGAGCAATATAAATGATTCTCTCTGCCAGAGATGCGGTTCCTTATTCTCCTGCTACCGCTCCTGCGTCTCCCTCTTCCTCCTCCTCCTCTTCTTCTTCGTCATCGCGCCCCGGAACCGAGAACTAGAGAATATTTATGGGAGGCGATTATGGCTTCACGCGTAGCAGCAAATAAACGAGCTCGTCGGTGCTCAACTTTTTCTCGCGCGAGGTGGAAGTCCAGTCGTGTGTCTTCCATTGACTCGCTAAGGTCAACCTGCGCGAGGAACTGGCCTCGTGAAAATACAAGAATTTTCACAACAAAGGGACAACGGGGAAGTCCTGCGCGGCTCGGCACATTCTTCCCTCTCGCCTCTCCACACGCGCCTATACGTGCGCGTGTTTTTCTCTTTTCCCGACCGAGCGCAGCAGACACCTGAATCGCGCTTGTTCCTCTCCTCCTGGCCACCCCCCCCCCAACCGCTCATTTCCCTTTTCCGCTTTAGCCAAATCCCTTCTTACCGGAGGCCGGCTCCTCGTCCAGGATGGCCCGAGGCACGCGTCGATCGATACTCGCGCCGACAATAGCTTGGAGGGCGCATTCGCGCGAAAGTACTTGCGCTCAACGAGGAGCTTACGCGGGGAGGCCGCTTAGGCCTAGGATAAGATCGAGGGACAGTGAAATATTAGCCATTAATGCTAAGTGCGATTGGAGCCTTTTTTAAAATGGCTTTAGCCGTAAAATTTCCCTCCCGAGGAGATGTGCGCCGATCCCTCCCTCTACTCCTTCGTTCGTCTCCTGTCGAGGAGCTCCTCCTGCCTCGGCTCGTTTCCTGTCTCCGTCTCTCTCTCTCTCTCTCGCTCTTATTAACACGGCTATAGAAGGAGGGCAGGTGTGCGCCCGAGCTTCCGAGCAGCTCCGGCGAATCGCCACCAGTCGTCCTCGTGCCGGGGACAGCACCAGTCGCTGGTTACCGGCCAGAGCTCGATCCTCCTCCTCCTCCTCCTCCTCCGCCTCCTTCTCGATTCACCCCCATTAGCAGAGTCATTTTTTTCGCTCCGCCGCCTCTGGCCCGCTCGACGATTCGCGAGCCTCTCTCCCCCTCGGGTTTTACAATAGAATCGGCTCAACGCAGGTGCGCGCGCGCGACTAGAAATTCAGGTTACTCTCCCGAGGCGAGGAATTGAATTATTCATTATTTTGGGGGCATTTTGCGGCTCCGCGACGCCCGGCCGAACAAAGCGAATCAGCGCTCGTTTATCGATTTACCCCGTTGAAGAAGGCCTCGGCCCGCGTAGCCGAGTTTTTTAATATAAGTCATTCGATTCGATTCGACAAAGGGAGCGAGCAGCGGCCTTGGAGGGATCCGGGCCCTCGCTCCCGGCACTCCTTTAAAAGGTCGGAGCTTTAAAGTTATTAGGTTTCACGGCCTTGGGAGGCGACGCGAGCCTCGCGGCGATTCGATAGCCCGACCTAGATGCAATCGTCTACGGGAAAGACGCGAATGATCCTCGGCAACGAGGTGCTCGGCGGGTAAAGGGCCAAGGGAAAAGCTCGCCGAGGACGACCACCCGATCGGGCGTGGGTTCTGACCCTCGGACCGGCGGGTGGTTATCGCGTGAGTCGAGTGGGTCGACACCCACGCTTCGCACGGGGCCGGCGCTTTATCTCTGCTGCCCTCCTCGATGGACTCGAGTACGCGGGCGGGGGGCACCGAAAAAGGATTCAGGCGCGCACCTCGGGGAAGGCTTGGAGGGAGCCTTGGAAAAACGAAGGAGAAACGCGATACGAGGGGGAATGGTAAAGGTGGTGGGCGCCTCCGCTCGGGCGTACGGTACCGTTGTCGGGTTTATTATTTCACAATGTATCCAGTAGATTGCACTCTGGCTTTTTGTCCGGTAATTCGATGGGATTCCCATAATGCGATAATGTCTGGCTCGGCGTCTGCCATCTGCTTCCCCCGGCGGTGGCCGAGACCACCCCGAGGATACGCGCTGGGCTTTAAACTTCCCGGTACCTTGCCGAGAGGATTCGTTATCGCGGCCGAGGCCTTGGGCAACGGCCGGAGTCGCCGTCGTCGTCGTCGAGGAGGAGGAGGAGGACCGTTATGGCCGTATACTCGCGCGCATCGCTCCCGATCTGCAGGAGCCTTGGGCCGGCGAATCGGAAAATCAATCGACGAGCAGCGGTGGCTCGGCTTGTTTTAAAAATTAATTCTCAGGCGAGAGTTGAGCTGGTCGAGGCACGGCTAGAGCCGACTTATACCCCAGGTGGGGTTATTTTATTCCTCTTTGTTCCAATTTTATTCCTCTCCCCCGCCCCTCGCCAAGAAAGAAAAGCCCGGCCGCCGGCCCGAGCAAGAAAAGTCCGACGGTGAAATGCGCACGAGCGCGCACAATGCGCGCGTACGGGGCCGCGCGTGCGTATACGCGCGCTCATACGTGCGCTCATTGTAGCGCTCATAATGCGTATAAAAGGCTGTAAAGTCGGTTAAGGCGCGCGCGCGCACAGGCGCAGCTATGAAAAAGTTTTCCTTTGTCGTTAGGCACGTCGCGCAAACGTTTTTCCCGAGCTTCCTACAAAACCTCCTCCTGCCCTTTACAATTCCGTCCTGGGCCTCGAGTGCTGCCGATCCGAGGCTATCCTTGGTCGCTTTTCGCTGCTCCAACAATGAGGGTTGCGATATAGTTCCATTGCCCATATACGGGAGCCTCTTTCTTTGCGCGCTTAGGCCTAATTTTCTCTCCTCTTCTTTCCTTTTTTCCCCCCTCCGCTCAGACGTACCTTCTTCGATTTCGTTAGGAAAGTCGTGAAGTGCGCACGACGCTAATAAGAATCAAAAGACGATTCGTAATGCCTTGGTCGATGCTGCGGAGGAACCATATTTTTCAAACGACGGCACGTTAGTTTTTACTACTTTCTTTGGCCAACGCTTGAGTGTATCTTCAATTTAACGTTAATTGGCTGGAGTTTACTATAATTATCTCCGGTATTAAGTCAAACCGAGACATCGCTGACTTGTTTTTTTTTTTTTGTCCTTCCTCTTGGAAATAAACATAAGCCGACGTGTGGCGCGAGCGTTTATTGCTTTTCACTTCCGGCCGATCAATATTTATTATCAATAAGTTTGCGTGCGGCGTGTGAATCGCATACCAGAATCGATAAGTAACGTAATCCATTACCGACATTTTTTTTATTTACGGCCATCCAAATGCCCAATAAATTGCACGCACGGGTAGAAAGTATATCCGGGAAATTTCGTGAAAGTGACTTTAATAGTCACGTTAATAGTTACATTTGGCTCGGCAGTAGTAAAATCTTTGAGTGCGGGCATGAAATAAGGGTCAATTTCCCGCTTAAGAAAAGCCGCCGGTGTCCCTTCGGATGGAAAAAACGTCACATGGGACATAAAAGTGAAACGCGTATAGCATTGAAAAGTCCTATAAAGTACCTATACGAATGATTTTTACACATGAATTTTACGACTTTTGACCTGACCCGGCCTCAAGCTACATCTTGGATACTCGAAACCTATTTTAGTACTCTTGGAAAACGGGGCAAATCTCCATTATGCATTAAATGTATCATCTGCTTTCTTTGTCTTCCTTCGCCTTTCGAGACGCTTTCTTCTTCTTCATCTTCTTTCATCCATTTTTTTTATTGCGTTTTTTTTCTATTCTTAAGAAGTCGCTGCGTTTTCTTTGTCGCCTCATTCGTGGCTGTAATCGAGACGAGACAATCGCCGCTGCCTGCAGCAGATATGGTTGCAGCTCCACGACCGGAACTGCGTGCAGATGTTTTTTCGTATTTTCTTTTTTTTCGCTTGTGCCCAGCGCGGGGGAAGTCCGAGAGGGGGTGAGAGAGAGAGAGGAAATAGTGATAAGCCAAAGTGCGCCAAAGAGCTTTTGTACTATGTTCACAGGGATGAAATATTTCTCGGCAATAAGTTTTTATTACTCTATGCTTTTTACTCGACGGCCAAGGAATGCGGCATGGAAAACGTAAAGTTAAAAAGTCGTAAAAATTTTGCAATGCTGGTCTGACATAAGTAAAATCGATTTTTGTTTATTAATAAAATTCTTTACTAGTGGACTCCCATTCTAAGAGAGGGTTTCTTTGCGAACGACGGTCGAAGATTTTATATCTATGTCGAGAAATGAAAGGATAAAACGAAAGACATGATTATAAAGCGGAGAGAAAGAGAGAGAGAGAGAGAGAGAGAGAGAGAGAAATCGACACGACTAATAATTACGAGTGCCATCAAAGTTGATCCGCGGTAGTAATTAGTAAAGTATAGCTTGTTCTTTTAAAAGCTTTCCGCCGTATGCAATCTGAAATTTTACAAGCCATCGAACTACAAAGAGATAATTATATATATAGGGAAATGATTTTTATTTATCGGTAAATTTAACTTAGCTACGCGTCACGCGTAAGCTTTGGTCAATTATATTGTAAAATATCTTTGACTTAAGGAACTTACATAAAGAAGGTTTTATCTCTCTTTCCAGTGCCAGTCGAGAGTTGTTTTATTGCGCGTAAAAACTATGCATTTTTAGCCCGGAGGGTGCGTAGGAATTAATTTTTTTGCACTTTCGGTGCGTCTCCGGCGCTAAGGTGAATACTTAGGTGAAAGGAGATGTGCTATTATTGTTGCAATAAAAGAGAATATTGTTACGTAATTTAATATTTGGGATTCTTTACAATCAGACTCTCGAAGCCCTCCACAAGGCTCGTAAAAATAAAAGGATAATCTCTCAAAGCGATAGCGACGTTACATTGGCTGCACGTCTAATACGACGGAATAAAATACCGGTGCGTTCTGCAGATAAATGCAAAGTGTGCATCGAGCGAGAGAGAGAGAAAAAGGACGGGGGCGAATGGGGCGGGGGTGTGGAGGAAAATCCGTAAAATCAGTAGTGAAAGGGACGCTTGTCGGTGGGTTTGTAAATTCGTGAAAACCGATTAAGTCTTAACTTCGGGAAAAATGCCGGCTTTAAAAGGGGAAGCTAACAAGCCGTAATTTTGAAGCAGCTCGAGCCGGCCTTGCCTCGGCCGAAGCCAGGACACTCAATTTTCTCAAATTGGCCCGAGGGGGGCAATTTTCGCCCACGGCCCCCCCCGCCGCCGCCGCCGCCACCGGTGAAATGGCTTTCCCAGCCCGGGTCAACGGCCGTGAAATCCTGCCGTGCCGTCGGTGCCGCGAGCGAGGCGCGATAAAAGCCCGACGGCGCGGCCTCGCCGCTCCCAAGTTCCTCCGCAGGTCGTGGGTAGCGGCGACGGGCCTCGGGCCGCTCGGGGCTCGCTCGGCAGGTGCTGCGACCTTTCCCGGCTGCATCGCGTGCGCGCGTGATTTTGCCGTGGGAAAAACGTGGCCCAGGCCCGGGGGACTCGACTCGTAGCCGCAGCGGCGGCGGCGGCGGCGGCAACGGCAGCAGGTGTCGCCAAAAGGGTCCGGCCCGGCCTCGGGCCAAGGCCCCGAGAGTCGAGCACGTGCGGGACAAGAGACCGAGAGAGAGAGAGAGAGGCTAATTGTGCGGGCCCCTCGAGCCTCGGCTCCGGAGGACGCGAGCTGCTCCTCCCGAAGGACCTCGTCGGCAGGGCCCCGGCCCACCCTCCTCTCGACTCCCCCGATTTTCCCGATCGGGGACTGGCGGCGAGATTGAAACGTACCCCGGCGGCTCTCGGCTTATCTTCTCGCCGCCCATCTTCGGATCTCTATCTCCGGATTCTTTCTTCTACGGGCCCCCGTTAAAACTCAATGCAAATACTACAACGGCTCCTTTGGGATATTTGTTCTAGATTTCGATCGACTCTATCGACTCGAAAGCTCCAAGCTCGGCGCTGCTAATAATTCGAGGGCATTGCGAACCGGCAAGTGAGGTACGAGGATAGTTAGGGGGAGAGAGAGAGAGAGAAATAAAGACGAGAAGGACTCGCGTCCCAACGGGGGAAACGGACTTTTTGGTCAAAGTCAGTGGTTGTCTCGGTGGGAAACCTCGCCAGTCTCCGGGTGAAATATTTATCGGGAAGAAATCGTCGACTCACTCGCGTCCCCATAACTCGACTTGCGCTGTACAGTTCACGAAATGCAGACAGTCATGCTCGGAATATTCGGGCAACGAGGATTTTTTGATTTCCGTTACCAACGACCTTAGGCAGGAGGCACACCAAAAGATGATTATCGAAGGCTAAAATCTGAGCCCTTGGATGAGTCAGGACGAGCCTCGTGACTCACGCGCGCACGCAAGTGTACGCAGGATCGGATACGACTGGATTTTATTGGCTTTGTACGCGAATTCTCGCACAAAAAGAGGAAGCTTTTTGCGCGCAGAGCCTGCGTCATTTTCCGAAAGCTATTCGAGAAAATGCTCCGACTCATTCCGCTTCCTTATTATTTACCGTTTTTTTTGCGTTTTTTTCTCCTTATTTGTAGCTCTCGAGCGGAGGTACGGGGGGCTCCTGATACATCGAGAGCGAGGGTACTCGAACAAAATTTCTTTACAATGAATAAAACCCTATTGTCGGCCATATAATTCTAACTTAGTTTTACGAATTTTGATTTATGGTAGGCTCGTTATAATATTTCGAAACGCTTACTTTCAGCAACCAACAGCTATTATCGAATCGTTCGATTTGGCAAAACTGTTTCACCAACCTTTCAATAACTATTTTTGCTTCAAATTTTTGTAACGCACCAAGTTGTTTGATCGAAAGACTTTTTGAAAATAAATTGCCAATCGTAGAGTTAGACCGATGTTTCGACATCGATGCCAATAATTTCAAATATTTGGTGCTTATCGCAACACGCGTACAACGAGAACAATTTAACACCCGACAAGGCCTTACTCGATAAGCGATATAAAGAACTTAATTACATTGAAATAGCAACAAAACCTTACACTAAGTAGAAAAATTGTTTTCGTTTTTAAAGACAATCGGCCCACGATAAAGAGCTTGAAAATGCCGAAATAAATTTTTGTCACGCGACACGTTTGTGACTAGCCAAGATGAATTTTCGAACAAATACAACTTTTAGTCATGTAGAGAGAGAGAGAGAGAGAGAGACAATTTCAGTAGAGCATTGGGCAAAGTTGCGTACGCATAAGTATGGATAAGGTGCAGCAATATTGGAGTTAATAAGATCAGGGGCGGAGGAGGGACATTTTCGTGAGAGAGCGAACGAACCGAGGAGACCAGGGAGGAGCCATTGAACGGTCGGCTGTTGCGTCCATCACGGGAATTGTTAAGCAACAGTGGCGTTTGGATAACGGGTGCGTGCCAGGGGGCGGGAAAGCCCCTCCAATGCTGTGCGCACCGTAAACGGGGAAAAGCCCGGGTGCAGTGGAGGAGGAGGAGGGCGCGGGGACGCTGGGTCGGGTAGGGCGCGAGCGAGGCGCCTGCGCTGCCCTTACCCGGCGAGCAGCAAAAACCGTTGGGAGCGCCGAGGCTTTCCCGCCAAAAGGCCGGAGAGCCGCGTTAAACGCCACGCGTTGGAACGAGGCCGGAGTGGAAGCGTAGGCGCTCGGCGATAAGGAGGCGCGTGCGCCCGCAGTCCGGGCGGGGGCCCCGCTCCCGGGCCTGGAGCCGGAGTTCGGGGGCGGGCCGCGGGCGGCGGAGCTCGGGGAGCGCGAGCTCCGCCGGCACACACGTGCTCCGGTTCTAGGGAGCCCGGCGGGAGCCAACTTTCGGAGTTCCGCGGCCGCGGGCGTCACGTGCTCGGCATCGGCCATTGCGCGGGAGGCTCCTCTCTCTCTCTCTCTCAGTGGACTCACCGTGGATGCTCGTCTGCTTGGCGTAGGGCCCCGGGGGCCGCCTCTTGCTCGGGGCAGGCCGGAGGAGGGCCGGTCCCCCGGGCCGGGGCCCGTTCTCCTTGTCCTCCTCCTCGGCGAGGGGGTCGACGCCCCAGCGCCTGGCGAACCTCGTCCTCTCGGTCTCCAGGGCCTCCTGGAGGAGCTCCATCGTCTCCTTGGGGTTGGCCGGGCCGAAGAGGCAGCGCGGCACCCGCGACTGCATCCGCGAGCCCACGGGCCCGAGCCGGAGCTCCCGGCAGATCTGGGCGGCCAGCATCCTCCCGCGGTCCTCCAGCAGCAGCCTCCTCGGTCAGCTCGGCGCGAGCCTCACAGCCCGGCGTTCGAGGGCACTCTGCGAGTCTCCGAGGTCTCTCCGACGTCTCTCCGACGTCTCTCCGACCTCTCGAGGCGGCTTCTCTCTCGGCGAGGCCTTCGGAGTCGAGTGCGAGTCCGAGTCCCCTCGGCCCGGCCTGTTTCTTATCCTGCCCACCTCTCGGAGCGGCGGCCCCTTCCCTCGGCGCCGGGCCCCACTCCGGCCGTCTGTCAGCGCCGCCGCCGCCGCCGGGCACGAGGTCGGACTCGCCCCACCCTCCGGCGGCGAGCCTCGCCTCTCCATTGGACTGCGCGCCGCCCGAGGCGCGGAGGGAAGCCGCGCGCGCGCGCCGACGTGGACGACGCCGGGAAAGTCCTCCCGGGGAACAAGTGCGCCTCCCTACTCCCTTTTTCCCTTGGCCGTTCCAAATTCGCCCTGGCGAGCCTCCTCTTTCTTCTTCCTCCCCCCGCCCGTTTGCCCAACAGATGTCCAACTGGACTCCGACGAGGAGAGGAGCTTCCTCTGTCTGGCGGGAGCCCCCCCGCCCCTCCGCAACCCGGGCGCGAAACCGCAGACTGCCGGCGGCCTGTTTTCGAGGGCACCTCCCCGGCTCCTCGGGAAAATGCGGGCGAAAGAAAGTAGGCCGATCGAGACGTGGCCCGCGTGGAAAAGCCTCGATTTCTCAACCTCGAACGTGGCAATACTCGTTCGCGCAGCGCTCAAAAAACTTCCGGAGCCGCGAGTCACACGCAACGTTGGTTCCTTGCATTTCAATAAGACGAGCCGAATTTCGGACCGGATAAAAAGCCATTCATCTTTTAATGCTGCCTCTTTCGTGCATTAATTATATGCGAAGCCGCGCTCTCGCAATTTCCGAGAAACCTTGTGTGCCCGCCGAAATTAGCAGAGCCATCCGAATAATAATCATCCATAATAATGATAATTATAATGATAATGATTATAATGATTATAATAATAATAATAATAATAATAATAATAATAATAATAATAATAATAATAGTAATGATGATAATGATAGTCGCGCCTACAAATGTACTCGCATTTTTAATTAGCTTGATTTATTTGCCTCCTTCTATAATTTCATCCGATAATTATAATTGTACAAGCTTCGACTTCGATTTATCAGAGATCATCGCAATCATTTATTTCGCAATTATTTTAATTTAGCACTGTATCATATTATCTAGAGGCAAATTGCAGCTTAGTCGTCGTTTTTCATACGCCGTTAAATTTACTTCCAAAACAATTGAGTTTTTCATTTTTTATAATTTTTTATACGTATAGTCACGATCGACAGGCCGTATTTTTTCATTCTCTTAATTATATTTCTTATTTTAATCTCGGGCTTTAATTCACCTTTTATACTGACCTTACTTAACAATGATAATTACACAACTTTCATTTACAATTTTGAAAATGTAAGCGTTAAGCCGATTGTTTTATTTGCCATTGCAAAACCGAAAGAAACTCCATTACAAAATTTATAACAATTTTAACGAACTTTTGTAAATGTATTGAATTTTTATATTTCTTTAAATTGAAATGTAACCGAAAATCGTACAAATTTGGCAATGCCAGATAAGGTACTCGTGTTTCATAATTTTATCAATAAAAAACTCTAGTTTTTTTTTTTTTTTTTTTTTTTTTTTTTTCTTTAGAAAAACATAACTCCAAGTTATTTCTAATTCGAAACGAATGCGAAATATCTTTTAGCCAATTCGACGGTAAGTTACGTATTTAAATTACGATTTCACGTATGGGAACGTAAATCTCACTAATATTATCTATTCAATGTATCCATAAAAGATTATTTTTGTCACAGCAGTAGATTATGTTTGTTGAATATGCAAGCTTTTTGCTTAGCAGGGAGTATTGCTCGGCGTTGGTACTTTAAAGGCTTTGACGGTCTTGAACCTCTTCACGGTTTAAATTTGTTTCGAAAATTTTCAAAGCTAGGTCTCCTTAAGTGGATAGATTTTATCTGCGCTCTTTGTGTTTTTGTATGCAGTCAAGTTCTTAACACAAAAGTAAATGTGACCGTAAACTATTGGAAAGTTTTATGGAGCTGTAAATACTAGAAAACGAAATTAAATGCATCATGAAGTGCCCTCGGGTAATAAATTTATAATTGAAGCAAGAAAATGTAGTCCGTGCAACAATCGAGAAATTGAATATCCTAGCGTAAGGAAATTACAGCAAACAATTTCATAAGCTCTTTACTTATTTTTTTTTTTAATTTAATACCGACCGCACAAAACTAAAGCTAAAAAAAGCCTTTTTCCTAAAGCTCAGATGGATGGATTCTACGTGCAATGACAGCGCTGTAAAATTGACCCGCGAGTAAAATACTCCGGTCGAAATTAATCGTAAGAATAATCTCTTTTATTAGAGCTATGATTAAATGTTAATTGCAAAATGCTTCAGGCGAAAATGTACAAAATACATTAAAAAACAAATAAAATAAATAAGAATAGCAATTACGCGACAATTTAAATTTATCGCCATTGTAAAATGAGGATCAATAATACAAACAATATAATATATATATATATATATATACAATGTAAAGGATATTTTATAAATACAAGCGTTTGCCAAGTTTGAGCTGCTCAAAACCACGGAGGTTGTTTTTACTCGAAAGAGAAACTGTAATTGCATTCAATCAAGTTTTATGTAGCACAATATTCTTGTCCATAAGCTTGAGCTCTTGAAACAAAAAGTGTCCGGCTAATTCCTTACCGAGTAACAGTGTTTGTTTAAGGGAGCATCCGGTTTAATTTGCAATATTTATATCTTGGCATATACATATACATAATCGGCATGCATTAAAAACAAAATCAGTAGCCAATTAACATTAACATCGGAGGGCAGCAATGAAAGAGGGTAGACTCCATCCGTTATCACCGAGGGCAAACTTGCAAAATCAGATTCCAATGTCTATGAATTTGAGGCAAATTAAATAAATATTAAAAATAACGCCTTCTCACCATTGGTCTGTTTTACTAAATCCCACCAAGGAGTCAGTCAGAGGAATCAAAAGTGCTTCTATTGTTATGCTACAATCGTCATCGTCATCGTCATTATAATTATTATTATAATAGTAGTCGGTCGGGGTCGCGCACGAGTGACCGAGAATCGGAAGGGCATTCCTCCGACACAGTCGTGGGTGTGACCCTTAGACGAAAGAAGGCAGCGTTAAAAAAAGAATGCAAGGTCACTCGGCCGCCGAGTCCATTACAGTCGGATCGCGAGAGCTTATCGAACGGAGAAGCCGAGGGACGCGCCTCCACTATCGTTCGGCCTTATCGCGATGCTCGCTCGGGGGGTAGATTCGGCGGTTGCGAATAGGAGCCTCATGTGCTCAGCTCGGGTGTGGGGAAGGGGGTGGCGAGAGGGGAGCGCGCGAGTCCGGCCCAAGGCAACAGCAGGTGCACGGCATCCATGGCCAAAAAGCCGTAACGACGGCTCCACCATAGCCCCGGGAGCTTGATTGGCTTCCCAGGGTTTACTTTCCACTGCGTCGAGCAAAGTTCTGGAGCGCCTCTGGCCCTCCACCCCTAGATCCTCTCCTGTCTATCCCTCGATTGGCTTCATTTGGCCCCGATCGAGGGGATCGCAATCCTCCGCGCGGCTTTTAATTAAACTTTAATGACCATTGCTTTGCGTTAAGATTTCTATCGGCTTTATCGATACGCTTTTAATGGTTGAAACCCGACCGATTTCAATTTTTATTGGATTGTTATCGAGTCTCGCGGCCAAGAAGTTTTTTACCACCTTCCAGCACAATACCGCATTTGTTAATGGTATATTTTATTTCGAGAGGGCCAACTGCGTGTGCATTTTTTCACACAAATAGACACCGTCATTACAATGTACGAATTTAGTTATGGCAGAAGCAACTTTCACCACCTCAAATGAAGCGATAAACACGAGACGACCTTTACAATTAACTGCGAAGCATTTTATGAAATACTTTCAGTTCTCATTAAAGCAATTGAATGGAATCTACTTAGCCTCGACGGTTTCTTATACCAGCATTCCACGCATTTAGCACCTATTTCGTTATTATTCAATGGATCATTTTAAACAAATGTAGCTTCTACGCTGGAGAACTTGTCCAATTACGCCGATTATTCAAATTAAAAATTTAACCAAGTCACGAATATTGGTAATTTTTCTAAGGCATGGATATTTCAGTTCGGCTACCGATGCAAGTTCATAAAAAGTAAGTTTCCCAACTAATTCTTTTTTTTTAACGCACTTGAAGTTATCTTCAAGTCCGAAATCGGTAAGTTCTATTGAAGAATGATTGGTTTAATTAGATTTAGTCAAGTGCGGATTTTGCGTGCTTTTTGCAGATCTTAGTTTCTAAAAACGTAGATTTTATCGTCAGGCTCGAGGCTCCATTTCATGCAGGTCGCTTTCAAATATCTGGAAAATCGAGAGGATCGCAGATTTCGAGCACTTCGATGGGACGCGATGAGAATCGAAGTAGGAAGAAACGAGTGGGGCGGAAAAGAGGGAAAGAGAAAAGCGAGGCTGACGAGGCGATGACGCGACAAGACGGGAGGAGAATAGGCCGAGAAGCCGGAGAGTCTCGGGGGTGAAAGGTGGGCGACTCCCCGAAGCCAAGCAAGCGATTGCCAAAGTCGGCCGACGCCCGATAAAGACCAGAGGCTCGCTCGCAATCAAAGCCGCTGGTTAGTCGAGCCCGAGCTGCGGGAGCGGCGGGAGGGCCTCGGACATCGGTTGAAATTTCGGACGCGCATCGATCGCAGGGGACCGCCGGGGCCTAAAACTCGCCGTCGGGACACATCCGTCGCACTGGGACGAGAGAGAGAGAGAGAGAGAGAGAGAGCGCGGCAGGGCCTTCCGGCCCCCACACCGTAGACCGGAACGCCCTCGAGGCTCCGCAGGGGGGCCCGGCTCCGTTCGCTCCGAGAGCCCCGACGATGAGCTCGGCGATGCTCCGACGCAACCCCCCCCCCTGCCCCGCTGCCACGGGGCGCTTCCGCGTTCCGCTGAAGAGCGCGGCTGTTGCCGAATTACGGAAGTCGTGGCCGGCACCCTGGAATTATAATTCTGCCTCCGTGGCAGGGGGGGGGGCGGCCCGCTTATCCGGTACAGCCATCGAGCAAGGCCAGGAAAGTCGGCGAGCTATCACGCACGGGGATGATCGGTCCGGAGGCCCCGATAATTGCCCATTTAATAAGGAGTCCCTCCTATCTTCCGGCTCCCTTACCCTGCGACCCGATGCCGCCTCTCGGTCGCGCTCGCTACCGGCGGATTTTAACCGGTCCTTGGCACTCGGTGCCCCCGATGAGTTCCGACTGAGCTAATTCGGGACCTTACGAAGATCCGCGTCGGGTTATCGATGCGTGACGGGAGCCTCCGACGATTGCGCGTAATTTTGTTCAGTATCGGGCTCGCTAACGCAAAAGCAACGATTGGAAATCGAGCGAGACGGAATTTCGAGTCCGTTGGTATCGAGCGACGGCCGTTCTTAAGCCCGGTAATGATTTTCTCTCTCTCTCTCTCTCTCTCTCTCTCTGTACGCACTGGCCCTAGCGGGTAAAAAAGCTCAAAGACAATTGCCGCAATAATTTTCCGCGGACTGAGCCGAATAATGAGGGGGTCGCAGGTGTGCGCCACCGTCGAGCCACCAACGTGGGACCCCGGGAGAAGGAGCCCAAGCCAATGGTTCCGAACGAGGTTGGCACAATTTCCGCCCACTGAGTGAGCCAGCGGCGATCGAGCCCTTGCTCTTCTGGATTTCGGACGGAAAAACGAGTCGAGGACTCCTCGGGCTCTCCACGGGGGACAGTTTGAGCCTGGGCCTCCGGGGGCCCCAGTTTTAAGGAAGGCTCCCTCCTAATTGCGGATATTGCCAAATTGATAATTGGCTCGCTTTGAAATCGACGAGGCTCGCGGTGGCTCTCTTCCGAATTCCGGCCAACGGTTTTTCCCTCCAATTCGCTCCTCCCTCGCTCGCGACGACCTTTGCCCGTAATTGGCCGTTCCGCCTCCCCCATCGAACGACCAATGGACGGGGGAGTTTTTTCCATTTGGCGTGGAAGATATTCGGCGCTGAGGAAGTCGGAGCAGGAGGCCAGGCGGCAGCGAAACCACGCTGACATTACGGGAATGCAAATAAAGATTTTCGGGACCGCGGAGAAGCGATGCGAAGCCGAGGGCAAGATCAGGGGACGCTGAATAATTAGTGTTATTTACTTACCTCGGGGCCGAGATGAGTCGACGAACCGTAGCGCTTAATTTTAAGGATGGCCACTCGAGTGCTTTGATGCTTATGATTAAGCGATGTCGCAGTCGCATTATCGTTTCGTAATTCCCATGGTAGGGGTTTAATAGAGCCGGTCGGCTTTTGCGAGGGGCCGCGAGGGGAGCGCTCGTAATTATAAGCTCCAAATGGATGACTTTAAGCGGGCTTCCCACGCTTTGGATCGCTTGCGATAGAAACGGAAACGGCGCCGCGCGGGGGAGTAAACTCCTCGCACCAATAGGAGGGACGGAAATTCTTTGCACGGCAAAAGGGCGAGCGAGAATCGAAGATCCTCGGAGGCCCAAGGGCGCGGATTTGACTCTTGGCCGAGGCCCTCGTGCCGGGAGTTTCCGCGGGGAACTTCCAAGCCTTGGCCGAGGGGAGGAGCCACGAGATCAGCTGTCTCTGTTCTGCCTGGCCCGGTTCTCCTCTCTTTGAGCCCGAGCTCGCCCAGCCTCTCTCCACCGGCTCTGCTGGACTCCTCCGGGCCTCCTTACCCGCTCCCCCTTCTAAAGCGGCGCCCGGTCGCCTTCCCGTGGACGCGATTAGCCGGCCCATCGCGGTTTAACCAAGGCCCGCACGCGATTCGGGCTCTCATTGAGTCCCAGGGCTCGATCCCGTTGCTCGCTCGCCTTCTACCTTCCTCCCTTACTTTTCTCCCTGTCTCGCTCGGCTCCCCTCCACCCCCTTCCTGCCTTCCCTCCCTCGACGGATGCCCTTCGCAAGCTAGATGCAAATGCGCGAGGCGCCTCGAAGATTGACTCGCACTCCGGGATTGCGTTCAACGCACCTCCGCCCAATTGTAAAATAAGCATTTGTAATCGGCTAAGCTCTCGCGAATACGCGGTAGGCCCTAGAGCCGATGCTCTCGGTCTTTCGAGCGCTCGTATGTCAATTGCAAAAGGAGGAACCTTTGCTTTTCGGATTCGGTGCTTTCGTTGGGGAAAAAGTTAAGTACTCCGTATTGATGAATTTCCATTCCCATGCGGGAATGTTTTTACCCCGATCGCGAAGGGAACTCGATACTCCCATTATTCCTCGATCGAGACTCAGTGGATCGCGAGATACTTCACCGACTCCGCTCCGGTTCCAGTTTACTTGCTATCCCTGTTCGTCGTTAATATTATATCAACGACCTACGGTTTTTTTTTATTTAAAAGTGTGATTTTTACACGTATTGGTCATTAGCGACATATTTGTGTTGCAATATCCTTGCACAATCCAAGCCTGTACGCGTTCGTAGATTCATTCAAGAGCTCCGTCGCCCAATTTTAATGGATCCAATATTTTGTTTTAATGCATAAGTCAAAAGATAATAATCTCTGTGGCGAGACTTTTTTTGTCATTGCTGTTATCATTCGTCAAAGCCTCCGGGATCGGCATTTGACAAAATTTCAATTCAATGCTCCGTGTATTTATTTCATAATAAGGACTTTAAAGCCCTGACTTTACGACAAAATAATGAAATAAGTCGTTGAGAAGAGAAAGCGCTACGCGAAAAAAGTGTATAAAGTTATAAATTGTTCGAAGTGCATAAGCAAAGGCGCTTATAATTGCTTTTTGATGGATCGGATATTATTGAAGGCTCTATTCAAAGGATTGAAAAGCAAAAAAGAAAGAAAGAAAAAAAGAAAGAAAGAAAGAAAAAAAAGAGAATATTCTTTCGAAAGTTCGAAACGGAAGGAGACGTCCGTACGAAAAATCAAGTTCCTAGGGTAAATAACGATTAACGGGCAAAGGACTCATTCTCATTGTTGAATTATGCCCCATTGTGCAGATTGTTTGCGTATAACGGCTGTTAAACATAAAAAGGCTGTTTCAGAGCCGTGGGCCTTATATTGTACATTGTTGAATTTTCTTCGAGCGGCTTAGAACAGTGAGGCAACTATATCGAGTGGTTAATAGTCACCTGGGCACATAAAAGAGCAGGCGTCCGAGTTGTTTACGGCGCGATGCAGGCCACTTTACTACTTTATAAGTGCACGAGCAATATTTGGCGACCGCATAATATCTCATTTGGCGCTGCTTTTGCATTCGCAAGTCAAAGCAAACAAGCCTCGTCCGCAGGGGCGCGACTCTTCAGAACTCCTCGGAACGCGCAACGAAGGCAACGGCAAGGATGACGGTTAAGGAGGATGCCGGTGGGCAGCGATCCCAATAGCCAAGCAATGAGCAATGATAAACGGCGGCCAAATGATAACAACGCTGGCCGGCAGGTAGGAGCCCTCCCCCGAAAAAGGAAACGTCTTCGTCTTCCCATAGTCTCGGCTCCCTTCCCTGAGCTCAACCAGTCCTCGGTCGAGCAGACGAGTGCGCAAAATCACGCTCCCACTGGCCGAGGACCATTGGGCTGAGCTCCTCGGAGGCCTCGATCTCTTATCCGGGGCTTTTAACTTTAACCCACCGACCGCCGGTTTCCCGGCGCTTTCCGACATTCCCGGAACATTCGGGAGCATCTGCGTTGGCTGCTCTCGACTCGTTGTATTCGTAAGCTAAGGAAAGGCGAGGCCCGAACGGGAGCATTTGTGTACGTTCACCGAGCGAATACGTGTGGGCAGCTTAATTCCTCAATGGAAGGTAGAATACGAGTGAGCCCCGACAATGGGGGAGCCGGGGCTTAAGTGGGCATTTTCCATCGGCATACCTGGTAACGGACAACGGAGACCAAAGTCATACTCCACGTCCTGCTTTCACATTTACGGCATCTACGCATCGGCAGGCATTATTCACGTGCTCGATTCTTCTCATGCAAATAATCTCGTTATTAAATTCAAAAACATTTTGATTTACAATTTAAATGCGTCCCCATCCGCGGCTCATTGAAGGCGCCCCGCATCCTCCGCCCATGAGCCGCGAGGCTTTACGAAATCTTGAATCGCTCATGAATTTTTTCACGATAAATCATCGGCGGCCCCGCTTAGGACGAAAACCGCGCTCGAGCGCTTCTTCTCCTTTCGCAGAGGCGTGGAGGAGCGATTTTCCTACGGCCGGGGACGAGGGCGAGCCCCTCTCGACTCTTGCACTCGGCCTTGTTGGAAATCATGGGAGTTGGATTTGGTGGCAGGAGCGGGAGCGGGGGGAGGGTGGAGAAGAAAAAGAAAAGGCTCCGCAAGGAAACGGAAAATCTCCACTGCTCGCGGCCGAGAAGAAAGGAGCGAAGGGGTTGAATGGCTTTAAGGAAACGTGGAGTGACGAGGCAGCATCTGCCGGCCCACAGATGCCAGACTCGTGGATTCCGCCAGGAAGGGGCCCTTTGATAAGCACTCGATGCCCTGGACGGGCTCGCTGAGCTTCGTACCTTCCTCCGCGAGGATCTAGCCCATTGACTAGGATTGCCCAAATGAATCGTACACTGCCTCGGCAATTCTTCTCCTCTCTCCCTTTCATTCGCCGGCGGCCCTTTCCTAGTCCTGCAGCTCCGGCTCGAATGGCCTCTCTCGCATTGTCCACGATGATTTTCATAAATGCTTAAGAGTATGCAAATGGCGGATTTTTTTTTTTTTCCTTTCAACGCCTATCGAAGCTACCGCGGCCTGCGTTGGCTCGCGATTACTTTGCCCCTTGGCCAATGGATCTCGAGTCTCTCTCGAAGCCCCCGAAGATTCTTCTCGAGCTCCTCGGTGCACTCGAGGCTCCCCGAGGTCCGACGAGGCGACGCCAGCGAGTGTAAACACGAGCGAAAATCGGCTTCCGAAAGGAGGAGCCGGACATTGAGAAATCATTGTACTTGGCTGGCCATTTCCCCGGATTCACGAGTATAATTCCGGCACCCGTAATTTGCGATGGGCGTACGGCGGGATAATGAGTATTTACTGTACGGGATGTCGGACAAAGCCGCGGGCATAGCCTCGCCGCCGCTTGATTATGTTGCCCAGTCCCCCGACTAGTCGGTAGGCATGAGAACTAAGCTCCCTATGCGTGCCCCAACGCGCAAATCTGCCTGTATTCGCGTATATTCGTCGACAGTTACGGTAGGTTCACTGCCCAGGTTCGGTCGAACCGTCCGACCGAATAAATCCTACATCTCGCTGCAGTTCTCGTTTTATTTTTGCGCGGCCGACTTCGATGATAGCGAGCGAAGGCGATCGAAGAGAGTTGGATTGGCTCAGAGCGAATAAACGGAGGCGCTAAGGAAACAGCGAGGGAGAAAGCGGCGACTGGTGGATAATAGCGGCGATGCGCGGGTCGAGGGCAAGTAATGCTAAGCTGTCGAAATATTGGTGGTGGGGAGGCTCCCGCCCGGGCAGGGGTTATTTCTGCCTTTTTGCCAATCGAATTGTGAAAGGGGATCGCGATTTAACTTTGCATTGGCGCGCCGTAGTCGGCGGTAAGGCCGCTCTCGGACCTAGAGCTTAGTCATCTGTGTCGCGTCAAGTTTTGATTGCAAGGCTGATGCTTAGCACAGGAAATGAGCATCAGTGCCGTGTGCGCCTGTCAGACTCGCACGACACGGCAAGACACACACAAAGTGCCTTCCGCCGGTATTCAGGTGAAAGAGGACTCCCCCTCCGCCTCTCCGCCTCTCCGCCCCCTCTCCCGCGATCCTACGTTCGCGGTTGGGCGCCGAGAAAAGCTGAAATCCACCCGGCAACAGAGTCAGCTGAGCGTGAAACCTTCCTCGGGACTCCGTCGTCTAAGCGCGGAGAGGCATTTTTGCCCCGTCTAAGGCTTCGCTTTCGCCCGCTGATTTATTATTGCCGCGAGCGGTGGATTTGCACCGGCGCGGCTTTACTCGACGCTAAGAACGATAAAAGGCCGATGTATATCTATTGCGATGCTCGATCCTCGACGATTGCAATCAATCTGAGCGATCGGATTTTTCCCAACGATTCGCCTCGCGAGGATCGTCTTTGCCCGTTAGGTCGCTCTTGCTCAAAGTCCCCGAGAGCTCCTCGAGGGCGCGATTAATATTTGAAAGCGGAGCATTTGGCGCAATGAGGAAACATTTCGAAGTGGACTGTACCGATAAATCTCGTCCTCTTCGGCCGATGCGCCTACTGCGACCAAGCGACATATGAAATTGTCATTGCCGTCAATAGGTTAGCGTTGGAATAGCGTAGGGGGGAAAAAATTGTTTTTTCCTTCCTCATCAATACCGAGAGCGATTCGTTGTCCGAATAGCACAGATCTTGACCTGTTACGGCCACTTTATGGAATTTTGTCTCCTGGTAAATTAAGCAGATTAAAGTAAGATTTCGATGCTCGGACACATGCGATGCACTGACGAGGAACTCTTAGTATCAAAACTCTACGACGCTTGCTGCTGAATTTTTTTGGATTCGTTTGTTATTATTATTATTATTATTATTATTATTATTATTATTGCCATCGTCGACATCGTCATTGTGCGCAAAGGAATTTTGGAGCTTCTTTTGTCAGATATATGCGCGCGCGCGCGCGCGTTATTGTGAGAAGAACAGTTCGAAAGTCCGTTGGTGAAATTTTAAAAGTTGGCCACGGCATAATGTGCGAGTAAAAATGGCCTATCGTTTGGCGGCGTCACCGGTGCCCAGCTGCCATCGGAAGAATAGTTCACTTGTGACGCTTATTCCAGGCCTAAATTAAGGAGATATAAATGCAAATCTATCCCCGCGCGTAATAATCCGTAATCTCACCTTTGCCGGTGATTCTAAATTGAAGGCGTGTAATAAACCAGACGGCTCGTCGTGATCGGAGCGTTAAAAAAAGAAAAGAAAAGAAAAGAAAGAAAAAAAATTGGATCAACCAACTGAAATATTTAGCAACAACTAGCGATTGTGGTAGACGTTATAAAAGTACAATGTGCGATGATTGAATGATTCGACCCGTGCTCGCCGGAACTGCGCGAAAGCGAAAGCAAAATATATCAAAATATCGAATGGAATTAAATGTTTAGAAACGAGCGCAGGGGTTTTTTGTCGATTTAACAAGCCTCCGAAATTAAAAGCGAAAGTACACGAGTTGGATTGGTGTCGCGTTACCGACTGATGCCGCGTACGGCCGATAGTTCGGCTTCCTTCGATCGGCCGATATTCCTACACGAATTCTCCGGAAAGATTAAGAAATTTCAGGGGCGCGAGCTCGGAGCCGAGGCAGCGATAACTGTGCACTAGTCTTGTTCCAATAGTCGTGAGGCTCCGGCGGTTTCCTGTGCAGTAAAGAGGAGAGAAGGTATTTAATGGATAATCGTAATTGACGTTGGACGTTTTAAATGCTTTATGCTAAAAGCTCCATTGTCGAATTGGGCTCTTTGTGGAGGATCCGTCGCTCGGGTGGGAGGAGGTCGGCTACCAAAGGGCGAGAGATGCCCACGGGTAAAACCACGCGCGCGCGCGCGCACACACCCGTAACAGGAGTATAATGTGGGAGAAGAGGAGCGAGAGTAGGCCTTTAAATATCCCAGAGCGAGCGAGCGAGCGAGCGAGGCCACTACTTTTTGGTGCAACAGCTGTTGTACTCCCACCTGAGGTAGTCGAGGATCGCTGCCGTCGCGTATCCGGAGGTAGATATATTTGTTGGATTCGGAGAGAGAGAGAGGGATAAGTGGAGGCAGGGAGAGAGAGATGACAAATCCGAGGCCCAACGTTCTTTTCCTTTATCTTGATTTCGACTATGGGCTTGCGACCGTGCCTGCGACCTCTTTAAATATTGTGAAAAAAATAAGCCAAGTCCGAGAGACCGCCGCGGTCCCCTTATTTTTTTGCAGCCAAAGGCCTCGGAGCTCGATATTCCTCGGCTCAATACGGCTAGATTTAATTCGGTCCTGAGCTTCCTAGGAGCGGCGACGAGGAAGCCTGTCGAAAGCGGAGCGGGTGGTCGGCTGGGGGGTTGGCGGTGTGGAAGTGCTCGCGGATGCTCTTGCAGAGGGGCGTCATTATTAGAGGAGAGGCTCCTCTTTATCGGCAAATCGAGGAAGCCGGGATCGTTAGGATCGCTGGCTCGGCTCTCGTCGACAGGAGCCCGCGGGGCTCGGGGAGCTGAACCTAACTTAAAAGCGTCATCGGACGGTGTCTGAGCGGTGTCGGCGGAAGAGTCCCGGGAGCGCCGGGGAGAGAGAGGAGAGATCGTTGGCCGAGATGCCGCGGGCATAAATTAAAAAATGGCCATTGAGCGAAACCGAGGGTCCGCGTGTTTTGACAGAGGGTTTTTCGGCAGATACTCCATAGTCAGCTGGACTCTCCTTTCAAGACCTTTAAAGGACGGGGACCGAGCCCGGAGCCTCCGCAGGAGTACGGAAAATCCTCGAGCGGCCGGTGGCGCTTCCTCCCAGTTGTTTGCGTAAAGAGGATCTCCTTACGCATCGCAGGTAGGCTACTTTGGGAATCGGGAGCGATAAATTGGAAAGTTCACGCTGATATTTAAGATACCGCCGGCCTTTGTGTGGATGGATGGGCACGCGTGTGCCTACGCGCAGCCATCCCCAGGAGTAAAAACGGCTCCGGAGGCGATGGTTAGCCTCTTCCTGAGCCGGACGATTCCGAAGATAAGCAATGGACCGCAGTCTTAGGTGAGTCTCGGTGGACTCCTGGGGGTGTAGAGTGCAAGCCTCTTTGGAAGTTTCTCGATAAAATCCACGCCGATCCTCTCTCTCTCTCTCTCTCTATCTCGGGCAGCTTTCTCCGTCTTGCTCTCTTGTTCCTCGTCGGGTTCTTTTTGTCGTTTTGGCGCGCGGACCGCCAGATGCCACGCTGCAATTACAGAGGCACTTCTGCCGGCGGAAATTTCAACGGTCGCCTCGCCGGGTATTTCCTCGAGATGGAGAGAGAGGAAGAGAGAGGGAGAGAGGGAGAGGGAGCGGAGAGTCCGGCCGTGAGAAAGAAGAGTACCCGAGGAGACCGAAGACGAGGAGGTGGATGAGAGGAGCGAGAGGGACGTCGCTCGGCGAGCTTCCCAGGGGAGGATCGTCCTTAGCGGAGCTGGAGGATTCCCCAGGGGCGTATCGCTGACTCGGTGGCTCCGGGCCGAGGAAGGGCTCGCCAAAGCCGAAAGCCGGCTCGAAGCTGGACCGAGACTCGTCGGAGGATTTCCCGCGCCCGGACGGGCCGGCCTCGGGGTGAAAAGCGGCGGGCGCCCGGTTGGCAACCGCCGAGGGCCCCGGGGAGGGGCAGAGCCGCGCGTTCCCGCCACTTTTCATTTGGGCGGGAGCCCGAGGCTCCAACGGTCGCCGGGGCTTCTCCCTCCTTGTCTCTGCCTCCCCCGCCCCCCCCGCCCCTCGGGCGGCCTCACCCTCGCCGGCCTAGGCGGCCACCCTCGTGCGCTCCTCCTTGGCCGGCCCTCGCCTCGCCCTGCCCCGTCCCGTCGGGACCGCGGAACGAAACCTCTACGGAGAAACGGCAGGTGCGGGCCCCGGCCAGACTTGATTAAACTCAATCCCATCTGCGTCTTCGCCTACCCGTAAGACGAGCGCCGGCGGCGGCGGCGGCTGCGCCCGGCCGGCCGCTCTCCTCTCCGTGACTGGAATTCCCAGGCGGGCACGATCCCGAGGCCCCTCGGCCCCGGGGACCAGGGAAAAGCGCGCCAAGTGTCGAGGCGCTCGCGCGAAAATCCACCGGCGTCTGTCTCCTCTCGCCAGGCCCAACCGTACCTTTTTCCCATGCTCCACCCCCCGGCCCCGTGATAAATGCCATTCCCCGCACCCCCCCGGTTTTCTCTTCCCTTTCCTCTCTCTTCTCCTCTCTAGCTCGGTTTTCCCTTACTTCGCGATTGGCGCTCGAACGGCATAATTGACGAGCTTCTCAATCCTTCGACGACCATCGTTCGCTATCGGAGACGACTCGAGCATCGGATTCGGAGAGACCCCCGACTCTTCTCTCTTTAACTGCTCTTCAACGATTATATCCATGCAAATTTATATTATTATCCTTATTTGGTCGCGTACGAGCACGACACTTTCACTCGGCTGAATTGATTGATTCGACCGAAGAGTAGAAAATTAAAAATTATGTCGCGCGTATGGCTTAGTAATATTTCAACGTGAGCGTCTACTTCAAAGTTTCGGTTACGTATCGGTTTCGTTGGGTTAAAATGAATCCCCCTCCAGTTATCGTACGTGAACGGAATCACAGTTGTTTTAAGTGTTAAATTTAAGTAATAGGTTTATTAATGTTGCGCTTATCCTCAATATTATTTACCATCGCTCGACAGATAAAAAATCCCTCTGTGAAATATTTGTGCATTTTAAACGAATGCCTTTAAGCAAATCATACAGCCAGTGTTGGATTTCAAATATTTACAACAAAAATTGTCAAATAATCTTCAAATTGTTATTTATCGCATCCGAACAGAGTTTGGCTTATTGATTATTATGCATTCTTGCCTTAATGAAGATGAATCAATTTTGGGAAAGAGGAGTTTATTTTTAAGTATTTAAAAGTAATCGCTAGGCTAGCAAAGTGACGGGAGGAAGAGGCGTAGGGGAATGAGATGAAGCAAGCGGCAAAAAAATTCCTAATCACATTGAAAGGTAGATGCCCTGGTTTTCCCAATTAGCCAATTGGAGAAAATGGTAGGACTATGGCTTCTGCGGTAAGATCGGAGTCGGTCTCGGCGGTGCGCCGAGAAGGCGAGCAACCGCTGCCGCAGCCAAGTAGTAAAAATAAGGGAAGAGTTCGTCGGGGAGTCGGTGGAAACGTGGAGAATTGGTGCGGGGGGGGGGCCGTCGGCTTCCGACGCGCATCCAACGTCCGCTGGGTGCATTATTAATTGCCGGGGAAGGAGTCCGCGTCGCGCTAACGGAGATTGATGAATCTCCTACGGGGAGCGTCGGTTGTGGGAAGGTGGCGGAACGTCGGCGGGGGCGACGGGAAGGAGAGGCCCGGTTCCGGCTGCACGGGCTCGGCTTTTCACTCGGGGCCCAGCGTCCCGCTCGGTTCCTCTCCGCGCATTGTCAGGGACATTGACGGGCCGTGAAGGCGAAAATGGCCTCGGCGCGTGAAACCCGGAGGGATGGCTCGGCTCCTCGGGGCCGGCGATTTATCGAGGAGTCGGCTGATCGCGATCGGCGGTGGCCGGCGAGCGTCGACAGTTGGGCAAAAAGGTACGGGGCGGGGTCGTCGCTGCGAGGGAGCCGGAAGGAAGGAACTGGGAAGGATTGGGGGTGGGGTGGCGGTCCGGAGGGACCTTGGATTTCTTCCCCCGAGGGACGCGGGAGTGCCGGGGACGGCCCCCCCCCCTCTGACGGCCGATGCTCGTTAGAGTCCTCCCGTCCTCCCTCGATTTCGCACGCCACCCGACCGCCCCAATGGCTCCGGCGAGCCTTCCGATCGCGACTCGGCCACTTCCGGCGCCAGCTACCCCGGACAATTTTCTCCCGGCTGGATTCCTTCCCTCGGCGACTCTTCCTCGACTCTTCGTGCGCTTCCTCTTTCTTCTTTCGCTGCTGCGAATCCCTTAAGATCCAGACGCGCGGCCCGTCTCTTGTGCAATTTCAGTGTCCCCGTCCAGGCTGAAAGGGACGGCCCCGATCGAGACCATTGACGATGGTCGGCGAATTTTTAAAACAACGCGTCAAAAGTGACTATTCGATTAGATTACGAGGTGGCCTTGGCTCGAAGCGAGGCTAGTGGCGGTGCGATTCTCGGGGGAAAACCAATTGCAGGGATTCCGAAAGCGGCGCTTCGGGTAGGATTCGCCGGTAGTGATTAAAGAGTAAGGGAAGACGGGCCGCAGATGTTATTGCTCGCCGTTGTTCCTTTCGATTCCCATTCGAGCCCGGCGAGAAGCGGAGGGGGGAAACGAGGGCCGTCCCCCGAAAGGTTCCCAGGGCGCCCGCGCACAAGCTGAAAAGCCCGATTAGTCCACATGGGCCGCCGCCCCTGCGGATCTTTAAACTTTAAAGAGGCGGCTCGCTCGGTCCCGTCCGCCGAGGAAAATTCCGTGGCCTGTTTCGCGCGAGCTCCCCGGGCCCAGGCTAAGGGCCCCGAGCGCGGATCTCGAGCCCCGGACTCCGGGCCGACTAACGACTTTCGGATTCTGGGCGGGAAACACTCCACGGAAAATACCCTACTGCTCCGCGCCCAACGGCCCAACGGACTTTCGCCCAAGCCATCCATCCGATCGTTCCAATGATGCATGCGCTTATATCGATTCGACCCGATCGTACAAAACTCGGCGGCATCTGCCTTTCTTTTGCGCGCCGAGCCAACCAACGAGAACTTTTTCACTCAACCGAACAACTGAATTACTTATTTTAAATCGGGTTATTATCCGGTCATCGGTATTTACCCTCTACAATACCATTGGATATTGTTTAATTGCCTAAGCATTAATAAACTCCATTTCTATTTCGGCGAGGCCGATTTAAATTCTTTTCTTTTTTGTTTCTCGTTCAAGCCCTACTATTTAAAATGATCTTGCGAGAGCTCCTGTATTCCCTGTGACCGTTAAAATTTCATTGACCAATGCGTCTGGGTTAAAGAAACAAAGTTCCAACATTCTTACGACGTTGGTGCTTTCATCATGCGAGATTAAGCGAAACAATACCCTGGTCTTATATTTTACCCAAAGCTAACGATAGGTTTTAGTTTTATTATAAATCACCAAGAGCTAGATAATTAAAGCAATGCATGTTAATATATTTTATATCGATACATCGTTCGTAGCTTGTAAGAGCTTCATTGTCAGCGTCAAAGCCTTCGTACGGTACAATGGTTCCCTTTCATCTGCATGGCTTGTAAAAAAATCAATTATTCGTTTTAATCGTATGAAATATCAAAAATTAATCAACATATTCTCGCGCGTATATCCACGTATTTTGTTTTAAATTAGCCTTAATATCCTACATCAGAATTACACTTGACTCAATTTAATTTGTGAACTGAGAACCAACACCAGTCCTAGACTTGCTCTTTACAATTAGCCAACGTTTTTTTACATTCTGGTAATAAAACTACCAAGTATAATTTTTTAACGGGTATATGCTTGCCATTGTGGATGTTTCCATAACTTTATGAAGGTTTATACTAATTTGGATTGAATCAATATTTTGTTATATTTAACTGATATACATATATATATATACATATTCAATAACCCTCGGGTAACCTAATTTTATTATGGATACAGTATTCTGTTATATTTTTTTAAGGAAAATAAAAGAATAGCAGAGACAACATTTTTATATTACTTTTAATATATTTATAACGAATGTGAGCATCGATAAGACAACAGTATATATATGAAAATATGTATTGATCGCTTTGTACTTGTATGACTTAATTAAATATAATCTTTACAACTTGTGCAGTAATGAAATTGTGAATTATCAAATGTTTTACAAAAGCAATAATTGTAAAAGTAAGGAATAGAAGAATAACTTAGATAATTCCATTAATACTATGTACTCCTGTATCTTTAAATACTAGGCTGCATAAATTATTAAATATATGAACATGTTATAGACAATGGATTCTGTGAATATAATTCTTAGAATGTTGTAACGTGATTTTGTGCAGATTGATAAAAAATGAAAATACAAAATTATTTGAATAATCTTTGAAATGTTACGTAATGATTTCAAAGTGTTCTTACTTCATTTGAAAGCAACTCGTGTTGTGTCAATTAAATTTAAAAGCTTACAAAGTGCAATTACTGTGATATTTTTAAAAAACTATACAAATTAATTTCACTTACGTTGAGAAATTATTTTACTAATTTTTTGTAAATATTTAGATCGAATAATTAGGCATAGATTTATTGCTTTTATCTCGGTACAAATAAAAGTTTTCGAAAGAGTGCCTTTGATTTTAAAATACATAGATCAAACCATTGTATATACAGCATATGGTAAAAATTTAGTTTCCAATCAATTGAAGAATTATAAAAGAAAATAATCAATGCAAAAAATCTGTGCTTGTAATTTGATTTCATTCTAAATTAACACCATCGAGACCTTGCATTTTATAAATTGATACTTGTATTTATAAGATGAGTCTTTGATGAGTCAACATGGCCACATTGAGTTGTGTTTCTGGCTGCAATAATTCATGCACTTTATATTTCATAGACTCTTCATAAGAATAAGTAACCGATGTGTCTGATAAAAGAATGTTACTTTTAGCGAGGCTTAAAATACAGTTACGCAAACGGGCACACACTTCTCTATTTTCTTGTCTCACTCTAGATAAATCCTGAGTAAAACCACCATCCGATCTATCTGTATCTGTAATATTTGCTCCAATCCACACATATCCGTTATTTCCCAAAATTAAGCATGCACCATTAGTTAAATTATGAAAATGTTGCTTCTGTCGTTTGATCAAAGCTGGAGAGACCTTTAACATAATGCCTTGAGACAATTTTCCATATTTTAAGACTCTAGTATGTAGGGACAGCGAACCATCGGCAAATATACTTTGAACCTCAGCACATATTAAGTCTCCTTCTTGTAAATAACGTCTCATTGATTGTTCATCTTCCACGGATCGTCGTCGCTGAAGTATAAGAATTCGTATAATGTTAACAGGCATATCTTTGTTTAAATGCAATATTATTAAGTCAATAAAATAGTTTTATTAAGATATGGCATTTAAACAGTAGATTAATCAATTTTTATTAGTCGACTAGTACTATAAAGTTTTTATAAAAAAGATACATCGGCAATATTAAAACAATTTAATGAATTAAAAAATTTTAAGAGCAATTATTCCGAGACTGATCATTTGCCAATCAAAATAGTAACATCAGTATATATTATTTCAGGTAAGTATTTGGATTTGTTATTATGTTTAAGATAGAGAACTATTAACGTCAATACCAATTCTCCTCCAGGTAAATTAACACTTGATAATAGAAGGGCAGAGTCTAATTTTGAATTTGTATCAACCTTCCAGCGTTTCTGTTGAACTTCAGTTATTCTTCCTATAATCACATCACCAATTTCTCCTTGGTAACGAGTTTTATAAGGTCTAACGGATATTAGTTTATTAACTTTTTCTAAACGACCAGCAACGGATGCTCGCAGCACATCCTGCTGATCAACGTAGGTTCCATGGCCTCTGAAATAATTGATATTTGCGATTAGTATTAAAGCAGACTTGTGTAAAATATACTTTCGTAAAAAATTTTAGTACCTTAAAAAATCTGGCTGAGTTGATATTTCTTCCCCAGGAGTAAACAATACTAATTGCGGATCTTGATTAATAGTAAAACTATGATCAACGCGCTCATTAGCTAATTTTATTAGAGAATTGGACCCGTCCGCTTTATGGGCATTAATCATATTTATAATAATTGTGTTGAAAAGTTTTGGATTTTTTAATTCTCTCTATCATAATATAAGGATAACGTGTGAACTTAACCTTTATAAGAACATAAGTAAACAATGTGATGTAGTATAATGCAGTTGACAAATTTTCCCGCTAAAACTCGGTGGCGCTACATTAGGTACGAAATTTAAATTCTTTTATCAATTTACGATTTTCATTCTGTCCAGTACGTCAAGTACCAAACGTATGTTTAATTAAAAAGCAAGGAATACGAAGAAAAAATGGAAAAGAGAAAGTATTTCTACGTAATTCATACCATTACTTTTCGAAACAATAATTAACTGTTTTCTTAGTTTTAGCAATTTTGTGACGAATACAATTTTATTTTTACGACAATGATTCTCGTAATTTAATTTAAGCACCTTAATATTATCTAAGATATTATTTTTGCCTTGTACTTTTTGACATCCTGAGGAAATAATTGTATAAGTTACTCTTATTTAGAGAGTAAAAGAGAGGAAAAGAGGGTAAACGATCTAGAGAGAGAGAGAGAGAGAGAGAGAGAGAGAGCTGTATAGACAAGAAGATAAAAAGAATACGATGGAAAATTTTGATCAAATTACATATTCTTGAGTTAAGCATTGACCGTAAATTCAGTTGTTTAAAAACTAACTAAACGCGTATAAGTGACTTAAATAGAGCATTACATTATTATGGATTCTTAACTAAAGTTAAGATTTGTAAAAAAAAGTTTAGAACACATACAATAATAAAAATTACATTAAATCGATACTAAAATATTAAACTTTATTATAATAATTAACATTCGTAAAATATTACAATAAAAATAGGCTCATAACTTGATTGTCTTGTTGATGCTTATTTGTAAATAACTTAATAATCTAATAAGTAAAATAATACAATTTACAAAGAAATACATTTATTGTTAAATTATTGAGGGCTCACTTTAAACATTAAAGGGACAAAATATTTCCACAGAACAATGGCCTAAGTTTATTACACTATTATACAATTATTAGAAGTCATTGTGTAAGTGTGCGCGCGCGTGTGCGTTTATATTTTTATATGTGATTAAAAAACAATTAATGGATTCCAACACAGTATGAAAAACATTTAATACTTTGGCTACTTATTCAATTGTCTTTTGTTAATTGCGTAACTTTGTGATCGAAAGAATCATCTTCATTTAATAAATATAGAGATAAATTATTTTACATTTTTACGATGAAACTGATAAAATAAAAACAGATAAAATAAAAGTAATAAATACGGATAAAAAATTAAGTATAATAAATATAGTAGTTAACATTTAAGTATGTTAACTTTATTCCGTGTCCATGTAAACTTTTTTTTTTTTATAATAGTGTGTTGTCATGTACTATTAGCTTAAAAAAATAATACTACAAGTGTTCTTAATTTTAAAGAATACCTAATGTGTTTTAAAATTTGTTGCCTCTTGAATTCGTAATTTAATAGCTACTTATCTAAGATTTTTTTAACGACAGACGTTAATTATAACTACATTAATATACAACTATTCCAAAACGCAAAAGTAATTATTTAACCAAAAACTATTAAGAACGATACTCACGATATTGATTTTTATTAAATCTTCAATAATCATAATCAATGTTATTTATATAAGATAATAATGTTTTAGTATAGTCGAAGTGGATAGCTTTTAGTTTGAGAAAAAAATTTCTGCTCATTTTTTATAAAAGTTATTAAATTGATATATTTACTACGGGAGAATAAAGTAAAACGACAAAGTGCCTGTACTGCATTGTAATTTCCCGAAGCAATAATTACAGTAATCGCACGATATAAATAAAAGGTTAACTCGACCGTTTCTGGTTTGGCGATCATAGTAAAGTAGTTGCGCAACCCACAGTAGAAACGCTTTTGAACGAAAGGAAAAATAACGCTAGGTTGGTTAAAATTTTAAAGGGGATCGCAACGAAAATCTATCCCAGGGCAAACGCAATCCTCAAGGCAACTCGGACCTGAAGGTGTTGGCTCTCTTCTTGTACCAGCCGTAGGATGCAACGAGTGCCATGGCCGTTGCTACTCCAATCGTACCACCGGCAATAACAGCAATATTTGCATGATTTACGGTCGTGCAGTATTCCTCTGCAAAGCGAAATATTAATATTTGTACAAATGGCCAGGCGCCTCGGGCGTCAACAATTGCCATTACCATGCAGAAGTATTAATCTTACCTCTTCTATTCGAGACGTTGCTATTTTTATTAAAGGCAATGAGCGATACGTCCCTTAGCTGCGCGACAACACTTCCACACGAAACTTCTGTTGGGGCATGGCATACGTGGACGCCGTTAATCATGTAAGCGCTAAATAATCTAAGGCCCGAGGCTGAATTTTCATCAAAGCTTATGCCTGTAAGATAGAAATGCGTAAGAAAAAGTCTGTGTGTTTTGTGAGAGAGGGAGAGAGAGAGAGAGACAAGAGCCCATTTATTTTGAAATCCATCGAACACTTATGTTTTCAGTTTGACCGTGATTTCAGCCTGTCCCACAATTTTTATATTCTCGGGCGCATAATTTCAATGTTAGCTTCGAGTATAGCCATGTTCACCTGTAGAATTTTGAGAAAGCCCATCCCCAAGGGACACATTGACGTGCAAGCTATCGACGAAGAAAGAGACGCCGTCGTTCAAAATAATGAACGTAACGTTACTCGTCCCATTGCTTCCCTTGCCCTCGGACCAGGCGAGGGTCATGCGAGATTTCTCCTCCCCGCAACTTCCACTTGCTTCTGCGGTTGTCGGCACTTGGATTTCCCTCTTAACCGCCTGCAATCGATAAAAATGATTAGAGCGGATGATCGATGGATATATATATATATATATGGAATGGGTTATATCCTTGATAAGGCGGGCTTACGTATGTAGAATTAGCGTAGTACGTTATTAAGAGGGTAATATTCATGGAGGCCAAAATGCAGGGCTGCTCGTTATCTGGGCTGCGCACGAGAAAAGCGAAGTCTTTGTCGAGCTCCAAATTCAAGCTTCGCAAGCCACTGGTGTCTTTAGCCTCTGGATCGTGGCTTATCAGAGGCACGGGACGCGTCGACGATTCGGTGCTCGCATTGTAAGGATCGTCATCGGGTGGGATGCCGCTGGTTTCGTTGCCTTCCAAATTTGCATTATCGATGTTGTCGAGGGAATTGTTGAAATTCAATTGCTTCGGCTCGATTTCTTCGGCCTCTGAATCCACCCGCGAAAGAACGTCGGGCTGCTTCGGAGGGACGCTTCCTACGGAGGAAGCCACGTTGGAAGCCACGAGCGACGAGGACTCCTTGTTGTTAAGATTCCGTTCGGTCGAAGTTGCGTACAATGCCGCATCCTTCCACTCGTAACTCTCGCCGAATATATCCCTCTGGTGCACCGAGGCTCCTGCATCGGACTGCAGCATCGTGGCAACGGTCGAGGCATATTCCTGCTTGTCGTCGTCAAAAAACACCGACGATATCTCGAACGGATACTCAGAAGTTAACTCGATAGGAAACATCGTCGTGGGTAAATTATCGTCAAAATGCAGAAGCGAAACTGTGCTTTCTTCGGCCCCTGCTGTACTTTCAGTCCTAGGCTTGAGATCCTCGTCATTTTCATTTGTAATTTTAGACGAAACATTCGTATTAACATTTGAGGCGGAGCTGTTTTCTAAAACGACTACAGTCGTAGCTTCTGATGTATCATCTTCATTACTCTCGACATTCCTTACGCTGCGTAATCCTAGTTTTCTTTCAAAATCTTTTCCATTTGCTGGCCTCGCTTTTAAATTGGCTTCTCCAGTATTATTCGTATGCTTTAAAAATGTTGGCTTCTTAACTGATTTTGACTTCGTTTTCGTCAAACTCTCTGAATCACTATTTATAAAACTTATCGAATCAGAATTTTCTACAGAGCCGTAAGCTTCGTAAGGAGCATCCCTTCGTTGAATTTCATTAATATCCGACCTATGCGTTGCTGTAAACAGACAATTTTGTTACATATCTTCTTCAGAATTGATCTTTAAAATCAAATATCGCCACCGCAGAAGTTTTATCAATCCGTGTTTATATGGTAAGTGGTGTAGTGGAACTGGATGTAGGTTTCTCGAATATATTCAATAACGTATGCAACTACATTCTATCCGTATATATGTCTATATAAATATATATATATATATATATACACACATACATAAATGAATAAAAATATATTAATCTGATACATCTAGAGTTGCAACATTGCTAACGGCACATTTATATAATTTTGTTAATTTTTTTTCAATCAAAACATTTTTTATTACCTTATACACGAGGTACGTTATAACAATTTTAATAGATATTTTTTTTCTTAATATGTGTAATATTATGTAATGGATGACACAAATTTTACTAGCATTAATTAAAATGATTAAAAAAGTAATAATGCTTTGTAAACATTGTATAAATATTCGTAGTAAATATACCTTTTGCGCCTTATTTTAAAGAATCTTTCGTAATGAAAAAGAAATAAAATGCATAATTAAATTAAGCATCGGCTTAATGATCACAAAATCAAATGTACTTTTTCCAAAAAGGTGAGGATTTTAATATTTAATTCGAGTCTTTAAGACTAGTTACTTTCTAATAATAAACCGTAGATTTAATGATCGAAAGAAGAAACTTGGTATTATATAGGAAAATTTAGGATAATTGATTGGGACGGCGTGGAGAAAAAAAAACGAATTAAATATAAGCTCATTTTACAGAGGAATGCGTATATTATTCATTTATGTAGCTTAGATAGTAATCGGGAATAAAAGAAAGTAAATATTTCCATCAATTGTATAGAAATGGCTCGTATCTCTTAAGCGTGATTTGTATTTCGATTTTTGTTGAAAGCATCGATGTCATTTGACGACACTGGATTCTATGGAAAATGATGGACGGCAATTTGATTTAACGTTTTGCTTCGCAATCGCTTTGGCTTTATCGACGGTAGGCTTTAATAAAAAAAAAAAAAAAAAAAAAAAAAAAACTTGCGTCGTTCGAAGGAGACCAATATAAAAAATAATAAAAATCAGAGTAAAGATAGTTTTGAGCGCTAGCGAAAATTGTTCCGTATAATTGAGGGGTTTGTCGCGAGTCCTGCACTTTAAAACACTGGGATTCGCGAGGAGGAGCGAAAGGCGCAGAGTTGCAGAGGAGCAAACTCAAAGAGTCGTTTAATCGTTGCTCCGAAGGAGGAGGAAGGAAGAGGCCCTTGGCAAAAGCGCGGATTTGCATTCCGGCAACAAGCGAAGCGCAGGAAGTGAAGCGCGAGAAGGTTTCCGGCCGCTTCTCTCCGTTTGCGTATGGTTGTTCGCAGAGAGAGAGAGAGAGAGAGGAAGGAAGGTAAGGGAGAGGCAGGACAAGGGCGGCCGAGAGAAGAGCCAAGACTCACCTGCGACGAAGCCGAGGAGGAGGAGGAGGAGGCCGAGCCCCAGGGGCAGGAGCGCGAGGCTCTTCCGCATGCTGTTGGCCCGTCGGCGCACCGGGGGATCGTCGAGCTCGCGGGTCCCGAAGGCAGTGCCGGGGACTGGTCGAGCGCTCGAGTGCGAGCGACGGCTCTCGGCCAGGAATGCGCGCGCGGCCAGAGGAGGGAGGCCCCGGGCCGACGGCGCGTGTGCGCCTCGCTCGGGGAGCCCAAGTGCAAGGCCGCGCCGAGTCAGCGCCCGAGCCGGAAGGGACCTCGCGGCAACTCCGGAGTTTTCGCTGCCGAGGCGGAATTCGCCCCGCGGAATGCGGGCCACCGGCTCTTCCGCCCGGGACAGCCCCGCCTCCACCTCGGCTCTCCTCCTCGCTCTGTGCCCTTCGATGCTCCAACGAGTTGCCCTGGGCCTTACCTTTTTTCTTTTCTTTTCTTTTCTTTTCTTTTTTCCATCCTAAACTTACTCTCTACGTGGCAACGACTTTTCTACTACGGCCCGTGCATCTTTAAATTGCACTCGCCTTTTATTGTTTATTGCGTTTCAAAAATTGCCCAACCTTCCACTCATCCGATTCGGCAATCGTCTGTACCCTTTCTTTCGTCTACTTAAACAAATATTGATCTCGCCTAAGCCCCTTAATCATTGGCTAATTCGTATAGTTGGCCATGAATAAGTACCCGAGCCTCGATATACTTTTGTCGATGAATAATAGTTATCGGGCATCCGATTGGGATTTGCCTGACATTCAACTACGATGCAATAATTTAATTCCTAACGAAATAATTACGAATGCGTATCGCAAGAAGCCTCTGTTTTATCTAAATAGATTCGTAACATTTATTTGTTCTTTTGAGCATGAACATAGACGAAAGTTACTTCCATTCTATTCTTCTCTTCTTCTTATTTCTAGCCTTGCATGGTGTTCTTGGCGCATTTCTAGACAGAACGCTTTGTTCATTTTTATATATACCCACAAATGTGAAAAATATTGTCAACAAATTTTGTCAAAGGGTTTTTCATACGCGTAGCTTACGCACGTATATTCACTTTGTTAAGTATATTGCGAATCGCAGAATTTCGATAATAATTGGAATATTTGTAAAAAACAGTACGTGAATAATAATTCGTGTCAAAAAGCGCAAGAATCAATTTTTTTTAATAATTCATTGTTACTCTCTATAATTTACGATGTTTATTCATTACTTTGTATCATCTAATTAATATAGAATGACAAAAATATTAAGCTTGATTTTTGCGCTAGATTCAAAAACTTGCCGGTATTTTCATTGCAATTCTGCAAATTTTTATCATTAGGAGCTTTATGTTACTTTGATAAAGCAGGAGATTTCAATTTTACTTCACTTCGAAGAAAAAATGTCAAGTGAAAACTTCCGTAATTAATACGTAAATAAATCGCCGTCATTCTGCGAATAATCATTTATTTTCTTTTACTTACAATTTGCCAATTTCGATTTATTACACGTATATACAAATTGATAGATATTTTCAAATAATCGACTCCTTTATATTAAATTAATATTTATCAATATTTGTGTGTCCTTTTTGTGTATTAAATAATGCCTCAATAGATAAATTATCATTTTTATGCCCCAAAACGATAGAATGATTCGGTCTCTGGGTATAATAGAATAACATCGAGAGAAGACTCGAAAAAAACTTGTAAGTCAATTGATCAAGTCGCATTGGCGCTTACTTGGAATGTCTTAGTATATAGATTTTTTTTTTTATTATTCGCTCGCGATCTTTTGCAGTCTTCTTTATTTACATTGCCGAAAGTATTTCTAAGACTCAGTGCTACCTACCGCATTAAACTTGTTAATGTTAATATTTAAATATAAGGAATAGTAAACTGTTCGCAACTTAAAGAAGACAAAAAAGTAACAGAATTCAGTAAGGATTATTTTCCAAATTGTATAATAATATGATAGTATCGATAGTTTTATATTTTGTAAAACCTCTTCTTTCATTATAACACTATCATCGTGAATTTCTTTAGTGTAATATTTCTTGATGCTATTATATATATATATATATATAGCAATATTTTAGCCTTTCGAGTAAGCAACTCGGGAAAATATTACATAGTAATTTCACGAAATAACAAGATCTGTTGTTCGGAAGTAGGCAAAAAAAATTATACTTTAAACATGGTAAATAATACGTTGGGTAAGTTAAAATTAGCCGTTATAAATTTTGGCGAATGTAGGAACCTCTGTAAATTTCATTATAAATGAATAAACGAGGCTTCGATTATACATTTTATGACCAGCGGTATAAATATTTGAATTTAGGCCGCAAATAATTGAGGGTGTTTTAAATTTAATATCAGTAATGAAAGGCCTATTGTCCACTTTTTACCTGTAATTAATGGCCGAGTCATATCGCAGTATTGAAGTTGTAACGAATGTCAGTTTCCTGAAATCCATACTCCCTTTCGCGAAGTAGTAAAATTACATTTAATTAAATCCATCGGAGTTTCGCAGCAGATGTTCGACTTCTCCCTTCGTCTCTCTCTCTCTCTCTCTGTACGTATAAACACGCGCGTGCAGGCGCGCATCAAGCTGCAGCTACGCTTGTTGGGGCAAAAGGCTGCACAGGGGTGCGCCACCCTGTGTTTTACCCGTAGCGGGCCGAAAAATCAAAGAGACTGACAATTGAATTTGCGGTTACCGGACTCCCGAGGGCTGGCTTTAACGTCCCGCTCCGCAGGACCCGCCGCAAACTCTGCCGCATCGTTAACGTAGGCGGCAACAATGGAGAGGGATAATAATTAGCTAATTAAAATCTCGATTGGCTGCCCGGCTATTCATCGGAATCTAGCCCCGAAGCTCGGCCGCGCAACCCTTTGCCGGGGCCCCGGGCCGGGCATTGAGGGCCCAGCTCAGGGGGTCGGACTCGCTGGCCGAGCCGCGGGAATAATAGTGGGTGGGGCAGAAGAAATTCCCAACCGCGCCTCCCGGTGCAAGGCCAAAGGAAAACCAGGGCCATTGTTGGTCCGGTCCGAGGCACCTCCGGACCCTTCCCGCGTCCTTCTCCCGGCGCTAATCTTGAGCCGAGGCTCCTCTTATCTCTGGCTAGGGATTTCTTATTCCTTGGGTAGCTCTTATCTTTGTCAGCAGCTGTCTAAGCACGCGATAATTTAATACCGGCTGTGTATATTTTGAGCCCCTTAAAAATCAAATGCTCGCTCAACAACGGCTCGGGCTCGCTTTGCCACCGAGGCTCTTTCATTTATCTCTCCGTGCCTTTCTACGGATTCACTCCCCCTGAACGACTTACCAAGTTAGCTCTATCCAATGTTCTAATTCTAAGATCGAGCCAAGCTCTCAAATTTTACCTTAAATTGGCCCAACTGCCTATTGGCTCTCCCTTGCCTCCGATTTCCCTTCATAAACTTCCAATTTACCACAACGATTGTAACGATGATATTTTAAAACTGCTTAATATCCTGCAAATCCGTTTGATAAATAGATACTTTATTTATTCACGTTTCTGAATTAACGTCGATCATAGATTGGATTTAAATGTGAAAGTAGGTGTCGCCTGTTCCGATTTTTATACGAGACGCTTCAGGATTTTCTTTGCAACTTACAAGAAGCCAAATATAAGTGATGGTAGTAAAAGTCAAGGAGTCTTTTTCAAAAAGATTCTTTTAATCATTGCAAACCAACGCTTTTAACATCTATCAGTAGAGTATCTTAAGTAATAGTACAAATGGAAAAAGTACTCTTTAAATTATATATATATATATATGTATATATTTATTTAGTTTTATCAAAGGATAATTATCAGGCTATTATAGGAGTATAAAAATTATGCGATTATTTTATAGTGTTAACGTAAATCGGAGGAAGGCACGATTGGCGAAACTTTTGCAAACGACGAAAAAATAACCACAGACTCTAAGGCCATTGGTTTCAACGGATTATTGTTTTGTTTAATGCCGATATCCCGTAGAAACTCGGTGATTATATTCAGCAAAATAATAAGTTCGGCTGATTTAGCTGATCGTATCTTATTAACGTCGGGTCAAAGTGCAAATACTATTTTTACATACTTCACGTTTGTATTTTAGGAGCGAATGATTTATTGTTTGAAGTAATAGCCACGTATTGAAAATGTTTTTCCTACCGTCAAGCTTAAAAAGTCACATTGGCACAAGTGACCGAATTTCCTAAACAATAAATCATTTGGTCTCGAGATTATCGACGAGTCGAATTATCAATGAAATCGATTGATCTACCTTGAAAAATATGCTTCCCGAAATTGTGGACGGTTAAAGGAATGTAAATAAAAATACCATTGTATACGATTTGTAAACAAATCGCGATCCGATTCATTGCCTTTGTCTGTACTTATTACATAGAATGAAAAATAATCGGATTCTTAAATTAATTGTATAATTTAACGCGTGCGAGTTGAAGAAATGCCCATTTTATCCACGGGGGCTTTATCATAATGTCGCATTGTACGAGTCGCAGGTGGATACCGTGTCGAAAAATGATACAGTAGGATAGAAATTGTAAATATTTTCCAAGAGCATACAATTGTATGCCAAGAATCGCTATAAAATTATAGTTATTATCTCTTATTGCAGATGTCTTAAGTAGTTTTCAGGCTTACGCGATAGAAATACATTTAGCAGCCCCTTTTGTATGTAATTTTTTTTACAAACCCTTTAACAATTGAAATAGACCAGAAGTTCGCTATGCTCATGAAAAAAAAAAAAAAACATTATTGCTTTTAGCACGACTTATTCCTATACAAGCCTATAAAGTCAATTAAACTTTAGATATTAAAGATGCATTGGTCGGGGGATGGCATTTTTTCAGTTGGTAGAATGGACCGAAAGGACGCCTAAATCTGTTTTGTGGATGGCTTGCGTACATTGCATTGTATTTAATATTGAAATCATAAAAGCCTTACGTATTTTGTTTGGCAAGAACCTTTAACAAACTAGCCGATTTCAAAGAAAAGCCATACGAGAATCAACGCGGTTTTCTTTTTTTATCCACGAGCTAAGTAAAATTCACCAAAGCACAAGCACTCGATATCTACAACGAAGGCATAACATTCGAGCACGTTTTGAATCGTGATTTCTCTCAAGGTGATAACGTTATTTTATGCCTCGCACCTGCAGCGATGACTTTTAATCCGGCCAATCGGATTCGATTATTAAAGCCAAAGCATATAGATCTCCCTCGTTCGTAGTCTAAAACAATGCGATCTAAGGCCCAGAATAAATTAACAGCGGGCCCACGGGTAGAGGGTTGAACAACGGTGGACGAATCAAGGCCATTCCATTAACGGCCTTTGGAACTCCGACCAACGCTAAAGGGTCTGCCGAGCGAGGGTGAGATCACCTTTGAAATCGCACCAGATGAAGTTAAAACACTTATCGAAACACAAAAGCCATCCGCGTTCGAGCGCGCGGCTCTGAGTCATTTATATTTTTAGCGAAACCGAGCCGATCGATTCAACAAGGCGCGATAAGATTGTATGAATTTCCTATAAAACGGCGAAAGATACGCCGTTTCTTGGCTTTCGTATAATAAAGCACATCATCCGCGTCAGTCATGCCTGAGGCCTACCACCTCATTATCTATATACACACACACACATATATATATACATATACAGATATATGTATGTATATATAAAAATGCACGCATAGTGCTGGGCTTTCAAATATCGCGAGGCCAGTTTCAACACGAGCGCTGTTGCTGCAAACTGTGTAAAATGTGTGAGTTTCTCGAAGCAAACGTTGTTTTTAAAATATTCGGTCCCTGTTATTGAGGCCACTGATAGTTCAAGTTAAACAATTTTTGCTACTTGGGTAACTCGATTCTCGGCTATTGCTTCGGCATAGTAACGAGACCATCCGTAAATAACAAAACGATGCATCGAGCCAGCCTGCGAATGCTCAAAATTATTTAAAAACCCTCGCTCTCGATACCTTGGCTCGAGGATTTATTATTGAATGCCAACAATGTCGGTGTCGGTCAAGTTAAACAAGCTGCCTCGAATTGAAAATAAGCGCTCCTCGCGAAAGTAAAATAAGAAAATAAAGGAAGTCAAATCGCGAATTTGAGTACGTGTGTAGGCAATTTATAAATATTGAGAGCAAACGCGACGGACTACTGTTGGTTTGTACAAGAAATTTAATAATCAACCTGAAATATTCGAAGGCTAATAATACGTACGCGAGAGAGCACAGCGTTTACAATTGCGATATTTTTTTAAATAAGAATCCCGACGATTGTGAGCGCGTTTATCCAGAAAGTGCCCCTACTTGGAATATCTGTCTTGATCGAGCGGATAGCCTCGATGTACTTTAAAATTGTCAATTTGTAAAAATCGGAGCTTCGTCAATATTGGTTCCCTAGAGTCACGACTCTGCGACGCATTCGGCAAAGAAAGAAGAAGAAAAAAGAAGAAAGGAGAGACGAGCCGACGGGAAGGAGTCAGAGTTTCCTCTTGCCGTATTCTTAATGCAATGCTTTGGCAGCTCGGACTGGGCCCACACTTGGACGCTGAGTTCGCGAAGCTGAGCAGGAACGGGGATTTTTTTGTTTTGTTTTTTTTTTTTGGAGGAGCTATCGGGGTCATAAGAAATCTCAAGAGCGCTTACTTCTATCAGCTTCAAAGTTTTAATCTTTGTTTATCAAATATTTTACAATTGTACATTTTTTATTTTGCATAAAACAAGCATACTCGCAATTGTTACAAATGTTAGCATTTCGTTTACAAATGTGTTTTCCCCATGCACGAGCGACAATTATCGAAGGGGACGCCGCTTACGATGCAATTGGCCGATCGTTGGCTGGATCCGCGGACAAATCGGAGCAACGCTTAGACTTTAGTCGACACTTATTTACACGATTTAAAAATGGATGGTTGCCTCATTAAAATCTGCGTTCGCTTTACAAAGTAAGAAGGGCGTCGATCGCATTCGTGGAGCGCCTCGTTGGGGCTCGCTTTTTCATTACCTCCGGATAGTTGCGGAGCCGCTGTGAGCTCGCATCGAGGCAGGATTCACCTCCTGCCGCTATCCTGAGCGGCCTTTCATTGATCCACGCGCGGAACAAAGTCCCTTTGGAGGGCAATCGATCGCCTTCGGCCCGGGGCTCGTGACATGGAAAGGGGTCTGTCATTTAGTAAAAGGGGCGGGGCGGGGGGACTAAGATAACTTTTAAACGCGCAAAAACAATCGTAGGACATTCGTAAACAACTACTCACAGCTTTTAAGCGACAAAGCACCCTAAAAATTTCCCTCTGCGCTCCTTACGTTTGCTTTTATTTTAGTTGAAGTTTGGTCAAGCTAAGCGCGTCGTTTTATTAAAACGGTTTACTAAGTCTATTATAACGCGGGGTCGGCGCATGTGCATGTGTGTTTTGTGTGCGCGCGTGTATTGTGTATGGGTGTGGGTGTGTGTTTGGGTGGGTGTATGATGAAACCGAAGAAAAAAGAGCCTTTAAATTGCATCTCACTCATGCCAACGCAAAGTCCTCCAAAATTGTACTCACTTCGGTTATAATAAATTTGTCTTTGCCAGAACAATTCCCGAATAATAATAATAATAATAATAATATATGTACACACATTTATAATACGCATCTATGCGAATAACGTGCAATTCGAGCACTTTCCTCGTGCACAACTCATCAATGCATGGTATTCGTCGTTAATGCTCCTGCCTTTTTATAAAATATCGTGGATCGTGGTATATCGACTCGCTAAGATTTATACAACATGTATATGAAACACGCACATCTATCAAAATCCAAAAATATGTCTTATATTACATTTATCTTCCTCTCTATCTCTATCTCTCTCTCTCTCTCCTCTCTCTCCCTCCCCCTCCCTCTGGCTACGCTTCACTTACGCTGCGGTCATACGCCTGTTCTGTTTTATCTTAACAATTTTTTCAACAGTACGTATTCAGTTAATCGATTATGCTACAGATACATTTATTTCTATGAAGGTAATTTTTTTATTCAGTTCAGTTCCTTGTTTCTTTATATCACCTGTTGCAGAGCTGAAAAATGAAAGCAGGACAATAATTAGCAATCCAAATGAGGACGACAGCCTTCCTTCGCCGTTAAACATCGTAGCCGGGCGAGTTACTGAATAACTCGAGCCATCGAAGAAAAATTAAATAAATATACATACATACATACATACATACATACATACATATATATATATATATATATATTTATTTATTTAGCATACATAAGCCATTCTCAGCTCTCGAGCAAGCCTCAACGTTAGGATCGTCTTTCCCACTTCCCTCCCCCCTTCCCCGCAAAGCTTTGGCAACTACATTACATAATGTGAACAAGGCAAATCGGTTATCCGAAATGATACGTTTGGAAAATGGACAAAACAAGTATCTTAATTGACAGAACGCAACTGTTTCGTTCGATCTCTAAACGAACGACGTCGAATTTTGACTCTTCATTCGCGAGGAGACGGACATCGTCGTTCCGACCCCATTCATTTTTCAGATACATTTTAGATTTAAGACTTAGGCTTCGATTGTCACACTTGCACAATGTTGTCTCGCACATCGTGTCAAACTTTTAATATTTCAATATGCATTCGGCTTTTGATACGAATTATTTGCCTAACATTTATTTTAAATACCGTCTAGTTAGCTTTATACGCCATTTTTTATACACTACAACAAAATTTTCAACCATTGCGAATCAGTTTAGTTTTAGAGGATTCCTAATCGAATCAGAGGTACTCCATACCGTTGATCGAGGTTTTTATTCTAATATGTACTTGGAAAATTATGCGTACACAGTTCACTAAAATAAAGTCTAAATCTTAAATTTAGAACTTTGAAATCGGATTTTTTTTCCTTTTTCTTTTTTTTTTTTTTCCTTTTTTTTTGTTACTCAAACGTTAATCAAATATTGTTTTATACTATTTGTTACCATTCTTCCGTCAAAGTTTTTATTTTAACTTTAGCAAAACTTTTCTGTATGTACAAAGTAAATCCTGATGCTAATAAAGAACAAATAGTTAATTTACGCTAAGGAAATCATCTCGACGGATCAATTGTCAATGCCGAGATGTATTAACATATTAGCTTGACTAAATTTAGTATATACGTAGAATTCTTTTCAACTGCAGGCGTCTATTCGCATGCATTATTTATGAAAGAAAATAATATCATAAATAAAGGCTATTGTTGGGGGAGCGTAAAAATTTTAATAATTTTTAATTCCCTTCACCTACATTGGTACATTGACGCAATACAATGTCGTCGTAACAAGTTTGAACGTCTTAAATTAAAGGAATACTTCCTCTATTTTTCCCCTCTACAATCGAGGCATTCATTAGCTACAATAAATTAGAATTTATGAAGAAACAAATGTAAAAAATCATTTCATTCACGGATGTCAATTAACTAAATTTTTACTTATGTCTGTTATTTTGGTCTCTTTAGTTACAATAATTCTCGGAGTTGATAATGATGGTTTGACAAAGTTTTAAAAATTTATAAAGAATAGTATAAAACATGTTTAACATTTTCTTTTAGATGAAAGATGTGTGCTTTTATCTCTTTAATAAATACTAAGACGTTGCTTGAACTAGAATAAATACAATATTTTATTTAACTTAGTTACTCGTGCTATGTTCACACCCATATATATATATATATATATATATATATATATACATATACATATATAAAAAACATTAAAATACATTCTTAAAAAAAAAAGTAGAATAATTTGAGAAACATATAATTTTGTTCTTACATTTAAGAATTAAAAAATTTAATTAGTAGTACTTATCTCCTAGAATTCACCTTTCTTTTAACGTTCAATTTTTACCATTATAATCCTTAAGAGCCAAAACCCATATAAAATTTATGAATTTAAATATTAATCGTGTTGTTCTTTTACAAATGTCTAATGTATAGGTATATACATTATTAATCATGCTCTATAGATTTGCAAAGCTAATCAATCTTCGTATTTCAAAATTTCGTTTACGTTAGAGCTTGCTATGCTTGAATTACCTGATTTTCACGAAAAATTTCCATACCTATTGCGCAAATAATTTCTTTTTAAGAAAGCGTCTGTTTGATTTATTTTTCGAAAGTTGAGGGTAACGATTCGTTAAAATAAGTTATAATAATACGACTGCACGATTGGAATATACGATTACTATTCAAAAAATATATATTAACGGGCCCACTGAATATATACACACATATTCGATTAGCAACTAAAATGTAATAAAATAATAAAAAAAAAAAAAAAAAAAACAAGGATAGAGTAAATAAATATATACATTTGTATAATAATCGTTGGCCAGTGTATCTATTCGTTGTTTCTATGCACAATTAACGTAAAAAGCGATCGAAGCGGCTTAACGGGAAGAGTCGGGGCGGCAAGGGGGGCGGTAGGGGAGGAGGAGGAGGAGGTGGCGAGAAGTAAATTAACGACCGCTCCAAGAGAGGCGGGTGGTACGCGTTTTAGGGCACGGAAGAGATCGATCCTCGACAAGTAGGACAAGGCAAGGACAAATGGCTCGACTCCGAGAGCTCGCGCGAGCAAAGATTCTTAGGAGCGGCGACTCCTTTCTCGCGTCCGGGATACGCGCGGCCCTCGGCCCTCGGCTCTAGCCCCAACAATTGCCGCGATAGTCAACCGACGCTGCGACGATCGAGCCTCCCCGCTGCCTTTTCCGATTTTCCTCGGCTTCCCGTAGAGGCGCGAGGAGTTTGCACGCGGACCGATCGGCCAGCGGCTCGATAAGATCGGAGGCCTCCCCGCCCCTCCCCGCCCCCCAATTGTAAAAGCGAGAGCCTCTCCCGCCGATTAGGAAGTCCGCGGCGAGTCCTCGAGACGAGCCCGCAATCCATACGATGAAAGCAACCACAATAATAGCAATAATATGCTAATAACGATAATTTCGACTTTAGCATCCGAACTAATGTAGATTGCGAGGACGATCGTCCGCGCGTTACTCGTCCGATATCCTTACCGAGTTTTAAAGTCGGATTCGTAGGCTGGCGATCGATCGATCCCCCCCCCTCGTCCCACGAGCCATCATCTTTCTTATTTAATAAGAGCGTTGGCTTAAATTAATTCACCACGTGTACAGGTTTAATATAAATGTGTGTGTGTGCGCGCGCGCGCGTAAACACAAGTTTATGCATACCCACGCACACACGCGCACGCGTATATTTACATCTTAGGCATTTTTCAATATTGTTGCGCTCGGGGACAAAGATCAAGGAGGAAGGAAAAATGGAAAAAATTAATAATAATAATAATAATAATAATATTAATATCACGATAGTGCTGAATAAATGTATTTAAATAGTAAGGTAAACTCGATCGAAGGATTACGTAATTAATTCTTAAAATTGTGTATTAATGTAAGAAGGAAAAGTCCCTTTTCACCGTTGTTAAATATAAATATTTGCGATTAGTTTTCATTAAACCTCTTATACATTTATATGTATATATTTCTATATATATATATATATATATATATATATATATTATTAGTTATTTTCAGCATTACAATTATAATGCGTATTCTAATAAGGAGAAAAAGAGCAGTGAATAATTTAACAAGAATCATTAGCTTTATTATAAAACCAAGAGCACACAAGTGATGTTAATGGGAAACGCGACTCGCCTGAAAACCTCACGGGAAGCGCGTTTCTACACAATCTGCAAACGAGGTCGCGAGACCTTTTCACGAGCTAAGCCAAATCTCCGTCTAAGCGGTTAGTTCGAATAAGATTTTCTCCATATAAATTCACCTACTATAATTTTTTTTTGTTTAAGACATATTACGACGATTTTTGTATTTACCATAACCACAGTTCAGTCCCATGTACGTCATCGAAGATTACATCTACCGACATTTTAGGCACTACTCCTAGCCTAACGAATGTAAAAAAAATTAATAAGGATCTCACACACTCACACTCCCACGCAAACACATACACGCGCGCGCGCGCGCGCAAATGCTAATTCCAGTTAAAAATAATGGGCTGCGTTGTCCCTTCAAACTTAAAGTATACGCGATACAATGCATACGCGTACAGTACATAATATATATATATATATATATACATACACATATATATATATGCGATTTGTTTTTCCACTTGACGAGCATACAATTGCACGCGCGCAATCAATAAAAGTGACACATTTTTCTATTTATCAGTGTTTTCTTTCTCTCGAACGCCATCGTAAACACATCTAGATATCAATGAATTTACGTGCAAAAGATTTTCCTTTTTCGCCTCTAGCTCACAATCATTTGAGTTTTAAAGCCCTTGCAACGAAATAATGTAAAAAAAGATGGTTGAAAATTACGTCCCATTGGGTCGTAATTAAATGCCCCCCTTTTCATTCCCTATTCCGTTGATGCATCTCAAAAGATATTCAAAATGATTATAATTATGTGCAATATGTATATATATACATATATATAAATATATATATACATATGTTTGGCTATTTCGTCCTGCTGATTTATATACAATTTACCAAAATATTATAATTGTTGATTATTGATTAACGATCCGTTCGTTTCGGTAATTTATCACAACGCACTTTAATTTCAACTAGAATGAGCAGTGGACTCTCTTGCATCCGTGTCAAGTTGTGTCCGATTTAGAAGAGTGAGCCTTTGATTGGTAATAAAAATCTTAACGAGTTTCCAAATTATGATATTCATTGAACGAGTTGAAATTCAATGCTGAACTGCAATTGTAATAATTAAGCCCGTTATACGTCATTCATTGGTTAATCGAGCACCGATCCACAAGCGACTGAAGCCAGCACTAAAATCCGACTTATTATTAATTATTTATATCACTGAATGCAATCTTCGAAAGCAATGTGCCTTAACATCATGCACACATAAGCCCCTGGCCATATGGGCGTACTATACGTGGAATTTAACGATACGACTAACGGTACACCAGTTCGACACTTTTGTCATTATGGTACAATAAGTACGTATAGAAATTGAAATCAATGGTAAAATCCTTTAAAAAAAAAAGAAAAAAAAAAAACAATTTCGATGTGTGTATAACCTTTTAACACCCGCAATCGATCAAAATCATCGAGTAATTTGGCGCAGCTGCTTTGCTTTTTTCTTCTGTTTTTTTTTCTCTCCTCAACATACCGTAAAAGAAATCGTATACTCCATATAAATAGGATTTTTTTTTCAATCGTTTATTTGATGCATTACTTTAATTTTTTCCTATTATATTAACCGCGATGGTACAATATAATGGTTAACTATTAAACAGGCACATAAACGTGGTTAGATAGATATCGGACAGTGTAATGCGATGGTACACATCGGTACAAGTACTTTGTATTTTAATTAAATTGATCGTAGCGTTTAGGTGGGTAATACTTTTTTGCTTTCGTAAGATTATTATTTTTAGAAATAGAAATGTATCCTTCACTACTCAACGAACTAAATCCAATAGCAAAGATTGGCCAAATACAACTAACACTTTCATCGCGAAATATATATATATATATATTCTTTCGTGCTTGAAGAGTAATTTAAAAAAAAAAAAAAAATCAAAATTTCCCCAATTGAGTCGTATCATCGGATTGGAATTTAAATTTACACCGTAGGGAACGCATGCGTTCAGCTTGTTATTATCGTTTCTATTTATGAATAATTCATAACCGTTATCAGGCATTATCATTAATTGCTTATTATCGAGTAAAGGATTCCTTAATTCTTAAAACTCTACCATCAAATCGAATACGCTTAATTATGACCTTCGGCCGGCGACATTCGACGTTGACGATGTCCACCAACTAAAGGGCCTGCAGAATTCTAAGCTGCAGGTGCTGCTGCTCAAGGATCACAGAACGAGATCGCCACACTAATTGCTTGGACCTTTCTTCCTTTTTTTTATTTATTTTTTATTCTTTATGAATTGAAATTTGCATTAAATCTCAAAGGTTATTATCGAAAAAGGCCCCAGAGACGATGGCTCGAACTCCAGGTGAATTTATCATCAGCAGCGGCGATCGATCATAAGCTCGGCAAGCGTTTGATTAATAGTGGACGAGATGAGTTGGAAAATCCGTCCTCACTGAGTCGTTCCCGTTCTTATCGTTTGAAATCACCGCTAGAAAGATCGGATCTTTTATTGGGAAGTCCTTTGCGCGAGCGCCGCGAATATTGATAATTCCTCGCCCATTTCCGTTACCGCTCGAAAGATCTGTTACCTTGATAAAGAATTGCACGTAATTTCCTGGATCTAAAAGCCATTTCGCGAATAGACTTCTCGACGGGGACCACACGGGCCTGCGGTTTTTTCCAGCCTATTAATGACTTCCTTATTTCGCGGTAATGATTTAGTTGTTGAATCGTATCAATGGTACTCGTTGCTCCATTTTCTTTCTTATAATTTTCAAACTTCTTACTCGAAAATTCGATCGAGTGAGTATTTTGTCCGCTGTTTCTTATTCCCCGTCGAGAGATGGTCGAAAATCACGCCATCCTTTATTAAGCGACGAATCTCCAATGTTGGCGCTCTATTTATCGATAAAGCAATTGGCTAAGTTTCGAGCTACTCGCCGTTGTAAGTGATAAATTTTTCCGGAGCTCAAGCCATCGTCTCTTACTACCTCGACAAGTTTTCAATCTTCAAAATTTAATAATATAATTTTAATTCACAAGAGCGCCTCGGCGCGCTAAACTATTTCCGTAGTTTTTAATCCCGACAACAGCGGCACTCGCGGCTTAAGAATGTCGCGAGCCCACAAGCGATCTCCACCATATAAAATCGAATACGCTAAACGTGACCTTAGGTCGATATCACTCGACTAAACATGTCAATCCCTATTTAATAATTTATTTATTTGTGTACTTTTATCACAATGTGACAGCGTGTAAATATTTTCGTCTTAATTAGAATAATATGTGTATAAATGTTTCCGAGCAGAATCTCCAATAAACTAAGAGAATACAAGTAATTGAAGAAGAGTCGTGCACTGTCGTATCGTCGTCTGTTTATGTGTTAAATTTAAGATCCTTCGAAATCATCCTTTTGGCGTTAAGAAAAAGTCTCGGAACGTAAATGGCTCGACAAGACCTCCGTAAAAAAAAAGAAAAGAAAAAAAAGAGACGGCAACGTTTTCTATTTTCATCTCGAAAGCTCAATCGTGCTCTTGAGCAATCGACAATCTTATAAGAAAGAGCGCGATACAATCACAAAATCTTCATTTGAAAACACATAAATTACAGTTACATTATTTATAAATAGTCGTGTACTAGAGCGTATATGTGTGTTTCAATATATAAAAAAGTATTGTTTATACTTGGTTTGGTTGGAGCAACCACGCGCAATTGATTATTCCGCCCGTCACAATTGAAAAAATTCTTTAGAATTCGGAAATTCGTCGTCAACATACATTATTAATGCTCAACAATGATAGAGAACATGGAACTGTTACCGCGTGCGTTTTTTGTCGTTTTGTTATCTTTTTTAGTAAAAAGCGAGCAACATCCGAGATAATATGATGGCGGTAGAAATCTTATGTACAATATATGAAACGGAATACCGCTTAAGTGAGATGTTAGATAAATTCCTTTTAGTCGTGTAAACTATCGTCCGCTTATTCTACGTAACTCGTGGCCCAAGACTCCACGCAGCGCTACGCTAATCGAATAAAAATGGAACAAAGCCACCGAGAAGAAGGGAAAAAAATTAATACGACCGCGTGTAAAGCATTTGATTTTGTAGAAATCTTTTTTGACATAGCTTTTAAAATTTACCCATGACTAAATACATTATATAAATTACACATTTAAATAAGTATAGGCTAAATTTAGTTTATTTGAAGTACAACTAGAGGAAAAGTAATATTATACCGGAGGATGTAATATTATCGGTGCGACCATAATGTTAAATGATCAGAGAAACCAAAATCAACTCACTAAAGTAACGAGTTTTTCAAGAATGACTTATTATGCCTCACATTGATCCCCTATTTACAAATATGACGAAACAACGGTACAGTAACAACAAAAATTAATTACATAATAATAGTTGTGATTCGAATGATAATACAGTAAAAGTCGCAAGCGTAGCGACGACCGAGCTTAAATAGATTTAATACACACTAAATGAATAATAGTTTACAATGATTAATGAAAAAACTGAAGAAATAAATAGTTATTTCTATATCCTTATATCGATAATTATTCTTTGTCTTCTTTTCTCATTCATTTTCTATGTCTCTCTAACTCTAATTCTACCCCCTATGCCTCTTGTATAACATGTACACTATATACGAAGAAGAGCGTGAAAAACAATTAAAAGTGATAATTACGTGAGCCGTAAGCTTTCGTTTTTAATTCCGATGATGACCGTTGATAAAAAAAAAAAAAGAAAAAGAAAAAAAAAGTAAATTACAATACGAGTGTCGATGGGATAAGAATAACAAGAATTCTAACTAAATAAATCATACCTGTATGATCATTAAAAAAAGACTTTCTCATTTATAAATAAATATAAGCTAGGAAGACATCGTCAGTGCCTTCTGTAAATGTGTTTACAATAAAGTCAATGAGAAGGGGAGCCTCGAGAAGTTTATCGCGAGGTGTGCCTTCGTTTGTTAAACTATTCCGGGAGCCCATCAGTTGATCGAAATTTTATCTACGTGCCTAAAACGAAATATATTAAACGATAGAATTATTAACTTTTCTCTCCGCTTTACTTTAAACTTAAAATCATGTTAAAATACGAACTCTAAAATAACTGTGGGCGCGCGCTAATCAAACGGGCGCTCGAGCGCACACAAACCGCACCCACCCGTTTATACACACGTACATACATATACATATACATACACACACACACACACACATATATACATATATATAATATTATAATCATGATACCATCAAATGCAAACTTGCACGTACATCGGTACTTTATACATACGTATATATATATATATATGTGTGTATACACACACACCCGCGCGCGCGCGCGCATACATATACATACATGTATGTATATCAACACACGCATACGTATATACATATACATATACATGTACATATACTTCGTACAGTCAATGACAATTTGTAGCAGTGTATATTTCAATCGCTGTCGATTTGATCAGATACTTCTCGATCGATAAAGTACGATTCTTATTCGATTATTCGTTCACTACTCGTGATGGAATTTCGATTAAACTGCTCGATGCTTTGCCCCAGCGATTTTCTGCGTGCATTCACTTCTGTTGCATGGAAAATCGCCGTAGGCATTAAAAAATATGCTCCTTTTTTTCTTTCCGGTGATCGTAATAGCTTACGAGAAAAACAAATGTATATAATATTTATCAATTTTTTTACATTTTCAATTCTTTAACATTTATAATCTGTTTGCACACATAACTTTTGTTTGTTTTTTCTGTTTTTTTTTTTGCCTTTTATATAACCTAGTTTTATTACTTAGCAGTCGCACTACAATTAATTATTATCTTGGGAAAGCATTGCGAAGCACAGCGGAAAAATCTTTCAGAGCTGACCTTGAATAAATATATAAGGCTCTCCCTTAAATACGGATGCAATGATTTTACGTTCGCCGTAAGGTTTGCCGAGAGGCTTATCGAATCGTTTTCGCGCGAACTGCGCGGCGTATTTGACACATGGAACAAACGCGAAATGAAAGTTATGCGCGAATAGAGGCAGTGAATGGTATGTCAACAAATGATCCTTTCAGTTGTTCCCTCGGGACGGATTATCAATTCATAATTTTACATAAGTCGTCAATACTTTCTTTTAATTTCACTTTGATTTCACTTTAAGAGGAACACATTGTAATCCGAAGGAAAGAGTTCCGCAAGCAGTTCGCACGTAATCGATTGGCGCGCGTGTCTTTATGTACATAAATTAAAATCACAACCTTTTCTCTTTAGCCACGGGATCGTGCGATCGGAATTCATTCAATTTTTTTTTCTTCCTTTTTTTTCAATTGGGGTGGAGGGGTGGAGGGGTGGGAAGGCTCGGATTATAATAAAGATAAAAATTCAGGGCTTCTTCCGCAGTGCTTCGCGCGCCCCATATCAATTATTCACCACAACTAATAATTAAACTTCGAAGAAAACCCACACAAGACTTGGATAATAAAAAGAGCAGAAGATGGTTCGTGGATAAAAAGAACAAGAGAGAGAAGAAGAAGAAAAAAAAGAAAAAAAAAATGCGCTCGAATGGTTAAAAGTGTTTTTTTTTTTCCCCTAAGTAAGAGTTCATCGTAATGTATAGCCGATTCGAGGATGAAAGGACAGCAATTGTTGTTGTTGTTGTCGGGCCATTGAGTATCGGCTACGCCAGTGGCCGTTAATTAAATTACACATGTATAAAAATAAGACGATTCGATTTGAAAATAAATAATCGCTACGAGTGTGATCGTTTACAGTGAGCTATTTTTGTCGTTAAATAATAATAATAAAGTCAAACGCATCGCTTGGTCATTAGGCGTCGAGGAGGCAATTGCAAAATCACATGTTGCAATAGCGCTGAGAAATGAGATGTCGAGACGCGAGATCCGATGAAATGATATAATACGATAAAGATGATAAGGACGCGTGCGACGGGCATAGGTTTTGCGCGTCTGGTCGTTCGACGCGGGTCCACGGGACTTGTCGGAAGCGTTGGCGGCGCCAGGCGAGCGCCGGAATCGGGGTGGGTGATCGTCGTCGGCCGAGGGGACGGTGGACGAGGGAGCTGCTCCGTCCGTGTGCGTGCGAGGGAGAGGATGCGGCGGTATGAGGGGCGGGGGAGGGAGTATTCGCGGAGCCTCCGCCGCGTCCGTCCTACTCGGTGAACCAGAGCCCGGACTGGTACTGGTGCTTGGCCGGTGAGAGGGGCGCGAGCCCGTAGACCGCAGTAGGCTGCATGTGGGCCGGAAGCGGGTGGGCCGCATGGGAGGCGAGCAGGGGCCTCGCCGAGCTGTGATGGGCCGGGGGCGGGAGCGCCCGACTAGAATCGTACAACGTTAGCGGGGACGAGCTGCAAAAGTTAAAAGGCACATTTGCCAGAGTTAGACGTGGCTACTGTCCCTGGCCACCGGCCTCCCTCCCTCCCTCCTTACCCTACCAATCGACTTATCTCTACTCCTTGTCGTTAACCGACTGGCCGTGGGCTCGCTGCTGCTGGCCAACCGACCCTGCGAGTCCACGGCCTCGCTCGCCGCTCTCGTGGCTTTACTACCTCGAGCCCGTCGCTTCCCCCTTACCGATTGGCCCTTTTTAACCTACCATCTTTAACGATGCCGAGTCGGCTTTTCTTTTCAAGAGCCTCTACTTTGCTCCCTTGGCCGTTCGTATCCCACCCTCTGTAGCGTATATTCGTCTATGCACGTATGCGATCAACTTTACCATCCCCATAAAATGTCGGCAATTCACCGCGTACATACGTACATACATAAATACACGTGTAGGCATTTGGATACTCTTTTAAATGTCTCTTTCACTTTACTCTCCGGAATTACGAAACATTTTTAATAAACTTCTCCAGTCATGCTCGGGATTTTTCATCCATGCTTGTTTTGTTACGCAATCCACGTGTGTCTAAAGATTACCAGTGTCAATTGTAAAACAGAGAAATGATTTTAAAAAAGTATAAATATTGAATTAAAAGCCGAATTAACGTTGCATTAAAAAGACGCTGGTAGCAATAATAATAATAATTAATGCGCTACTCAATCAAGATACGCGAAATGACTATATATAACTTTCAAAATGTACCTGGTCATTAAATCATACATGTTGCATTATATAAGCCGCACTTGCTAGGATAGAAAGTTAACGTAAAATAAGATTTCCAACGAGACATCAAAGAATAAAGTTATTAATTACAAAAATACGAGAGCATGGAAAAACGATAAAACAATCTAAAAATAGTCTCATACAATAGTAGCGATACAAAAGCTTTATATTGAAAAATAATGTTTTAACGTTTTTACACAAAATAATCAACATTTCTCTTCTATGATGTCTTTGGATAAATATATAAAATTACTGTATAATTTATTTTATTAGCAATAATATTTACTGTACAGATAATACCAAATTTAAAAAGATATTCGTCAATTGGCAAATAAAGAGCCTAAACGTTAAAGAGATACACCCACCATTTAAAATCATTATAAATAAATCATTATATCTTTATGATTTGGTGAATCAGAGTTTAGCAATTTATTTTACGTATAATGAAAAATAGCTTCTCCAGCCTTTGTGAAAACTTTTAAACAAACATTAAATACAGAATGGAAAATCTGTAAGGAGAAATTTTTTACACGACTGTCGATAAAATACGAAAAAGTAAAAAATCATAGAACGAACTAATCATCGACTTAATTAGCGAGAGTAAAAAGTTCATTGATTGAATTGACGCTAAGAAATGAGAGTAACGGCCGTAGAAGCTGTAGTTGTTCGTATGGATCGTGGACAGATGATGGATGTTCAACTGGGGCGGGCGGGGGGGGATAAAGGGATGCGGGCTGATATCCGGAAAAAGGAAACAGTCGGATAATACTTGGGGGAATGGATCGGGGCGAAGGGAGTCGAGCACTACGATCCAATTGACGATGGTACAAAATAATAATAACAACACTAATAACGCTAATGCTAATACCAATGATAATAATACTAATGCTAATGACAATAACGATAATAATAATAATAATGACAATGACAATGACAATGACAATGACAATGACAATGACAATGACAATAATAATAATAATGCTAAAAGTAAGTAAGTAATAAAAATTGGTACACACGTGCATGCATCAACTAGATGTCTAGGTACCCACCCGGGTGTGAATCCCTGGTAGGTGGGCACTTGCTGCTGCTGGATGCCGTTGGGGGGCTGGCTCGGGGCGGCGGTGACGTAGACCGGCGGGGGCACCGGGTGGGCCCTCGGCCGGACCGCGTGGGCGTACTCCTGGTAGAGGGGCTGCCCGAGGTGCTGGGCCCCGGCGGCGATCATGGCCCCGGCCGCGGTGGGGCTGCGGCCCCCGGGGCCCACGACGCCCCCGGCGCCCCCTACGCCCCCGCTGCCGACGCTCCCGCTGCCGACGGCGACCCCGGGCCCCGAGGCCACGACCCCGGAGCCCACGGGGCTCAGGTGGTGGCCGTGGTGGCCGTGGCCCACGTGCCCGTGGCCGCTTACCCCGTGGCTCGGGTGGACCCCGGAGCTGCTCACGACCTGGCCCTGCCTGAAAGTCCACTCGCCTTTAGAACCGAGCCTTCTCCCTTTTACTTTATCCCTCCCTCCCTCCCTCCCGCCCTCGTTGGGCTTCTTCTCGTCGACATATTGCGCGAGTTTTTTTTTATCAAATTTCTATTGCTCCCTCGAGCGAGAGGCGCATTGCCAGGCATAACTGAGGAGATGGATGAGTCGCGTTATCATACGCGCGTCAAGGTCGCTGTAAGCTCGCGAATAATTTTGAAAAGATCGGCCCAAAGACACGATTATCTGGGGGGAAATTCTATTTAGCCCAGGGTGCGATTCCATAAGCGAGAAACTCTTTCAAGGTTAGCGCCTCGAAGTACCGATGAATAAGAGATATTTTATTGCGCGGAGACGAGGATTAGCCAAAAGTGTGGCCTCCTGGCCAAGTGCGAATCGCCATTTTACCTGTACTGATGCACGGGGTTAGCAACAGCCCATTTTTGATGGTCTCTCGAGTGCGCAGCCGGTGGTTGTACGTACTCGTGTTTATATTCCGCCCTTTTAGTAGGCCACGAGACGCGCTTGTCGGCCCCGGTCGTGTAGACGATGTGCTGCTCCAATAAATGCGGTTGCGCGCTGCTCGTTGTTACATACTGCAAGAAGTAGTCATGCATATCATAGCCGTCATCCTAGAAAAATAATACCGACCAAACGACATTACTAAATGACATCCAAGGATACGAGAACAATTGCCAGCCATTTGAAGGGTTTTCTTTCTTTCTGTTTCGTTTTTTTTTCTTTTGTTTGTTTGCTTGTTTAAATTTCCCGCGATTTGCGCGAGCAATGAGAGGCTTGCCACATTGACGCGTGCACCTCGCGACGTGAGATTTCAAATCTTCTTTCGTTAAACTCGAGAAAGATGACTCGAGAACGCGAAGGAGAAGATCGCTCCGGCGTTACTTTCTTCAACGCGGAGGCGTGTAGAGTTTTCCCGTGGCGGTCGGTTAAAAGCGCAGCTGCCCGCGCCGCTTCCAAGGCAGAAGTGGGGTACCTGATAGGTGGGCGGCTCCTTGCAGGCCGCGGCGTGACAGGGGTGAGGTGCCAAGTACTCGACGCCGGGCTCGGGCTTGGTCGGGACGTTGATCATGTTGCACTCGGACTGGACCTTGGCCAGCAGTCGCTTCTTCTGCGATTGGGAGGAGTAGCCAGGACTGGAAGAGAGAGAGAGAGGGGGAGGCCCCGTGGTTAATGGGTCTACATGGGTCGAGGCGGGGGCACTCGCTGTAAAGCACTTACTTAATGTGGTGTTGTGGCTGCGGTTCGTGCTTGATGTGGTGCGTCGTCTGCTGCTGATGCTGCGGCTGCTGCTGCGACTGCTGGTGCTGGGGGATCTGCTGGTAGAGGTGAGCGTGATGGGACCTACCGCCCGGACTGGCCTCCCCGTCGCTGTCGCCCACCGTCACGCAGTTGATGACGTTCTTGCGCTGGGAGCGTTGGCTCGAGCCTCCGCCGCCGCCGCTATGCGAGCCCGAGTGGCCGTTCGACTGCTGCTGGCTGCTGTGCACCACCCGGGGGGTCGATTGGTTGCTGCAAAGTGGCTCTCGGGGTTAGTCGGAGTACTCGGGAGGCAGAAGGGAAGAGCAGCCAAGAGCAGACCCACCATTTTCCCGGGGACTCGTCCTCGCTGTCGCTTATGGTTATGACCGAGACGGCCGGCGAGGGCGTGTCGTGTATCGTGATCGTCTGCTGCCTGACGTAGGAGACCTGGTGGTGCTCGGGCTGCTGCTGCTGCTGCTGCTGATGCTGTTGTTGCTGCTGCTGGTGGTGGTGCTGTTGCTGCTGCTGCTGCTGCTGCTGCTGCTGGTGCTGATGGTACTTGGAGCTCGAGTGGTGGTGGGACTGCGAGGACTGGAGGAGGGGCTGCGACTGCCAGGAGGAGGAGGACTGCATGGGCGGGGGCGAGTGTTGCTGCTGCTGCTGCTGCTGCTGCTGGTGGTGGTGCTGCTGCTGCTGCTGTTGCTGCTGCTGCTGCTGCTGCTGCCTGCGCAGGTTGCTCGGGGGCGTGCTCTCCTTCACGCGCTTCTTCACGGGGCTCAGCTGCTGCTGCTCCTTCTTGTGCTCGTGGCTCCGGTGCTGCGAGGGCTGGGCCATGCTCAGGTGGTGCTGGTGGTGCTTGCTCACGCTGCGCTTGCCCCAGTTCTGGGGCGGGGCGTGCTCGACCAGGGCGCTCGTGTTGTACACCTCGGCCACGGGGAACACCGGCCTCTGATCCTTCCCCAAAATCAAAGCTCGTTATACGCCAGTGCCGGCTTGCCTAGCCTTCCTCTTTCTAAAGCCCCCTTCCTCCCCCTAAGCCCCGCTAGCCAGTCACCCGGAAGCGCCTCGTTGGGGGAGGAGGGCCCACCGAGGCCCGACAGTTTACCTGCAGTATAGCTGAGCTGTCGACGATGAGGGGTCGGCCCCAGTCCCCGGCGTCGCTGAGCAGCGGCTGCTGGATGGCCGCGTGCTGAGGGGGCAGTTGCTGCCAGGAGGGTACGATGGCGGCCATTTGCCTGCTGCCACCGGGCCAAGAGGTTTGCACGGCGTTCTGGGGCGCGAAGCGATAGTCGTTGGTTTAAAGGTACTCTTTTTTTTTCTTTTTTTTTTTGTTTAAAGATAGGTCAGTGAGCTTACGGTCAGGAGCATCTGTCGGCCGGTCTCCACCATGGACACTGGCACAGCGTACTGCTGTTGGGCGGCAGCGGCAGCAGCAGCAGCGACCGCCTGTTGGGAAATGATGGATGGCTGAATTTGCAGTGGTGCTTGCTGAGCTTGAGTAGGCTATTCAAACGCAGTTCGTACAAGTTTTAGGTGCTCTCCTGGCGGATCTCGTATGCTTGCGCTCGCTCTCTCTCTCTCTCTCTCTCTCTCTCTCTCTCTCTCTCTCTCTCCCCCCCCCCGAGGACAATAATTAAACGAACGGAACTCACTTGGGTGACGACTACGTGTTTGGCGGGACTCGGCATCGTTTGATAACCAGGCGGCGGGCAGAGAATTCCCGGCACCAGCTGATGTGGAAAGTCGTGCACTCCACTCCTGCCGCTGTTGGAGCCACTGGACGAACTGCTGTACTGCGTTGCCCTGCGGCTACTGTTACTGTATATTTGATACTGAAAAAGCGGAAAAGAAAGGCCGATATGAGGCCGCGTCGGAGTCGGAGGAGCGACGTTGCATCCGAGGGTTGGGTGAATTGCTTCGGTCGGCTAAGGGCCAACGAGGACTCTCACCAAATTGTCGTATCCCGACTGGGCGGTACGGTGCTCGCGGACCAGTCGCTGGACCTGATTGTTGAAGGTGAGGGTGACGGCGCTGCCGTTCGTCGTGGGCACGAAGTTGGCGACCAGCGAGGCCGGAGGGGGCGGCTGAGGTGCCGGAGGCGCCTGATGGTGAGCCGGACTAGCGGTGAAGTCCCCGGCCCTTCGGCAGACCTCCATCATTTGAACGGAGGCCTTGACGTTGTTGCAGTGCGCGTAGTCCACCAGGTGGGCCAAGGTTACGAACGCGTGATTCAGGGCCTCCCCCGGTGTTATTCGCCGTTCCTGAGTTGTCAAACAGCGAGGAGCTTGCGTTACAAGGGCTCATATCTCGTGGCCGCGCTTGCGATCGATTAATTGCCTCTGGCTTCGACTCTAGCAGCCAAGCCTCCTTGGGCCCTTAGGCTGATAGCGAATTAGATATTACTACCTGGTCCATTGTCAGCATCCTCTTCAGGAGATCTATGAATTCCCTTCTGTCGGCCTTCTCAGCCAACAGCTGACCTCCTTCCAAATCCGTTGGTACATTGACTTGACCAATATCATCCAGGCAATTAAAAATGTATTTTCGCGCTTCCTTGGACTTTATGCTCGTTTCCGCCTCGTGTTCTTCGGGTGTTTTCAGTCGCCAGAAAGGATACGTACCTGAAAAATAGGGACAAATGTCATTTTCCTTCCTTTCGATTTAAATCGACCAATGCATTTACCATTGGTAAAAATCCCGAGTTCCCGACAATATCGACAACATTTATTTATCAAATACAAATAATTCTCATCCTCGTTTCAATATCAATCTCATCTTTAATCCTACATAAAGAGCTTAATTCTTGGTGAAGCTCTTATTCGTAAAATCACAGGTAGAACAAAAGCAGTTGGAACTTACTGTCAATATCCCTGTAAAAAAACTTAGTGGTCTTGCTGGCGTTGTTGAGCATGTGTTCGGTCGGCAATCCTTGGGTTTGACTGATGTACCTGATTTGATCGTATTCCGAGCTGCCGGGATATAAAGGCCATCCCAGGAAGAGCTCGGCAACCACGCAGCCTAACGACCACATATCGATGGCTTCGCAAAACGGTAAGCCCAAAATAATCTCGGGGGCGCGATAATAACGCGATTGTAAGTATGTATTGCACACAGCCTTGGACACGTGCGAAGCAGAGCCGAAATCGATAACTTTGACGCGATAAGGTTGACGCACCGGATCTACGAGCATGATGTTTTCAGGTTTGAGGTCTGCGTGGATCAAACCCAGTTGCTAAGGGAAAATCAAAATGCCATTAGTTTTTTGCCCTCCCGGTGCAGCCGAGCGCGACTGCTTTAGCTTTGACGCTTGGTTTGAAAGAAGCCAAAACAAAGCCAAAGGGAATAACGGGGGGGAAAAAAAAGAAAAAAAAATCAAAGGGCAATAACGACAAGATGCGAATAATTTTATTTACTTTTAATTTGAGCAACGCCGTCAGAACTTGTTGTAAGATGGGCCTGATGTACTTGAGAGGTAAGGGTGAAAATTTATTCTGTTTTAAAAAATCATAAAGGTTTTGTTCCAGCATTTCGAATACTAAACAGGTATGTGACTTATGCTGGAAGCATTCGTAGGCACGTACGAAGTTGAACTCATCCGCATTTTCCTGACTGAGACGTGACAGGATGGAGACCTAAATAATTAAAATTTATTTTTCAATAATTGAACCATCATTGGGGAAAATAACATGATATTTACTTGCGGCGATCAATATTAATTGGCACTGACCTCAATCTGACCTTGCCTAGCATATGAAGGATGATTTTTTAGAATTTTGATGGCCACTATTTCGTTTGTTCCCTTTTTCCAGCACTTGACGACCTGAGCAAACAAAAGCGTATTCTCGTCTAACTCCTTCCTTACTTCTAATTTCATAAAATATTTATTTCTCGTGCGAGGTGGGCTATCGCTCATACAACACATACAAATTACGGGCAATCACAATGAACCGAACTTAGAGTGTCGTTACTGTTACGATTTAAATTATTGTACAAAAATTACATACAACACGGTTTTAAATTTTTATTTCGAATGCGCAAAGAAAATAACGATAGAGTAACGACCATATGTTTTTTTTTTTTCGGATGTTTATTCAGTGGCCCGTGAGTACAGGGTTTATTTATTTTTTTGTTTTGTTTTTTTTTTTTCATCGGGTTATAAGAAGCAAAGGTAAATAGTTGGTCGGGTAGGGAGACGCGTGGAGTTGAGGGAAAGCCTTAGCGTAAGTTCGCTTATTACCTGGCCGAAGGTGCCGCGGCCGAGAAATTCGAGGACCTCGTACTGATTGGTCATTGAGTAAAGAACCTCGTGCTGCACCAATTGGTAGTCACCGTCGCCCTGAGGATTCGAGCCTGCGCCGCCATTGCCGTTGTTGCTGACTTGTTTAGTGTGGGACGTCATTGCGTTGGTTTTGTGCGGTTGCTGCTGCTGCTGCTGCTGTTGCTGCTGTTGCTGCTGCTGCTGCTGGGGCTGCTGCTGCACCGAGAGCTGCTGCTGTTGCTGCTGGTGCTGCTGGCCGTGGTGCTGGGAGGCTAAGCTCGTCGTGTTCGCTGCCGTGGCTGTGCCTACGTTGTTGTTGTTGTTGTTGTTGTTGTTGTTGCTAGCGTTTGCCGAATGGGTTGCCAGACTATCACCATTACCCTCTCTTGACCACGATTTTCTCTGAAGTCAAAATTTAAGAGCTCGCCATCAGTCTACCCCGGAATAGCGCCTGCCTGCTTACTATTATGCTTAACCCAACACGCCTCGACGGTCTGTCGGCAAATTTTCATACACCCTACCGCGTAGCTCAATGCCTACGTGCGTGCAATCGCGTTGTGTCGTCGTCGTCGTCGTCGTCGTCGTCGTCGTTGTTGTTGCCGTTGTCGACGTTATAAGCTAAATATCCACCGACTCGCCGGATCGCAAGCGAGTCGCGGTGCATCGCGATACTCAATCTAATTGTCGGATAAAAAGTCAAGCTCTAGCTCGGCTCATCGCTGTAAAGTTATACCCGGTGTAATAAACCATCGTGGGATCCGCCCTGCGACGATACAATCACCGGCTCCAGCTTGAGCGCCTACATCTCCGGCACTTAGCATAAGTAAATCCCGTAATTGGGTTGCCTGACCTCGCGACTCAACCCGCGCCTTTAAAGGACCGAGAGGAACACCTAAGCAGACACGGATTCGTTAGTAGTGGGCAAGAGGAGTGCGATTTCTTAAAACTAGAGCCGCCGGCTTATCCGATTACGACGACTTCTTTAGCCGAGGCAACTGATTTAATTTCCTCCCGGAGAGATTGTCCCTGCTATCTGCCCCTGGACCTTAGATTAATTTTAATCTCTATTCGTCGTTTTTCTTTTTTCTTTTTTTTTTTTTTGTAACGAGCACGGGCAGAGGAATAAAAACTGAAAATTTATTATTAGCGCTAAAAGCCAATACTCGTCGATTCATTCGCAAGGGCTTAGCCCGATTTATTCGACAGCAAAGTGCATTTGCGCTTATCGCTTATAATAATCTACTTTGAAATTACGGGACCTTTTTTTTTTAACATGCAATTATTGGGAATTCAAATACGATCTACGTTCTACGTTGATTTGATTGCGAAAGTCTCTTGCAGTATTCGTATTGCTCAAATTATAATAATAAACGATTAATTTTATTAGATACGAATCATTAGAAGGCTAATTCTATACTTATTGAACGCGAATTTCAACGGGCAAATTGAAATTTTGCTTTGTTTTCGTGAAATAAGGAGGCTTTAATCGAAATAAAAGCTGCGATTATGCACCGGTCGTGGACCGATGCTCGTGTATTTTAATCGCTCGGAGCCACGTCTGTGTCTTACCTTTGTATTAACTACGGCTTTTCGATAAAAGATCCTGCATCCCTTGTGGGGTGGAGCGCAATGACGAAGAGATGCCATTTCACGGTCGGCGAATTTAGAATTTTATAATTAGAAATAAAGTTAATAAAGAAGATAAGCGTAAACGATGGCGGTAATTATTTCTCGTGAATTCGAATCAATAGTATTTAAAATGAATGACTGCAGCAGCCAACGCTTCGTGCCCATCATAGTGTTTAACATAGACGACGTTCCACTCGAGTATCTGATTTCACGTTGCAAGCACGATATAAAAAAAGACTTGAATGAAAAGATCCCAGACTTGATTGCAGGTCCATCACAATGGTTTGCAATTTCAGAGTATTTCTTTGCGAAATTTATTGTTAAAATTAATAGTTACCGGGCTCACAGTCGAGTTAAATGAAGCCAGTTAGCGAGAGATTATTTGGATTAGGTGGATATATTTTTTTAATTAAAATTTACATCATATTGCATTACTATATTATATATATATATATATATAATGGAGTGACTTGTTTCCATTACATAATTAATAAAAAGACGTTTCTTAATAAATTAAAGACTAAAATGATGTTTTTCACCCGCACATTTTCACGATTATACGATTTTACGCCTTAATTGGCTAATGTCTAAACAAATACGTAAAATACGTTTTATTGTACGTTTTTCAGAATTACACGCAAATAAAATTAAATTTGAAATAAAAGCTTAGACACTGCGTCTTTGACATTGGATGAAAAATTTTTATGATAGTTTAAATGCCTTGAATGATATTTTTCAATGTTTGTTCGTAATTAAAATTAAGTCAGTCAATTTTAGTACGTCTTATAATTAATTCATTATCACTGATCTCAACAGACTGATCCTTTATGGAAAAAAAGCAAAAAAAAACATATTTTTTTTTTTTTTTTATTGATACTGAAAACTTACTGCAAAATACACCCACAATGTAATCTTTGAATACACAGATAAGAGAGCATGAAGCATAGTGATAAGATTAACATTAATAGTACATAGGTATGGATTTTTATTTTTCGTTTTGAATATTCATATTTTCTGAATAATTGCTTGTATAAATGTCTCCGCGAGCGTAACCCTTTAACGCTAATTGAGCTCGAATTTCGTTTCGTGAAATCAATTTTATAAGTCGGCCAACGATCGAGAAATGTTATGTTTCACGTTAACATATTATATCTGTATGAGACGAGGAGAAGCAGTCGAGCCTTTAATAAGATTTAAGCATTTTGTTAAATCGAAGTTATTCCTATGGAAGATTTTACTTCAAATGGAGGATGTAATCGAATACGCGCAGAGAATGCGATTCAAGTTGCGATTGTTTTTTCGCGTCTAGGGATTTATAAACGTGAATCGAAGAGAAGCCGAATCGCGATATGACGCGTAAGCCGAGCTCCATTGTTTTATGGTCTGGGCCAGATTATCGGAGGCATCCGTTTGAATTTGACAGGATAGGATGAAAGCCGAATGTAAAAGGACAGAAATATCGCCTGACCTCCAGAATTTTATGGGCAAAGAAATTTGCGTTGCTCTGTAGACTTTGCCGCTCCGTCCTTTTCCCCATTTTCCAACTAGAATATTCAATTAAAAGATAATCCTCCTTTTTTTTTCTTCAAAAACATTATTCCTAATTCATTGGTTCTTCCAGAGTCGAGTAATTCGAAAGATAAATTATCGGATGCGCAGCCGCAGTCTAACGAAGAAATATTTTCGATAGGACTGTACAGTGCACGTAATGGAAACAAAATTTACAGGACCTCGTCTTGGGAGGATTCCCACGCTTAATGTAGCTGCAGAGGAAATTCAATAGTATTGCTGCTGCTGCTGCTGTGCTCTCGTGCACAGAATTGGCGAACGAGAAGAAAAGGAAGAGTACAAAGGGCGTAGTTATCGCAAATATCATCGTAGGCTCCCAAGTGCTTTTTATTTTTGGTAAAATAATTAAAAGGTGCTCGACGCACTTCTTTCACAAGTCGACGAGCGGGCTTGCGAGAGTCTGTAGAGCCAAGGGATTTTCCGGTAGTTTTGAGCGTGCGCTTCAAGCGAGGAGAATGATTTCCGTCGTTGGAAAAGGAGGGAAACAATGGCAAGCTCCGGGTTCCCAAGACGAGGCGAGACGAATTTCGGTAATCCAGCACGTTGATGTCTGGTCGAGCGAACGCCGAAGGGCCGATAAACTAAGGATCGAAGGCGAAATATCGGGGCCACGAGGGCGGGTGTAGGGCAGAATCGCGCTAAAATTGGACTTGGTGAGTTGGATCGGGAGGGCGGGTTGGGGGTTGGGAGGGGTGCAGCAGCGATGTGCACACGCAGCCCTCGCGTCTAATCCACGGGCAGCCTTTTACGGTCAACTGCGGCCGTCGCACGGCGACGCGAAGGCGAGATGAAACGCCGCTCGGGTCTTGCGCGGCAGGCGTAAGGGGCCGGAGGAGGAACTACCTGCACTCGAACGTCTACCTGGCCGAGGCGAGAGAGGCGAGGCCTCCTCCGAGCGAGTGGACAATGCTGGGAGGATAATAAAAAAAAAAGGAAAAAAAAGAAAGAAAGAAAGAAAGAAAGAAGAAAAAAGAAGAAAAAGTCGCAATTACGGGGCCGATTATTAACCGAGAGTGGCGGTCCTGGGGAGATAAGCCGGGAGGTGAGCAGAGGCACGGCCCAGTCGGGAGCCGTGACACGCGGAGGAGAGGCTCGCTCGCTCGAGAACTGGAAGCGCGACCGATTGATCCTTTGCCAAAGCCGGGAGCTCTCGCGTGCCCCTTTAATGGGGGTAGGGGGGGACTGAGGAGTGGACGAAGGACGAGGAGGGAGGGAAGGAGGGCCCCGCCGTTGCAGGCGCAGGGAGCAGCAGCCTCGGCTTCGTCCGATCGGCCGACGATAGGCCGCCCCAACCGTTTAGCCCAGGTTCCCGCGAGGGCAAGGGAGGAGGCGGCGGCGATCCTGGAGCGCGCCGGCCGATGCTCGGCTTACGTAAAATTTTTATTCGGCGTTTAAAAATAAGCAAAGCAGAAGGAGATCGGCTTCGGGCCGAGGCAGCTGGCAGCGAGCCATTATCGCATTATCGGCGGGAGGGAGGAGAGCGGCCGGGTTAGGTAATGCCACCGGTTGAATGGGAAGCGCGAGGGCCGCGTCGGCGTCGAGCCGGGGGTGGGTGGGGGGGAGCGGCTCCTGTCGCGTGCTCGGGCCCGGCTGCGCCGCTTGGCGGATATCGCGTTGGGACTTAGGGGGGTTGGGGTGGGGTGGGGTGGGCAGGCACGAGGAAGACTCGACAGGGAGACGCGACGACCGGCTATATTTACCTTTTGCCCGCAGCGCTGATACGTGTCTAACAGTTTGATGGTGGAGGCTCGCACCAGAGTCTGTTGGTTCGGGCTCTGCTTCTGTAGTCCATTATTCTGCAGCGTGCCGAAGGCGGTGTTGCTACCGCTGACGGAGTACCGTTGCAGGGCGGGATTATCCAATTGGTAGTCGCTCGTCGACTGGACCAGCGCGTGCTGGATGACCGACTGGCCGATGTCGTATTCCAACTTGCGCTTCTTGCTGTGGTGGTGCGCGGTATTAGTGCCGCTGCCGCTGCTGCTGCTGCTGCTGGTGCTGCTGTTGACGCTGCTCGTCTGCTGTGTTTGGATGAACATGTCACACATTCCCTGCAAAATCACAAAGCACGACCCCCTTTTTAATAACCTTCCACCTCCTCGCCGGCCGCTTCGCGCACTCGTCGTCCTCCGCGTTATCCGTCCGTCCGTCCGTCCGTCCGTCCGTCCTCCTTTCCAACGCTTTTTCCTCCTCTCCACCTTTTTTTTTCCCTCTTTTTTCCCCCCTTTTTCTACCCCGACACCTTCGTCGCTATTCCTACCCCGCCCCGAACAGCACCCCTAACCTAGCACCTCTTTTTTTGCCTCTTTCGTCTTTCTCCTCCGCTCTAGCGCACCTCGCGCAACCCTCGAATCTCAATCGGTTTCCTCCAATGGCATGTGCGTTACCTACCGCGAAATGCGCACCGCGATGCATTCGTCCATCCCTCTCTAATTATATGTATTTTCATTGTCATCGAGCCTGTATTTTAATTAAGAAGAAGAAGAAAAAAAACGCTTCTAACAAAAGGTATAATTCCCTCCTCGACTCCCCTTTTTTTATTTATTTTTTTTCCTTTACGACATAGACAAAAATTACTCTTCGCAATAAGTATCGCAATTTATTTCGGCTATTAAAAATTTTGACGTCGTAAAAATTAATAAATTAAACGGATAAAATAAACTTACTAAGTATTTTGATCGTAAAAACTCTTTGTTATTAATTCCTTTGATATAACTGTATTTGCTTCTTTATTAGTGTTTTCTAATTATATACTTTCAAAATAGTCCACTGCATTTCAATTCACGCTCAATGTTTATTATAAGTAAATAAATCTATAAATTCGTTAAAGTTAGTATTGTAGTTTTCTAGTTGATGTGCTCTTCGTGCACCTATATTTGCATTATTTTAATTGTTAAATCTTTCCCTCTTATAATAAGCGTAAAAATGTGTAGAATTTCAATATAAATCTTACGTAACGCGACAGAGGCAAAAACACTTTCACCCAACAGTTTTTTCGATCTGATTTAGCAAAGAGCTCATGAAGGAATTATCACAATGATCGTACAGAATTGCAATTGCAGTGCACGTAAAGCAACTGTAACGTGGAACATTAGATCGCGTGATAAAGAAATCGTAAATGCATTATTGTTTTGAGAATGGACCATAGTGATAGTGAGAATTAAACATTCTTGCGACATGATACTCGGCCGTATCCCAGTTAAGCAAGTTTAAAATTTAAATTCTAATTATTAAAAAGCCTTCTTTAATGGCTAAGGTAATATTTAGCATTTGACACACTGAATAAAAAACTGTTACTAAGAATAAAGTAAAACACAGAAAAACATCCATTGTGTTACGATAATTCACAATAGATGACAAAGAATGCAAAAACACAAAATAATAAAAGATTTTTTTTTATATATCTTAAATTACTAAGCAGATTCGAGTAATAGGTTATAAATAGATCTGTATTCGATTTAATTAATGCTTGGAAACATTTAATAAAATTATTAATAATTATAATTTAATCATTAAGAATGAACAAGGCCACGTCATTGTCACTATAGTACAAAAAGCTCAATGTAAATACTTTTTCGATCTAAACGCATACTTCTCGAATAATTAGTAAAAGACTTGAGCATATTTAATGCGATGACTCGACGTTTTATTAAAAATTAAAACATTTACAGAGAATAATGAAAACAAAAGCTTTGGGCTTAGTTACATTATCATGATACGATAATAAGATTATATCAACGGATTATCAATACCAATCCTTTAAACCGAACCCATATCCTATTATTATTTCCTATAATAGGATCGACAACAAGCAATAATTAAAATTGAAAAATAGAATTTTTTTATTTTTAGCTATTAAGAATCATTAATAATTTCAACTGAGTTTATAAAAAAAAAAACTTTCTGGAAGCTTAGTAATTTACGTATATTACGGCTTACGTATATTTAAAATAAAATTTGTATACCTTAACCTAACCTTTCCACATTTCAATATTTAATTTCACAATTCTCTTATTTTAAAAAATTCATGGTTATTCAATACTAAAACACGCAACAGGCCAAATAACGTAGATTCGCTACTTATCTTGAATTTTCTGAGCTAGTAAAAAATACGTCACACGATCAAAATATTAATCAATTATCATGAATCCGAATTATCAAACTACGCGAATTCAGGTAATTAATTTGGTCTTTTGGATAAGCCTTCTAATGATAAACCCTTTTTGTAATCAATGACAATTGATTTTCAGTTAATTAATTTAATCAATGATCTCTTTAATACAATTACGGTAAGAATAAATGTATATTATAATTTTCTAATCTGAATAATGCGTATTTTAGCTGCATTAAATATTAAATTTTGTGTAATTTACAATTACGTTGTACAAATGGAATAATGTATAGCCATTTTTGTTGCTAGCCAACGTAGACTATTTGTTAGTCATAAAGTTAGGCTTTTATTTAAAAAACGAAAGAAAAAAAAAGATAAAATTTTTACCTTAAAAGAATTAACAGTGTATACATTTTTAATTGCAAATTAACTTATTTATTTAAATTAATTAACTCTTTATTTCAACGTTTGACTTGTTATTATGGCCTTACTCCTTAGATATTAGATTTTTTTAACTATCGTATATAATCTGGAGATCTTTACTATTGTTCATAAGTATACATAGAAACCGGCCCCGTTTTTCCTAAGAGAATATTTAATAGTTGAACAGAAATTAAACAGTTTATACCAAATATTTTGTTGAGGAAAACTGCATATTGTCAGAATTTTCCAATAAAATTAGTATTTTACAGTATAAGTAAAAAAGGAAAATAAAAAGAATTTTGATTACTAACGAGAAGAACTATTTTTAGTATTTAAAGAATGATAGAAATTCTAAATCGAAAATATCGTAAATTTATACACACACACACACACACTACACACATATCTATATATAGATATGTTTTAAACGCAAATTATGAATATTTGTAACTTTTCTTGGACTATCAAGAGTATATTAAAGAGTACTATTACGAGAATATTGCTTGCGCTTCGACATTTTGGACAAGCAACGAATACTGCTCGAGTTTTTATTTTTGACAATTAACGATGCGTAGCGAAAAACGATTTTTCCCGTGCGTTTCGACGCGTAGATTTGCTAAAAAATAAAAAAGGCTTTTGAATTTATGAATTGAATAAATAAAGAACGTGTGATTTTAATAGAGACTAATGTACAATATACAGTACAAGGCTGCGAGAAAATCCTGATTGATGATACACGTCAAACAAATTGAAGAGATCTTCAGAGAAATATAATATCAGGAGAGCAAATTGATTGGCAAAGTATTCAAAAATCAAAAAAACGTTTTTAACCTTCTTTTTATCTTCAATTTTTAATAAATAAAAGTTTATATAAAAAAATATCAACACAATGCTTTTTTTAAATATTGTAGCAAACGAAATGCAGCCATTATTAATGATTTGGTATATATATATATATGTGTGTGTGTGTGTGTGTGTATGCTTTTTTATTAAATTTTTCAAGATTCAACAAAACAAAAGATTCATTTTTACTTCTTGGATCCCTACAGAAATAATTGTTTTTCATTCGTTTCAAATATATCATTAGTGGTTTACCGATGTTAATCTCAGTGAATACTATTTTTAAATGCACGGCTTTTTAACAGCAAAGATTTCTCTTTCTCATTCTCTCTCTCTCTTCCTCTCTTTCTCTTTGTTTCATCATCATTCGCATCGCTCACTTTTCTAACTATCCCTATAACTTAGCCGGCGATTCTTTTGTAAAAGAAAAGTGCTTCGTTGAATAAATAAGCATTAGTACCAAAATAACAAACGATTACAAGCGGCATAAGAAACAACTAGCGAAATGAGATTCTGAAAGCTGTCGTTGTATGCAAACTACATTTTTTTTAAACGCTGCCTCGATTACTTAACTTTGTATCACTGTAAGCAGTAGATAATAAATTACATAACAAATTATCACAACTTCGAGTGTCCCTTTCGTGAAGTATTCTGGGGTCTTTCTTATTAATTCATATTTAGCCAATGTATCGTAGGTATGAAATTGAAATTATAACGGATGAGGGACTATAACGCGACCGTGAGGTCAATTAGAATTGCGTAGACTTTTGCAAAAAACTGTTACGAGCAGAGAATAATCAATCGTAACAATGTGAAAGATAACACTTTTACGAAATTTCCCTAACCCATTCAATTCCAATTGACCAGAACGACGCGTTAAGATCGCGTATCTAATAACCAAAAGTAATTTTTAAGTTTGAAAATGTCTTGGGTTGCTCGATGGGCAAAAAATGAGACGTAACGCATTCATCAAAATTGTTTTTACTTCGAGGCGAGGCTCTTAAACATGAATAAAGCACATTAAAATACGCGTGTCAAAAAAAAAAAAAAAAAAGAAAAAATATCCTCAGTTTGAGAAAAAGGAAATAAATTTTGGTTCTCCTTATTTTTCCTAGATCAGTATCCATTATAGAGCTCTTTATATTCTCGAACGAATTACGAAACAAAAGTAAACTTTGAACCTATTACGATCCCACAGAATTGTTTGCTATATTTTTTTTAGCCATTGCGTAAAAAGCGACGGTAAAACTCTCCCATTATGCCTGGGTTTTCAGGCTTGTGCATTGGCCAATGATTTTGAATATTAACCACCGAGCCGGGTGAAATCTTTACACGAGCAAGCGACTCCCATGATTAATTACACGAGTTTCTTATTTTTTTTTTTTTTTTTCGAAAAGCTGTACCGAGCGGCACCGCTGACAACTGGCGTGTATTCATTCCGCGATAGCCGATAGTCGTGGAGTTCGTGAAAAAAAAAAGTGCCACAGTGCCTTGGGAAGCCTGCTTTTAAGAATCCCCCCTCCCCTTCCGATACGCGTCCCGCACAATTAACATTTGTAACAGTGTGCGAATGCACGCGGCTGCGATTGGAAAATAGCGTCGGTGAACAGAGGAGTAGTGGCATCGACCCGGGAACCTCGTAAGCCTGGTTCGGGGCTACCCCCTAACCCCCCGCCCCAAAAGCGGCAGAGCCCAAAGCCGAGGACCGAGTTTCCCCTCGGAAGAGTTCGGCCGTGCGGGGAGGTGCATTATGCGAACGAGGAGAGGAAAGCAAAGGTGCCTCGGGATGCGTCCCACCGCGACACTACCTTTTCATTCGCCTCGTTCCCCGTCGTTCCACGACCGTAGCCTTAGGTATTAGTACTCTTCCCTACATCTCGAAATATTATACGGGCGCGGAGTTTTTAATATTTATACCGAGCGAGCGATTTGAGACAAAGCCCCCCCCCTCTCTCTCTCTCCCGCTCCCGGCTCCGAAGGATTTCGAGGAAGGCCGCCGAGGCCCGAGCATAGGCCGCGACGACAAAAAGTTCGCCCGAGTATATTGGGAAAAGCAGAGAGAGGAGAGAGAGAGAGAGAGAGAGAGGCAGAGCATACTTATATTCCCCATAAGGCCGGCTTTGTTATTGGATTCGACATGGCTTGAGGCATAGGTTGAGTATCATTGAAATCTTGGCCAGACATTTATTTAATTTACTCAGCCGTCTTCCTAAAGTGGACTTGAATAACCAATAACCAGCATAAATAAACAAACCCGAGCGGCAGATACGCGAGTTTAACGAGACGAATATTATTATTATAGAATGAAAATAATAATGTTACCCAATTTACGCTTTAGATAAAAAGAGGATGAAATCTCTAGTCGCGATGACCGTTTTATGAAAATCAGTTATTATTTTTAAATATTAAAAAAAAAAAAAAAAAAAAAAAAAAAAAATTCTCTACTGACTAATATCAAATACAATTAGCCGCTTATTATTGAATAATAAACAAATAATAAATTTCATACCAGATATTTCTTATTAAATGTGTCTTAAAATTTTTATTGCACTTTCAATTAAATCTATACGTTTTCAAGCTTTTTCTCAAAGTTTTGTCTACATTGATTGATTTTACAAAAGCACAATATCGTAAAATAAAGTTCTTAATAGCACAACAGAAGAAGAATAACTCATCTATGTATAACCGCAATAAAAGTAATGGTATAAAAAGAATTATATTAAATAAACAAAAACAAGATAATAACGAGAGGAAAGTTAAAGAAAATAGTAATAAAAAAAAAACTGTAATTTCATTATTATTCTAACGACATAATAACAGTGACGGAAGTAGTGGTAAACAAGTATGCAACTGTCAAAAACAATTGATTCATATTTTCTGAAAACAACTCTATCAAAGTTAACTACTTAACGATCCTTATTGTTTACAAGCTTCATCAATTTTTGTAAAGCTAAATGCATAAAATAATTAATTTTTTAAGTTAATTTAATTTTAATGAACAAGATATAAAGAAAGTAGACCACTGATGTGTGTTTTTGTGTGTGTGTGTGTGTGTGTGTGTGTATAAATATATATATAACTTTTTATCTTATTTTAAGAAAAATATTCTCATATCTCAAAATTCTTCAAAAATATATTCAAGATTTTTATAAATTTAACATTCAAATGGCTCAGAAAATCTCATTAGCAGAAATAATTTATCACCGTTATCGCTCAAAATAATTTATTACTCGAATTTATTGATAAATCTGTTTTGAGCTTTTTTTTTGGATACAGATGTCGGAATAGAATAGAAAGTTAACTAGGGTCTAACAATATCGAATAATAAGTAAATGTTAACGCTATAGACGCATTTGATTTAGATTCCATAAAACCGCTCTCACAAATTCCTTAAAATAAGAAAAATCACAGCGTAAAATTTATTATAATAACGACCCAAGTTTCTTCTTTCCTGATCTATATCTGGATAATTGGTTGGTCGTGAATCGGACTTTAAAACATTCCAAACACACTTATTAAAATCAATAAAATAAACTTTTCGTCGGTGTAATGCCACGATCCTTATAACGGAATACTGTGACGTTGCAATTTAAAAAGTAAACTACTTTCAAAGAAGTTTTTGATTTCGTAAAATAAATTCTAACCTCCATTGTTCTTGTTTGTTATTGAATAGACAAGGTTTTTAAACGAAGAGTGGCAATTTTTCATTGAAAAATAAAAACAGTATTATTGCAATTTTAATTGCCAATAAATGCGAAGTAAATAAGTTTGGCATTTAATTGATTGGAATATTTCTGAAAGCTTGATTTTATGCTTACAAAGTTTCGGTATCTTTTAAAAATAGCCTTCCTCGCAACTGTAATGTAAATCAGTGGATAGATAATCAGTCGTTTGATCTTTTCGCCCGGAGGGTCTGAAATGATAATGACTCGAGATGTTTCAATAATTCTGGTCAATGTGCAACAGCAATGGTGTAAAGTCATCGACTCTAGGCCGGGCATCGCTGCCCAAGTGCACACGAGTGCTCGCCCAGTAGGGGCGAGGGGGGGGGGGGAGCAAAGGGCAAAGGACAAATAAAATATGGCCCCGCCGAGCAATGAATGTGAACATACAAAAGTAATCCTCCGTGTGAACGCGACGATTCGCTCACGGGGGCGTAGGTTAACGCCAATTTTGTCCCTAACCGTGTCCTGGGATGCTCGGAGGGGCTGCTGCTTGCTCCACCATAGGCCTAAAAAAGATTTATTGTTCTGTTCCGAGGGATAGTAGTCCCGGGTGCAGCCAAACGGTGCAATCCTTATCTTGGATTTACAGCCGGAAATTGCTGTAGGACGGGCAGGAAGGAATGAAGCGACGGGCCCGAAGGAACTCGACAATCAAGGCCAAAGGTTACCGCCGTCGCCGCCGTCGCCGCCATTTCGTTCTCAGAAACGAGACCAAGACCAGGAAACCACTGGTCATTTACACCAATGATCGATCTAGTGCCGACGATTTCTTGTCCGGCGATTTAAGAATATGCTTTTACTTTTTATATACTGTATATATATATATATTCGTAGAGCAATACAATATGTAAAGAGCAATTTACAAATAAGCGTGATTAGTGGTAAGAAATGTTTGCAAATTAATATACCTAACGAAATTACGCGTGGTACGTTTCTCTAGCTTTTTTTTTTTAGTTTTTTTTTCGTTAAACTAGTAGATAATATAAAAAGAAAAGGTTTAAAGACCTCGAGCCATAATTATTATAAAGCTCTATGTGTATAAAAGAATTTATAAGTGTTTTATACACACATAAAATTTTATGTGTATACATGTTTAAAAGAACACTGCCAACGGTGTAATTGGTATTAGAAATCGTGTAATGCGCAATATTAAACGTACGTATACCTTCTAATATATATATATATATATATATATGTATGTGGGATGGGCAAGATACGGTGCGTTTAAGAGAATGGTTAGGCGAACAATTGGACGGATAAGCGGATCGCCGAAGGGATTTTTATTACAAGTAATAACGTCGAATTCAGGTTTCCTAATAAACTCGCATTCAATTATAAAAGTAATATGCCTCCTCTTTATAAGTGCGGACGGAATCCAATCTACCTCCGCCGTCTTCCAACGCATTGTCTTTTCCGACAAAAGAGGAGAATACCTCCTTCAGCGGGCATCTCTCACTTTTTATAAAACAACAATGCCTTAATTTCGTATGTCCGCTCTATCATTGACGCATCGTAATAAGAGATGATAAATTTCTGGGCTTTCAAAAATTCACGGCTCTGCAGGGGCAAAAGAAGCGCGATAAAAGGTTTTTTTTTTCTTTTTCCTTCACTTCTTCCCTAACTGTAATCATTAAGAAAAGTAGTGCACAAAACGAGTATTTATAATATTTCAAAAATAAAAAGCTGACTAAGTCTTGATATTTTTAGTTACACGTGAAATATTAACAATTTGATATTGAACCTTTAAGAGCTTAAAGCAATTTCTTAAACAAGAAAATCGATGTTTTTTTCCCCCTCGGTTATGCTTTAAAATATTAATACAATAATCCACGAGTAGTATTGATACCTAATATTTAATTAACGCGATACCGAATTTATGAATTTCATTGCCAAGCATCTCGGATTGTAGGAAAAATTAATTTTTTTTTTTTCAGCCAATTTGTCAATAAAATACATTTCTGAATCGATGTGCCATGAAACTGGCAATGAGCCCCTTGTCCCTTGATAATAATTCTATTTGCAACTTCAAATGAAAATAAGCATTTGTTTAAAAATGTTATAAAACGATTCTTAAGTTACGCAGCTTTATTTGTAAAATACTTTTTTTCAATTTATCGTCATTTTGCACAGGAATCGATAATTTTCAATAGATCGTTGTTAAGATTACGTTGAAATTTAATAACTGTTTTAACGAGCGAAAAACAATGTAAAATATAAAAAATCCTTAATTAAGTCAATACTCTAAGAATTAACGAATCAAACTTTGCTTTTAGTTATTTTTTATATGATTATTCATAAAGCAAGTTAGTATCGAACAGAATAAAACATAAAAGATGAATGAAATCGATTTAAAATAAATTGCTACTGTATTATATAAATGAAGCAAATTTTTGTCTTAATGAGCAACTGTATCATATATTGCACACCAAATTGCTGACAAATGAATGTAAAAATATTACAAAAGTATTTATCTTTTAGAGTACAAAAATTAATTAATATTGAGTACTTATGAATTATAAAACTCATTATACATCTTACATGTTTTTAAATATTGTATTATAATAATCTAGGAAAATTTAATGATATATGTGTTTACATATCTAGGTACATAAATTTTATATTTTTAATTACAAATTTAAATTTCAAAATGACACAACTACTATTAAAATTAGAAATGATAATATTTTTGTATTGGTAACAAAAAATTATTTATTACTAAACGTAAGCACATGATTTATATAATTTCTGTTCAATTATACGATAGATCTTCAGAATAATTTGGAAAAGAGAAATCTTTGACGAGTTTATTAAATTTTTTAAACATGGATTGTATAATAATTTAATAGAAATAATAATAGCATTAAATTTTGTATTAAGAATCTGTCTGATCAATTTGCATACTTTTTTATATAAGAAAAGTGCATGAAGATTAGTATAAAATAAAAAAATCACAAAATTGATTGTTAAAACTAAGTTCATACTATTTGCATTGAATTGTAAATGTGTGTGAAATTTTTATTATTATTTAACGATGAAATATTTTTAGTAAATATTTTCATTCAAGCAATTTTTCTAATTTAAAATTTAATATTATACCTTTTTATACATTGTGTACGTACTATATTCTATAAACATTATCTAATTGTGCCTTACTTCATTTTATTAAGCCACTTATTTAGAATATGAATTATAAACTTCTCAATTATCCATTCTTTATATTATAAATTATTAATGTATTGTTAAATTTTAAACTAAGATAATGAAAATTTGAACTTTAAGCCTAATTGTAGAAATTACATTAAATTTTGTAGTATTGTAGTGATTAAACATGTAATTATCGATACAATAAATACTTAATTTTTAAATCATTTTTATCAATTAATTAAAGATTTATTCAAATATTTTGTAAACTTGAAATTAACGTATATATCAAATACATTTAGTTAATACATATAAGTAATTCAGTTTAATCAATAATAAATAATAATTAAAGATTATTTTTACATACATAACCTAAACAAAACTTTTGAAAAAATAATAAGAAAATAAAAATATGTAGGGCTTCATACGGTCAATGACCTCGGGTTACTAGGTGTCTTATATAAAAAGACTTTATAAAATAAGATAAGTAAAATTTGATTCTATATCTTTGAAATACAATACACATATAGAGAAATAATTCATGTATACTTATGAAATAAGAATTATAAGCACCTTATTGCCTGTCAAATGCAGTAGGGATTTTTGATGTAAGAAATATATTTATTTTGTAAATAGTTTACTACTATCAATCTGAATAATGCACATCAATAAGATTTAACATACGAGGCTATAGATATCCAAAAAACATTTAATGGATTATTACTACAGCATGGGTATCGATCATTTATAAAAATAAAAGTCAAATATGTAAACAAGCATTGGTGGGTAATACTTTTTGAAGCTTTCCTATACTCTGCACACACACGCATATATATATATATATATATATTTGTAATGTATTGCAAATGAACCAAATTAGTGGTTCGCCAATGTAAATTTTAAATATATTAAGTTTATTTATGATTCAGTGTTGTAATATTTATTTTAATGATCATTGGCCTAGTTTACATATAAACCAAATGGAATATCTTCAAAATGTTTTAAGAACAAAAATATTTGTTCTTCTGGCCAAAAAGAATTTGGCCAGGCTAAAATTTTTAAAAAGATTCCCCAAGTGCTCAGCGATAGCCAGTAAAGAGCCACCCAATCCACTCCGATGTATTTAACCAAGAGGTAAAGGAAAAGAAGGATGTGCACGCGTAGCAACAATTAAATGACATTTCTGAGCCTCTACATTCCTCTCTCTCTCTCTCTCTCTCTCTCTCCATCCCGCGCTTACGGCTCTCTTCGCATTATGTCTCCCTCCGAGCGTTTAACTTTTTCCTCTGCCTCTCGAAGGAAGCTTCAAATATAGCATTGTTATTTTTGTAAAAGCGAGGAAAGTTTCAGAGTTTAAGATGCACGTCGGCTCGGAGTGAATTTGCGGTGTTAAATATTAAGATAAACGCGGGTCAGAGTGGCGTTTGGTTGCTCTCGCACCAGGCTTGTAACTTTGTAAGTGCTAAGAGGAGCGAGGGAATCGAGAATTTTTCCCGAGAAAAAAAAAAGAAAGAAAAAAAAAAAAAAACCTGGGGAGAGTACTGTGGCCGGGACTCGGTCGACTGGGATTTGGCGAGAGGCTGGGGGGGGGCGGCCCGAGGGAGAGATCCTTCCAACGAGGACCACGGGGGAGGGAAAGAAGCGGCTTTTCGGGAATAGAAAGAAAAGCAGATAGAATCAAGCGGTGGCGGCGGCGAGAGGAGAAAGTTTTAGCACCTCGATGGTGCGTGTGGGTGCGCGCGGGCGCCCGTTTAACGCGGGGTACGGGGAGGCTCGGAAATATTTCTCCGCGTATTCGGCGAGAAAGGAAAGGGAGTAAGTACAGCTCGCCCAGGAGGAGGAGGAGAGAGCTCGAGGAGAGGACGGGGTCGTCGCTCGGGGTGCGAGGCCCGCAGCGCTCCGAGCGTGCCACTTTCGGGGTAAAAATGGAGCAGGAGCAGGGAGCCGCAGCCGCCGCCGCCGCCGCCGCGCGCGGCATGGCCCAGTCCCCGTCACTGGCGGCCCGCTGACAGCGGGGGCCGGCCGCCGAGCAGTGGCTTATTAACGGGGGCAGAGGCCAGAGGCGAACGCGGGCGCGGGGGGACAGGGGCACAGGGACGACGACAACAACAACGTGTCCGGGGCTTACCTCTCGCTTCGATGTCAGCCAGGTTGTTCTCTCTCTCTCCTCTCTCCGTCCCTCTCGCTCGCTCGCGCTCCTCCCCTTCGTTTTCTCGTCTTTATTCTGCCTCTCCTCGTCCGACTCCTTTCTCCTCCTCTTCTCTTGCCGCTTCTCACGTACGATGAGCCCAATGACAACGTCGTCGTCTCAGCGCGGTCGACATGTTCCACCAGCACCAGCTCCTGCTCCGCGTTTTCGGTACAGCCGGGCTCGGGCGTACGGACTCCAGTGTGACGAGCCGAGCCCTCGATTACTCCTTGCCCTGCCGTCGAAATTCAGCTTTTCTCGCTGACACGCTCGAGCTTAGCTTTCTCTCAGCGACACAGCCATCTTGTTTTACCGCCTCTCTCTCTCTCTCTCTCTCTCTCTCTTCTCTCGCCCTTGCGTTCTCGATTCTCTTGTTCCCACTGCCTATCCGTCTGTCCGTCCAACTATCTATCCATCTATCTATCTATCTTGCGTTATCTAGCTATCCATCTATCTATCCGTTCGTCCCTATCTCTCTCCTCCTCTACTCGATTATCAGACTACTTGCCCGAGCTCTCGCACACTCGCGTACACTAGCGCACTGCCCACATACGCGGCATTGGCGTAAATAAACGCACAAATGTACATAGGTGCGCGTTACCAAGCGAGTGGGTGTGCACCCACGTATATGCGGATGGTGCGAGTAGTGGTGCACGTGACGTGCAGGCGCGCGCGTGTCCGGTCGAGCTCTGGGGGGCTCCTCGGTGTCCGACTAATCGGGCCACTGGCAGCGGCTCGGTCCTTCTACCTGAGCAGGAGCCTCGGGGCAGGGTCCGCTGGGCGAGCCGGGGAGTCGAGGGGGCAGGGCAACGCGGTTGTCACCGCCGTCGGTCCGGTCTTTGGGCCGCACATCGTTATAACCCAGGGACAATGACAGAGGCGACAGCGCACCGAGGACGTCCGGGGCTCGGGAGCTCCGCCGTGCCTAGTCGAGTCTCCTCCTTGGGGCTTCTTCTCCTTGCGCCTCCTTCCCTCCTCGTCGACCTCCTCGTCGTCGTAGCCGCCGTCGCGGCGGCGGTGCTCGCCGGAGGGTAAGGGCGACGAGGCTAGGCGCTCTCGACGGTGGCCGCTGCGCAGCGGGGCCTCATGGCCTCCAGGGCCGGTGGCTGGGCCTCGGGCGGGCTCCCCCTCGGCGTACGCGCGCGCCTCAGTTCCCGCACAGCGACGGGACGCGTACGCAGGAGGACGGCGCCGTGGAACTCATCGGCCGTGACTCTTCTCGGGCGGGCTTCTCCTCGCGACTCGCGCGCCCACCACGGATTTCCACCGACTGCCGATCGAGGACTGGCAGCAGCGGCAGCGGCCGTCGGCGCGGGAGCGGAAGGAGACGGCGGCACCGTACCACTGCCACCACCACCACCACCACCACCGCCGCCCCACCACCTCCACCACCAGCGCCGACGCTCCGGACTGGGCGGCAGGAGCAGCAGAGCCAGCAGCACCAGGCGGCACCGGGCACCGCTGGAACTCGAGCCGCGTCTCCCCGGCGCTGCTCCGGCCCCCTGGCTCCCCGTCTTCCGGACCCTGGCCCCCTGCTTCAGGCCGCCTCCTCCTCCTCCTCCTGCTGCTGCTGCTGCTGCTACTCCCTCTCAGTCCGCAGTCCGAGGTTCCGTACAGGTCCGCCCCGAGCAGAGCCTCCGATACACCACTGCGGGCCGTTTTGCTGCTGCTGCTGCTGCTGCTGCTGCGCACCGGACGACCAGACTACCGGACTGCCAGTACCCGCGAACGAGCACCAGTGCCGAGACTCTCGAGCCGGACGGTCGGCGCTGCGCCGCGCTACGAAACGGCGGCGGCGGCTTCGTTTGCGGCTCTGTTCAGCGCTTAGCCGCCTGCCCCTATACGCACACAAACAGCCCAGCCCTCGCCCTCGGCAAACTACTCGGTCGCGGTCTACTCTCTCCGACTCTACGTATGCACGCGCGTCCATCTCTCTCTCTCTCTCTCTGGCCCGTTATCCGGAGTGCGCGTGCGCGCGTGCTACGAAATCATCATCTCCTCGCCCTCGACCGCGCGCCCCTCTGCTAGCCGAGCGTGTCTGGCCGCCGCCGCCCCCCCGAAACTCTCGAGCCGCCTAAAGTCCGCTTTGTGGCAGGGACTTGGCTCGGGTCGCGTCGCCGCTCTTGATTCCGGGGGGCGGCGGTGCCCCTCTGCAGTATCGACGAGCTCTCCTGGACGGTGGGGGACGCGCACACGCGCGCACACAACCGCCCACTCCAAAAGAGATTGTACCGCAATTTCCAGCGCTTTCCTCGGCTAGGCCACGCACACGCGCACACCCCCAACCCCCCCCGGCCCGATGCCAATGCATCGGGGGCCGCAGACACGCGCGCGGAGTTTGGCGTCGTGTCTGCCTCTGAGACTGCGCGGCCTCTCGCCGTCTCTCTCTCTCTCTCTCTCTCTGGCTCGTGCGCTACGCCGCGAGTCGGACTCGCACCTTCTCGCGGGGGGGGGATCAGCGGCCGAAGCCGCCAAATTCAAATCCGCCCTCGACGTCGAGCCGGAGCGATTCTCCCCGACCCTTCCCCACCCTGTCTACCCCTACCCCGGGCCAACCGCCCGTCCATCCCTTCGCCTCGGGGATCCTTCCGGCCGCCTCGCTCTCTCCTTCGGCTCTGCGTTCTCAGGGTCAAGCGTTTAATTCAATCAACGTCGTATCGATTATCTCGAGCGCCGCACGCGGCTCGAGTCGAATCGACGCTACCGTTCCACCTTCACCTGATTAATCAAGCCTCCGTCGAAAAGTAAGCCCTCCGGCGAAGCGAAGCTCTATCGATCTCCGATAGATAATACATCCGGTCGATTGCGCAGTCAATTATTGACTTATACATGACTGCGGCCGACATTGAGAGAGTCTCGCTCTTCTTTATCGGCTCGCGCTTTAGCGAGCGCATCGGCCCACGTTGGACGCGGACCAAATATCTTAAGGGCCCTCGTTGAATGAGGAGGCTCCTCTCCGAGGAGCCGCGGGCGCATCCGAGCGTAAAAACCCTCTTTATCCGATATAACGAGCAGCCCATTGAATGGCCGCCACTGGGGTTGGGGGGCCGAGCGCCTAGGCGGTGAAAATAATTGCGCCCCGGGAGGAATAACGAGCTCCTCCACGGAGGAAGCGAGACTTGGCCCGGAGGTGAGGTATCGGAGCCGCGCTTTTCCTCGAGGCAGTCGACCAGGAGCCTCGCTCCCTTACTGCGAGTACGCGAGCGATATTTAACGGGCCCGGGGAACGCGGGCTCGGTGCTCCCGGCGGTAGAGGCGAATCAACGTTGATCGGGCCCTCGCTCGCTCGACCTTTCCCGGCCCGGGCGAGACTCATCTCGGGGCCGCGACTCCTCCCCTGCTCGAAATCGCCTACTCTCTAGCCAGCCCGTGTTGTATGTCAACTCTTGCTCCTTATCGGGTCGGAGCGGATCAGCCGACGATTTATGAAAAAGCCATTCGTCCGCGCTACGGATACCATCGAGCATTCGTTAGCAGCTTATCCGACAAATTTTCATTGCCGTCCTCGGCTCCGTCCTTAAGATTCTCACCGCTCCGGGAAAAATTCTCCTTATGCACGAGCTATTGCCTTTTTCTCCCCGCTTAATAATTGAGCAACTCCAGATCTTGTGCCTAGGCTTTTTTTCAATGCTTTTATTCCGTTCGATGTGTTTCCATTTGTCGCATTAAAATTCAGTTTCCACACTGGATTTCTATTCCGAGGAAGGTCGTTACATTTCTTAATTTCCGCAATACTGTACGTGCAAGAGCCAATGGTACGACCAATTCTAAAAGGTGTAATTTATACCCTATTAAACAAGTGTAATAAAATTATTAAATTTTGCTGATAATAGCGTACATTCGGCTTTTTGCCTGTCTCAATTTATAGTATTTTATGCCTCACCTTTATCGAGTGTAGCAATATTTTTTTTTGTTTTAAGCTATATAGAATGCATTGCATCAATTTCTACTGTAATAAAATACCTTTAAAATTTTATTTTATAGCAATATATATATATATCAAACGCTTACAAACGATTACTTTAATAAACTTAAATTAATAATACAGTAGTTACTATCTTCTTATACGTGTATACGCATCTAATTTATAATATCAAAATTATTGGACAACTCTTCAAAATTGTAGGTATTTAAAGTTTTAAGTCAAATGAATGAAATTAACCTCTTTCAAAAATACACTTACCACATCAATTTTTTTTTTATTTATTCTTTAGTAATGATAATTATAATATTGCAATAGTCGTGTATTAAATTATTTATTTTATTGGAAAACTTTCAATGTAGTGGACAATTTCTATTACTTTTATGAAATCTTGCATATACGTAAAGAAACTTGTGCAAAAAATAATTTATCGACTCCATTCTACAATTCGGGTATTTATTAACCAACAATGATAAAAACCTTAATCGTTGCAACAATGAATTCATGCTCGTTCGTTTTCCAATAAATCCTTTACATTTTATGAAACTGTATACCGCACATCGTAGGATAATCAATAACTACTCATTGTGGGATTAATTCATACTTACAATATGTTGTGTCGCTCATTTGTAATGGAAAACATTTTTGCCCAACTAAAAACTGGTTAGTGGAAAAAAGAGTAGCTGAAACAAATTAACAGTAGTGCTAACTCCATTGGTAAAATTAAGAATTCTGGATAGGCGTGGCATCCAATGCTCGTATAAATATTATCTATTGAGTAGATAGTTTCTAATGTAAGTTAAGCTGTATTAGCATTCCTTATAAATAAAATTCATTTGCAATATCTGAAAATTATGTCCCTATTGTTGACGTTGATTTGAATTTCAAATACCATTAAAGCTCAGAATTGGCTTATATTTTGAAGAAGGTTTTATAATACATTATTATTATTATTATTATTATTATTATTATTATTATTATTATTATTATTATTGTTGTTGTTGTTGTTGTTGTTGTTATTATTATTGTTATTATTATTATTATTATTATATACTGTATTCAACCAAAGTAAGTTGGGTATCCTTTCGAAATTCTAAAGTGGCAAGTTCAGTTGATATTAAAGTGACTAGGTAAATGGCGAATTTAAACTACAAGAGATTTGAATTGAAAAAACATGTCAGAAAGATTCAAATTTTATCACGATAATATCGGCTTATTAATTGCTTACGGATACGAGAAGGTAACGAATGCATTTTACATAAAAAAAACATAGTTTCTTTAATTAAATAATTATCTTCACTTGGTTATTTGTTAATATTTTATATTGTTGTAATATTTGTTAGCAACGCCTTAGCTATAATTTTTTTTTTTCAGGTAAAAGCTTGAGTAAAATTTTTTGATAATAAATTAAATACCAACGAATTTAATATATTGTCTATTTTGAAAGATCATTTAAATAGTCTTAGTGAGTATTAAATTTAAGCGTAGAGAAATTATTTATAATTACAGGCTACGCATGTTGCTAAATATAAAAGGAGAGAAACCACCGGGAAATTCGAAAAACTCTAGGCAGCTCTCGCTAAATAGAAAATTGGACGTAGAAAATATATCGGTTCATTTATACACTTAAAGGTGAGAATAGATAGTTTTTTCGAGGTGGAAAAAAAAGCGATAAATAAAGCGTCTACGGCGACAAAACTAAATTAGCAACAGCCAATAAAAAAGCTCTTGTTACGGTTTCGAAGCGTAAAATAATTAAGTCGATGTAGCGAGTATTGCAAATGTACGATCGGAAAGACGGCGTTTGTCTTCATTCTTTTCTCTTCTTATTGTGAAAACGATTTTTGCCGACTTATTAGCCCAAATGCCGAAATGTCAATCTATTTTAAGAAATAGAGTTCGGACCGCAGGGAAATGAAATTAGCGACAAAACAGCGTAACCTTAGGCTCTTTGGTAGGCCTTAAAACCATAATACGTATATAGAAAGTAGATTGACGGGCCGATAAACAAAGTATCCTCTTGAATTACCTCTGCGTGTAAAAAAAAGTTACCGTCTCGTGAAAATACCACGACTCTGGATTACTTATGAGAATTCTGATTCATAATCTGTTTGCCGTAATAGTTTTCGTATGCAAAATATAAGCAAATTACGTACGTATTCTAACAGCCTTTACGGGGAACTCTTTACAATCTCCTATTAAGCTCTTTATGTATTAAGTGAATATTTGAAAATACACAATATTTACTTAAAGTAGATTTATGAATTATATTTAAACGCTGATCGGTAATGTGTTTAGAAAATCGTCTTTAATAATTATTGGGATTTATTATCCTTGAGTAATACGTATTCGGTTAAAGATCCGGTATTTTCATCAGCACATAGATATATTACGAATAAAAGCAGCCGATGAAAAAAAAAAAAATCTTGTTCTCTCGAAATATCACTTGCCATAATTTAAACGAAATCGAATTACTGAACTTATTTGCATAATTGATTTTAAGTTTAAACTATGAATTAATGTAAAACCGGTTGTATGTACGATCGTAGAAGCGAATACACAATATTTGTGTAGCGCATATTCCATTAGTATATCGTTACCTATCCTTCATTTCTTGCGAAGCAGTAACATTTTACTCCACTTATAACTGAGTTCAATACAAACGATATCTTTACGCTACAAGTATTTAAAAATTTTGAGTGTCCTTACGACTTAGGCATGCTCCTATTAAGTACACGTGCGATTGTTATTTTTAAAATGTTCTCGATACAATTCGTCAACTATGAGTTTATATAAATTTTAAAAAAATGCGATTAGAATTTAATTAAAAATAATAAGAAATACTAGCTCTTATTTTTATATTTTATATTTTTTGCGCTTATTTAATATAAAGCGAAACGATGATAACATCGGTAAACACAGTGTCGATGACGTGCAAAATACGTAACAATTCATTCAATTAAATTTTCGTTTGGTCTTGCAATAAAACTATTTTAAACAGGAAATGCGTGGAGGGATTTGGTAAGACTCTTAATTAACAAAATATATACAGTATAACAATAAACAGATTTTCATCAAATGATTATATTTATAACGGAGAATTTTCTAAACAGGAAGCCGAACATAATATATAAAAAGGTGCTTTGTAATGAAAATCTACAAAACAATATCATAATCAGTCTCAAGATGTCTTTTGGACTCAGAGGTTTATTTTTAATATTCTCTGTCATCTTAATTATATTATGTCAAGAATGTCGAGCTTTTCACTTAGCTGATTCATATGAAGAAGACAACTCAGGTGCTCTTGAAGTCGAGGTATTTTTCAAATAAAAACTTTTTTTGACATTTTTTATTAGTAATTATATTCGTAAACTTTAAGTCAATATAGTTTTTTTTTTTAATCCTAATTCTTGTTAACTAAAAAATGTTTTCATTGACCGAAGAATATTAATTTATTTAAATCTTATGCTGCAATATAATTTCACCATGAAATTTACATTTTTTTTCTTATTTTATATTAAATATAACAAAAAAGATATTTTCACATGTAATCGTGTATTTTATAAAATTAAAAACATGTATTTCAAGCCAAAAATCATAAATGTTTAATTTTTCACATTCGGCAATTCATAACATATTCTTCACTATACTTATAAATACATTCAATATTTAATATTTCCTAGCATTCCATATTAAATTTATTAAGTTTATATTTATTTTAATTTTTATTAATTCTTTTTATATTTATTAAATTATAATATATCAGAAAAAAATAATAACAATTAATAGTACTGTGGACTAATCACTGTGAGATTTTAATTATTAAGTTTAAATAGATTAGTATTTTTTAAATTTCTTTGTTACCACTTATATTTATTATTGAATTAAATTTTTGTGTCATTTAAAGCATCATTAATTAAAAAACGAAATATAAATATATACTACTTATAGTTATTATAAAAAAAAAATAATTATTGGGAAAGATATTTAATACTCTCGTAATATAATTGCAATATAAATTAATTATTTTAATAGCTTACTGTATTTCCTAAAAGTACTTATATTAATAAATACTTCTATTTAGTAATAAATATTCTTTTGACATTTAAGATAATTTGGTTGAACAATTAATTGGCTTTAAAGACTAAAAGCTTCTGTTACATATAGAATTACATTTTATATATTCATTAAATAAGTAATAAAATTAATAGCTTTATTAAAAAACATTTTCAATTTTATAATTTTTGTTTTGTTTAATACAGAAATATTAATAAATATACTTTAAAGAAAATAAATTGGAAAGTTAGCCAATTGTCATTGTTTAAAAGTAATTCAAAGTAGATTGTTTAAAACAAAATTCGAAGAATCGTTGGTATTCTTATTATTTAATATAAGCTTGTATATTTTTTTAAAAATTACTCAAAATACATAGAGAGATAATAGGTATATTAACAATACCCGTTACATTAGCAACAGAGATATTATCGAAACTTTATAAAACATTCTTTTCGAAACGAATATTAATAATTCAGCAAAACACTATCGCAATATAATGATATGTCTTTGAAAAATTAAGCAATTCATAACGTAAGCTGATCATAAATATAGATTGTGAAAAGTTTATTGCAGGATTATGATCTGAAAACAATATCGATAGTAAAAATATTTTGAAAATAAGATGCATTTTTTTAATTAAAATCATTATATAAGATTTGCAAAATAAGCATATAATCAATAACGGAAAAGAATTGTTTTTTTTTTTTTTTTTTTTTACTTTTAATAAGAGTAAAGCATAAATTTTGAAATAAATTATTATATGCGCAAAAAAAAAAATATATCGCATATAGTCCAGTCTATGATAATTTTTAATAATTTAAGATATATAGCTACACATTGAAGATAAATAAAAATTGAATCTACATGTAGAAAAATGAATCGTTAAATACATATACTGCGTGAAAAATGTAAAGATCTGTTCGCGCTGACACGCGTATACTTACAATATATATTCATTAATAACATGCATTTATCAATTTTTGCTTAAAGGTAATGCGTAATATAGTAAATACAATAGTCTTAACAAATTATGCATATTTACTCGATGTAAATTTTTTCTTTCATACTATCTTCATAAAACAACACGTCCGCAATAATATTTTTGTTAGGATCATCTTTACTTAGTTATACTATTTTTTTGGCTGTACATACGTAATATGTAGCATTAAAAATGATTGTATAAACATTAATATAAACAACAAATTACGGTTATCTAATGGATAGTGAAAAAAAAGGAAATTTATTTCAAGCTAAAATAATTTTGTTTCTGTCGATGAACAAGTATTATTATAATAAAGGCTTTTAAAAAATAATGGCAAAAAATTCTGAAAAGTCAATAAAGAATTAACTTGCATGTATTTTTTTTTTTTTCATTTTAAGAGTCCCGTGGAAGAGACGTGTATAATAGACGAACCGTCACATTTACAGGCTGATTATGATGAAGATTCCTCGGAAGAACAACATTGCTAGTCCAAACAAATGCGATATCCTAAGGAATTTCAATATATAATGTATATAATTGTATCATCAAAATATGAATTTATATCATTTACAGTACATACAAAGCAATTCATTATTTTAAAACTATCAGTAGATTTATTATTAGTTTTTTGATAAGCTTATGTGATTAAGCGTAGTTTAGCTTAAGCATCGATTTTGTTTAATTATAAATATTTGTACATGAATTAAATATAAAAATGGAAATTTCGATAACAAATTCTTATAAATTATTTATTATTTCCTTCCCCTTAGATTTCACCAGAATCAAGTGTTTTTATTGATTTTACAGTCACAAAAAATCAATTTATTCGGAGCAAAAAGACGCGAACTACATTTTTTAACATACATTCAGCCTTGAAGCTTTTTATTTATGTAAATCTCAACAATTGTGCCAATTAAAAGTCTTTTTAATTGCACGATGATTAATTTTTGCCGATATACCTTCACATTTAAATTTCTTTCGTTACAAATTTCTCATTCTTTTTTTACAATGCATATTTAGCAGCGGTTAAATTTCGAAACAAAGAACAATGTGTTTATAAATTTTATTCGAACATAACTATTTTTTGACTCATATGCAAATTATAAAGCCTAAATACAAATGTGACCTCGCGATTAAGATGTTGATGACTAATGATTCTAAAGTAATTTTCACGCACTCGTGAGGTTTTTTGTTGTTAAATAAGAATGTTTGATTGTGATAGAAAAATTCTGGAAACCTGCACTACCTGACATAAATAATGCGATTAATTATTCTTTTTTGTATTTTATATCAGTGCGATATAAAAGCTAAAATCTATACGTATATGTACACACATATACACACATACGTATATATAAATTAAACAAATAGATTTGAATTTTTTTTTTGTTGGTATTTTTTATAAAAATTTAATATAAAAAGCGTAAGAAAATACTTTCACAAGAAAACGTTAAGGTTACAAAATTATCATAATTAAAACAATCCTTGTAAAGACATTTTCTTTGTGTTGTTTCGAAGCGTATACATATATATATATTTTTTTAAGTAATTAAAATATTGAAATATTTACATTTGCCTACTGTATATTGTAACGACTTGGGTAAGAAAGAGTTTTTTAAATCTTTCTACGGACCTTATGTATCTTTTTATAATAACGAGAAAAAAAATATCGCTACTCGTCATGAAACGAGAGACAAGCGTCATTGCACTTTTAAAATACACGTGTCGGCCACAAAATGATCATTAATTCATAAATAGCTTTTTAAAAAAAGATTTATAATCCTCAGCTTGTCTTTCATACTAACATGGGCGTTAATGCAAAACCAGATTACGAGCGCAAAATTGTTTCAAACGATGCTTGCTTGGGCATTTTTCTTACGATACGATGATTTTTTTACTCTAATAACATTTAAAAGTCATTGGCTAGCAGCTAAGTACGTTTATTAAAGCAAGCCCACTATTTTTCGATTCGTATAAATATTTGCACAAGCTACAGTACTGCAATACTGTATCTCCGTATAGAAAGGATTTGTAGGAAGAATAATATTTCGTACCATATTAATAGTCGCAGTTTTATCCACAATATGCAACGCATTATATTTTACGTACGCTTGAAAGGAATGTATCTAGACTCGTAAGGACGACGATGCGTAAGCATGCAAGCTAATTCAGAAGAAGAAGAAAAAAGGCACTTTAGAAAAAGTATTAAACGAGAGCCAATTCGTCAACCGATCCTCGGTAATTATAAATACGCGATACCGCAGTTGGTAAAATAGCTTCCCAGAGGAGACTGCCATAAATGCAAGCGTACGTATAGAGGAGAGTCGGCGATACCGCGAACCCATTCAATCAGCCGAATAATTAGAAAACAGTGGCGCAGTGATATAAAATAAAGGGAGTAGATAAGTGACGAGCCGCAGGCGATCCCGAGCGTAAGAGCAAACGTCACTGGACCGCAGTGTCCTGTGAACGAGCGGTACTCTCGAGAGGCCGAGCCGAGCGGGGAAGAAAAAGTTGGAGCCGAGCAAAGCGATCGCTGCTGGCACATGCCGAATTCAATGACTTTCGGGAGGAAAATCGTTGATAGGATTGCCTGGCGCGAGCTCGCCGTCGCCGCCTCGCGGCCGCGGTCCGTACCACTCGACTGCGGTCCGAAGCCGCTCGCAATGACGTCGGCCATCGACGCCGCCGCCGCCAGAATGCCAGGACACCGCCGGAGGGTGCGGGAGCGCGATGCCGCGTAAGCGGCCTTTCGACACCGTCACCGTTCCCGAAATGCACTCGCAGCTGGGACACTTGCGCCTCGCCGCCGCCGCCTCCTTTCATCCTTTCCAAGCCATTTTTACATCGGCGTTACCGACGCGTCATTCGGGGCAATGTCAAACGAGCCGATCGCTCAATGCTACGCCCCTCGGAGCGCGTTCTGTTTCTCTCTCTCTCTCTCTCTCTCTTTCCCCGCCGCCCCGCCTGCCGCCGCCACGGCGACCGACTCCCGCATTTTCCACGTCCTCATCCTCGTACCTTCCCGTCCGGGTGAATCGGGTTAGACGCGGGTCCGCGATACCTACCGGCGCTCCCTGGGCTTCCTGCCCGGCCCCTCCCCAAGGGCTCGGGCAATAGAGCCACCTTCCCAGGATGCCCGGGGGAACCTCGAGCCGTGGCCGTGGCCAGAGATCGCCGATTAAAGATCGGCCGAGCGGCGGAGTAGAATCGATCGCTCGGCATCGATTGGCCGGACGGAATCGATGCCAGTGGAGCAACGACCCGAGCGAGCGGCCCTTCTAATGGGCGAATCTCTAGCGGCCGCGTCGCGGCTATCGGCGAAATCGGGAAATTCCGAATCGTACCCCGGGGGCCGATGCCGCGGCATCAGGAGCGATAGATTTTCCATTAGCGGTTAGCTTTAAGACTTGAGCGTTGTTAGCTGGAGCTGGCTCGGGCGCCTTGGAGTGGAGGCCGCGCCAGCGGGGGCACGGGCCCAAAACGCGCGGCGACGTCGAGGCCCTGATTAACGCCGCGAAGGCGACGGCGACGGAGAAGGGGGGCCGGGGAGCGAGCGGGGATCTCTCGCCCGTCTCTCGCGCTCCTGCACGCACTCTATCTCTCTCTCTCTCTCTCTCTGTGTGCGAGTGTTTCGGTTGAGCGGGGCCAGGAGCCGCGCAGACGGGGATACCGAACTCGAGCGGATGCCCGGGTTCGGAGTGCGGTCGAGCGAACTCGATCCCCGCGTTCCTCCTTCCAGCCGAGGTAAATTTTCCCGAAGCGCTTCCCGTCTGGTCCGGCTTGCGAGCTCCTCCCTCCCCGCCGCTCGCCAATGAAGCGCCGAGGCCTTTGATATCCGCCCGATATCAAAGGCTCCGGTTACCACCTCGCTCACCGGGACAAGAGCTCCTTTCCCTTCCAGCGTCTCAGCCCCATCCGCTTATCCGCGTCGAGCTGCGTTCCTCGACGGGTCGCTCGGTCGCTCGAGCCTTTTGGGCCCCTCTCGATCAACTTCCAACGAGAGCCGAGACACGGCGCCTCTCGCTCGGGCTCCTTCAACTTTAATCCCTCCGCCGTCCTCGAGCGGGAGGCTGAAGTTGATCGATCGACGCCGCCATTCGAAACGACTCCCTTGATCTCGGGGCAGTATCGTTTATTTTCGTGTCATTGCTAAGCCGAGCGCGAGCGTTACCCGCCCCCCCCCCAACCCCCGAGAACCGACAAGTTTTGCGGCCCTATCTAAGGCCCCTCGCATCGGCGACTAGCAACGCAGCCGACTGTATTTGAAGATCGGACCGATGCTTCGACCCGGAAGCCGCGAGGACTCCCCGAGGAGGAGGCTCGAGCTCGCGGTCGGCTGTTTTTCGGCCGGAAAAAGGAAAGCTCCAAGGCCGATCGCCGAGCGATCGCCGCTTACACTCGGCGTAGATCTAGAGAGCGTAGATCTAAGTCGTGGCTGTCGCTCGTCCCCGCGGCAAAGCGAAGCTCCTCGAGCCTCGTGTAAAAGTGCAATTAAAACTTTTGTTTTTCCTACGTACGGTCGGTGAATGCTGTTTGTCGGATGCACGAGACTAATTGCATACTGATTGCAGACTCATTGCTCAATATCGCGTAGGCCTGTGCGAGCGCTCGTCGGAATTCTATCGACTATCGATTACCGATCCCTTCGTTGGCAATGGCACTGCCGGTCGGAGCCGTCGGGGAGATCGGGATTTTAATGACGCAGTCCGGACGACGATCCGCGGGAACTTAGTCGCTCGGCCGGCGATTAATCACGGTCCTGAATTCTCGGCTGCTCGGTTAATTGCTGAGCAGCAGCCCGGTCGGGGCTCGTTATTTTTATATATTGAGCATTGTTGAGAGGCCAGGATCGCGAGAGCCCGCTTTGCGACGCGTCGGACAACAACGTTGCAGGTTGTTATTATTATTATTATTATTATTATTGCTTCTCGGTGAATTCGGAGCCAATGGCCCGCCCGGCGTACGAAGCATAGGGGCCTGGGCTCCTCCTCCTCCTTGCCTCGCAGTTTTTCTCTCATTTGTATTCTACCCGCGAATCGCGAAATAATTTAGACCGTACTTTTTTCCAATGCTGCGGCCTTGCCCTAACTGCAACCTATTTGAAATTTTACTCATTCGCTCGGCCTTAACTTCTAACACGACACTTCTATTGGGACGAGGTTGTCATAAATTTATGGTTTATTATGACTGCCTTTGGCAAAGTCACTGCCGACAGCGGTGATTATTGCCGAGCTGGCTTTTTTTTTTTTTTTTTAAATACAACGATTTGGAACGGATTCAAATCGCGTCATCTTTAATGCTAAGATAAATGGGGCTTTGCTTTTCTCCCGAGCTCTTATTTTCATACTTTGTCGGCTGGGCTTGTACGCAGGGTCCTGTACTCGTGTATTTGTCGAAACCAAAGGAGAGACAAGCGCGAGAGAGAGAAAAATGACGGAATAATGGCTGGACCAGAAGAGGGGCAGCGAGTAGCCCCGATTCTTTATCCCGACCAAGTTCGTATATCGAAGGGTTCTTTTTCTTTTTTTTTCTTTTTTTTTTTTTTGAAGTTCGGGCTGGATCCCGTGTAAGATATCGTGTCCATTTCGAAAGGGCTCGCTTTCAATGAAAACAAGATTGTATTTGAGAAGGTAAATATTTATTAATGATAAAACCTACAATAATTCATCGGGTCAAAGATTTAAATAATTCTACGGAATTCAACAGTACACCGAGAGCATTCAAATACAAAAGTATAAAAGAGTCATTGCAATTTTGTGGTTTTTTTTGGAATAAAATAATTAACTTATAGTTTATCAACAAGTAGTTATAAGATAATGGATCGTGTAACATTCCTTCCGTGCTCTCATTCATAATTAAAACATACTGAAAGTCGCTGAGTATATAACAGTTAACGAATAAAACGCAACTTAGTATTTGTAATTGTAAGCGTTAGAAAGATTATTAAAAGAATCGTGACAAATATTTGTTTACGGGCAACTTTGTCGTGCAGTTTTGAGTATAATTGTAAACTACGTTATAATTTTATTGTAAGCTTACAGCTGAGGTTGAGTATTTTGTTAAAAAAAAAAAAAAAAAAAAAAAAAAAAAAAAAAAAAAACTTGACTATAGATCGTATAAAAGTATGCTTATTATATTATACATGTGTATGTACTAGGAAGTCTTGGAATGTTCGATAGGTATTTACTATTTTCTCGTAAAAATGCTTAGAGCGTACTCAGTAATACTTGACGCCATCTACCGGAACGGGCGTAGGCTTGTTTGTTTGTACAATTATCCAATTGGCAGCAATGCTTAAATTATGTATGGTCACATTGTTATTGACATGAGATGAAACAATTAGTGGCACTTCTTGCGCTGATTGTACTCTGTACAGTGTTATATTCTTTTGTAAATGAACTCCTCCGGGAAAAACTGCATCATCAATTGATGTCAAAACAGCTGAATTTCCAATGACTGTGCCTTAAAATGTATATGCACTTATTAAACATCCTTCGTGTAATAATAAATTTTTAATCAAAATTCTGCCTTTTTTTATATTATGAGTAATACGAGAGGCCAGTTAACGGAAAAAAAACATGAAATGGTCACTAGCTTTTATTTCAGAGCTTCGTCACGATTTTTATTTAGCAATAGTGCTTTATTACTCTTATAACTGTTTCTATTATTTTTGTTAAGAAAACATTTTTAAATTTATATTCACTAAATTATTATACAATTCAATATGTTGATCAGACCTTCTAACGGATTAGAGTTAAGGTAAGTAAATGATAAATATTCAAAGTCGAGCTGACTATTCAAAATACCTATTAATTTATTCCAGTAATCCAGAAAAATTCAATGCTCTACATTTTTTGGAAGGTAAAGCTTTGAAGGTAAAGCATAGCCCGATGAAAATTAATTTCGTCCATTAGAGCTCTCGGGTATTAAAAAAATTAAATTAAATTAAACTAATGTATAATAAATTTATTCCTATCCATTTGATAAATGTGATAAATGTATATTCATTCGCGTCGATATAACGCAATAAAACATAACATTGAAATAAATATTAATGCCATAAGTGCGTCAGATAAATAAATTGAAAACTATTGTAAACTGAAGTTGATACTATTTCAGATTATTTGACAACTACAAAAGACACGTGTTTCAAAACGTATCAAAATATTATTTTATCTTAAAACAAATAATTATACAAAGCATGATATGTTATACTATGGTAGGCCGTTTGTCAATTTATAAAATATACTTTGTGATCTATTGATAAAAAGTATATATTTATTACTACGGAGAAGTACGGAGAAAATTCAGCGCAACTCAGTCATAAATAACGCGTAAAATGGTTATTTCAATTGAAAAATAAAAGTTTATGTTTAAAATGAAAATTTTTTTACGTTTTTTCACGATAATGGGCATTTGCAATAATAATTTTCTGCTAAGATATGGTTGTAATAATGACCAGAATTATTAAAATGCAAAAGAGAAGCATTTATAACAGCAATAATGTAATAACAATGGTACAAAGCCCAGATTGAAAACATAAGAAATATATATATATATATATATATGTATATATATATATAATTAATTACTCTTCAATGCATAAAAAATCGAACAGTTGTATTGTTGAACTCGTTTATTGTTAGTAAATTATTTGCTTAGTTTTATTGGACGTTAGGAACTGCTATTTTGTAAATTAATTGAATTTAAGAAAGTAAAGAAAATCAATTTACAAACCTTTAATTGTATGAGATTCGGCTTTAATCGTAATGGAATTCGGTTCGGTATTGTCATGTTTTTCGTTAATTCTAATGCCGGAGTCTTTAGCAAAATCTGAAGCATTGACAAGATTAAGCTTGTTGCCAGCGTAATTTGAGAGAAGACCAACTTGAATGGCAGTGCCGAAGAATTTCTTTCCCTCCAAGTTGAGGCCTGTAGTGTAACTATCAACGTTAACATTGGATTTGACATCAATTAGTTTTCCAATAATATATCCGAGCCGAGTTGCTAATTCAATCCAAGGCCTGTCATCTGCATTAGCTGTAGCCGCCATTACGGGAGCATTCACAATTCCAGTTATGGGATATATCGTGGACTTTCCGGAAATCGCCAGAAACTGTTCGGCTATTTCAATTGCAACGCGCTCTTGTGCTTCGGCCGTACTCGCCCCTAAATCAAACATTTTATCGGCTAGAGATATTTTTGTCCTGCCTTTTTAAATTATACAAGCGTGTATATATATATATATATATGTATGTGTGTATTTAAACGGATGAAACTTTGATAAGACGGGGTCGCCCTTACTTTTGAGCGACTCTCATAATCCAGCTGCTGGATGATTTATTTCCAGAAACAATTTTGCTCACTCCTAATGTTAAAACGCGCCTCTCGCGAATGCTTGTAAAAACGTATCGAATAGCGGATCCATGGAAACGCAGCTCTTACCGAGATGAGGCGTCGCGATGACATTGGGGTGCTTTACGAGCTCGAGAGTAATCGGATTTTTCGGTGGCTCCTCGGTAAAAACGTCGAGGCCCGCGCCCGCGCACTGTTCGGTTTTGATCGAGTGCAGAAGGGCTTCCTCGTCGACGATGCCGCCGCGCGCCACGTTTACAATGAAAACCCCTTTCTTGCACTTCTTGAGGGTCATTGCATTGATTAAATCTGAAAGAAGAAGAGCGGGAGGCTTCAGCGACGACGTAATCCTCCTAAGAAGTATTGGGGCCCGCTCTCGTTCGCGGGCCCATTGGAAAAGCACAGAACGGAGGAGGACGAACGGCAAAGGAAAGAGGGATAAGGGCCATTGAGCCAGGAGCAATTAGGCAACTTGGAGATAATTAATTAAAAAAAGAGTCGCTTGCTTTTGGTCTGGGGGATAAGCGGCGTGTGCACTGTTATGTAATCGGCGGAGCGCCAGACGGTCTCCAAGTCGACCTTGGCCACTCGGAGTTCGGCGGCCTGCTCGGAAGTGAGGAGCGGATCAAAGGCCAAGATCCGCATGCCGTAGGACTGCATTCTGCGGGCGACCTCGCGCCCGATCCGCCCGAAGCCAAGGACGCCGAGGACCTTCTCCGAGAGCTCGGTGCCCGCGTAGAGCTTTCGGTCCCAGCGGCCCTCCTTCATCGAGTGACTGGCCTTGGCCACGTTCCGAGCCAGGGCCCCTATCAAGGCGCAGGTGAGCTCGCAGGCGCTGATGCTGTTGCCCCCGGGCGTGCTGCAAGCAACGGAAGAAGAAATCTAGCGCCTCTCCCCCCCCCCCCCCGCCATAGCGCCGCGCAGCGGGAACAAGGGACTGGACTTACTTCAAGACCAGGACGCCCCTGCGGGTGGCTGCGGGGATGTCGATGTTGTCGACCCCGGTCCCGGCCCGGCCGACGAGGCTCAGATTCGGCACCGCGGATATTATGTCCTCGGTGACTTTGGTCTCCGAGCGTACGATCAGGCCGTCGTGCTTCTGAAAAGTCGATTCAAGATAACCCTTTAGTCGCTATCCTTTGGCCGGCTAATTCTAACCCTCGCCATCGGTTTTCAGAGGCTTCCACAGGAACTTCCCTTCGAACGGCTGTCGACTAGACTTTACAAATCGTCTTGCTCTTTTTATTCGTACGATAGGTCCTTTGATAATATTGCCGGGGATCGGTAAATCGAAGGAAACGCGACAGTGTCAAAAACGACAATGCGAGATAACAGATCTGAGACGAACTCGTTAAGGCTCACAACCGTAATACTGATTTTCTCTAATTTACCTTGTTTTCTCGCGCTCTTCGGCCCTCGCGGCTTTTAAAACCGAGCTTCTCGATTCCGGACTTAAGGTAATAAATGATACAAGTCGCGACTGCATCTCGTGGATCGAGACGAAGATTAAGTTAGATTTGTCGTTGCTTTAAATTCAAATGAAAGATTTTCATTAAGTGAAGACAATTCGTAATACTTCCGAACCACAGGTACAAACTTTCTTCGCGTTTTAACCCTTGGACTATCGTTACCAAAAACAAATTGAAATGAAATATGCGCTTGATGTTATCAATTATCAATTATTATGAGATAAAATCTACTATGTATCAGTTATCGTTGTTATTTTTGCCAATTAAAAATCTTTTATTGGTTAAAAATAATCGTTTTAAAGCATCTGTTTTATAATTTATCGATGCCTTTGCTATACACTACAATGTTTTAATGTAATGAGTAAACTTCGAAATTTTTTAACAATTTCTTGCTTCGTGTAGTAAACTTTATAAATAGCTTTCAATAATAGATTTATTCAATCGAATAATCAATTAAATCAATTTAACAAATACTTACAAACGTAAATTTTTTTATTCTCGATGTATTTGATGTACAAAGTTTACGAACGGTTATAGTGTTCATCTTACGTTTAATAACATTATCTTTTTCTTTACTTTTTAATTAAAAATGATCCTTTCCATGTTAGCATGTATGTGTGTGAATATGCTATCTTAACAATTAGGTCAATCGCGTAAAGTTTTAAATAATAAATTGAGTTTATAGAAAGTATTTGCTTGAGAAACCGGTATAATAAAGTCTGAGCTCAATATGCAGTGCTGCAAAACAGTTTTCAAAGTACTCGAATATTAGCAAAACAATATTTACGTACACAAGCACCACACGCGCTCGCACACATTTATTTATATCTACAAATTATATATATATATATATATATGTAATAAAGCATGAAATAACGTAAGCAAAGTATTAAAGAAATATATGCGTTTACAGCAGAAGTATAAAAATAAGATAAATTTATTTAAATATATAATGTTAGAATACAGTGAAAAAACGTACTTGAAGTTCTTTAATAAGTTCCTCTTTTGATAAATTATACTTCGTTGTAACTATAATCCCATGGTTTGTCAATAAATCTGCACATTTCTTATGGACTGGATCACTGATCAGGACACTCTTAAGAACTACCGACATTTTACTGAAAAAAAATCTTTATACAGTAAAATAAGGAAAATAAATGATAAAAAATCGATTCTTTTTTTAGTTTTATGTACATAAACAAATGCTTTTTTTTTAATTTTTGAAGTATCATTTCATTAAAATCAATACTACACGTATACACATACATCAATATTATAATGCTTTATAAAAGTTCTTTTAACATAAATATTTACAATGAAACAAAAATCATTAAGTGTGACAGGACAATATCTTGAGAAAAATAACGAAATTCGTAGTAAAGATCTCACGCAAGTTATACAGTACAATTATAAGCAATTAAGGTTGTTTTTAACTTATTTATAAATCTTATATTACTTTGAAAAAATGTAATCAGTAGTACTTTTTGTAAGATTAGATTTTTGTTACTTCTTTATAACTATCCAAGCTTTTAAATTTTAATTGCTTTGATTATTTGTGAATAAGAGACTTAAATTTAAATATTACTCGAACTTTTTACAAAACTGTATAATTAAAATAAAAAATAATTAAGTAAATTTAATACATATATCAAATAAAAAACGATATTTGACAATGATTTTAATAATATCTTCTCGAATTCTTGAAATAAACTTGATATAATTCTTAATAATGTGGGTGTAATTGTTTTATTGTATTTATTTTAACAAAACAGTATATTAGTAAAGTCACAGAAGCGAATCAAAATTTTTTTATTAAAAAAATAACAAATAAGTTGATAGAAATAGGAAAAATAAATTAGGAAGAAATCACTTTAAATGCTTAATTCATTTAAATGTTCAGTTATAATTCACAATGAATAATTAATTTTCATAACGAATTTAAATCTTGAATGTATTATACTCACTATTAATTTAAAATTTCTAAGCAGTCTGTAATGACATTGATTCAAGACATCGTACCTTTTCCTTAAAAAGATCTCTACAGGATATCAAGACTCTTAGTTATAATAATCTAATAAAATTGCTATGAATAGACTTCGTAAAATCATTACGGTTTAATATAATTTGAAAGTAAGATTTCTTTGTATGATTCTTTCGGCAAGTAACAGCAGTGTAAACATTAAATCAGTATCGGTAAACGTCAATTGCCGTATGACATTGATTTAATTACCTTTGTTACAAATCCTGTCAAATAATTGCCTAATGTTTCGACAAATGAGTAGGACTCGAAGTAATATATATATAAAAACTTGTTGATTTCTACTTAGAAAATATCGCAAAATCAATGCTTATTTTAAATTCAAAGTATTAAATAGGCATTAGATTGATAGCACCGTCAAAGTCCTAGATAAAATTGTCGAAGAATAAGAATTTTTGCATGAATAATTTCAGCCCACGTGATGGTATGAAAGTGCCTTAACGGGCTTATCGCTTGGGATATATATATATATATATATTTAACGAGGAGTATTTAGCGAGAGACGAAGGCTCGGGGAACGAATGTTTTAAGGCGTGTAAAAGCAAAAAAGGAGGAATCGAAAAGTCCGAGCAAGTCGAGAGCACCGGCAAAGGCCTCGGTGGGCAAGTACGATACTTCTCACTCACCTCTTGGTCGTCGTCGACTCGGCCCTCGAGGCTGAACAAACGCCGGGGGCGGGGAAAGGGAGCAGTAGTCCGGCCGAAAAGCGACACCTCGGGCGATTATCGGAGGAACGACTCGGAGCTGGAGGAGCCGACGGGAGAATAGGACTCGGCAAGAGAGACTCCAGAGGTCCGGCCTCGGCGGTTCGGGCACTTGTGATTAACGATATATTGCGCGATCGATCCGGCGAGCGAGCGAATCGACGATTGACCACCACCCCCCGCCTCCCCTTCCCGCGATAGCCCGCCCGGCCGGCCCCCCTCCCCTGATAAGCACTCGCAAGACCGGGCCACCGTTGCTGACGCGTCAGCAGCCATATTATCTTGGCCTCTCTCGACTTCTTTATCCCTGCTCAGGCCGCCGCAATATCTGCCCTCGCACAACTGCTCTTACCTATCGGCATTCTCCGTTGAATTTCATTTGACGATCGCGATCGTCCACGAGATTCGGACAGTTCCAGTGCGAAAGCGCGCCAAGTACGAAAAACCTGTTGGCCGAGCGACCGACAAGCGCAGGGCTCGGCTTTTAGCTCTCGGTCCAAGCGGGGATCGGAATTCCCATTGGAAATTGTAATCGTAATTGCTCGAGTAAAAAGCTCCGAGACTCGCCGCCCCTTACGTCCTTCTCCTCCGAAGAAATTCCACTCCGATGCTGCTCCCCGTAAGCCCCAACGCTAATTATACTTTTAACGCTTATGGCCCGAGCTCATCCCCACAGGAGGGGAAATCCTTACAGGCGTTTCTCCGTTTCGTGATACTTTTACGATTTCGGTATTTTTTTTTTTTTAACTATCGATAATATTGCAGCGTGTGCAAATTTCACCTACCGGTACCAATAAAATGCTTTGTAATTATTTGAATTATTTCGTGTGGTTTTTTTTTTCTACGCAAAAAAATTAAAAAATTCATTCGCATCGAAGAAGAGAAAATACGCTAGGAAAGACTTATTTTCAGGTGTTAAATTTTAATGACAATTTTTATGATCCATCGCATTTGTTGTTGCAAAATATACTGTTCATATTGAATGCGAGATTGGACAATTAGCCGAGACCAAGTTACATTCAAAAGAAATCCTGAAGTGGATTGGAGGCAGTATTTAAAAGTCTGCTTTTACGATTTGTCAAAAATTCTATATTATTCCAAATTTGACGGACGTTCATCTTTATAATAGCATTTAAGGTTCTTCCTAAATTTAATTACGTGCAAAAGTCCATTTAAAGCCAAGAAAGTTTACACTTAAATTTACAAGTATTTTAACCGACAAGTATATTTTTTAAACGAGTCATCTTTTATCGATGTTTGGCCGAATCGTTGCCATGAAACATTCAATGTATTACAAATCTTAATCGCGTTAAAAATCAATTGTTATTTGTAAGCTGTTTTTTGCCCGGGTACTTTACGCTAGATTTGGATTTAATAAATAAGCCAGTCATTTAGGCCCGAATAGCTCAATGTTTTAAGCCTTTGCCAAGTATATTTTACTCTCGGCTTATCGGCGGAGAAGAGCAGGAGTTGATTTTTCGTCAGGGGGAATTGTATTGGCTTTGCGCCTTAATCGTAAAAGCAGCTCGACTCCTTGTGCCGATGTACTCTAGTGTTCGGAAAGCTGGATAAGTTTTCTCTTCTCCGGACAATCCGTTGACTGCCCACGTGTCGATCCTCCAATAACAGTACTTACTTATTTATAGGCAACGCTTAACGAATCCTTCGGACGAATAATACAAAAAAAAGCCGCGGACACCGTTTTATTATTTTGCAAAGATTTGAGACCGGCGACCTCGATGCAGTAAGGATCCAGATATTGCCGGTTGAGCTTCTCGCATTCCGTACGAGTGAGATTTACGGCAATTGAGCCTAGGTGTGTGCAAAGGTTGACTTCTGAAAATCTGCAAGCGAAGTTCGGACGCCCCCCCCCCGTGGAGTATTGAAAGGTCGGCCGCGGATTATCCGCAAGATGGGAATCAAAGAGGGTCTTCTGCTTTATTTACAATTGAGGAAATCGTAAACGCCGGGCCGGGGCGAGTTTAGCGCTGGGCTCGATTTCAATATAGAAGCAAACCGCTATTTGCCGCCGGCCGAGTCCCGAAATAGGAGGCGGTTGCCGAGGACCGAGGCTTTGGGAGTGCGGCTTATCAGATTACTCAACCGAGTCCACCTGCCCAAGCCATGGAGAGATGCCTATCCGAGCCCAACTTCCCCGAGTCAATGCACCGAGAAACGAGCTTAACCCGCTGGAAGTGACTTGTCCAGCTAATGGGGCCATTCACGGAAGAGCAAACTCCATTTGCTGGTATCATTGCAGGTATTACCAGCGTTCCGCTAAGTAAATAGTTCGAGGCACGAAATTAAAGCGTCGAGCTCTAAGCTCCGACCGACTATTGCTATTGCAAGTGTCTCTCCTGTTTACGTTGTGGTCGGTACAAGATTGTTTGTTGATATTCAATTTTCTTTTTTTTTTTTTTTTTTTTTTTGCAGCATTGTGCTTTTGAAAGCTTTCGTTGGGCTGGACTGGAGGAAGAAGTGCCAGAGAGAAAGAGAATACTGGAAATGTGAGTCGACAATTTTTTTGCGTTCGTAGAAAGTAAATAAATACCAATTTTGTTTCGTATTCGTCTTAAGAAAAGGATAATATCTGAAAATCACTATTGATTTTATAAGTGACTGCCAATTGCTTTAATTAACGCAAGCCGAGACGATTGTATGTTGTTGAAATGAATTCAAAATTACAAATCGTTGTTAAATGTATTTTACTAAGCACTTATATGACTTCTCATTGATTTAAAATTTTATTTTCTTAAATTAAGAATTTCTCTTTTCTTGTGGGACCTTCGAGATCGTTTGTTTTTTTTCATATTGACTTTTAGCGGCATAAAATTTTAGATGTACACTTTCTGTACTTTTTATCGATTATTGTATTATTATAGATTGCTTAAATTACAGTATATTCGCACTTTTAATGTTGACGTATATTTTGATTAGGCATATTTTTCGAAATATTTTTACACAAGAATACTAAGAATTTGATACTTCATATTTCCGCGAAGAATCAATTTAATCGAATTTCGCCTAATATTGCGTAATGTCTTGATGTATGTAATTTACAAACTCGGTACTGATTCGTACCACGTTACTTTTTGGCAGACGTAGCTACAAACGTGACGATTGTTAGCCAAATGGTAAGACTAAATAAGTTTACTGCGACGGTAAGTAAATGTATAGGACACTAATTTGTTTTGTGCCTGTTTCAAATCAATTAGCTTACTCAGCATTCAAAATACACACATTTTAGCGTTGCAAGAGTTCTTAAAGATACAAAATAGTTATGGAGCAAAATTATTTTTAAGGTAAAACTGCATTCTCATCTGCTGCCTCATATTTTGAACATTAAGCATTTCTAAGAATACGAAATCCTTACCGAGCTTTATCGTATAACCATTAAAAGGCTTGCGACGCTCACTATGATTAAAATAATTGCCTACGTTTAGAATTGCAGAAATGTAACGCTATATCACTAGCATTTACATGATTGATAATTGACGACTTCTATTTGTTTTTTTTTTTTTTTTTTTTTTTTTTTTTTTTTTCATTCGTCGAGTTGTCATTACGATCGATTAAAAGCAATTGTCCATCAATAATTTGACAGTAAAGGATTGTATTATCAAAGCTTCAATATTCTTAGTACATTAAATACGCTTCTCAATTGTATTCTGAATTGAGCCTAATGTCGAGCCTAATGGGAGCAGGTTATGTGCTTCTTCCAAGGCAGCTTGAAACGAAAGCAGTCTTTAAAATTGTGACAATATCTAGATATCAAAATATACGCAGTCAGCCGTGTACAAAAACGCTATTAAATCGCATTGCGAGAAATTTGGCTTTACGCGCGAATGAACTTGTCGAAACGGAAGTGTGCATCAAGAAAGAGGGGAGGGGGGGGGGAGAAAAGGGATGGAATCAATTTTATAAAATCAGAAGCATAACTGCATTATTGATGTCATGAAAAATAGATCATTTAATAGATGCTTAAAGTAAAACAATAATATTAGTTATCTTATATACATAAATACGAAGCTCTATTTTCTCCCATCACAGATGTTGCTAGCCTACGCATAGGGTGATACCATCGATGTAGGCTTATAAAAGGACTATCGACTTGTTTTATCATATCAGTTTGCCTCCTCCCAATCACCGGGCAAACGTGCATTACGTGCGCGCATAACGCATCCACTGCTCTGTCCTGAGTAGCAGCTTCGAGTCGGCAGTTGGTGCAGTCGCCCGAGTTCATTGGGTACTCCTCGTGCCACCAAAGCTCGCGGGCGCTGATATTCGGTGTACAACTCCATCGGTGTGCAACGCTCCCCGAAAAAACACTCATGGGCATCGTCGAGCGCAGTTCAATCGGGGCCGGATCAATGCGGTTGCTTGACTTCCAATAGTTGTGGATAATTCTCAACGATGTTTAATAGAATGCCGTCAATGTAGGACCGAAGTCGCGTATTGACTTCGCGCTGCTCCTTCAAAGCTTGCTTTGCCTGAAAAGCGACAAAAATTCACTTATCCTTAATTCTCAGGAGTTCTCTCTCGAAAAAGCCCCTCTCGCTTAATCGGAAATAACAAAGGCTTTTATTAAAAATTGCACTCTGGGCATAAATTGGTTATCCACCGGCCAACTATTATTACACACTTTGCCGCTGATAATACTGCTTTGAAACATTTATTAAGGTACTCGTAATCTGCGATAATAACAGTGGTTAAGGATAGTTACGAAAGTAATGCTCACCTCTGCGAGAGTCGTAAAATTATCACAAATTTCAGGGGGACCAGACTTTCCTGTAACGATACCATCGGCCTAAAACGTGGAGGAGAAGAAAAAAAAAAAAGCAAGAAAAAGACGAGGATTATTACAAGCTCGAGTCGCAACCGCAAAGTCTCCAAAGCCGAAGACTTTTACGGATAAGGGGGTAAGGAAAAAAAAAAAAAAAAAATACCTGATCGTGTGCAGATCCAGTAAGTAGTAATTCGGTAGCGAGGCTCGGACTACCTCTGTTGATCGTATTATCGTTAGAATCTTGTGCGTTCGGCATGAGAAGCTCGCGGCCGACTTGTAGAGCCGCAGCCGCTGCTTGCAGCTCGTCTCGAGATTCCTCCAAGCCTGCGATAGAATAAGAGTAATGAGCGTGCGAAGTTATTTCTGAGGTAGGGGGGGAGGGATCAGCCCAAGCCGCCCGGCTGGTTAAGCGAGCGGCGGTAGGGCCCGGATTGGAGGGAGGCAGAGCAGAAGCCACGGCCGAGTTAACGGCTCGGCCCGAGACAAGGAGACCGACTCACTCTTGTTCCGCGTCCTGAGGCTCGCCATTTCCCGGCTCATGTCCTCCATCCTGCGCTCGGCGTCGAGCTTCTGGGTGAGCTCCTCCTCGGCCCTCTTGAGGGCCCGCGTCACCTCCCCGAGATTTAGCCCCACGTGCCTCTCGGTCTCCCTCGTCCGCTCGATCTCGAGCCGCGCCACCTCGAGGGCCGACTCGAGCCTCGACCTCTCGGCCCGCTGCTTCTCCAGCTGCTCGCGCAGCCTCGACGCCTCGTCCCGGAACCTCGTGCTCTCGAGCTCCGCCGCCTGCAGCTTGATCACCCAATTCTCCAGCTGCAGCTCCTTCTCCCGCTCGAGCCGACTCGCCCAGTCCCGATGCCTCCGCTGCTCGATCTAGAAGGAAAGAGACTCTCGATTATTGCCCTTGGCTGACGGGCCCTCCTCGGTGGTCCCGCCTCCCGGACCCCATAACCCCGCCAATTTCACCAACCCTCCTGGCTTGTCGCTAATGACCAGCGGGGGGAGGAGCCAAGTTTCTGATTCAACGCCGGCTTTTTTATTCGGGAGCGGCAAAAAACGATACCACTGGCACGGGCACGCGCAAACTATTTATTGTGTTTTTTTTTTAATTTAATTAGGCTTACGTCGGGGCTGAGACCGCAAAGGCACTTTATTATAGCCGCACTTTCCATTTCAGCTTCCACCTGCGACAGCTTTTTACGCTCCGTTACTTTGCCCGATCGAACTGAATCGTTCGATTTCCCACCTCTCCCCCTCCCCCCCAACCATCCCAACAATTCAACTAGGATGGTCATTGTCATTTTCCGATGGTAAAACCAAGTAACAGAGCGTTTTTCGTAAAGAAGATTATTATTCAAATAATAAGCAAAGATTCTGCCTTAGTGTGCATCGTCCCTGAAACTAGAGCAACCGTAACAAAAATTTCCCAATGAATACGTTGCGAAAGATATTATTCGCGGTGCCAAAAAAAAAAAAAAAAAAAATAATGTTCATGCGTCAAAATTTTCAGAGCATGAAGAAGCAGCATCGATTTGATTCTCCTAAGCGATTGAAATTGGAGCAAGAAATAGGAGACCGAATTTACGTGGAGCCAATGCACGGCTTAATAATATTAATAATATGAATAATGCAAGTGCAATATAAATACAGTATAAATGTGTACGCGCGCGCGCTTGTATGCGTAGGAATTCGAAAAGAGAAGCGCAGACGAGAGGATAACAGCGAGTACCGCGTATGGATTTCCAAATAAAAGTCGGGAGTAAAAAACATACCTGCAGTCTCTCTTCGGCCCGAGCCTCGGCATCCTTAGCTGCCTCCTCGAGCATGAGTATTCTTGCTTGGAGTGTCGCATTCTCCTGCTTGACCCTTGCGTATCTCTCCTCGCCGGCGGATTGCGTGTCGACGAGCACGTGCATTTGTTCCTGAATCATCTGAACCTGCGAACGAGCGTGACTTTATGTTATAAGCCGCTAATTCTAGCACGGCCGGCCGCTATATTTTAATTCCCTCTTAATTATCAATTGTGGCTCTAATGCCAGTGTGTACTGGGGGAGGCGCTGGAATATTTCCGGCTTCATTTTCCTTAAATTCGATGACGATGAAATTGCCATGTACCCTTCCTCCCCTTGAATATTCTTCACAACGATTCTTAACCATATTAATCATTACCTGCGTATTAAAAGTGCTGTACATAGTTCTTTCATCTTTTTTTTTTTTTTTTTTTTTTTTTTTTTAAACAGCCCACACTTTATAAATACACGTCAGTAGAAGACAAAATTAAACGTGCTCGGCTCTTTTCACATTTGCTACGTATCAAGTGCTACTACTGTTTTACTTAATTATTACTCTTAGGCATTTTAGTTTTTCAAAATTGTGATCGTTGCGAGACTAAACGATAATATATATATGCTTAATGTGCAATTTTGTATTGCACAATTTGGTTTTGTGTGTGTGTGTGTGTTTGTAGGCGAGTTAAGAGGGTAATCGTTATGAGAAAATTATGGACAATGTAAATAACCACGAGTAGGTATCGATTTAAACTCTGTTGAACCCAGACCAAGAGGTAAATGCACAGCATAAATGGAAAAGAAGTGAATTATATTTCTTATATTTCTATGAGTACAGAGAAATAGGATTATATATAATATACATATATGGAAAATTCAATAAATAAACAGCGCGTAAAATCTACGAGTAAAATATAAATTACTAATAAATTATTTAAACAAAAAAAAAAAAAATAAATAATAAGAGAAAGATGCCGGTGAATACAACAGCAGTACATGATTTTAAGTAGGTCAGAATTAAGCGTAATCGAATTATTAATAATACTCTGTACTAAGAAGGTAAGGTGATTTTCGGGAAGAATAGTATTGCATTTAGGCGGATTCAAAGGAGATCTTTAGCCTTTCGGTTGTTTTAAAGAAAACAATAAAGGCAGAAAAGGTAAGGCGACGTTAAAAAAAAAGAAAAAAAAAGAAACTAATATGCCCTGGAGAAAGGACGGCGGTAGTCTATCGATCGATGGTCGGGCAATTGGCTCGGGAGGAAGATCCTGGCCAAAGAGGTCCGAGCGGGGGAGATAAGGTCGCAAGAACCGAGGAACGGGAGCCGGGCATCGCTGCCGCTCTTGAGGAGGCCGGAGGTCGCCCCTGGGCCCGGGCCGTCCCTTACTTGCTGGTGCACAGGGGGAGCGGGCCGCTCGTCGAGGAACTGGAACTGACCCTCCCAGAGGTCGTACTCGAGCCCCGGTGAGCCGTCGCTGGTGCAGTACCCGAGGGAGGCCGGTCCGCTCCCGACGCCGGGCCATCGATCACTGTGCCGCGGCGACGAGGGTCCCCTTCTCTTCCTCTCCTCTTCCTCCTCCTCCTCCTCCTCCTCCTGCTCCGCGACCGACGGCGCGGCCTCCATGGCTTCGCATGCTAATGCACGGGAGCCGCGGCGCCCCGCGCTCCCCCGGCCGCCCCTGTCGAGGAGCGGCAGGAGCCTCGCACTCCTCCTGCTGCTGCTGCTGCTGCTGCTGCCGCTGCTGGTCCTCCTTCGCCTCCGCCTACAACTTCCGGGCGGAGCTTTGCCCAGCAGCAGCGGCCCGCGGCTCGACGGATGCGTTGGCGCGACCGACCGACGTCGAATCGGCTCTCTCTTATCTTTCTTTTTCCTTCCCTTAAAGACTCGCCGAAAATACACTCCGATCCACGAATGTCTATTACCAGCGGCTTAGCTTTACTCGAAACGCCAACCGCCAAACTCCTCGCGAGCTTCTCTGCCAGACCTTTTCGGGTCTATTTTAGTCTTCCGACTAGTATCATTAGTCTATAATAAATTTCCCTCCAGTTCCAGGTAACGACTGATAATCCACTCGTTTTAAAATGTGTCTCTCTCTCTCTCTCCCCCCCTCTTTCTTTCCTCTCTCGATCTCACTCGCTATCACGTGAAACGCGGAACGCGTTCGCACTCGACGTATTTAATAAATTTAATTTCTAGCTACGTACTATCGATGAATTCTCGATACTGAATCCGACACACTACAGACGTAAAATTCTATCTTGAGAAACCATTTTCAAATGGTCCATCCCCCACCTTCCGACATTCACATCGAAACCTAGTTTTGCTTCATTTCTTCTCTCATCGAAAATCTACTCAGAACCATATTCCTTTTTTTCTTGCTTAGAATTCTATCTTTGTTTTTTTTTTTTTTTTTTTTTTTACTATCTTAATAGCATTATCGCAATTTCAACGCAACGAAAGCGAGTAAAAATCGCGTAAAACTGCACCCGCGCATCGATTTAAAAATCGATCAACTATGATTCCTATAACGAATGAGATTTAACTAACTTCCAAGTGAGACTGATTTTATGTGACTGTTGTTGTGCGGCAAATTTAGCTTCCTATAGATGCTAAATATTAAGATGAAGAAAGGCATAGTAATGCAGTCGGGGGACGGGAAGCATTTCACATAACTCACTCCAATGAAGACTATTTTGGGATTCATTTATCCTTTAAAATATTTTAAACGCCGCTTGAAGTAGAATTCGAAACAAATATAGATAAAGTTAAAATCACCGAGTATTTCAATGTCTGTGCATTATTACATGATTTTTTACTTCAACTTTGTATCAATTAGGTAATGTAAAATTTCACAGAGACTCTTTAAATTAACATTTAAATCGCTCCCTATTCACATAAACAAAATATACAGTTTAACTGCAAAGTCTAACGTTCTTATTATTAAAATTTCGTTTTTAATGCGATGTTGTCCGAAGATTAATTTTTTTCAATTGAAGCAATTATGCCATAAGTTACATTCCATGCTCGCTTAAAAATTCTGATATTGTGACCTTTTAAAAAATTATCTAAATTTATCCGATGATAAATTTTTTTTAATTAGATAAACTTTTATCATCGAGTAAATGACAGTACCGTTGACAAAAACAACCAAAAATAGTAATAAATAATAAGTAATTGAATGGATAATTATTGAAAATCTAGGGGAAATAACGAAATGAAGGTTTGAAAAATTCGATGGAAGCCTACAACAGATTGAATAACCGAATTATAAATTAAACGCGAAGAGCGAGTATCGGCCGATGATTATTCGTAACTCAAGGCAAGTCGAGGTGAGTCGATGATAGTGTGGGTTATGAATACGGCATAAATCGTCTCGGGGCATAAAATTGAATGAAGCATTATGCGAACGTTATCTTGGTAATAAAAACCTTATTTATAGTACGCGGTGAAGTTAAATGAAGTGAAAGTTAATATTGATTGTTCGGGATGAAATTCCTCGGAGCGTAAATAAAATCATTTGATAGGCTTCGTTTGGAGCTGATCTGGTAAAATTGTCGTCGCTATGAAGAGCCGCATTACATCACCAGCTAAAACTATTTGCGTTTCGCAAAGTAGGTGAAAATTCCGTCCCAAGAGGGAAAGGAGTTAAGGCGGAAAGATCGTCAACCGTTAAAGGCGATACGATAGCGAGGAAAATAATCAATACTCGCGCACGATATTTACCGGTACGGCGGCTAAGGGAACAATCCGCGATTGTTTTTCGGTGCTTCCTATGGGGCCGCGTAGGAGGAGGAGGTGGAGGAGGCCGAGAGCGCGGGGATGGCGCGAATCGAGAGGTCGGAGGTGGTCAGAGGAGGAGTCCGAGGAGACGAGAGAGCCACACCGCGCACAAATAACAGAGACGGAGCATCGCACAGACACAACTGCCGCGAGAAATCGACACGAGACACCATGAAACAGCCATGCCTGCCGAGACGAACTGAAGTCGCGAGTGGAGCGTAGGGCTCCAGAGAGAGAGAGAGAGAGAGAGATATGTAGAGGAGGGGCGGGGGGCGGTGGTAGAGCGGCACGCGGTGGAGATAAATAAAAGCAGGGCCGGAGCGGCCCTCGGCGGTCGCGCACTGATACGAAAAATCACGGCGAGAGGAGAGGACGGGAGCGAGCGAGAGAGAGAGAGAGAGAGAGAGAGAGAGGCCGGGCAGGGTCGAGGAGCGCCGGTTTCCTCGAGAGCACGCGCGTCCGCACCGACGGCGACGTCCTCGCGATCCCCGAGGAGAGGCGGCGACAGTGAGCCCGACGACGAGGCCGATCCCCGAGAGGAGCCGCACGATCTGTCGGTCGCTCCGCGAAGTAAAACAAAATCAAAATAAATAACGAGTGCAGAGGGGCGCTCGTGGTCGTGCGCCGAAACCGAGCCGATCCGTGCGGCTACGCGCGCGCCAACCGCGCCGTAGGCCGGGAGTCCGGGGGGTGCTGCTGCTGGAAGGGGGGGGGACACTGCCACAGTCGCCGGCCGACGAAATTCCGCGTTCGCTGAACATCGCGACGCGTCGCCCGGCCCCCGCCGCCTCTACGCGGCCCCGACGCATTGTCCGAGACGGTCCTGGGCGAGCGAGGGGTTGGCCTGGAGGGAGAGTGAACAGCCGCCGCGCGTCGACGCTCGCAATCCAATGACGTTTTCCTCCCGGCCAGGCTCATTGATTTTCATTGTGTGCTGCTCCTCGGCTTGGCCTCGGCCGTCGTGACCCCGCCTCGGCTTCCACCCATCATTGCCATTAGTTTTCGGCAACCGAAATATCGACGATGTCACCGGCGGAGCGAGCAGCAGTTAGGGGGGGGGGGACTAACGCGAATCACGAAAATTCACGCCCACGGGAAACGAAGGGTGGAACTCTGTTCTCGCTGACGCTCTCTCTCTCTCTCTATAACTCTAACTAACTCTAACTCTCCAAATGTAACTATCCTTCTCTCTCTCTCTCTCTCTCTCTCTCTCACTTTGCAACGCTCTGTACTCTCTCGATCCAGTGTTGCGTTACGACGAATCGATGGAAATTCATTTCATTTCGTCAACGGGGGTTAGCCGAGGTAGATAACTACTTTATCGGCCAAACCGGCAGTTCTCCAGTGCTTCATTTTAAAGTCGCTGTAATCGATAAATGGCTTAGTACGATTTACTAATAATTCACTGCGCGGTATATTGGACACGACACGTTTATTTCGCTTCATTCCGCAAATAATACCAATTTGAACAATTTATTAGAACTTACGAATTACACGCAGATTCGCTAAATAAACTTTTACGTAAACATATTTCATACTTTCTTTTTCACCGTAATCACTGTGCTATATTTAATTATTTCAAATGCTTAATAATCGTAATTAACAAGAGTACTCGTGTTTTTTTTTTTATTTTTTTTAGTATGCATGGATTAAAATGGAAATTGAACTTCCAAAATAATTTTTTTTAAAAAGTATTATAACATAGTTTATTATACAATCAAAGTATAAATCAACTAATTCGCTAAATCATTATCTAATGTACTCGTGAATTCTTTCTTCCAAATAATTACACTATAAACTTTTTGTTCTTATTCGTTTTGTTTTTATTTTGTGTGAATAATAAATTTACATAAAAAAGCCAAAACACATTAAACATTTGTAAGATGATTATTTTAATATTACGAATTGTATAACAATTTTTTATTGCTTTGTGGACAAGCCGTTTTTTTTTTTAATTTTAAACTAATTCTACTTTAATATTTATAATATATGTTCTATGATGTACATTTCAATGACGTTGCGAATTAAATAATTATAATCTTAAGTAAAGAAGAATTTATAGCAAATTAATGTAGGATGTTTCATAAAAACGCTAATTATAGTTATTAAAATAACTACAAATTGTAATTATTAAGCTTTATGCGCGATTTTTTTTCAAAGATAATGTAATTAATAAATTCTAAGAGCAATGGATATTATCAACACAGAATAAAAACTGTTTTTGATAAGAATGTAGCCACATCCTTCAGAACAAAGGCTAAAAAACAATCAATCTCTCTTTTATAATGTATGAATCATAACTTGCGGTTGCAAAAAACAAAATTGCGTGAAGTACAATATTTATTTAAAACTTCAAACTATGGTAACAATAAGGAAATAATTTATATGATTTGTAAATAAGATGTAATATTATTGTTTAGTCTTGAAAAATTGGGTTAAAATTTTTTTTATTTTTTAAATAATTTTCTATTTAACAAAATATTATCAAGTATTTAAAATTTAACAGATTTTTAATACAACGAAACACTTTTCTTTTTCTTTTTTTTTTCAAATACCTTAGGTATATATATGTAGTACTAAAATTTTTATACTACTTTATTCAGCATCTAGATAAAAAAATAACTCGAAAAAGCATTAACATTAACGCACTAAGCAATAAAATCGGTAATTGTAAGATTTTCAAGCTGTCTTTTATCAAATTCTATATAACGATAATTAGTTATAGTAGTTCCCATCTTAAGTAAAGGTATCGTTAAAATATTTCTTAGAAAACATTGTTTTTAAATATTTTACGAAACCATATAGATTCGAATCTTTTGTTTTTCATAGAATAGTAAAATCGATTATCAACAATTTTTCAACCTTAAATTAAAAAATTCACACTACATCTCCATACGAGCATTGAAAAATAGTTACACGTAATAAGGATTATCACTAGTGTACTTTTTATCATTAAAATTTTATTATAATTTTAAAACGTAATTGCTGACAAACCTTTTTACCATTACTTTATTATCGTCTTCTGGTTGGTTGTTCGGTAAAGAATTTTTTGTAAACGAAATATGCAGCGCCACAAATTAAAACGATGATAGGCAAACCTGGCCAAATATATGCTGGATATCGTGGTTTTACTGGACAAGCCATTTTTCGATCGAGTATTAATTGGTTTCGTGAATTTATGGTTACCTAATTTTTTTCTCTTTTTTTTAAAATTTTATTTTTATACGTATAACTTGATAATTTTGAGGTTTCGAAAGTTATAATTTCTTACGTTTATGCCGAAAAACTTGGTTGGTGTTTTCAATTTTTTTTTTTTGCGATTTTCAATCCAAAATGATATAAAAAAAGAAAATTTGATAAAAATCGGCAATTTCAGATTTATATATTATACATTCTCGTTGCACAAACACAAATATATATATATATATATGTACAAATCTTAAATATAAGCCGTTTCAAGATTAATAATTTGTTGATTAATGTGTTAAAAACAGTTATTAAATTTATCTTACGAACGAGAAAACAATGTGCCTTATATTGTTTTGGTTTAAATTTTTGTTGATTAATAACAGCACATTACTAAAGAATCTAGTTTATAGTTTATGATTAAAAGATTTTATAAAATAAGAAAACTATCTTGTATCTCGATGTTTCATATTGTAAAGATGAAATTTTATTGTTGCAAATTGGGAACACTAAAGGAAAATTTATTAATGATGACAGTGCAGCGAGTTATTTTGCAAAAATTGTTATAATAGAATGACTTTTGATTATTTATTATAAACATAAGTACAAATGGTAAGTTCTTTATAGCATGGTTGACATTTATATACTATAAATAAATGTGTTGCCGAGGGAGTGAAATTTTATTCATTGACTTATGCGTTCGCCTACTCAAGTCATGGTCATCTACCTTTTTATTATAATTTTAGATCACATTATGCAATGCGTTTCGTTTTTACGTTGCAATTATATATATATACGAGTACTAAAATAATAGAATTATATTACCGTTGCACTGTTTTGTGTCTCGCAATCGGTTCGTGTTTAATAGAAATTCAATGCAACAGTATCTAATTTCATTTTAGTTTACTCCTCTTATTATAAATTTTTCTATTCTATTTGGAAATTTGAATACGACATATCGTAAGCCAGAGCCACTTTTAATTTCGTTGATAACATAGCTCTAACATTCACCAGCTCCGCGCATTTAGATTTGACTTTGTTAAAGTTTTAATAAAAATAAAACTCTGATGCAAAAAATAATTTGCCATTTCAATTTCGTCGTCATCGTTTATGTTTAAACAAATGGACGGAGCTCCCTCGAGCCACCGTTTCAAAATTATACTTAAATCCGCGCTCTCGAGTAAACGGTGATAAAAAAAAAGTTAATACTCGTCGGAGAGAAGGAAAAATAAGGACAAATACGTGCCTGTAGAAAGATAAAGTGAAACTTACCCGATGATTAAGGTCAATGACATCGTCCTCGAGAGAAACGTCGCTATATACGTCATCGGCTGTATCGCAGATGGATCCTCGCCCAGAACTATTGAAACTACTGCTTCGGTAGAGTTGACTGCACAAAAATAAAAATCACAGATTATTAGGTGTTACTTTGTACATCGGCTCTCATTGTTAAAACGGCCAGGCGGGTTCCAGTTTAATGTTCACCGAGAGCCAATTTTTATAGGGAAGCGAATAAAAATTTTAAACGACTTTTTATCGAGCTCATTTCGACTGCAGTTAGGAGCTTTCGCTCGGGTAATGCTTCGATTTGGCTTCGATTCAATAAATAAATTCCTGTACTTAAATATAAATTAAGACCTGCCGTAGAAAGGACACGTCGCGATAGCTTGAAAATGTTTTAGCGCGAATAATAAAATTTTATTGTCCGCTATTACGGGCGGTAAGAAGCGAGAGAGGTTAACGTTACATATTTGCCAAATTATAATGCCATGCGCGATTCGCAAGGCACGAAGGGGATAATTTGTTGCTCGATTAATCACAAGCCCGAGCGCTTATCAAATTGTTGGTTAAAATATTTAGCCCATTCAAGAGCCCGATGCATTATTAAAGACGATGGCATCGGGATAAGATTCAATGTTCTCTGAATGCGCGTTAAGTATGTAACAAAATAGATACTTACCTAGCCAAGGCATTGGAACTTAACCGCTTCCTGTTGGCGCTGTGGGAACGAAAAACGACGTCACTCATTAGTTATGCTGGAGGCATTACTTTATAATGCATTTATTCTAATGGCATAATAATGTTGCCAATCTCCTCGCTAATTATCATTTTACTTTTGCTGGCAGTTCGCAACAGTTAATTTTTTATTTCCTAGCTATACGCACACAATCTTGTAAATTATACTAACCCTGATGGCGAACGGCCCAGTGAAGCTCGGAGCCACGTATGCCTTCCCAGTAGCATGGAATTTGGACTACGTGGATTTCTGCAATTTTATGAAAAATGCCCATTGGTTAATTATTACAATTTAGTTGATTTTAAAATTGATTTCTTCCCGACGGGCGCTTGCCTTCCTAAGCGCGCAACCTCCCATAGGCGACGTTGGCACAAGCTCGTACATTCGGATGGAATGCGTTGAAAATGAAAACTAATAAGCGTTTTTTTTTTTTTTTTTTTTATTTTTTTTATTTTTTTATTTCAATCATGGATAAATCAATGCCGTCCCCTCTCCCCTCGTCTTTTAAGGATACACATGCCTTGCACGGGCGGGAATACGCGTGCAGGTCTCGACTTGCATTGACGCAACGATTCCGACACGCGCGAACGCAACCGCCCAACAATTATAATGTAATAAATAATGTTTTACTTACGACTGCCGAATATTATTTAGATATGCATTTAGGATGTAGGACAGTAGATTCATCATTTTTGAAAATTTAGAAAAAAAGATACAACTAAATTCCTCTTAGACAATGAAGGCCGATATTATAAAAATACCGAATGAGCCTATTCTAATTGCATTATCCAATGGTAACTCGCAGCAAGATGTTTTATGATCGACTGACGTAACTTCGGGTCACTCCATTTGCAATATTATAAATCAGCGTAATATTCAAGAAGTTCGGTGCAATAATATAAATTCAGACTAAGTGCGAATGCAAGTCTTAACAATGGTGGTAGTCCCGGGAAGAAACTAGACTTGTGATTTGCCAAGGGGCGCAGAGCAATGGATTGAAAATTATTTCTTGTTCGGACAGGTATATTTTTATGAATTTCACAGAATGCAATAACATGATCGAGTGACGTGTTTCCTAAACTCGGAAAACTTAAATATTGCAGTAAATATACCGAGCTCATCCACAAGATTCCATAAAAAATTGAATACTGTATAATGAAAAAAAAAAAAAAAAAAAAAAAAAAAAAAAAAAATAATGAAACTTCAATGCACAACAAATTTTTATTGACGTGAATCTCATAACTGAGCTTCGTGATAATAGTGTTATAATAATATTGTAATAGTTATATGTACATGTATATATGAATCAACATCATGTTATGTAATTTGATGGTATTGCAGATATAAAAAACAAAAACAACAAAATAACCTTTTTTAGAAGACAAGTATATGAATGCAAATAAAAAGCAATTGTTAAATCAACATATAATTATCGTGTATTATAATAATTATGTATCAATATTTTCTCATAATTTTTTTCTGCATTATTGAAATATCAAGATCTTAAATTATGTTTGATTAATAAGAGAGTTCGTCATCGTGCATAATCTATTAACATGTATTCAGGAATAAAGTAATACAAGATAAATTGTCTAAGCAGCTCGATCATGACCCGCTTAACCATAGATCGAACATCAACTTTTGCAACCGATAAATGTCAATATCTATTATATTTCTTTTTTTTTCACTGAAACTATAATCTAATATAGAAAACGAACACAGTTCATGGATCGTCAATGATGATATTATTTTAAGAAATACGAAAATGAAGAAATAGGTCTATTATATATTCAAACAATAATTGCGGTACTATACATGCGGATAAGTCAGTGGAACAATGATCTTAAAAGAGAATGTAGCTTAAGTCCGATACTTTTTATGCATTTTTATTTAACAATAAAATATAGTTGACATTTAAACAATCTAAAGATGATTAAACCTCGCATAAGTTATCAGGAAATTTTTTATTAAACTCTTAAATAACACTATGCTATTTAGACAATATTTTTAATAATAATGAAATAATAATTTTTCGAATATATATACCTGTAGCCATATAATTATCATATTTTTAATATTTACATTCATTCATTATTCGAGGATACCGAATAATTAATACCATTGTATATTAAAAACAGTGTTTTCTATATATTACTTTTATTATTATCATTTCTTTTTTATACACCCTTTTACATAGTAGCATATATTTAACGAGGAGTTTTATTACAATTTAAACTCTATTCACCTTGATCCCGGCAAAAATTATTTTTAAAAGTAACCTTTTTAACAAAAAATTTTACTCGTGGTATTCATCGCATCACTGCTACTCAACCATTTTTCAATTAAGAAAAAAATTGTATCTATACATTGTTTAATTGAAATAAACAAATTATGTTTTGATTAAAATCTTCCGGTAGTGAAATGCAACATCATATTATTTTCCATAAATAATCGATAATTCAATTTAGAAATATCCTAGTTTAGCTTCTATACTATCGCATATGAAAAAATGGCTCAATGCTATCAGAATATGAATTTTTTTAAAACAATAACAACGACAAAACGCTCTAGCATCAATTCTGCATAAAATTTAGTTTAGTCAGCCGCAGGAATTTAAAGATTGGACGTACGAAGTATAAGAGCTACTATTATAAAATCAAAATAATAGCGATGTATTTGTTGACAATAAGCAATTGAGAGTTGTTTCGGTTAGAAGAGCTCAGGTAGCATAAAAGAATGATTGTGGATGGTATTTAGAAATCAATGAAAGACATTCGAAAGGTAAATTTTCATATAATTGATTGATAAATGAAATTTGTCAATTAGTTTTCAATTTTTTTTTTCTCTTAGTAATATAAATATAGTAATTAAATATTGTATCTATATCAATAATTTTCATTAATATTAATGGACATTATTTTTATTAGAGAAAAGCTTCTTTTTATTTTACGAATATACATCAAAAGAGTGTTAGCTAAAATACTTAATAAATTGAGCACGTAAAATATAGCTTACACTTACGTTAGCATTAAAGAAGTAGTAAGAACAAATGTTTGTCATTGTTTTCAATTCTTAATAGTGCTACTTATCACTGGTAATTTTTCATTGTGTTTTGATTAAGTTGGATCATTTTCTTTGCAAAGGTAAAACTTACTTAGATGGGTAGATTTGATTTAATTATCGAAATTATTCTAAACTTGATTGTTAATAGTTAAATAGTTGAAGTATTATTTAAATAAATACGAAACCTGCGCATAGGCAATTTGGAGGTTCGAATTAATTAGAGTTGTATTGACGAACGTATTTAACGTGATAGCATAATGTGAGATTAAGATAGTAAGGATCGTAGCGTATAATTATTGAATTTGCATTGTTCTCTCTAGTGTAGTTTTTAGTATAGCAAAGGCACGAATTGGCTAAAAATGATAGAGACTGCCAAACAATATTCGTAAATTAATAACGGCGAAGAAAGGAGAAAAAGATTGGGGCGGAGGGGATAGGGAAAGAAGTAAAAGGCATAGGCTATCATGTTTATCGCGCATCATCTGTCAAAAGTATTTGTTGACGGATACCGAGTGGGTGAAAGGTGTAGAATAGGGTACAAAGTTGTCTTCCACCAGTATAGAGCCTAAGCACAGGAGCAATTACGAGCTACCTTAGACCGACAAAGTTTTCGACTTTCTTGCGAAGTCGCATCACCGGATATTTTGAGTCGTCGACAGAGCGGCTCGCTCTGGTTCTACGGAGCTAATCTCTAGAGCGACGAGCGACTTTTTCTCGCCGCTTTCTAAAATTCGCACAACGGATGGAGAGAGCGAGAGAGAGAGAGAGAGGGAGGGAGGAAGCGGGAGAAAACAAAGACGACACGCAGCCTCTCGGAGGAGAGAGAGAGAGAGTACCTCACCTGTTGGGATTGGCCCCGGCGATGGGTGAGGCGGTCGGGGATCCGCTACCCCGGGGCGAGTCCGCGTCGTCGATGATGCCAAAGGCCTCGTAGCGCTCCTCGTCGTCGGCCACGAGGTTGTTGATCGGCGCAATGACGTCGGCGAGGTCGGTGCCGGGCCCCGAGGCCCCGCTGCTCGTTCTTTCGGGGCTGGCCGAGTAAGGGCCGCTGTCCTGGGCCCGCGCGACCGACGTCGACGTCAAGGAGCTCGGCTCGCTCTGGCTCCAAGTCGAGGACGAGCTGCGAAACGAACGTCGGGATTTACGTGACTTCCCTCTCCGGCTGCGCACCGACGGTACCGCCAACTGTTCATCCCTTTAAGGAAGTCTTCCGGCAGATCGAGCCGATCGTGCCCGTCCACGCATTTGTCGAGCCAAGCTTTTATAATTTTGACGGTTGCCTCGGCGCCGACGACCGCTCCTCGAGATATGTTTCTTTTCTTTTCTCTACTTTTATTTTCGGCTGTTAGCCTCGCTCGGCTTCTCTGCAATGGTTACTCACAGGGCGTATTCCACGCTCTGTATGCGATAGACGATTATGTTTGGCAAAACACGGCAGCTGAACGCAATGCGCACAATGTGTACAAATTTAAAATCGAGCCTTATCTATTGCAATCGAGAGCATTATCGATTAGAAATTCATCCGCTAAACGATGTGATTACAATGTCTTATTATTAGCCTTTAATTTATGGAAGAAATCTATCGATACACCATTCGACGAAATTATAGAAAGTAAGGTACAAAAAGATTGAACACGGCACGCGTTTATGCTTTTCTTGGAATTTAGATTGAGAGATAATTATTCTTACACGAGTGCGAAATGATGAAAAAAAAAAAAAAAAAAAAAAAAAAATTAAGAAAATACGCTTAAGTCGGAATAAAGATCTATTAAAAATAGAAGCACGTAATAAATATCTGTTAATCTATTTTCACGTACGTAGATTGGAAACGCAAAGGAGATACCGCCTCCAACAAGTTTATTTATAATTAAATCTTTCGCGATAATACACTTCTCGAATTATTTCTAAGCGAGTATTGAGAAACGTTTATTACTTGTACGCACTGGCGTTAGAAGAGAGTTTCACTTGGATCCAAAAGGCGAATCGTTACAAAGAAACGCTGCATGAAATCAAAGAGTCATGCACCGAACGAGAGATCGAACGAGCAGCGCCAACGTCGAGTGATAGAAGAAACGTAGACTCTAGAGCCAACGGAGCCGACGAGGATCTTTATAAAAAAAAAAAAAAGAAAAAAGCTGTCTCCTATTGTAAACGATTACGAATCGAGTATGCCGCGTTTGCGCGCACGTGGATGTGTATCACTCACTTTGGGCTCGACTGGGTGTATGCGTGCGCGCGCAGTCGCACACGAAAGTGAAATAAGAAAAGCGTGGACACACGGGTGGAACGCGGTTGCCGAGTCCTAGATATACAGTGACATAGACCGCGTGAAAAAGTACTGCTACCTCCCACAGTGCATTGGGTTTCTTTTGACCTTTTTGCTATCTTATTCCCGGCTCTGCGTAATTTTCTACGCGAATTATCCATTATCCAGTGCGCCTTGGCTCCCCGTGCGTTTTCACCTCGGCTTTCCTTTCTTTCAAGTTTACCTACCGTTCATCCATTTTGCGACAGCGCTTTTTTTTTTTTAATTTACTCAACGGCACTCGATAAAGAGAGCTATGGTATTGTTACTGTAGTATAATAAAAGCGACAGTGACGCATGAGACTTTAATTATAAGAAACTTCACGAGCTTAGTCGACTACAAGTGTTTGAAAAAATCATCAACTTTGTTGTTTTTAATCGTTTGATACTTTGAGCTTGTAAAACTCAAAGCGCTCGAAAATGATTTTCTTTGTTGAGAAAGAGTACAAAAACATTATTCTAATTATTCATAAATTACTTTCAAGCGCTAATTGATCTATAACTTTCTAGAATACAGTATTTTCATAATAAATTTACTTTCACTGTTTTTTTTTTGTTATCTTCAATATAAGTTTTATTTCTAACGTTAGAATGCAACTAATTCGCGAATAAGTTTGAGTAACCTCAAACTAATTATCAAAAATATATTGCATTTTTGATCAATTAAATCCGATAGAAATACTTGTTAGATTTAGATCCGATAATCATTATTACAAACAATGATTTATATGGTTATTATCATTTTCGAGTAAAATTATCGCCTGGTTAAAATAAGCTCATTTTTTTGGTTTAGGAATTTTTTTTTAACGTTTACGAGCACTGGATTCTCGTACATTTTATGAAATTGTGAAAAGATCGACTGAAAAAATAGATAACACGAATGCACAGGAGATGAATATAAAAGGAATCAAGTGCATAATGGAATATGAATTTGCATAGCGTATATAAAATAAAATGTTCAAAATTTCAATACTGCAACAAGAGAAGAAAAAACGCATTACGGTCAGTAATGACCACGAGCCGGTAAATCGATGTTAATTTGAGAAAAAAAAAAAAAAAAAAAAAAAAAAAACACTCTAAAATGATCACGAAACGATTTATTGTGAACAATTCACGTAGCTACGGCACACGAAGGTTAAGGTGCCCTTCAAAACTCTCTCACGAGGACAAGACAAAAAGTACACAAAAGAAATGACGTGACATGCATTCCCTACCAAAGGTTTTTATGTATATTTGTCAGAGGTAATTATACTCGACAATAAGAATGATTTAGTCGGCTGTGAGAACATTTGTTGTGGATTGTATTATTATGAAATGCAGCACAGTGGATTGTAACACTGAGCAGTATTATCTTTTTTGTATTTCTTATAATGAGGAAAAAGGAGGAAAAAAAAAATTAAAAAAAAAAAAAAAAAAAAAAAAAAAAAAAAAAATCAAAATCAGCCATCACTAATGGTAATTGGCGTAACGAAAATTCAACTTTTCCATAACGATACTCCGGGCGTCTGGTGAAATAATCAGAGTAACAACTTCCTATTTATGCCGGCGTTTAATAGCACAGTAAAAAGACTTTGCAATTAACAAAGCGGACGTTAATGGTTTGTCACATAGAGGCATTAACTTTAATCGCTCGTCACTGATAACGTAGGAAACTGCAGGAGTGACAGCGAAGGAAAAAAGTAGGTTACAGCGTATTTAGGTTGAAAGATCGGAGCCAACACAATGGAACGTCCATAATCCTTTCACTCGAATCGATATAGGCATTACGATGGCTTTAAGAGCATCCAGGACAGCGAGCTATGGCAATGCCAAGTGGCCGGGGCGATTCTCGCGAGGCGCGGACGATTCTTGAATGGAGTATTATTTCTCGAGTGCATTGGCGGCCTCGGCTCCTTACCTGGGCTGCTGAGGCTCCAGCGCGGCTTCGAGGGACGAGGGGTCGCCGCTATCGATGCCGGCGAGGTTGCTCCTCTCCTGGAGGCTCTCGCTCCTGAGGCCCGACGATCGGGAGCTCACCATCCTCCGGGCACGGCGGTCTCCGGCTCCTCTGCCGCCCTCCTGGCTGCCTCCCGTCGTGGCGGCGAGGCCCTCGAGCCCCTGCGGCCCCCCGCCCTTCCTCCTCCTCCTCGCTCTCCGCCGCCGCCGCCGCCGCCCGACGGTTGCCGGCGATCCGTTAGAGGCCGGACGAGCGCCCGGTGTGTGACTCACCTCCGAGAAACGCTCGACCCCGCCGCTCCTTCCTCCTCCCGCCGCCGCCGCTCTGCAAAAATACCTGAGCTTCATCCTCAAGACCGGCTCCAGCGCTCGCGCCTCCTCTCGGTCTCTCCCTTTCGCTGCTCCCGATTCCGTGCCGTTCACCGAAAATTAAGCGCGAGGATCCTCGGCCACGCGCATTCGACTACGCCGACGGCCCCGCCCCGCCGCCCCCCGGGGACTGACCCCGAGGAAGAAGGGACGGAGCGGAAAACCTACCTGGAGCTGCTTTTCTCGGCCGGCACTGCGAGCGCTCGGCGAGTGCCGCTGGACCCGGGATGCTAAACGGAAGCGGAGGGAGGCGCTCCCGAGGCCAGGGAGTCTGCGAGCGCATTTTTGCGGCTTCGCGCTCACGCGTCAATGTACCGGCCGATGATTAGCGGAGCCCGGGAGAGATTAGCCACGAAAATATTACCAGTCGGGGGGTGGTGGGGGTGGGATGCTGTGGCCTTTTCATTTTGCCCTCAACCGCTCGCGATACTTCTCCGAGCTATTGTTCTACGACGTGTCCCCCGGGTAATGCCAGAGAATCTCAGCCCGACGATGATGCGATGAGTTCGATGATACGGCAAGTCTCGGGAGGATTTGCCATTACCGCGATGTAACTTTTACTTTTACCACCGATCGCATTTGCTCTCGCTCTCGTACTCTCTCTCTCTCTCTCTCTCTCTTTCTCTATTTATAGGTGTGTGTGCACACATATAAATAAATAAATACACGTATGTATATATGTATGTATGCATGTATAAAGGCGCGGAGGCCTCCGCTCGTGCAGAGTCGACAGTACCGTAGTTACACGGCTCTCGATGGCTATAAGGTAAGAAAGACCTCTTTTTACTTTATGTATGCATCGATGAAAATTAAGCAACCTCTCGATGTCATCATGACTCTACTATGCGAGCGACTTGTTTCAGCCTAGCTCTAAAGAAGTTTCATTAATTTGCCAATAGAATCCTGTAATAATTACTTATCGCGAATGACTAGTAGGGCTACGTACAACGCGTACAACCGAACAAATGTGATTGAATTCAATTTTTACACGCGAGCGATCGAAGATTATGTAAGAAGAAAAAAAAAAAAAAATGCTAATGCATTTACATAAAGTTAATACAAATGTTTGGCTGTACGTGAGAACATTATTGTCCAGTCATTGTATCCTACTCGGTGAAGCATCTTCCACTCGCTTTATTCATAAATTATAAATCATTTTTCACCCACAAGCCAAGTTTCTTCGAATGGGACAATGATTCTTTACGATTCCAAGGAATTATATGCGCAAACATTTGTATTTTGCAAGAACTGTAATGAAATCATGTACGCATCCCTGGGCTGTTGGGAAATTTCAGGTATTTGCATAAATTTGTATGCAAATACGATGCCATTGCTTGTATTGTAAAAATGGTGTACGCGTTACTCAGTCCTCATGAGTATTCGACGCCCACTTTTGTTTAACCTAGAAAAATCTTTTCTCTCTAAAACTCATCCGCTTAAGCCAAGCCGCTTACGATTTATCGCTCAACAGTTTTTGGTACAGTTGATGTAGACAACCACCAAGATGAAATGCCCGTTACTCACTAGGCCAACGGCTACGTACATTGAATTTTTACTGTAATACCTTTGTTGAAATGTCTCAAATTCCAGATAAAAGGTCCTATTAAATTAAAAAGCCCCTCGAGTATTTTGCGCTCCCGACAGAGAGAAATATTGAATTGCCCGGCGTTTCGCCTTTAAGATAACGGCCCTCCAATTGCTTTTCGCGATTAGACCAATGCAGTTGCGCTTTCTTCGTTTTTTCACTCACATGTGCACACGCGGCATTTCGTGCTCGCGCTCCAAAGCATTTTCAGAACGGTTTTCTACTTTTTCCTATCATTCCGCTCTCATCGAATTCTATCACCGTACTTTCATTTTTTTCTTATCCGGCTGCCACATTTTTTAATGCATTAATTAGCCATAACGATGGGAACGGCTCATTAATCAGGCCTAACGAGAGCTAAATTATTACGTAAGTATTTGATATTTATTTTGCGGCGTGACTCGGCTCGTAAATATTGCACGCTGATATAGAGTTCCTTTTATTATTATACATACGCAATGCATGGTCGTAAAATTAAATTACAGTATTTGTTGGAAAAGAGAATAAGTAAATGGTTGAAAATGAACAGTAGTCATGCTTGAAATTTAGATATTCAATTTGAGCGGAACGAGCTTCAGTCCACGATGCTTAAAATAAAAATCATTGCGTTAATCGACGTATTCAAGCAAGTGCATGTCACCGAGAATTATAATTTAAAACAGTGAATAGTGCAAGACTATTTTATTCTTTCGCCTTAATTGTAGTCTTCTTTCACCCACCTATTTTTAAATTAGCCTATTCATGTGCTTCTCAATTTCATAATTTTTCATACGCTTAATTCTGTGATGCAGTAAAACAAGAAACAATATACGTACGCCTGAATTATCTTTGTGACTATTTTAGTACTGGAAAAGTAAACCGAAAATAAAATTCTATCTTTACGAGTCTTGATAGGTTTTCTCATTTAAATAAGATTAAATTGTCACATTAAGTAATATAACTTATACTTGGATAAGAATAGTTACCTATAAAACCGAGGCATGATTTTTTTTTTAAGAAGTGCTAATTGAAATTATCGTTAAATTTTCATTAATAAGTAGATTTTGTATGTAAACTTGAACTAATATTGCAATAAAATGTTTGTATGCCACGCATTTAAATAAATATTACCGGTGACTGTTCGAGTAAAAATGAAATCATTTACACAATTCAATGATGAAACATTGTAAATATTTTTAATAAAATTAAATTTCACTGCATGCATTATTACAAGCTTTTGTCAATGTAAAAATTGGTGGAAACGTGTATTCTCTCATCTCTTGTTTATTTATCGTTACCATCCTCTCTACCCTTAGCACTTTTTTTTATGTGTTTCTGACGCGAATAATGCATTTCTTACGTGGTTTTATACATTATTGTATACTCTTCTTTATATGCGGCTACGCAAAAAATCAAAAATAATCAAAGTAAATCAAGGAAACAAAAATACTCTGAGAGTCGAAAAAATTCTGTAGCAATCCGATTTGCGAGTACAAAGAAGCGAATTTATTTATTTTAATATTTCCTTCGAGTCATCTCCGAAATTTATACCGTCACTATTATTAAATTTCTTTTTTCAGACAATGTCTTATGAATGCTTTGAATTCAATATTCAACGAGCGGCTTCGTCAAATTTTCAATAATCTAACATTTAAAATAATATTCAAAAAGAGGTAAAATAATTTCCAAAACTTTTTTTCCGTGCATTTTATGCAATTGAATTATTGAATAGTAATGATGTGGGAGGGGCTTTGTAAAGTCATATTCAGTTATATTGAAACATTAGATATTGAAAAAAATGTTCTCTGATGAAATATTTTTTATCGTTGAATTTATTATGTTACTTGATGCTTTTTACATGGCACGAGCTGTTAAACCATATGATGTATTTTTCTATTCCACGTGTTTCATTTTTAAAAGCGTATACGTGTAATATAATGGATTTTTTAAATCTTTTATTTCATTACCAATTAATGTTTACGAATTTCTAATTAATTTTCTCTGTTGCGTCTATTTTCTTATATAAAGTAGACGTATGTTAGCACAAATTAATTTATAATTTTGAAAATAATACTTTATGATCTTTGAATACAAATTTCATGCCATGTTGGAATTGCATAGGATTTATCACAATCTCAAAAGTTATAATTATATATATTACATTTTATAAGCGCAATGAAAGAAACCTGTATTTTATGTAAAAGATTTATCGATAAATACAGTATAACTCATCATATCGCGATTTTTATACATAACAATGAAGAATCAGAATCATTTCTCATAAAATTTTCAGGCTTGTTTTAAATAAAAATGAAAGAAATAATAGAAGTTGTTTCTCGTACACAGTAGTTTGATTTTTATTTATTTCTTTAAATCTCACAATATTAACATAGAATTATATTTATTTATTATTTTAATTGAGGTCGTTAATTTTCTTTTTATTACTTTTTTATGACTTACTTTTATTAAAAAAAAAATATAACTAATAAATTAGTTACTTTTTTGAGAAGTAGTTGCATAATACCCGGATACTCGTCTCGCTATTTACCTGATGTAATTTTTTGATTTTTAATAATATTTTCTAAAGCCATTCTTAATTTAAACAATGATTTAAAAAAAAAAACAAAGCTTTTAAATCAATATGGATGAAAATATTTTCAAGAAAACAAAAATTGAAAAGTACCGCACATCAGTTTTTTTTAATACTCCTAAGATTACCTATTGTTAAATAAAAAGGGACACGATATCAATTGAATTAAAACGATAAATAATAGGAAATAAATAAATGTCTATTTAAGTAATATCCTACAATTAATGCTGGGTTTACTGAGAATATTCATTAAATGATATCAGATGCGTGTCCGAAGTTGCGAAAGTATCTAAACAAATATTAGTTTGGCTATGTTTTAATGTGTACTTTCTAAATAGGATTTATAGGAAGGTAAAATTCTACTTTATAATTCAGCAGAAAAAGTTTCATTGCCAAGAATAATATTATTAGAAATTATCGATAGAGAGAATGTGTATTGCAAGTTCTTTTTATCGTAGTACCAATTTTCTAATATTAAAACTACGTATAAAAACGAGTTTCATTTAATGTCTGTGATTATAAAGACAAAAGTAATCAGCGACAGATTGGAGCGTCGACGAATTATACCAAGGTTAATAATTGTTGTTAATAATTCTTACATATTACTGTGAATAATTGTCTGATAATGTTCGTGCAACTCTTTAACAGTAAATATATATATATATATGATATAATTTTGTGTGATATAACACGCATTTGAAATGTTAAAAGTGCAGAGCGTTACTGGTAAAGTAAAACTTATTCTAAAAATGATTTCGGTACTGTAAGAAGCACACACACACACACACACACGCGAGCTGACGCGCGCGCACGCACACACGCACACACAGTGCTCGTACACTGCATTTATAAGTTGTAGATTTTGATTGGCCGATTTAAAAAAAGTGCAGGCAAAGTTTTCGATACGCAACGCACCGCGAGTAACAATAGTTTGCTCATGATCCATATACGCGTTTGAAAATTATATAAAAAGGCAAGGAGGCTTGCCAATGCAATTGCTTACGTCTCGTCATATGACACACGAGTCGAAGCTCGCGAGCCGAAATCGTGCTCTAATAAATGAAAAATGTTTCATTAGCGAGACGACGATTCAGCAAAAGTCAAAGCTCCACAAGAAAAGGTCACTCAATAAATGGCTATTAATAAACTTATCGATTGCCGCTTAATTAACGCATGCAAGCAGGCGCATAATAAAACATTCATTGTCACGGCTAGCCAAAGTACGGGTAAGCGTCTCCGCTCGAGTGTAATTCATCCGATTAGTAGTGCAGCGTACGTCAACTGCGCGCTCGCAAACAAAACGAAAAGGAGACAAGGCCGGATTAGCGTTTCTGAATTCGCGCTGGTGCTTATTTTTCCTTTTTTTTTCTTTTCTTTCCCGCTCTCTGTCTTTGACTCGGCGCGTAACGATCCGAGGCCGCGCTCTCGCAGCCCAGCGCCGAAAGGGTAGGCGGCAAAACCCGGGCCGCCGCGCAATGCGACGCCCCTAGTCTAGAACGTCCTCTTGTTTTTCACCTGCGACAACTCCGTCAGCCCGGGAGAAAATGGCAGGTCCGAGCGGAGGGGGCTCGAGATTAGAGACTCGTCGCGATAACGGTGTTAAAAAGCAACAAGAACAGCGACAATAAACAAAAAAAAAAAAAAAACGAGCGCCACTCGTTGAGATATCGGGGATCGCGCACGTGCGCAACCTCCTTTTAACGACTGTAGGTCGGGAAGAGATAGAGGTAGAGGGTTGGGAGGGGGAGGGGGGGGGGGGAGCGGCACCAAACGAGCAGCGTGTTTTAAACCGAGCAGCCGTTTGTTTCGGCATTTAATCAGCCTCCTCCTCGGCGCTGCTCGTGCTTCGGGTGAGTCCTGTTTCGCCCGCCCCCGCCCCGCCCCGCCCGCCGTCCAACAAGGCCGGGGGCACTTGGGAACCGCTCCCTGCCCCTCGCAGCAGTTGCACTCGTCGCACGAGCCGGCGAGCCGCAAAAGGAGCAGGAGAAAAAAAAAGAAAAGAAAAGACTGCGGCGGCGGGGGCGACCCCGCCTCCGGGGTGATTCTCAGGTGACGCTCCCGTATCCCAGTAGTTCCCTCCCCCGCTGAATCGGTGCGTGAGCGCGCGGGCGGGCAGCGACGGCGGCGCACTCGTCCGGTCCCTCTCCTCCTCCTGTTGTTTCAACCGTCCGCGACCCCGATTCACAGCTATCGGTGCGTTTACCGTGACACTTGTGCGCCCGCGGGGGCTCACCGATAAATAAACACACGCGGCCGAGCTCTCCGGGCCGACGCCGTCGCCGCGAGCCAGGGCCGGACGGACGGGGGCGGGTGGGGGGCGGACGAGAGGAAGAAGAGAGGGAGAGATAACGGAGCCGAAAGACGGGAGGACGAGCGAGTCTCGGGGGTAGGGTCGGAGCGAGGAAGATTAGCTCCTAGGTGTAGCGTCAGTGGATTGACGGTAGAGTTACGCACCTGTCGGCGAGGAGGCTGAGGCGCGATTCCTGGGTAAGGCACACCGAGCGCTCGGACTGTGCGGAAGAACGCGCGAGAGCACGAGAATCTCACGCGCCAAACACCGATCGTCGACTGAGAGGAGCGGAGACCGTCGAGTCGAGAGTCGCTCGCACGGCGTGTTCGCCTCCTCTGGTAGGTGCGCTACCTCCTCCTCCTCCTCCTGACCGCCCGCCCCCGTCCCTCCGCCGCCACCACCTCGACCGCCGACGCCGACGCCGCCGCCGCCGCCGCCGCAGCCGAAACGCCAGGCAAAGCCCCCCGCCGCCGCTCGGGCTGCCGTCGCTCCTGCTGGCCGTGAGTCCGTCTACTCCTGTTCGCACTGCGGGGCTCGCAGGTAGGCGCGAGAGGTGGTGGCCAGTGCCCGCGTGGTATCCGCGCATGCGCCCGAGCCGGGCACGCGGCCCCGTTCGCTCTCTCGCGGCCCGGCGGCGGTTCTCCTCGACGGCTCTTCCCGTCGGCGGTTCCCGGCGGTGATTATCGGCGGCGCCCAAGGTGCCACGACCACCGCGGCCTTTTATTTTACGCCTGCGTGCGAGCCGCCGCCGCCGCTGCCCTCCTCTCCGTCTTCCCCTTTTTTTTTCTTCCTTTTACTTTTCCTCTCTGCCTTCCTTTCCCACGCCCCGAGGCGATGATTTTAGGCGCCCTTCCTTCCCACCCGATCGCGCCACTACCGATACACGTCCAGCATTTTTTTATTTTTATTTTCTACCGATACGGTCGAAAGTCCCTCTTTATGCGGAAAACGATGCTAACGGTCGCTTCCTCCTTCTCTGCAGCCCCCCCCCACCCCACCCCACCCCGCCGCGAACCGGGCTTTCTTTTTTTTTTCCTTCGTTTCGTCGGACCTTAGTTTTCAGGCGTTCTTTTCTCTTCTTTCCCTACTTCTTTTTGCTCTTCTCTCTCTCTCTCTCTCTCTCTTCCCCCCTGACCCTCACGGCCCCCTCTAACTGTGTCTATAACTCTCAAATGCCTCAACGTGACTCTCGGAGTCGTCAGAAAAATTGTTGTCTCGCAATCGGCTTCCCGATCAATTTCACCGTTAACTTTTGTCTATTAAAAGTACGTTAAGGAGCATACATTATGCAAGAACAGTTTAATTAAATCGTTAAAGCGATTAGTGCTAATACTATTTTCACTTCAGCACAATTGCAAGTCAAACTAATTTATCACTACTTGTTTTTACTTTTGATGCAAAGTCGGACTACGTAGATTCCATAGATATCGCGTTACCTCTTAAAATTTATCCAAATTATATAGATGCTAATGAAATGAAGCATTGCATTTATCTCGTACTAGGTATTGTTGAAAATCATTGGATGGAATGGTAGATTGGATTTTTCCTATTTTCAGAATTATAACGTTTTAGTAATGAAATTATAACACGAGGCTCGTACGGAATGACTGAAGGTTTTTTACACAGGGTCGGTCGAGGATAATTATATAGAAACATTAGCTATAAGTTCGAAAATATATGTTTAACGTTTCTGTCACCGGAAATAGAAATATTTTTACAAGTACAGTATTTATAAATTTTTTACGTTTAAACATTTGTGCAGAAGGAAAATTTAACGTATTGAAAATCATATGCTACAAACGGAGGAACATTTATATTTCGAAAAATTGGACGGAGAACAGCTAAGTTCGGTAAAATAAGATGAACAATTCACTTATAATGCATGAAAGCGCCCAACTAACGAATAGGCGGAATTATTTTGAATAATGATTCTACACTCTGCGTTTAATCCATTTAGGCGATAAGAAAGTAGAAAAAAGCTAAATCTGTTCAAAAAGCCGAACGAACACGCGTATATTTTATTCAGTATAAATTGAATTATGAATAAAAGATGCGTATTCTCTTAGGTATTTTGATAGAGAAAAGTCTAGGCACCCGGTGAGTATAAAAACGATAAAAATATAGGGTAAATGTGAATATCAGTGCATATAAAATTGATTTACGTTTATGAGGCTGAACCGTGCAAAAAAGAACAAATACCAAAGAGAAAATGCGCCTTTTTCAATTTGAAATCGAGTACGATTTCGCTATTGATTAATTTTATTCTGACGTGATTTTACTTTTCTGTCCAAAAATACCGGTTTCTATCTTTAAAGATCTGTTTTTATTTACAAATAAAATAAAAAAAAAAAAAAAAAAAAAAAAAAAAAAAAAAAAAAAAATTTTCAACTGAAAGTTACCTTTTATTTGTCCAAATAAGTGAGATCCTAACAGATAAATACCTTGAGAGGAGGCTGAAGAATAGACAGAGGGAAAGAGAGCGAAAGAGAGGGAAATTATTTACAATGCAGGGCAGTGTAATTCTATCTCCAAATTCCAAGGCATCCAACAAATAGATGGGATTTGCACGTACGTGTGCGTATGTATGTTTGCACGTTAATGTATGCGATTAGTAGCAAGGTAGATGTGTCGCTCTGGCTCTCCGCTTATCTTTGTGTAGTTTGGTAGCAACGGCGTCAGGTACGAGAAAGCACCAGTGGCTCTCAATATTATATAAACTGTCGCCTTCGTTCGTCCGCCGGTCGAACTTGAATATTACGAGCGCTTTGCTTTTTATCTTCTCGCGTGTTTTTGTCAACGTCTCCGCAAAATTCCTATACGTGTATAAGTTAGCAATAAGCCCGAGTCTTAAGATTCAAAAGAGCGCTTGTGTTTGCCACATTTCTTACATATTTACATGTACGTATGCGCATACGAACAAAAAAAAAAAAAAAAAAAAAAAAACCCGTTGATTTCCAAAGAAAATGCGAGAAGAGGCTACTTGCATTACGGAGAATACATAACGTTTTTTTGGTGTCAATGAATTATAAAGCACTCTTTCCCTTTGTTTTCCTCTCTGAGTATTTGATTTATGAATAAAACGTTACGATGTACGATGCGCGAGTGCGCTCATTAGCTAATATTTTTTTTCACCATTTCAGACTCATTGTTTTAACTTAATATTACAATGTAATAATATTTGTTACAATCAGAATTGGCACCTGCTTAAACATTATCTGTACCGCAAACTTTTAATACGAGCGCGCATATTCCTTTGAAATTCTGTGAATTTAATAGAAGCAACGCGTTTTTAATATTAAAAATTAAAGCTCAAACTGATTAACGACACATTTCTGCTAGCCTACCTAAGTGCGTTGACAAAGTTTACTGATTATTTAAAAAATCACGCGTCGTACCGTAAAATAATTTACTACACTTTCTATATACGAATTACTTCATTTTTTTATTACAAGATTTTGAAAATAATAATAAATAAAAAATAGACACTCGTTAAATATTCATAACTAATTACGAATTTATAAAAAGTACATATCAATAAATATTTTTCAATATAATATTTAGTCTAGACGGAACTTTTCTCTTATCTATACTTGGTATTGTTATTTTCAAAAATAGAAAAATATACATATTTCCACTTACTGTTCGTAGTATAAATATGTTTCATTGATGTTTTCATATTGACTGACATCTATTTTGGACTTTGCATTAATGGTTTAAAGTACATCGATTTTATCTTCTTTTATGAATGATGATCCATATTTATTTTGAAAAAATTTCTCGTTTTTCGATCCGACAGTTTATTAAATGTTTTTCAAACTGCTTCATCCTGATTAATGTTAACTTTGATGCATTTTTCACGTTTGTATTCTTCGTGTAGATTTTCTACGATTCTTATTATCTAATAGTTATATTAATATTTTCAGTAGTTTTCTTTGAAACATCGTCTATATAATCTTCATTTAAACTTTGGTTTTTAAATTTTACTAACAAGAATTCACACAGCTTATAGTATTCTAAAATCTTTATCTACTGCATTATTATAGATCTTTATCACTTTTTAAATTATAATTCTTCAATATGTTTAATTAGTTGATTCATTTATTTCACAATTTGTATAGTTGAATCAAATCCAATTATATATACCTGGACCCTGGTATTTTGTTATTTAAATGAAGCAAGACCTTCGTGTTCGACGTTTTTTTATCCTGCTTTCGATCATATAGATTAATTACACTTCTATCATCTCATTTATTTGCTTAGTACATGTACATAGTGTATATGTATCTTATAGAAATCATCAAAGTTAAAATTATAAATTTCTCTAATTTTGAATATTTAAATTTTAACTCAAATAATATTTAAAACTTTTCATCGCTTAGTTTTAAGAGCTTTGAAGCTGATCTGAACATCATGAAAATTTGGCGATTAGACATGTTTGCAGCAAAGGAGAGATTCTTACTTAACACATTTGATACTTCGAGAAAATCAGCTGAGATTGGAATTCACAATCCACATGCAGTTGTAAATGAATCATTTAATGAACGTACGCGTTATTTTTAGCATTATAGGTAATTAAAATGTCTTCATGACAGTTAAGGATACGATGCACTGACTAATAAGAGTTACCCCAGTCTGTTATAAAAATTTTGAAAAACCAAAATTAAATAGAAAAAATTGCATGCAGACAATTGGTAAAAATACAATGGAGAAGCATTTGTAGTGGAAAACAAAGCCACTAAACACTTTATTCTTCATTCTCAGTCTTTTCATTTCTTTTTTGAGAATCTCAAAGAGATTTGATGTTCTCTTCTTTGGTTGGCCCGAACTCAAGAAGTCGCTGGATTATCTTGTGATGTAGAATTCTTTTGATAAACTTCCTCATATACTGTTGAATAATAATACAAAATTTTATTTATAATTTATATCATTAAAAATAATTGTTTTAATTTTTAATTATAGTTTTCGTTGTCAGAAATTATATTTACTTTCAAACATTTTATAACGAATTGAAAACAATGCAACAAGTATTTTGGTATTAACCTATAAATAGCTTAAAATACTCTTCTAAAATAGAACTGTCAAGTGATGGTTTTATTATTTTATATAAGAAATTGCTGTCTTTAAATAAAACTATTTAAATCCGTTTGAATGCGTACACATATATGTAACAATCATAAAATATTTTACATCATATTTATACATATATATTCGTATATTATAAAAGTTCAAAATATTCGGTAGCTATGAAATGTAAGCAAGTAAATAGTATCAAAATGGTATTTGACAAAAGCATTTATTCTTGAATTCGACATTTAAAATTTTTTTTAATAAATAATCGTCAAGTAAGAAAATCAGAAATAAATCGCTAATTTTAAAAACATATACCTAGTTCTTGAATTTTCATTCTAAGAAACATTCTCCTTTCGGCTGACAATTGCTTTATATGAGGCAGAAGACTTAACAGAAAGTAATAGTTATCATCAAGATGATGACCGTCATGAGGATCTAAGGTCATGCCAACACTTGAATCACTGTCACCAGCACCATTGATCGTTGGTATGCAATCTCGCCCACTGCTATTAGCAGTTAAAAGTACCTGTTCCGGAGAAAGAGTTTGTAACATAGTTTCACTATCACTCAATCGGTTCAAAGGCGAGCCAATGTGATAATCTAAATCATCAAATCTTTCTTCAGGCTCTTCTTTGATTTCTGTTCCTTGACGAGTGGCATTCTCGGCAGATCTATAATATAAAATTATATGTTATATGTATTATAAAATAGTTAGTAGATGTATTTTGACATTTGTTTAAAAAGTTATAGATTAAATGTTTGGAAGAACGATGATAAGTTTGGTGGCAAACGATAGGTTTAATCAATATGTTGTTTTTAACAAGTGTTTTGACGAGTTTCAATTAAATATAATAAAATTTTAACGTCGATAAAAATAATTTGTTTTAATAAAAAATTGCTTTCTTATCAAAAGCATTTAAACCAACCTGGCAATGGAGGAGCGCAACAAGTGGTCAGTCAACGAATCATCATGGTCTCTCTGAAGGTTATCGTCATCTCCATTCATACCATTCATACGACATTCCTGAGGTCCATTACAATCATCTTCGCTACGATTAGAGGAACGAGTGGTACGTTCCCAAATAGGGGGTCTAGGTAACATTTGTTCTTTGAGAAACTGTAGACTTTCAAAGTGAATCCAAAGAGGCCGATTTCTTCGATATTTGCTTTTGCAGTAAACCTGTTCCTTCTTTAATTCTGCACGGAAAGTATCTCTCAATCCCTTCCATTTGGCTTTCAGTACTGGTTCTAAATAGTATGAAAACATTTGGTTTAAGCTTATAAATCAATATCAAAATTAATGGAACATCCATCTTATGACTACAGAAAGGATGATGTAATTTATAATTGAAGGATCTAAATTTTTTAAATGAGAATTCCAGTGCTCGTTCGCTCGTATCAATTAATTGAGGTGAAAAATAACATCGATCAACAATGTACGCAAATGACAATATTTAATAATTATCGAAAAACTTAATAATTAAAAATCAGCTTAAAGGTATTCGAGAAATTGAAGCATTACCAATTATCGCATTATTATTATTATTATTATTATATCGGTAGATTATTGAACGAAGGAAGAAAAGAATGTCAGTCGAGAAATTGCATTATTGGAGTCCTGCAAGTTTCGAACGGAATTCGAATGCTTAAAAATTGTAAGGTTATGTTTGCGGATAGGCATAAGTGCACGATGGGCTATTGTGCACAGTGTAAACCGTCAAATAAGCGAATAAAACAAGGTTGTTAATACAAGGGAAAGTATTGCGAGCGCAAGGCATTTCAATATTGGGCCGTGGGCCGGGGGACGAAGCCGAGGATAAATCAACGAAGAGGGGCGATAAATACTTTTCACCGCTGATACCATTGATCGAGCAAGGTAGTTTGGGGAAGAAGCGAGGAAAGGAAAAAAGGAAAGAGAAAGGTAAGGAAAGTCGGGGCGAGCGGGGGGTCGCAGAGCTGGGCGCAGCGAGGAGATTGGCGCGTCGCAGGGGGTGTGCGAAAATTGGGCTAGGAGCAGCAGCAGCAGCAGCAGCAGCAGCAGCATCACCGTTGACAGGGTGGCCGATAAGGAGATAGGCAGAGGATCGTGGGTCGGCGATACAGATGAGGGGTGGGTGGGTGGCGAGAGAACAGGGGAGGGTGGTCGGGGCTCGGTACTGACTGGGCAGCTTGAATATCCCAGCGATTTCCATCCAGACGCGGTTGGTCATCTCGCGGTTATGATAAGAGATATGCCGCTGGTTCCAGAGCGCGGGCCTCTTGTAGACCTCGGCTATGAGCCGATTAGCGTCCATCTTCATCTCGTCCCTCATATTCCTCCGCGTGCGCCTCGCGACCTTCCTGCTGGTTCCGCCCGCGTGGAGCATAAATGAACGGTCGTACGGCGGAGCCGCTCGCGTTTAAGCCCACCGCGCTCTCGAGCGACCGCCTCTCTCCCGCACGGCTGAACGGACTGGCCGCCTCCTCGCAGGCCGTCGCCTGGCGCCGCTCCTCGGCGCAAGGGAGGGAGGGGGGGGCCCCCAGGGCCTGAGCGGATCGAGCGCTGCTCCCGGTCGGAGCGCCGCGAGCTCGCACCCGCTGCCCGAACTTCCCCCGGTGCCTGGCGCGAGCGAGCTACGGGGTGCACGGGCTCTGCCCTCTCTCTCTCTCTCTGCCTCGCTCCTCGGACTCCGTCCGCCTCGAGTCGTCCCCCTTTACCCGCCCCCACCCGGCCCCGGGACTCGAGCTGTTTACTCGGCGCGCGCGGGGAAAGGGATGCTGCTGCTGCCCGGAGCACCGAGAGCTCGCATCTCGCGTCCAGGCCAATCGCGACGACACTCGCGTGTCCTCGTGCGTCCTGCGGCGCCTCTCCCCCAGCGCGGTCCTCGCGCCCTCTCGGATGGCCTCGCCGCGGCCACGCACGCACTCGGGGGAGAGAGACGCGCACCACCACCTCCTCGCCGCCTTCCCCACCGTCGCGCTCTCTCTCTCTCTCTCTCTCCCCGCCCGCCCGGCCCCCTCGCCGAGACAGCCTATAAATATCCGGCGCGTTCCTCCGGGACTCCGGTGGCTCGTGGACCGCCGAGTCCTCCTTCGGGGCCACCCCCCGCTCCTCGGGCATGCAACGCCGGGGAGCGATAGGCCGCTCTCTCGAAGCCGAGGATCCCGTCGGGAGGCTGGGACCCTGAGTCCTTTATCTCCGGGGGCCGAGCGCATCTCGGGAGCAGGAGCGCGCGGGGGGCCCGGGGCCGAGCGCGCGCCAGACTCGGTCCAATCGATTGGGCGCAGCCTGCCCCCAGTGCGCATGCATCCCGGGTGCTCTACGTGTGCGTGCGTGCGTGCAATTACGCGGCCACGGTCGTGGCCAACGCGGCGTCCCGTGACGCTCCTCGGGACTCGCGCCTCTCTGGCCTCCTCGAGTCTCCTCGGCCCCTTGCCTCGGGGCTCCCGAGCCCTCGCGCGGAATTCCGGCTCTCGAGCCTTGGTACTCCGGGACGTATCCTCCTCCTCCTAGTCTCCCACCCGCGACTCTTTAGCCCCCCCACCCACCCACCCCAATGCCGATTCTTCTTCTTCTTCTTCTTCTTCTTCTTTCGCTAATTGCGTCGTACCTGCGAGATTACGATCGATCTCTTCTCGCGATGGACGCCCTACCGTCATCCTTGAAAACGCAATCCCTCGATAACGATCCTCGACTACGGCATTCTTACGACTAGAGCAGCGTCGCACGGGCAAACTCTCAGCTCTTGCTCTTTATTCTCCATTGCTTCTCTCGCTTGTCGAATGCACGACGCTCAAGCGTTAGACTTTTTGCGAAAAATTTAAACGAGCGCCATTCCGTCCACCCCAGCGCGTTTACTTTTAAATGGAGCATTTATCGTCTCGCTGTGCTAAGGCTCGAAATTTTTGCACTTGTGCTCGCCTATAGCGAAACTCCTGTTTGGGTAAATATATTTATTGTTCCAATATTTTTACTCGATCTATACCTACATGTGTATTTCCCATTTTTTTTACGTTCTTTCAAAAGCCAGGATAATTGGTTTAGAAGCTAGGATAATAAATGGAATTCTTTTAATATTCGCACTCCACGGTTTACTCGGGACAAAAATGGTTTTTCTTCTACATCGCAATCACTGTCGAATTATTATAAATTATCACTGATGCTATCTTTTACCGACTCTATTTTTAAATTCGATAACAAGTACTTATTAAATTTTCTATTAGACGTTCGAAAATCAATATATTTAATATCAAGTTTTTTCACGTTAATCTCTCTTGTGTCCTAGTAGCGAATATTTTTGTTTTGCTGCCAATTTCTCACTATGAAGCCTCTTTCGATACGACGGGCGTTGATTATTAATTACATTTGCAAATATACGATATGTATATCAATACTGAACCCTCAGTCCCTAACGAACGATCGCATTAACAATAACTTAAGCGGCCTTTAGGCTTTTTCTCAAGAGGTCGCATTTTAATGTTAATTGATAAGGTAAAAAATTTGATTTTTTTAATGAAATTTAAAAAAATTCTGAAAATCGTTTAAAAAGCGATCTTTACTAAAATTCCCTCGAATGTTTCCATTAATTTAAGATGCGCGTTTGCGAAGTTGTTTTAGCGGATGATATTTTTTAGCTGGTATCGCTCAGTATTTTAAATTCTAAATTACTTTATAATCTCATTACTTGGCGTATCATATATATTTTTTATCGCGGGTACACAAAATTATAATATATTTTACATTTTTAACTTAAAAATTACTTTTCTAATAACAAATACTATATTTAGCGAAGATCCGATGATTATTTATATAAATTGTTGTTTGAAGATATATCCAGTCATGGTGAGCCAATTAGATTTCGAATTAATTTCCCAAGGAGCAGAGGCTCGTCTCTACAAAGGAATGTATCTGGGAAAATCGACAATAATAAAAGAAAGGTTCGAGAAAAAGTATAGGCATCCAGACTTGGACTCACGACTAACAAAAGAAAGAATTAGAAGTGAAAGTCGAGCAATAGTTAGAGCAAAATCTGCAGGTATTACGTAATTTGTCGTTATAAATCTTAAAATTTTTAAATTATTAAAATACTAGTTTATAACTGATTTCTCTTGTTTTAAAGACAATCATTTTTTTTTTTAGGAGTTAGTACTCCAGCTATTTATTTAGTAGATTTCAATCGTCGAAGTATTTTTATGCAATATATTGAAAATTCCATAATGCTGAAGACTTTCATTGAACAATACGGCTCCAAAAATGAGAACGTAAAACCTTTAATACAAAATATTATGTACGCATTTGGTCAAATTATAGCTAAACTCCATTCGGCAAATATTATTCACGGAGATTTAACTACGTCAAACGTTCTTTTGAAAGATGCGACCAAAGTAATGAATTGTGGTGCTGATGGTAAAATAAATATTTTTATTTACTTAGATAATTAATTTACAGTATATTTAATTTAATTAATGTATATAGTTTCAGATAAATTAGTACTTATTGATTTTGGTTTAGCTAGAATTGAATCATCGGCAGAAGATTGTGCAGTAGATTTATATGTTTTAGAACGGTCGTTAAAAAGTGCACATGCTGCATTACCAGAATTATTTGAATTAATATTCGAGAATTACAAGAGATGCTTCATAAATAAATCTCAATTGAAGGATATATTAATTAAATATGAGGATGTAAAAAGTCGTGGTCGCAAACGTGCCATGATTGGTTAATAAATAATAAATGCTAGTTTTATATATTTTACGTAACTATTCACATTTATAAGTATATAGAATAAATGTATTTTTTAAATTTATAAATATTTTATAACAGGATTATATTAAAATTGTTATTATAAATATTTTTTATAAAAGGAATGTCAAATGGTATCCCCTAATTTCGAAATTTCATTTCACTCTTATGTTATTTTCTTGCTCTTGAACATAGAAGAAGTAATCATCAGTCAAAGTGTAAACCTGAATATATAATTATCCATGTTACCTGAAATACAAATTGCAATTATTATGTATTTTTAAAATTTTGTTATTGAAATATGAAATATAATTGTTTGAATGATATGGACAAATAATTATGCAGAATAATTATACATCGATAAGAAGAGTTTATAAAATATATCAAGTTTAATACAAAAAATAGACTTTCTTTAATAAGATATAAAAAATATTATAATATATTTACTATTGTTTTGCATACTCATGCACTATGAAAATATGAAATTTTTGTACTTATAAATTACTTTTAATGTACATAGATTGTTTTAAAGAATATTTTTAAACAATAGGGCATTACTTTGCGATACAATAGGTAAATTATATATTTACCAAGAATCCAGCAAACGAAGTCATAAAACCTTCTTTGGTTAATTCCCATGCACCTCCAAATTCTTCCTCATCTACTTGTTGAAAACTACTGAAGTATAAATACAAACTACCAGCATTGACAAGGACAAACCTAACAGAATTTGATGAAAAAAGCTGTATGAATTAAAACATTTTTTTTTTATTTGCACAACTTATGTTACTTACAATAATAATCCAAGAAAACCTTTTAAAGGTATTAGACCCCATGCAATGCCAACAATTATTCCAATAACTTGTCTAGCCCAATAAATTACATCAAGGAATTCTTCCTGTATTATAAAATAAAACTGTTGATTAAAATCATAAAAAATAATTTAGGCTAATAGATACTTACAGTTCTAGGAAATTAATTTTTTATGAATAAAAAATCGCATGTCATGTATTTAGCATAAAATTATATTATTAACAATAAAAGGATAAGCTTAATATTGACAAAACAACATTTGTCAGATAGAAGTTTATATATAAAATTTATGATTTATTCGATACACTTCTGGATTATGTTAGTATCCTACTAAAAGCGTATTACGATTAAATAGTCGTATTCTTAAATGCGAAGGAAAATAATCCAAAGGAAACATTATTCGTATTAGATTGAACTCGAGACTTCGATCGAATAAAGTGTTAAAAAATATAAAACGACAAGGGGTTCAAATAATAGAGGTCTTACGAATCGTCGAGGCATAACCAGAGAAAAAAATAATTACGAAAAGCTGTTTATTCAGCACGTAGGCTAAGATCCGACTGGAGGGAAAGACATTTAATTTTCAGTATGAAAGGGTAACAGTAGGATCGGGGACCCGGGAGGAAGATCCTCAAAAAAGCAACCAGGCTTCCAACTCGGCATCGCGAGCGAAGGAAAAATGCGCTTCTTAACGGTGATAACGGAGGCACGAGGGAACGAGTAAGGTTATGTTTACCTTGTCCGTCCATTCCGAATTGGCCGTGATCGCCCGCACCCAAACGCTCGGCTCGCTCTTGTTCCCGAGCTTCTCCGAGCCTCTCGCGCGCGACATCTTCCCTTCCTGTGATCCCGACTCGCCCCTTTCTCCTGGCCGACGATCTTCTGCCGAACTTATCAATCACTCGCTACCTGATTGCTACCGGATTCATCGCCCCACGCAACCGACACCAATTTCGGGATGCACATTCATCAATTTACGCTCTAAGACGGAGTAACGGCCCAATTCAACGACGCCAGTCCTCTCGAGTCGTCATCCAGTTGTATTCTCATTGACATCGTCCGTCCCTCCACTCCTTTCCCACATTGTCCATGCGCAGGAATTTTTTTCTCACGGCTAACCCATACGCACAATTTTCAGGCCTCGTGCCGAGCCTCGGTTGGTGATTAGTCACGCGCTCCATCCAACTTTACCTTACGAGCAATCGCTCCTCGGCTTGAGCTTAATAGCGTCCCCTTGATTTGCGATTACGCGCTTGTAAAAATTAGCGGAATCGCCAATAAATACGTTGGCCCTTATCGAGATTTTACTATTAAGCCTATAGCCGGATTAAAATTACGCCCGAGCTGGGTTTTTCTAACGCGTTTAGAATTAGAATGCATTTGACGAATGAATTTTATTTCACGACGATCGGCTGGCTCACCTCGACTCGAGCTCCTGTCACTCGATTTCAGAATCAATGCGAGCCTTTGCCGCTTCCTCCTCGTTTGCCCTGAAATTTACGCACGTTAAGGGACGTGGATTTCGTTTCTTCTTTCAATCGATCGAGTAGCCTTTTTTTCGATGGCGCGTACCTCTAGACTTTTAAATTCAGTCGAGACAGCCAATTGGCAAAGTCAAAGAAATGTTTTTGCTCTTGTGAGTTCTCGCTTTGAGAAATATTTTAATTCGCTTGTCGATAAATTTATTAATTAAAATATTGACAATACGTTTGTCAATTACATTCTTATTACAAAAACAATGGCTATTTTAAATGAATTGTATATCGGTATTGATTTCACAACTCTAAAGATTCACTATCGCATGTCTGATAAATATAATTATTTTACTACGTGAAACATTGTATAATTTAATTACCAAGCAAATATTTATTGGAAGAACTCAATCTATTTATATTGATGAACCAAAGATATTAATATTTATTTTATAACAGTTGCAACGTTATTTTTGCCTTTGAATAATATTAAAGTACATAATTTTTAATTTATGACTATATCAAAATTTTTGCAAAATTAAATTTAAAAAATCTCAAGAATATTTAAGTATTTTTGGTTTTTTTTTTTTAAATTAAAATATAAAATAAGTCATAGATTTTAAATAAGAAAATATTGATTTATTAAGAAGGTGATAAAGATAAAGAGAAAAATTTAAGATATACAGTGAAATAAAACATGTTATATAAGTTTCCTTATTAAATCGATCTCGTATTTTTATTGTTCGTCATAGATAAACGCATAAATACATCTCGCTTTGATACTAAATACAATTCCGCCAAGTATTTCGCAAGTTGTGTACAATTTGAATATTTTATTAAAAATAGTAATAGTAATAATTATGATAATAATAATAATAATAATAATAACCATAATAATAATAACAACAAAATTAATATTATCAGTTCGATACATTGCTAATAATGACAAGACAATGATTATTAAAATGATGAATGCAGCTCATGGCAAAATACACATGGAATGTAAGATACACATTGTTGGGAGATTTTAGCCAATGTTGCCGCTGAAGTGACAGGGAAGGAATAACGCAACACTTAGAATATTTAAATAAACGAGGACGGAGGGAAGGAGCGAATACAAAAGGCAGGACGTCGGTGTAACTTTGCTTTCCCACAGCGGACCAATCATCTAAACTCCTGACCGGGACACCCATGCGAAATCTATGGGAAACAGGTTGGAGAAGTCTCCCTATGCTATTAAATTGGTGCCCCGCACACCCGAGCCAAATTATCTGCGTTCGTGCCTCGTCCTGCGGTGTGAATCCAGCCTCCGACCTTTTCCCCTCCTTCGCATAGGCTTTTTTTCAACTTTCGGCGTTAGGTTAGGCAAAGTAAAATCTAGCCCCCTTTACATACTTGTCTTTTTATTTAGCAGCATTTCACCAAAGATTATGCCTTCTGTACTCACCCTTCCTTCTCCTTTGGATATTTAATTGCTAATTGTTGCCCCCCCCCGTAGTGTTAGTGACATCGCTTGACTAAAATTCTCCCAATACGCACGTATATGATTATAATTAAAAAAAAAAGAAAAGAAAATAATAGCTTGATCCAAATATGCGGGATTTTCTACATCCATTCACAAAACTATTCTATTGCAAACTCTACTTCCATGAGCCCTTAGTCGACCGTAAAAATTAAAATTATATACACGCGCTACTCATACATTTTGTCTCATACATACGTTTACGGACTCTCACTTCCCTAAGAATTAATATATTTTGTTTCTTGGCTAACAAAGACAAATCATTTTATTTTTAATACCACAAGAATATACACTTTGTAGTATATCGGTATGTATTTTTTCGTTTAATTTAATAATACAGTTGATTTAAGTTGAAAATAAATACTTTATATACACAATTAATTTTAACTTATCAATAAAAACTCTAAAAGACGTTTTGTAAGACATTTAAAGATTTTAATTTGGATAAACTTTTTCTAATTTTTTTTAACCAGGATTCGTTTTCAACATTGTTGGCGTGTTCAATCTTAGCTAGTTTTTTCTTTTCTCCATTTTGGTATACGCAGTCAAAAGTTTAGATTATTACAACGTAACTATAATAATTTGTTCAAAAATCAAACATTACTGGCCCAATAGTTACGAGTTTATTCAATACCAAACTCTCGTACTTTTCAATATTCGTATTTTAATAATTTAAATAATTCCACAATGAATATTTGGCATGTTAAGTTGCTTTTATATTAAATGACGACTCCCTTGAATTACTCGAACTATCACAATAAATATTGTTTGACGCGTAACTGAATGAACATAGTAATTGTATTTTAGTTTTATGAAACTAAAAAAATCAATATTCATATTTCATAAAATTTTAACATTCCTTTACAAGTAATCTAAATTTAATACACCGTTTATTGAATCAACTTCATATCATAAAGGAAGATTTAATTAAAAAAACAATCTCCAAAAATAAGTAAAATCGATATTTTCGTCAAAGATGAATGATATTTTATTATACATTTTATAAGAAGTTTTTTTAAAGTAATGAATTTTCATTGCTGCTTATGCTAAAAAAGTGTTCGTGATTTTAAATTAATTATAAGCATAAATAATTATGATCGTTTATAAATATTGTAAAAATATAAAGATTTCACGTTTTAAATTATTAACACAAATATTGAAAATCATAGGGTTTGAATTTAAGTTGCCAGAAAAGTATTTGAGCTCAATTAGGCGTACAAGCAGTTCTCCATGTACAATTGAACTTTTCGACAAAACATCTATCATGTAAGTTATTAATCGTTTTGCGTTCTAATTGCAAAATGACATTTCTATCTCTGAACACTGAGTAAACATTATTAGCTTTTGTGATAAAATACTTTAAAAACAAGAGATTAAGTTATCGCGAAGGAAATGTTTTGAGTAAAAGACAATTTTATAGTCTGCACGATGATATAAGGTTCCAAGTTTTTAAGACGATTAAGTACGCTACTGAAAATCGCATGGAATGGATTTTACGAAGGAAATCACAAGGTTTTTTTTAATTATAATTAGCATTATAACAATTAGTACTGAATGTGTTTTTTTTATTTTATTATAAATTTAACTTTCTAAACGGTAGGAGTTGACTTTACTGAAAATCGTTATTATTAATCAATAGTTCTTCTGGATATTTCAATATGTTATAGTGAATTAGATTAAGAGCTAATAGTGGATTATAAGTATTCCTTCTCATATTTGTTAAAATTTCAGCTATATTATTCCATTATTAAAAAAGATACTGCTCTTTGTAATATGAAATAAGATCTTTCCAAACCCATTACTTAGAATTTCTCTGATCTGCGTAATTTGCGAAAAAGGGGCTTTGCGCAAGTAAAACATTTTTTCTTTAACCAAATGAGGCATTTTAAATGTTCTTTTGTTCAGTTAATATTAGGCTGAATAATAAAATAAATTACTGTACCCATTTACTCATCATAAACTTATTGCTCTATTTGAGTATGCCTTTTTAGTGTAAAAGTCGATGCGATTGTAGAAATATAAGTATAATTGTAGATTTTGTCATCCCATACCTCAATTAATTTGCTTATACACACGTTTATTTACAGGTGCACGAGTATGCGCATAAATTAGCGCATAAATTAGCGTAAAAGCTATATTAAAAATAAATGGAATGCAAACACTATATTTGAAAACTGGACTATGCTGGTTCATCGAAATGATAAGCACATAGCTGAATTATACATCCTAATATTACTTCAGCTTAAATAGTAAAATAATAAGCTACCTATCCCTGAATAGTATATAATAATTGATTCTTCGTTACTCGCGCTCTCAAATATCAATCATTTTTAGTCGTCAAACAAAGATTTTCTTATGAAAACAAATGAAGTAATTGTTATCATGGTTAGAAATTGATTGAAGGCTACATACTCTTTCAATAATGAAAAAAAAAAAAAAACAAAAACAAAAAAAACCTATTAATAATATTCAAGCGTTTATTGTACTTGAGCCACATTTATTACAATAAGATTTTAAACCTTCGTTGCCTTCGTAGAAAATAGTTGTGGAAAAACATAAAAAGATTACATTAGTTATAGTAAGTATACTAATAACATTAAAGAATTACAAGTATAAATAAATTAATTACTTGGAATCGTAATTGTGAAAATTGATGAATAACAATTAATCAATGTGTATCAATATTTTAATTTTTTTCAGTAATTAGTAGCACAATTACAATTGAATCTTTCCGAAAAAATTACTTCAAGATTATTCCTTTTATCATTATTCTACAAAAAGCATAATAAACACTACGTTTATTTAATATTGTTTCATATGATTAACATTGACATAAATTAATAGATAGTAATTTTAAATTGCTGTTTTTAAATACAAAATAGATAAATCATATATCCCGATTGTGAAAAAAATCATGATTGTTGCCATTTGATTATCAAATTATAGTATCTAAAATATAATGTATTTTATAAAAAAAAGTATTTTTAAGCAATCACATTAAAAATTTTTTTTACAACATATCATAATAGGGTGTTCGTTAAATAATTTTTTTGTTTCAAAAATTGATCTAATCATATATAACTGATATAATTATTAGACTTTTACAAATTATACAATAATAATAAAAATCGATAATAATACTGAGATCACAACATACAATAAAACGATAAAAAATATATATAACTTCTATTTTGATTTATTAAAAAAGTTATGTAGTTTCGAAGACTCATTAAAATGTAGAGGAGCGAGAGTAATGGAAGATAATGAGGTAGTGCACATAACATAGGGTTAAGTACCCTGCCGTGAGAAATAAAGTCTGAATTGTATAAATGATAAAAGGCGAACTCAGACTTTTATTGAAACTAAACAGCAGGCACTTAATATGGGCCCTGACAATTGTATCGTATTTTTGTTTTAAAGTGTTTATCTGGTTCTCTATAAATACAAGTGCGTCTATGGATTTTGGGTCCTCTATAATTGTTTTTGTTATACAATACCTAAATTTATCGATATTTTAAACAAAATCGAGGACCAAAGAGAGAAAAAGAAGAAAAAACATGGAGCATAATTTGTGCGCGATGTAATTAAATTGAAGATTTAATTATAATGCAATTACATATTAATTTACACTGAACAGTGTAACCTCTTTAATATCAATTTCATTTAATAATAGCCTATAATATTTTTGTATTAAAGGCCGAAAGCTGGTATAAACAGTTTTTACCTTTCCACTTCCCATCTTAGATGTGCTGTATACAATGAGAATTTAATTCAAGTCATTTATTATTGTGCATATTTATACTAACTTAATAGTAAATTTAAATTATTAAAATTTAAACAGTTGCTTAAATATAAACAAAATCTTGGTTTCTAATTAGGTTGATGTATAGATCTACTTTATATTTACTAAAACGATTAATAGATCAAAAAGCATTTTTAATTACTTTTATAAAATATTTACTAAGGCCGACTGAAGTTATAGTCGAAAGTAAAAAGTCTTTCACATCAACTATCGACCCTTTTTTTTATACACTCAGCGACGTATTAAATAATAATATACTATATTCTATATTGTATAACGACGATTATCGTTTTGTTATTTAAAACATTTTCTTTTGCGCCCTCGCGGAGTATGAGAGAGAGAGGGAGAGAGAGGGGGAGAGAGAGAGAGAGAGGGTTCGCGAGTGTATGCGAATGAGCGAGTACGAAAATTTGTATGTGGAATGTGCCGGTTCGCATGCGAATTTTCGCGTGAGAACTCAGGAGTGCGCACAGGTGTGGTTGGCGAAGAGTGACTTTTCGAAAGTCCGGGTTTCGCGGCGAGGGGAGGGCCGTGGGCTGTAATGAACGACGAACGAGCGTGTGGCAAACTCGCTAAGGAGGGGTTAGCAAAAAGCGCGAGATTTTTGCGACAAGGGGGAGGTTTTTTGCGCGCTCGCACGAACGTTGCTGGGTGCTGCGGCGCGGGTGCAGCGGAGGGGCCGGGGGGACCCGCACGTGGAACGGCTGAAGGTGCGCTGCCAATTTTCTTCCGTATTTCGAGTTAAGCGCGCCCTTCTTCGACGCGCGGCGGCAAATTAGGCGGCGACTAGGGGGATAAAGTGCCGATTCGTGGCTGTTCGACGCTCGGCTAGTCGAGGTTCCATCCCTTACGGCTTGGCCTTGCCCTCGGGCAGGATTCCCTCTGCCCCAGAGAAATCCTGCCCTAAGCCTGCATTCTTCCGAGACGAAGCCGTCCGACTAGCCAGGGACACACTGCCCTATGTACCGGCCAGAGTCGACCACGTTTCCCGTTGGGACTTAAGTTGGGCAATTTTTCCGCGCTTCCCGGGTGATAAATTAATAAATCCTGTAGGTCAAAGAGGTCCCGAGCACTGTCTTTCATACTTTCTGCCTGACTTCCGTGACCGAATCGTTGGGCAGGTCTCCCTCTAACCTGGCCAAGTCGTTCGGCTGGCTATTTATAAGTCTTTCTTTTTAAGGTGAAATCGTTTGTCTCCACTTTTTTCACTCTGCGAGAGGAATATAAACGGATCTTTGAAAATTTTTACGGTTTATCCAGTAGAAATCGCGTCGCGAACACGGAAAAGGGTGGAAGTGATCGAACAGCGCTTCCCGTGGAATCAAGGCAATTCGCGATCCGCGATTTTGAGGGTTGCAGTCAGCGAGTCGCAGAATGCAAGGTATTGTTTGGCAAGTCATCTAGCAGCTTAAGAGTAGGTAAATGCAAAATAGCGAGTGAATAGAAATTACACGACTTGAATTGTTATATTAACGCAGAGTGAAACGAATGAAATAGTTCTTTTTTCCAACATACACAATAGCCTCCTCATTTCACGAATGCCAATGGCTCCAAACCCGGTACGACTTAGAGCTACGCGGGACGGTCAGATCTCAGAAAAATACAGTAAAATTAAACAATGGAGTGACAAAAATAATGCGTAAAAGGCAGCGCGATAATTAACATTACCCAAGGTAGAGAGAGAGAGAGAGAGGCCGGGAGTAAGGCGAAGGCTCGAACCTCACCGAGTCTTCCGATTCGTTCGCGATCTCTGATTCGCGCGTAGCTCTAACGCGAATAGGGTCAGGCCGGGCCTTGAGACAAGGCAAGCGGTCGTCCACTAAGCGCCGAGTAAATTATAATATAAGATCACTATTCTCACGCTAGCGCAAAGATGGCGAGAGCGTTACACTTTCTTTGTATCTATACGTCAACTGTATCGTTATCGTAATTAAAATTTGAATCGCGAAGAAATGAAGTGCGTCGAAGTTTGAAAGCCAATCTGCGGTTAGACTCAGTCTCTCTCTGTGCTTCCGGTGCCTGAGAACATAACAAACACACAAACAAGTGGAAATCAGTGTCTTCCGTTTATATTGGCATCGAGTGTATTACATCTGCTTTAATGTATTCGTGACAACAAATTAAAAGAATGCTAAATTATTTTTTTTCAAGTATTTTAATAATGTTTACTATTACAGGAAATATCTAACGAATAGCGAAGATCTCTAACTAAATCATAAATTGTATTAGAGATAGAATTCTTCCAAATTTAAAAATTAATAAATATTTATACAAAGTCATTGATTTAATAGTTAAGCTATGTAATAAGAAAAGTTAGTTCCCCATTAAATGTATATTTTTTGATATTGCAGCTACATTTGATTAATATTAACGATCGTTTACAAATTGTAAATTATTCTGTTTAAAAAATAATTTGTATTGTTTTGATAAATATTATTATTTTTGGCGTATTAAGCTTTAAGGCGATATTTTGCTGTAGCGGACGAACAACTCGAATTAATATATCCATCATGAATTTGGAATATATAAAATATGTATACAATATGTGCGCGGAATTTTTTTTCGAAGTAAAACGAAATACATTGAACATTCAATAAACAATGAAATAATTAATAGCTTAAAACACGGTTTTCTACAATAACATTGCAATAAGCAAGGAAAAAATAAATTAGAAAAGCGCGATTTTGAGGTAGAAGAATTAAAAAAGAGAATCTTGGTTTTTAAATTTTCCTTTTTAAATTGATCAAAATCACAAGTACGGTAATTATAACGAGCAACGTTCATCCGTCAATTGCACAGACTGGTTTTAACGGAAAAAAAAGTAACGTTCAAAATTTGGGACCGCTTAATCTATTTTTACCCGAAGACGGTTGATTGAGAAACCAAGGCCTCAAAATATCGCCTTAAGTATTGTTCAACGAGGGAGTACCAAGGAAGCAATAATATACATTGCAGTCGTAAAAAGAGAAAGCCGTCGGAAAAAAAGAAGAAAAAAAGAAAAAAAAAAACAATTGCACAATTGAGCTGATAAAAAAAAAAAAACAAGGATATAAACGAAGAACTTAAAAATTAAGAATGGGCAAAAAAGGCTTTGGAAGCTTCGGTACCTTGAGAGAGGTCGGTTGCGTTGTCGGCGAGGGGTCAACGTATCGGCGCAAAACCGATCTCCATGCTGCGGAATGCTCTAAAATAAATTACACAAGGCAAGGCTGAAGAAAAAATTAAAAAATAAAAGTAAAAAGCATAATGTTCGCTCGCGTACGGCGCGCAAGCGAATGAACATACGAAGGAATAAATAAACAATAGGATGGAAGTGGAGCTTGAGGTGCTCGAGCAGTTCTGGGACGGGGGTTTCGCGTAAGTGGAGCGGGTCTGACGCGTCATGGATGGCCTCCATTAATCAAAGGCCCGAATTCGAGAGTGTCGAGGGCAGAGCCACGAGTCCCAGGGTCAGCTCGAGCGAGTTACCAAGTCATCCTTGGGTTATGTTCGGTATAGAATCGAGGGTCGATTTAAGCCTGCGCGCAAGTGCGTCGTCCCGTGCTCAATCGTTACCGCGGAAGGCTCCACCCGGGCTCCCGCGTGCTTTACCGTTTTCCTTTCTGTTCGGCTTGGCCTGGCCGGTGGAAGCCCCGCTGGCGCCGTTGTTGTTGTTGTTGTTGTTGTTGCCGCCGCCGCCGCCGCCGCCCTTCGACAAACTTGCCGCGAGCTCGCGCACCGAGCGCTTCTCCAGACCGGCGCCTCTCCCGAGGGAGCCCCCGACGATGCAACTGGCCGTGAGGCTCGGGGGCAGGGAGGCCGGCCCGCAGACGCCGCTGTCGGTCGACTCGTCCAGCGCGTCGCCCGAGTCCGGGGTGTTGCCCGCCGAGGTGTTCGGACTCGAGCCGTCGCTCAGCAGCTGATTGAATTCTCCTGTGCGGGCAGATTTAAGCGATCTTATCACCGATTGCCTCGGGCCACCGGCTGTGCATTGCGCTCACTCTCTCTCTCTCTCTTTCTCTTTCGACCATTCGAAATGCTTCCGTTCAGGTTGAAGAAAAACGGTGTCGCGGATTCTTCTCAATGTGCATCGAAAGTAAATTTCGTACGAATTCGCGCATGAAATTCAGCAAGATTAAAGCCGATTGTTCTTAGGGAAAGGACACTTGGCGAGACTCACCGGATTTTCTATCGGTCGCCATACTCCAAGGTCTCGGTTTGGGGGCAGTCGTCGGGGGTGAGCGTCGATCCCCGTGCTGTTGATTATTCTTCGTTGTCAGCGAGCGTAACACTGGTGATTTTGCCGTCTCCAGGATGTAATTCTTGGCGACGCCTCCGTTCGTCGGACTCGTATGGCCGTGTCCGGTCGCAGTGAATCTCCGAACTGAGGATATGATGCTCTTGGCGCTGCCCTCGCTTAAGTCGGCACTTTGCTGCTCTTTGTTATTATCCGTATTCGTTGGTGGTTGTCCTATATTGAGTTATCGGATTTTTTTTTTATCAAATCGCTCCTTTACAACGTTGCATTCGGTTTATTGTAGGGTCGATGTTTAAGTTCGTTAAACGATTACAGGCTTTAAATTCGTTGACGAGTCATTAATTTCGTTTTTTCTTGGATGTCATAACAATAACAATAATGTTCTTCATAAAGAAGAATTATTGTTAAAGCGATGTATCCGGTCACATATGTTCCCCCCCCCCCAATAAAAGAAAATATTAGATTTCCCAGCCTTAAGAGACAAATTGTACACGATGCAATACAGCTACTAATAAAACCAAATATTGCCCATACTCTTAAGGATTTTTATTTCGCAACTCCTTGTAATCTAAAAGCATCTGATGTCAGTTTGTACCTGATTGATCGTCGCCGGAGGCATCGAGCCCAATTCTTTCGGAACTGGATTTTGGACTCTCCGGAGTGTTTCTACGCGTGAGGAGCGAAGCTGTGAGTGGCGAATCACCGTGTGATCTTCGCCCGACGAGAGGGGAGAACTTGGCTACGTCGTCACTGGACCGGGAGCGCGACGACGATTCCGCGTGGAGGCTCTTGAGCATCGGGGCATTGGGCGGATTTTTCTTGTTAATCGGTTCGCTCTTTTGACTAGCTACGGATAAGCTGGGACTGCCGCCATCCTGGCACGTAGTCGCCGTCGTCGAGAATGCGTTTAGCGAGCTACAACATCCGAAGTAAACATTTCCTTTTAGGAGAGGCGCCCCCCAATTATATTTAGACCACGATTGTTCGTAAGTTTTTTTTGCGAACAATCGTAGATCGAGGACTCTTAAAAAGGAGAATCCTTGCTTAATGTTCAGGCCTACGTAGAAACCATTGCAAATAAAGCCAGAAAAAGTCCTTCAATTTATAGTATGTAAAACAGTACGATCACAAGTATATGACTTTCGACGATTGTAATTCCAACGTATTGAGCAAGTAAAAAACATGTATATATGCATATGAATATCAATGACTAATGGACCTATCGTCACTCGTTGGTGAGCCAACAATTGGGGTTGTTGGCGTTGTGGGTCTGAAGAAAACGTCGAGACCTTCGCCAAGGGCAATGCCATCGTTGGATTGCGATTGATCGGGTCGCAGCATCGGTCTTGTCGGTGCTCGTGTTTTCGTTCGTCGCGGCCGTGACTTAACCAAATGTTGCAGCTGCTGGCCGATTCCAGTGTTAGACGGCAGCTCGGAAACTGAGTCCAAGGATTCGGTTAGGGAATGTTCATTTTCGGATGTACCTGTAATTTCAGGAGAGATGAACATTAGCATAATAATTATCAATTTATTTTCTAATGTAAACAATCGTGCAAGAATATAAGAATACACATGGGTAAAAATTCAATTCCAAGCGATAAATATTTAGATAACATTTTTTTATTTATATGCTAATAAAAAAAATATATATATATAATAAAATCTTTAAATTGCAAAGCTTTCTTATAAGATCTGAGTGATAATTGTTTAAAAAATAATAAGAATATATTTACTGTATGCAATCATCAGAACTTTCATTATAAAATTCGGGTGTTCTACTTTTGAAATTCAAATCCTTTGAAATTAATTTATAAATAATTAATAATTAAATATTTTAATAAAAAAAATTCTTTTTTTTTATGAAAATAAATGTCTTGATTCTTACATTACACAACAGATTGTCTTACACGGTGTGTGATGATAAAGTTACTTGAAATATAATGTAACGAGATAATTATTAATTACCTTCCTGGCCTTGTTGACCTTTTGGTAATGAAGACGAGGACGACGGCAAAAGATCCGGAATGTCATCAGCAGACAAGCCTTCAACAGAATCTACGACTGATTTAGGTCGCAGCTTTCTTCCATGTAGACTTTTTCGTTTGTTTGATAAATGTGGCGTTGCCTGACAAGGTGATAATCATAATTATTAATTATAGCACATTCTGTTGGAGTTTAAAAGTTGATTGGTAGCCGTTAAGCGAATATACTTACAAGATTCAAGTAATCCAACTGCAAGTTATGCGGAATGTAAGAAAAAGCAGAATGAGTTTTAGCCAATGCGTTAGTACCATGTTACCCATTATTACACATAAATTGTATATTGTGTGTTCTCAAAAGTAAAACAATGATTATATGTGCATGTAGTGTGTGCCGATAAAGTTCAGTAAATTAATATATAGACATATTTCTTAATGAAATTGGCATTTTCCTAACGTAAAATAAAAAAAAAAAAAAAAATTAATTTTTCAAAGTACGTTTCAAGTAAGTACGATTATTGCAATAATTATATATTTCAATATAAATAATGATTATTAAATAAATAAAGCATTTAACAAGTCGCCATTATATTGTAAATCACTAGAGTAAAAGTAAAACTACATTGTATATAAAAATATATATATAAATAACTGTTATTTTAAAACGATATATGATTTCTAATCGTCATGCTTGAGATTATAATTTTACATAAAGAGAAACCAACGTAATACCAAAATAAACAATCCCTGATTTATTCTACTTTACTTATATCAATGATATTGAACTCGCTTAATTTAGACGGTTGAAATTTATTTATCCGAAATGAAGTATAAACGTAAAAAAGACCCACTGTAAAAAGTAGATATCGTTTAACTAAAATTAAAATTTAAATTAAAATTAAAAAGTTAGCGAATCAATAAATCCAACTTGTACCGAAAACGTTTATAATCCTGTGTGCGACCTGCTTAATAATTAGCCAAACATGTTAAGTGAATGAACCCTGTAACCAATTGCCTTCGTGAACCAGTCCTATTAATGGGGGGAGGGAAAAAAAAGAAGATGAAAAAAAAGAAAACGAAAACCAGACGTTAAAAATGAAAACGAAGGTGTGCGATCGAGAAATCGGCTCCAGCGCAGCGCCAGCCCGCGAGAAGGTCATCCAGTGATCCCGAGAGGAGCCAAGCGACTCACCAAGGGCGAGTCGTCCTCGGCCGAGAGCCGCACCATGGCCTTGCCGAGGAGAGGCCGGTCGGGGGGGTTGTTCCCGGGCCGGGAGGAGGCCCGATCCTCGGACCGTCGGTCCTCCTCGTCCTCGTCCGCGGCCAGGCTCGTCCGCTCGACCAGGGCCGTCCCCGTTGAGAGGCTGAGCGACATGCCCCCGGTCCCGACGCCGATGACGCTGCCCCCGGTGCTGCTGGTCGAGCCTGCGCTCGGCCGCAGTACGTCCGGTGTACTGCTGCGCGTCCGTATCTCGCACTCGCCGATGAGCGACTTGTAGCTGGTGGAGAGGGACTCTATCACTTGGTCCGTGATGCGGTCCGAGATGTGGGCGGCCACCACGAGGTTCAGCTCGCTGCTCAATGATATTCGGTGGAGGCGTTAGCGGCAGAGATCGGCACGGAGACTGCGGCTGAGTTACGTAGATTGGGACGGGGGAGGGTTGGGGGGGGGGAGTCGACGCAACCGCGCGCGGTCCCTACCTGAGGGAGCGGATACCGCGAGCGCGATGCCGAGCTGGCAATGGGCCCCCTCGGCTTTTCCTTGCCGATCGGCCAAAGTATCGCACACGGAGAGTATCGATGACGATTTTATCAAGTCTCTTCGTCGCGAACTCTACTTATCGATACATTGGTTATGAAATTTACGAGGGGACCTTCCGATCTATCTGCCCAGGAAATCTCTCTGGCACATGTAATTTAGATAATTGTATTTACAGCCTTGCGAATTATTCGTTTAAAGAGAAAAGCCGATTCGTCGCGTTGCGCAATTGCAACTATAGCGATTGTCTTCGACGTTTCTGATTTTAAATAAATTTAACATTGCAAATACATAACAAACGCACATACGCACATATATATTCATATGCACGCTGACTCAATGATTAATCTCGTAAATTACGTAGTAATGAAAAAAAAAAAAAATTTTTTTTCTCTCATGATATATATAAATCTTTCTAGAAATAAAATCACTTATCGCTAAGCTTCATTTGATATATCTGGGACAATCTGGGCTAATTTTTCATTAACGATTCTTACGCGTTCGACTTGAAAAGTTCAAAGCGATTTCATACAAAGATCAAATAATTAAATATAAACTTCGTATAATTGTAGTGCTTAAAAGACAGTTTGCAAAAAGTATCTTCTTTCAAAGACTTTAAAAACGAATCGAAATAAAAATTACATAATAATTGGGACAAGTTATGAAAGAAGAAATAATGAGCAATAATTTAGCGTACTCACTTTACTCTGTTTATTATGTCTGCTCCGGCTTGTTCGGTAATAGTACTTTGTACAAATTCTAAAGTTAATTTATTCTTTTCTTTGCAAGAACCTCTAAGATGTTCTTCCAAAGTCATTGATTCAGTATCATCGTAATCGTCGTCTCTATTAATAACAGTTTGTTCAAGAATCGTTGGACACTGTTCACCGGCACATTTCAGCATTGCATCTAAGGAATCCTAAAAATGATAAAAGCTTTGCGTTTTATACTAAACTAAACACTCGTTACACACACACGCGCGCGCACACATACGTTATAAATACAAATTTGCAATATTTTGCGAAAGTTCAATAGAGGACCGATCTAAGACGTCTTGAATGTTTTGTAAGAGGAAAATTTGCGCGATAGGTCACAAGTTTGAATGATAAATTAATTGCGTTACTCGTGTCGCATATCAACAAATTGTACAATATTGATTAAGTCTATGTTATTAATTATTTTGAAAAATTGATAGGCCAAAAATACTAGTGACTTTATTTTAGCCGTTACTGTTTTGTATTAACTTTAAGCTAACAAATTGTATTGCAAAATGAAAAACGTATTCGTTAATATGAAAGTATGCACGCTTAATGAGAAGTATTTAACGTTATAATTTTAATGATGTTCGTGTAATGTTGCAGCTTGACTTTAAACGACCTTCAACAGAGTTTGACAAGCCAATCATCAGCTATTGAACTAATAAACGTAACTTACGCGGTTCATTAAATCATTGGGCTATGAAGGTCACTTCTGATTAAACGCTATTGTTAAAAAAAAAAAAAAAAATCGTAAACACGATAATTATTCTATTATTATTTGATAATATATTTGAAATTTGCATAAAAAAAGACTCGTTGTCCAATGAACTGTTCGAACGATTCGTGTTTTGCAATACTACGAAATCCAGTTGAAAAGCGTTGCAAATAAATTTGCACGCAGAATTTGGTTTGGGAAAAGGGTAAATTGAATTGCGTCGAACGATAGGTAAAGGGCGAAGGGTTGGTTTTGCGTAAGTTCTCGCAACGGCGACTGGACGTAATCACCTGGAGGTAGTTGGAGACGACCTTGTGCAGCTGATTGGCGGTTTCGGTGAGCTTGGCTTCGACTGGGTTGCTCTCGTCGCGCCTCTGTAGGACCTCGTGCAGTCTCGGGAGGAGCTGCTTGGAGTTGTCCGCGTCCTGAATCAAGCCCGTCGCGTAATTGATGTCCTCGTTGGAGCTGCAGCTCTCGGCCGCGATGGCCTTAATCGTGTCCTGGGTCTGCACGACAAGCCGGTCGACCATGTGCTGAGTGGAGCTCAGCAGGAAGCCCTGCTGGAGCCGGAAGGCCTGCCCGTGGCTGTTCCGGCAGGGGGCGACGTTGCGCTGCAGGAGGTCTTGGATCCTCTTAGTCAGCTGCTCGGTCTTCTCGGCCGAGGTCTTCATGCACGGCTGCAGGTCGTAGATCGGGCAGGGCATGTGCCTGACGCTGTAGTTCCTGGAAAAGGGGATCGAGGGGCTTGGGTTTTGACGAGAGGGCCGCGGCAAGCCGGGAAGCGAGGCGAGCCTCGCTCGCTTGTCCCGGGGAAAAAAGGAAGCCTCGCGCCTCGGCTGGGCCAGGCCTGAGCCGCTCAGACGAGCGGGGAGTCAGGGTAGAGCGAGCTCGAGTCGGAAGGTCGAGGCTACCGACGATCGGTGGTCTTACCTCTCCAACGCGTGCACGACGTCGGCGTAGCCCTGCAGACTAATGTTATTCTTATCGTATACGATGGTCTTCAGGTGATTGTTGATCTGCAAGGCCTTGGCGAGGAGCCTGGCCCCTGGGTCGCCGATCTGATTGCCGCTTATGTCGAGGGTGCGCAGGCAGGCGTTGCTCCCCAGGGCGTTTATCAGGTTGTAGAGGTCGGCTTTGAGCCGAGAGTCCGGCAAGTGGAGGGCCTGGAGGACGCAGTCCTCCTCTTGGAGCATTTGAACGAGCGAATCCATAACCACTGCTATGTGCTTGCTCTTCATGCCGAGGGTGTTCCTCCCCATGAACACCTGCTTTATCGACTTGTTCTTTCCGATTGCCGTGATTACCTGGGCCAAGTCCACGTCCATATCTGCGAAAGCAATACTTATTGGTTTATACGGCTCAGGTATGCGGGTGCTTTTTAAGGAGCCCGCCGAAGGCCTTTTAAAACCGTACTCACTGCTGTCGGAGATGTCGAGGGAGGCGATGCACCTTACGCCGTGGATGCAGGACTCTAGCACGTGGGCTCCCATCGAGCCAAGATTATTGCCACTCATGTCAAGCTCCAAGCCCACTGTGCTTTCGTTACAAGCCAACCCCAGCAATAGATGCTTGAGCGCCTCGAGTGGAAGCTTACAGAATGAGATGTTCAAGTACTTGAGCGAAAGAGTTGCCGTGAAAAATTGCTTGAAGCTCGGGGGAATTTCTTTGGTTTTTTTGCTTGAGAATGAGTTACGAGCGACGTTCAAGTGGACTAGATTTGTTGCGCAACCCCGTAGTAAAGCACCAAATAGCTGTGAATTGTCAATTGATGTTTGCTTTCATTAATTATGCGCGCTGACGTTATATTATTGTTAGCAACGTTTGAGCCACCGCTCAAACTTGTTACTACGTCCATCCTGGATCAATTAGCATCAATGGACGGGCAAACAGAAGTTGCTCCAAATATATATATATAAATTATATATATATATAAATTAATTCTACTTATTCATTATTAATTAAGTAGGTAATTATAAATTAATCTTATGTAAATTATATAAATTATATAATAAACTTACGCATTCTAATGTTGTATCGGTCCCACTAAGATCTAAATGAGTAATTCCATTGGGTTGAGCTAGGAAACTGCATAAGTTCTAAATAAAGGAAAAGCAAATTAATAGTAATTTATTACACTAGCACTAATAGTGCTATGCTGTATATTATTAACTAGCTTACATTGATGTCATCTTTTAAAGTATTTTCAGCAAGGTTTAAGTATTGCAGGCTTGTAGGCATAATTCGATTTAAACTTAAGGCGTGCGCTATTTGACCCACACCTTTTCCCGTAAAGCCACATCTTGCTAGATTTAATTTTTGCAAACCCTTCGGTAATTTTCCAAGTGGTCCAGTTGTATGAGTAGTTCCTAAAAATTTAGATAACTTTTACAATTTAAGTATAATAACTAATTCAGTCTTCTATCATTATTTTTAAATTGATAATCTTATCGTGGATTTATATCGATTGAAATAAGTTCAACGGGAACAAATTTTTTTTCCTTCCACTAAAAACCGTGTAATACCTTGAGTTAATTTAGCGATTGCACCACATAAACTTGCAGCCCCTTTATCTTCGATTGTGTTACTCGATAAGTCTATAGTGTGTAGTACAGCATTTGTATTGGCAATTAACGCTAAAGACAGTTTATGTGCAAAGTCCCTGAAATGTTATTCTTCGATAAAAAAGTATATTTTTTTTAATTGAATTAAGGATGTACAATACCATTTTGCCCCAATATTATCCAAATAAATTTCTTGAATCGACAACGATCTTTTTAATACATGTAATAATCTGTCCAAGGGTTCGTGACTAAGTTTCAGGTGAGAGATACGTAATTTAGTAAACCATGTATTATATTCCAAAGCTGATATAATTGGTACTAAATCTTTTTGATCTAGATGATCGAAATCTCGAAGATCCAACTCTCTCGTGTCGTGTGATAAATATATTGTATCGACATCCTACATAATCATACATAATATAGGTAAGTATATAATAGGTTTAAGAAACTGAAATTTCACAATAGTGATAACAAAACGTTAAAAAACAATTGTGTCATTTCCATATTTATTAAGTACATGAGTTTTAATCAATATGTATGTACTTTTTTTTTTCTTAGGCTATTGCAAATATTTTAATGAAAACAGTACAATGACAAGTACAGAGTTAATTTCTTACGTATTTTGATTCTTTTGGATTTTGACAATAAAATAGTAAAAATTCTTTCCAAGATTTTTTTAGCGAAGAAATATTTAACTTTTACCACAAATATTTCAACATTAACGAGCCACTAATAAAAAAGCTTACCCAGGCGACTTCTTCTCTGTAAGGTACATTATGCAAATCGCACATACAGGCATATTGAGTAGAAAAGCCACCACAAGGGCCCGTGTGACGAGTTGCTTCTGTACTTCTGGCTAAATCGCTACCTCTTATACTTTGTAGTCTGCTTACTGGTATTACGTCGATCTTTCGGATAACGTAACTGAAATTTAAAATGTCTAGTGTAAAGGACTTATTAGCGATGGAGATTTTTTAAATAATCCAAAATTTAAGACAATCGAGCAATCTTAATAACTTTAGAACTGGTTTTATAATTTTGTATAGCGACTGCTTATAACGTATAGTATTCTATCTTGGAGCATGTTTACTTTGTTGATTTTGAAGGTACTCACTTTAAAGGTACGGTAGGAAATATGTTTCGGATAGCTGTGTGTAGTGCTTCTATCATTGCATCGACCTCTGAGGTATCCACACTGCCCAAGCCCATTGTAACAAAGTTGTATATTCTTTCGCCGACTGTAAGCGATAGTTGGTTGGCTCTTTTTGATTCGACTGATGTTATTTCCAAATAATGAAAATGACAATCGATCTAGAAACGTACGAAAATATTTCAATGAGTTTGGAGAAGAATTTGGTACACAGTTGACTGAAGCTTATTTAAAATTATTATCAGAATCAGCTTACCCTTGTAGGCACTTTTGCTGTCAAAAGGAAGAGCCGACATGGTGAAAATACCTAAAAAGAAATAGCAAACAGAAATAAATAAAACTTACTTTTTATAATTGAATGTAGAAATAGCCAATTTAATACTCACTAAAACACGATTTTCAAGCTTGTCTGGTTTAGTTTCTAGCTTAACTACGTTCTTCAATAATATTTTAACATGTTTTCCCAACAATGACTTTACGGACTCTGTAAGTATCAAGGCAAAGTATAAAATTAGTTTGATTATTTAGCGAATAATAACGATTAATCATTACAATTGAAAATATAGCATAAACTCATAAATCTCCTTTTTAGAGTATGCATTAATAAAAACTTTAGCATTGTAATAAAATAATATATTATAAATTGAAAAGGAAAAGAATTTGTTTAAAGAATATATGAAACTATTTTTATGAAACATTATTAACATTTATCAGTGTTGACATAATTTTAAATATAAAATTTACTAGTAATAATAAAGGCTGAATTCTAGTTAACAAGAAAAGACATTGACTATTCGATCGATTCTATATCTCTGTGAAATGTATTATCAAGTACTTTCACAGAAAATAATACATGCAATATTGCATTTGTAAATATATAATAATGGTTTTTGAGAATTTTATTTTCAATGGTATATTTTAAAAATTATCTGGCAGCGTTGATTAATAATAATGATAAACTGTTAAGAAAAAGAAAAAGATTTGTACACGTTTGAGTTGCAATTTATTAATGCAATACATTTTTTAGTCTTTAAAAATACAAATTATAGTAATTTTCAATGGAAAAAGTACAAGGTTCGATTTGTGAAAGTAGGTAAGAAAAAACAGAACATAAGGTAAAAATAGTAGAGTTTTAAAATGAAATTAATGATTAAAAATGGCGAAAGACAAGGAAAAATTAGTGTTGTGTTTATTTTCTTTTCTCTAGCATAAAAAAGGCACAAAGTATAGTATATAAAGAGAATGAGAAATTCCACGTAATTACTTATGCTTACGAAGCTGAATAATGTAAAGGAATTCTTGATATATGCATGTAAATTTGAGAGTGCAAGAAGCAAATATAAATGCAAACGTGAATCACGGTGCTTTTTAAAAATTAAGTGTCACCTCTCGAAACTCCAGCATAACTTAATAAAATCCGAAGGAGTGTAAAATAATGGCGCGTTGGTTCCTATGCGAGGGGCGAGTGAAGGAGAATCGAAAATTTTTAAAAGAGCGAGATGGAGAGAGAGAGAGAGAGAGAGAGAGAGAGAGAGATAGAGAGGGACCGAGTGCGAATAGTCAGCTAAAGCAGAATAAAAGAAAGGGCCAACGTGGAAGTAGATTGGCAGACGTCAATACCGGCAATAAGAAAGCTAGAGAGAGTCGGAGTTGTCGTAAGGGTGAAAGAAGCAGTTTTTCAGGGGAGCAGAAGATGTTGGCGGCGGTGTTGTTCGAGCGAAGGGGGCAGGGGGGAAGGTAAGGTCAGGGAGTCTCGCTCTCACCTGGGTGAGAGAAAAGAAAGGGTGTCTGTCGAGAGAGAGAGAGAGAGAGCGTGAGAGGGAGGGAGGGAGGAAGGCGGGTGGGGAAGGAGTCGGAGGAGGTGGCGGTGTCGGGGTGGCGGGGAGGGAAGAGGGAAGGCGAAGAAGGTGGCCGGAGTATTTTGGTGCTTTCGAAACGTTCTCATAAGTCACCGTTCAAATCCTTGGTTAGCTGCGACCTCGTAGACATTTTGCGGGCCTGGCCTAGTCCTCCTCGAGCCTCCGATAAGAGAGGACCAGCGAGGTGGAACGGGCGAGGGGGAGACGGAGGAGGAGGAGGAGGAGGAGGAGGATGGAGAGGAGGGAGAGGAGGAGGAGGAGAGAGAGAGACTCGGCCCTCGGGCTAGGAGGGCTCGAGGGTATCCTCGCGGGCGGGCTCGACAATCGCGTCGCGGCCCGAGCCAGAGGCGTCCCGAGGTCATTCAGGAGGCGCCGCTCGAGGAGGCTCCCGCCGAGGACCGAGGCGACTCCTCGTATCTCGATGCTCCGGCCGGGCCCTGGGCGCTGCGCTTCCCCGGCATGTCGGCCCCGACCAGCAGCCGGGCCAGCTCGTTGAGGCAGCTGCTCACGGGGTCCGGACACTGGCCACTGCTACTAGACTAGGCTGCCCGCAGTCCCCGGACATCACAGCAGTAAGAGTTCGCGCGACGACGCGGCCAGAGACGCGGCCACCGACTGACTCCGGCCCCCACCAACGGGTGGCTCCTTCCTCCGCTGCTGGCACCCCCACTGCTGTTTACCTTCCCCGACGAGTGTCAATGGGCGTCGCGCGCGGCCTCCACGGGACTGCGCGCGCCCTCCGGCTGATTTCGGCTGCAGCGCGCGGGGGCGAAGGGGGGGCGGCGGCCCGAGTCGCATCGACGGGGGCCTCGAGTGGCTCCGGGGCTCGCGCTTTCCTCGGCCGACTCGGGCCCCGGGGCTCGCCCTCCCGGACCACTCGCCCGAGGCTGCCCAAGCGAGCCTGGCGCTATCTGGAGGAGGCGCCCCGGGCTCCTCTTGCCGGCCCCTCCTCCTCCTCCTCCGCTCCGAGGAGCGACGACCCAGCGCCTCTCGGGCGTCCTTGGCCTTTCGGCGATCGGCAACCTCGGCAACCTCCGGCGCTGCCTGCTTTCGGCACTCGCGCGGCCCCTCGAACCTCCTTCTCCCGCAGAAGCCTCTTTCGAATCCTCCGCCCTCGGGGCTTCGTCGATCGGCGTGCGCGCGCACAAAGTCCTCGCGCCTCTTGAAAATTCCGTCTGCCGCCGGTAAAGATATCGCCCTCTAAGGAATACAATTCGAAGCGCCCCTCTGCCCCCTTGCCCCTGGTCCTTACTACCGGTGATCCTTCCTATTGATTTTCTTATTTTAAATACCCTTTTCGCAGGGATGATGGGGGCTCCCTTCACGATACGGTAATAGCACGATCTTGGTGACTCTCCTCGGATCCCGGACACGTGTAATGAAGACGCCGGAATATTCCGAGTCCTGAGCACACCAGTAAGCGATTTTTCTACTGTGAACGATATTTTCATATTGAATTTTCAATCTATTCAATCATATTTTTTCTTCTCAGTCCAATTAATCGTTCAATGATAAACAATGAGGATAAACCGTTTGAAATGAGCAGGATGTCGGAAAAATATTGCAATGCTATCATGTCAGAGTTTATATCTGGAAATGCCGAAACCTTTTTCGACGTAAATTACAATTTTTGTTTATAGATACAGTGCAAGGTGATATGTACAGTGTGATTAAATAGATTTTCCTTTGCAGATTTGGAATGCATCCTTTCCATTTTACTTTAAACAATCTACTGACTACAGCGTAATGACGTTGAAGTTAAGAGTGCATTATGCTATCTTACCAATGCGTATTGTTCAATTACATCGGTATATTGATTGTGGTAAGAAAATAATTTTCCGTACAATCGATTAAAACAATATATATCCTATTGCCCAATACCAATATACAAATGCATACAGACATTTGAATAATAATAGCACTCTATGAATCATTTGAAATTTAAATTAAATTTGTCTTTAATTTTATTTTCGGTATCCTGTAGTACTCAATTGTTCGAACAGAGTATCTGAAATTTTAGAAAATGCTGCTGGTTTATGCCTTTTTATTAATGACGAAAAGGTACAATACTATGAAATAGTAATATAAAGTTAATATTTCGTAATTAAAAACATTAATTATATACACAGGAATCAAATGATGAAGAAAGAAAAGTAATAATTAATAGCATGAAACAGTTGGAATATTATCTAAATTCTAATGATGGACAAAAATTTATTATGGAATTGAAAGACAGTTCGTTTAAAACATTCTTCACTTTACCTTACATTGTTGATCCACAATATGATGAATCCATTAATAAAATATTTAGCATTGATTGGTTAGAACGATTGACTTTAGAATTAGAACAATTTATAAATAGATTTGTTCGGGTAAGCATTTATTTTAATATGATATTTATTTTTGTATGATAATTTGAACTTGGAATATTTTTATCTGCCCTTTTTAGAATGAAATTCCATTACGTGAACAGACAGCAATAAACATTCCACATGAATTTTCATCAAATATGAAACATGTTCAAGAAACTCCTGTAATGAAAACTCCTCCATTAGTAAATCCACTTTCCAATTCCACTAACAATTGCACAAATAAAGCTGATGAAGCTGATAATGAGTTTATATATAAAAATCAAATTATTCATTTAATTAGTAAAAATAAGGAAATTGAAAATTGGATTGAAAATCAGTCGAATAAAATCGAAGATAATAATTTATGTACAAAGTAAGTTTAAATTTAATTTTTAATTCTAAAAATTTTTTAATAAAAATTAAACCACTTAAAATTAAAAGAACATACATTTTATTTTACAGAAGTACCCAAACAAATATAACCACTGTCAAAACTGGCGATGCATTAATTATTGAGCCCTGTTTGTTACCAAATACGGTAAATTCTAATATTACAACTGATAATAAACACTCGTTGCATATCAGTGATGAATTGTCAGTGACAAAATCACAATTATTAAATCTACACAAGCATTATCAAAAATTAAAGTTACGTTTTCACAAATTACACGATGATTATTTAAAGATGAATGAAGTTGCGGAAATTTTGACAATTTCTTTAGAAAATTCTATTCGAGGTCAACCTATTCCATTGGACACGATTTTGCAATCCTGTTTTAAAATAATTCCTGATAGATTCAATAGATATGTAGGAACTGATTCCGAGGTTACTATTCAAAATTTTTTGTTTTATTCTTACATTAATATTATTTTTAAAATAGAATGTTTTTAATATATTAGTTATTTTAATTTGTTTTACAGAATTCTAGTATAAGAATAAAAGAAGATTTTTCAAAAAATGTTTTAAATAACAATGAGAAACAGAATATTTTAAATCAGATTCAAGTACCACCAAAATTATTAGACTATAAAAAAATAAAACTCCATTTAAAATATGGTGGTATAGATTTGAAAGTATTGTTACTTCAAGCATTGCGTAAAGTAAATTTCACAAAATATCTAATACAATTCATTTATATTTGATTCAAATGTACATTAATAATCCAAAGTAAATTTATATGTATATAATTTATAGAAACTTTCTAAACAAATAACATTATTCTTTATTTTTAGAAAATTACATTAAGTTTACCAGAGGAGAGAGATGATATTATTTATGAATATACAGCGAAAGATTTATTGGGACTAAAGGAAAATGTATTAAATACTAGTAACTGCAGCACTTTATTTCATTTATTACAACCAATCAATTTTAGAAATAATATAAATGTTATGCACGAAACACTTTCTCGATTTTTAAATGCATTAGCATCAATAACTTGCGGTCGTAATTATTTGTCTTCTAGTCCTGTAGCAATAAGTACTGTAAGTATATTATAAAGCAATATTAATTTACAGTGAACTTTTATGTTATTGAACCCACAATTTGAATTTTTAGTTTGTCTTTTTTACATTTAAAAATATTTATTTTTTGAGAAACTACGCATATTTTTGCTTAATTTGCAGATTATAATGTATTTAAATAATTGCAGTAATAGTTTAAGCGATGCAATTACAATAGATATGCTTCTAGCCACCCTTCAAAAAATGTCTTTACGAAAAGTGCAAAGAAGTTGTATGATTGAAGGCAACTTAGTTGAGTGGTTGATATATCATTTAAGTACAGAAAATTTAAAAATGAGACCATACAGATTAGAGTATGCCTGTGCCTTACTAATGAACCTTTCTTTGCAAAGCTCTGCACGATCAAGAGCATCTGCAATAGCCTCATTATTAGTTCAAACAATGATGAGCCTTTTATCTACAGATTGTGCATTAGTAAGACTTTATAGTACCTTCAAACGATAATATTAAATGTCCTCTGTGATAAACAATCATAAAATTTATTTTAAATATTATTTTTCTTTTCTATGTTCAGATATTACCGTACATAAATGGCGCGTTACAAAATTTTTTATTAAATAATGAAATTAATGAAGCAGCAAAAAAACTAAATCTTACAGAAATTTTGCAATGTTGTTGTACAGAAACTGATGAGGAATCAAGGTATACTATTATTATTATTGTTTTAATTAAAGAATTTTATTTAAAATAAACATTATATGGGCTTGTATTTGTTATTCATTTATATCAAAGACGACACATAGTTCATACCTTAAAAATCCATGAGAGGGAATGCGATGAAAGTTTGTCGGATAGTGATGATTTTCTAGATGAAGATGATGTGAGTTTAAGCTTTATGATACAAAAAAACTGTCTTTTTGAGTCAAGTAAATAAAAAAAAATTTCTTACAGGATATATTTAATTTGTTGGAAAAAGAAATAGATGAAGATGATCCACTTGTAGTGTCTGTAGGAGAGTTACAAGGAGAAAATTTATTGGAAACATGCTATTCTATTTCTAGCTTCCTTCTACAGTCGAACGAAGTTGATACTAAAAAGACAGTTAATACAGCAATGCCACTTACAGATAACTTACAATCTATGTTAGTATAACTTAATAATATTAATATTAAAACCGTTTTTAGCATTTCAAAGTTTTAATTGCTAATTTATTTACAAGTTTAATTAATTTTTATTTTCATTAATCAATAGGTACTGCTTATAAAGTATGAATAAATTTAATCCCTCGTAAAAAGTTAAAATGTCTTAAAGAAAAATTACTATGTGAATATGTTCGACCAACTTTAAGATGTTTATTCATACATACTAGGTTTCAGGTATTTTTTGTTTTTAATTTTCTTATTATTTATAATTTTGTTTTATTTATTAAAGATAAATTATTTTATTGATATATCTTCATAATACTGAAAACAATAATATTTAATACTTGAACTAATTATATTAATGTTTAAGAATTATATATACTAGTAAATATAGACTTGTAGTGTATATAATATATATTCATATAGAATAGGTAGGTATTAATAAGCTGAATTTATAAAAAAATAATTATATATATTTGTCTTATTTTTAGTGTGGTTGAAATTTTCTCGTGAGAACTAATTAAAAATTCCCTATATTAATTGAATTGATATATTTTAAAAATAATGTAATGAATATCAAGTTCGATTGTTTTTTTTTATTCTAAGTAATATTTATCAATTAAAATATATTGTACTGATTACTTTATAACGCAGATCTTAGGCATTAATAAAATACAATAGAATATACATCAGTTAATAATAATAGTTGAGAGAAAATTGTCCAATTTAATGAAAATCATATGTATTTTAAAGTTATTCGTTCTATAATTGGCTTTATTATTATTTATAAAAAAAAATTAAGTTTAGCAAAGTAACAAATTACTGTTTTTTTTAGAGAAAACGATAAAATAGACATTAATGTCTCGAAAATAATTAATACAAGTGAAACTAAATTGAGTGATTTGAAAACTGAAAGTATGTATCAAATACTTAAAATAATTACGCTATCAATGAATAAATGAATTAAAAATTTTATATGTTTTTTACTTTTAGCGATCGAGAAGAAAAACAATATAGCAGCAGTGTGAGTATTGTAATCTATTAAAGCAATTGTTTATTGATTATTCATTAATAGCATAATTTATTTATTGGTTACTAAAAATCTTTACGTCCTAATAAATATTTGGGGTAAATACATAAAAGTATTTTCAATATTTCTGTATAAAAAATTAATGTTTAAAAATTAATAACCCAAACGTTAAATTTTATTGCAAAAGACATACACATAAAAAAATTATCAATACATTTTCCATTGCAGAAAAAATTATTTAATTTTAAAGTTTTAAAAATAACGTGCTTATAAAATATCATTACAAGTTCGACTATTTTTATTTAATAATAAGAAGTGCCAATATTACAGCAATATTAAGTTATAATGAAAAAAATATTTTCGCTTTTTTATTAAAAAAATTTATGTATAAATGTATGTATTGCAGCGATCCTTCAAATGAGCCATTAAGTATAACAAAAAACGAATTAAAATTTCATACCAAAAAAGAAGAAGAGGAAGTTTTTTCAGCTAAGCCAAAAATAATGCGCACTCCTCCGGCTTCTGGCCCAAAGAAATTAATGGAGAGAGTTTTTTAAAGAAAAATTGCTATAAAATAAAACGATGATGTAGTCTGCTTATAATAAATCAAGTGCCTTTTGTTTAACTCAAAAGTATTTTTATTAACAAATGGTCGATACAAAACTAAGCGTCTAAAAATATAATATTACATACACGTTTTATGTATATTACGAGTATATTTTAATAAATATTCACAAGCTCAAACACAGCATACATTTATAAAATATGAGACTCGTACACCTACAGCTTTACAATCAAGTGTGTGAAAATATAAGTTTTTCGACACCTTGAGTAGCGAAAATTCAACATATCAAAAATAAAGTTTTATGCTTTGAACGTTTAATTTTTATATAATTCATCCACTCTGCTTTCTATTAATTATAAATATTTAAATTACAGCAACCAAATCCATTAAATATTATTTCCATGTCAATAATAAATGTTGCAATATAAACCAAAAGTTGTAAATCAATTGAAATTCTTCTATTTGTTTAAACGAAGGACAATTATTAAAAAAAAAAAAAAAAAGAAGAAGAAAAGAATTTCAATTGGGTTTTACAGCTTTAATTGGTTCCATTGTGGAAACATACGTGTTTTCCCTCGCGAAAAGCAAAAGATTCAGGTACTTCTCGATTTCGGTTTAAGCTTTTAACGGTTCTTATGAACATTTGTATATGATATAAATATATATATATATATATATATATATATATTTTAAAAACTCTTCTACCGCACAGCAATAAACTTTGTATTACATAACGACAAACTCGTGTCTGCATAAATATTTATGAAGCTGCAAAAAAAATATTTCAAAACCGAGGTGTCATTTAAAATATCATTATTAGTTCTTCATGTAAATGTGATACTATAGAAAATACAATTTTTAATCGTTTTAGGTAAATAATTTAGCGTAAGAATGAAAAAAGGAGGAAACCCGATGCTTTGCAATTATTGCATTACAGGGCAATTATAATTATTACATCAATGATTTAATAGACAAACATACGAAAATCCTTCGACGGTCGAGATGATGGATGATGGACAATAATTATGCGCGGTGAATCGAAAGCAAATTAGAAGAGAAGAAGGATAAAAAATGGAGAGGGAAGCAATTATTCGAAAGCAAGGGAGGAAGGAAATAGCCGAACTCGAACAGACCGGTCGTATTTGTCCTGGACAACGGACCTCTCCTCCCTCCTGTACAGTCGCAAATGGTGCGCTCAGGTTGCACCTTGGCGGCTCAGTCGGACGCAAGCTTATGACCTTGGGAGGAGGACAAGGGCCGGGGGTGTCCTTGCTCACGGCCTATATCGAGTACCCGAGGAAGGTACTGCCTCCGTGTCCACCGGCGAAGCTGGCGCTGCTCGAGTAGCCGCCAGGATATCCACTGCTCGAGCCGCTCGTGTAGCCCTGCTTTAAAAACAGAATTGCTAGTCAGGCCTCAAGGGGCTATTCAAGCTGCTCCTACAGGAGCCCTCCTTTCGCTCTAGTCCTTCTGGGCCATCATTACGCGTTAGGTGTCATCGCCTAATTCAAATACGCAGCGTATCGCGTTTCTTATAATCACAGGAGCGACACCCCGAGCGGACGAGGAATACTCGGCCAGTAGAAGGGCCCCTCGAGCCCAGGGCACCGGCGGAAGAGGGCCGGACTCGGCAGTAACCGGAGTCGAGCTGTCGAGAGCTTAATACTACTAACCAGGACGCTCGGGGATCCGGAGACGTAGGGGTGGCCGCCGCTGGAGGGGGCGAAGCTCGATATCTTGCTCTTGCTCGGGTAGTTGGAGGCCGCCCCGATGATCGAGCCCCCGCTGCTCGGGTAGCCCGGGGTGTGGCCAGCCCCGTTGTCCCTGATGACGATGATCTTGCCTCCGGGATTGGCGCCGCTCGACACGAAGCGCATCGGCGAGTAGGAGCCCTTGGAGTAGGGCGAGCCGGAGGCGGACATTCCGGCCCTGAACATTTCAATGCTTGAAAACTCTCCCTCGTCCTTTTTAAAATCGCTAAATTGCCGGCTCTGCTTCATTACGGCCGAACTGATTGTACGCCGTATTTTAACGATTCCATTCGCCGAAGTTAAGCATTTATTCTAGAGCACCGTTTCCTTCCACAGCTCTGTTAACCGCTTAGCCGCGATGAATAATCATTATCCGATTAATTTAATGAAATGAGGCAGCCAACCAACTCCCCCCCCCCCCCTGCGTTTTTTTTCAGAAGCTCAAAGCATGTGTTTTATAGTTTTCCTCGGCGCACATCCGCTCATTATTAAATTTCGTACAGCATTAAATTATGCGTTTTTCTCGGCTATTTCCTTGCGATAAAATTACTCCGTAATGTGAAACTACTCTCGCGGATTTTTTATCGGATTTAATCGCGTGCAATTTATGCACTATGCGACGCGGGCGATCTCGCATGAAAATATTTGCCACCGGTAGCTTTATCGAAAGTCTTCTGCATCATCGCACACGCGCGCATACGTGAAATATAAGAAGAAACTCAAGCCTATCGCAATTCAGATAAATATCACCTTATTAGAAAGCGTAAATTATCACTGGACCAAGATGTTAATTTGAGAAAAGAGTTGAAAAATGTGAGATTCCATCACGGTTGTAGGACTAAGCATTTGAATTATGCAGAGGAACGGCGGGCACGTTTCTATTTATGCTTAGGAATGAAAATTCGGGAAAGCCGCGATGAAAGTGTAATTCTATTAGAGCGGTATAGTTTCCTTGCCAGGTGATTTGTTTTAGCGGAGCTGCTTTAGTCGGGCTGCTACTCGGTTACCGTGTACGGCAATCAATTTTCCCCTGCCCAAGATGATTAAGCCTGCCTGGGAGTGCGGCTAATTTCGTTAAAATCGCGTATCTAAGCGAGCCTTGCAAGGAGCGAAGCTTCCCTCGGCGGACTTGCCTCGAATTGCGTTAAGCACCAAGTGAAAATGCATACTTCGAGGAAGAATTTCCGCGTGGTACTCGAGGCGCGGACCCGGGGGCAAACAATTGCGGAAAAGTCCGCAATTAAAATTCCTGCCCGATAAGCGGATACCAGGCTGCGCAACCAACTGGTAGAGGCTTCGCAGGCTCGCGATTCGTCGAACCTACCCGGAAGCGAAGTAGTATCCGGGTCCAACAGGGGCCGACTGCGAGTAGGCCGAGGGATGATGCCCACCGAGGTGGACGGGGCTGTTGGGCGAGTAGTAGGCCGGGAGTTGGGCAGCGCTCGGGGCGGCGTCCGAGCTCCCGACGGAGAAGAGGCTCTTGAGGGCCCCGATGACCGACTGGTACTTGGTCGAGGGTCCGCTGCTCACGTAGGTCTTGTACGGGTGGGGGTAGTCCCGGTGGTGGTGATGGTGGTGCGGCTGCTGCTGCTGCTGCTGCTGGTGGTGGTAGGCCGCGCTCGGGTATTCACCCACGCTCGTAGATGCGATCACTGGACTCCTATAGGTGGGCATTTCAATACTTACACGATTCGCTCCTGTTGCACGACTCCTCGACGGAGCTTTGCCGAGCGAAGCTCGTCGCGCGGGACGCCGGGGCCGGGAGACTACATCGGACACGCCCCGATTCCCATCGGCACGACGCGACCTCCTCGAACGTTTCCGCTCTTACCTTAAACCGCGCTGCTCTGGGTTTTCGAGAGCTCTTTCGAGTGTGAATTTTAATTGCAGGTATGATAACTGCGTACTCGCAGAGTCGGATCCGAAAAATTTCACTCTCCCGCGCACGCGCGGATAATGATACTTCGATTAATCCTCGACTATATTTTCCTCGGCACACGAGCTGGCAAATAAAGTTCGCTTATCGCATTTCCATTGAGAAATAGCTTCTGCAATTTTTACATACCGTAAAAAAAAAAAGAAAAAGGAAAAAAGAGCGAGCGTATAAAATACTCGGCGATTCGTTTAATTTAAAAATCGCGCAAAGGTAACGGCAAATTTACAGGAAGGATTCTCCGCCGAGATAAGGGCCGGAGGTGCTCACCCGTGGGCGTAGCTCGAGGGCCGGAGCTGCTGGCCGTAGTCCCCGAGGCCGGTGAAGCCGCTGTAGGTCGGCCTCGAGCTCTGGGCGAACTCGCTCGGCTGCCGGTGCTGCTCCGCGGCGCCGCGGTCCCCGTAGGTGACGGGGGCGTAGCTCCCGGGGTACTCGGCAGCCCCGGGGGAAGCGGCAGCCTGGCCGCCACCGCCGCTCTCGTAGAAGGAGATGGAGGAGCCCGTGGGGTACTCGCCGCTGTTGGCATACTGGACGCTCGACTGCTCGGAGCTCCCGGAGGAGGAGCCGCCGGCCGCGGCCGAGGGTCCCGAGCTCGGCCGCAGGGAGTTCACCACCGCCTCGCTGCCGAACTTGCTCTTGTAGAAGCTGCCGCCGCTGCTGCTGAGGCCGGCTCGGGGGTCGCCGCTGCGTACGACCCAGAGGGCGGCCCGATTATTGGGGTTACTCCCACCTCCTCGTCATCTCGTATTTATCGTAACTCCCGGCTGCGGCTTTGCCTGGCTCGAGGCCCGGGCCGCGTCCTTCGCCTCAGCCAAGGAGGATATTATCCGGTTTTTATTTGCCGTTATTATTGTTACCTGTCGCTGCTGGAGTCGGCCGCGAAACGCGTGTCGCTCTTGGAATAGGGCGAGCCGCTCCCGGTGATGAAGGAGGCGCTCCCGAGCTCGCTGTAACTCGGCTTCCCGCTCGGGTAACTGCTTCCGCTGAATTCGAACTCTCGCCCGCTACTCGGCCCCGATGAATAACCTTGTGGACCAAACGGAACAAATGAGCTGGGCTCGGCTTCAAAAAAAAAAAAAACAAATCCCCCTGTCTACGCTTCTCTCGGCTTCTACGCTGCGCTTCGAGGATTCCTACCTCGCCTCTCCCTGCCTTTTTGTCCCGCTGATTCCCGATCGAGCCACGCACAGCTTGTGATTATCCGTCGATAAAAATGCACGAGGGTTAGCGCTACTCCTTCATTTGCATAGGAACGTAATTAGATGCCGTACTTCTTTTTCCGCGGACAGGGGCCTCTCCTAGCCAGCAAAACATAGAAATAGGTGAAAAAACAACGGGTCGAGGCTCGATCAGCTCTCGCCGGCCAAGCCGCTCGGCAAAATTAAAAAGATGATTATTAAGCGAAGCCTTGAACGAGAGCGGCACCGCAATAAAAGAGGCCCGCTGCTCCAGAAGCCGCGACGGTTGCCTCCCTCCCGCCCTCGCGGGTTCGCGCGCGCGCAGCGTCCGAACGCGGAAGAAAGGCGCGGATCCCGTTGCGGCCGAGCGGCCCCGATAACAACGAATCGATTCCCATTGTGCGCCTGGATTTCTCTGGCAGCTCGGATCGCGGCTGCTGGCTCCAGCGGGATCCGGGGCTCGGGGGAAAGCCCGGCCGAGGGCCGACGGTCCGTCCCGGCGGTGGGGGTAATCGGCCGCCGATTTTCCCTTTTGTCCCGGGTGCCCGAGCATGTGTGCCGTCCGCGGGATCGGGGCGCCCCTGCCCCCTGGCTCCGGAGAAGAAAGTGGAGCGCCGGTGCGAAGGAGCGATTTCCCGCCGCTCGGACCAGGTAACGTCGCCGAGGCCTTTTACGACTCTTTGCTTTCTTTTCCTCGCCGCGGATTTCAATATGGCGCGAGCCCACACCGGACAGTTGTTGACCGCGTGCACCGAGGCACCGCCACCCGAGACTCCGTCCGCGCGCCTCCTTTTTTCCCGCCTCCGCTGACGCCCCCGCCGCCGCCGCCGCCGCCGTTGCTTCAGCCGGGAAACGAGCCGGAGACCTCGAGCGCGGCTCGGATCTTGCCCGATCTTACCGCTTCAGCCTCGATTTATTGTGAAAGCAGTGCTTTCGGTTAATCGGATAGCCGACGTTGATTTAAGGAAACGATCGCCGCGCTTTTTCTGCTCTCGCTTCGAAAAGGCATTTCGTTTACAGCTACGCCGCGAGATTATCGCTTAACCTCCTTTATTATTGAAATGCGCGAGGCTTTTTTGCTTAATCGATCTCCCCCGGCACGACGACGAACGCGTTGTCGTTTATGGCGTGCTTTTTTTTTTACTCGTAGAATATTATTGACGCTGATCGTAGAGGCAGTCCGATACATCGGTATTGCCTGCCAGAGGGTTTTCGACCATTTCAACCGTCCCCAGGGTATTGCTTAGCCATTTTTCGATCCTCTACTCCCGAGGCCCAATTCATCATCGAAGAGAAATAATTTTTCTCAATTTCGCCTCTTCGCGCACTCCTTATTCTAACAGTGCAATGCCTTTGCCTTCCCATTATACAGGATGATCGATATGGAACTGTACTTAATGAGTACCGTAAAGTACTTATGCATGTTTATTGCTCTTTATCTGTAGCATTGAGAAACGCGGAAGGAGAATGCGATGAAATTCCAATCCCGATAATCTTACCGAATTCGATGCAAGCACCGATAAAAATAAGCACTCGTTCAACTTCGTTGTGTGGATAAAAGAAAAATTATTTCATAATTTAATGCCACTGATCGATCGATTCGTAACGTGCCATTTATTGTGCCCTAAGGGAAATTAAATACTTATTCCAAATAAATGCAATGATTATTTATTTTCTATGAAGGCTGATAATATATTTAAACGGCGGTAATGATGGCTTTTGTAATAATTATCCTTAAATTAAGCAGAGTACGCAAAAGATAAAATAAAATAGCATCGTTTAATTTTTTAATTTTACTTAAATAATACCGATGCTATGATCTTTCTAAAATAATGATTCAGATTTATTATTGTTTCATTACTTACTGCTAATGGACGAAGATTCAGCTGATATAATGGCTATGCAGAGAGCCGCAGAAACAATCTAAAATACATCAAAATGATTTTTTTCTCCAAGATCATTAAATAATAAATGCGAATACTCAATGGTCAATGAATTATGGCGAAAAAGCATTAGTAAACATTAAATATGACGCAACGAATGTCGAATGCTCATTAGACCCGTAAAAGCAGAGTATAGGGCGTCTAATAAAAAGCTACTTGTATTATAATAAATAATCGAGAGGCCGATTCGAATAAATGCAGGATTAAAAACGCCAATGCAGGCGATACGCGAGCAATTGAAAAGTGCGGCCTCTCCCATGAGAAAATCAAGGACGAGAAAATCAAGATCGGGCAGCAGCATCGTAAATTGAACGAATGCATAAAGTATCGTAAGCAGAGAGATAGAGCTTGAAAGCAGACCGGGATCGGAGGAGGAGGGGGAGGGGGGAAAAGAGTCGAACTCACGGATAACATGATGATACCACGGAGGGCTCGAGCACACGAGGCACTTTCCACTTGTAGGCTGCAGCGTAGGAATGAAACAAAAAAGGCCGATCCCTTCGATCAGAGCGTGCTCGCGAGCCTATACCTGGACACGGACTGACCTCTAAATATTGGTGCATTAACGTTTTATACTCCCTTGGACGGAGGCCTGCCCTCTCCCGGGCGTCCCAGGGTCATTGGCAGCGGGCCCCGGAGTGGGAGTCCGGCAACCTGATTTTGGTTCGCGCGCTCAAGGGGGAAAGCCTCCGGCTGGAGCGCGACAATCGGATGAGGAAAAATTCGCTTTTCGTCTTTCCAGGACCGGACGGCGGTTAGCCGAGGTGGGGCCCACCGATCCGCCGACCGTTCACCGGCGGCAGTAGGCAGTACCCGGGGGGGGGGGGTTCACGGGCACTCGAGAGGAGGCCTTCGTTCGGGAGAGAAAACTTTTTTACGCCGGGGCTTTTCTTCATTCGCTCCTAGAGACCTGCGCGCTATTCTCGATATTCGCCCGATCGCTGGGAGTATCGCACGAGCCGCTCGTGCCTGTGTTAATCCTCGACTTCCACGACAAAGCCTGTACTGGGGGGCTTCGTCCTCAGCTCGGTCCTTACCAAAATCCTTACTAGAAGAAGCAGAAGCCCCCCAGCGACTACGAGCTCCGACTGCTTACGAGCATTGCCAAGCTCTTATGGGGGAGCAAGACAAGTGTGGAGGCGGATTGAATTTTTTCGATCCCTCTCGAATTTAACGGTACCTTCTCTGCCAGGAAATGCTCCAACGTTTCACTCGCTCAATTAGAGGGAGTCTCGGTATTTTTAATTGTTTTGCGCGGACTGGCACTTCTGCTTAATACTAAATGCTGATTCGGGAAAAGCTTACTGACACAATATTCGAAAAATTCAGTTAGGATTAAATGAATTATAGGATATTGTATTTAATCGAACATTAGACTTGTTCGTAATTTTCCTTTTCTATTTTTTTTTTTTTTTTTTTTTTTGTTTTTTTAGAAATAATGGAAACTATTTCTTGTTGCAGTACTTAATTTTCTAATCAATCGGCTGCCGATTAAATGTTATTTTATAATACACGTTTTAGTAATTTAACCCATTGTTCATTATAAGGCTTATAAATTATTTTGAAAGTTTATAAACACGTAAGCCGTGTCTCGAAATTAATTTTATCTCATTTTTTAAGCTAATAAATATACAATGATCACAGCTGCACTTTTAAATGCACATATTTATGTAAGTTTCGTACCTATCAACGTGAAAAAAGTAATACTAGTTAGAAACGAATATACATCTATATGATTATCATTATTTAGAAAGTCTTTAATAGCCATTCAAAATTATCGTGGAATTGGAAACAATTAAAAACAAAAGTCATTACATTCTTCGATAACTAGAGATTTTCAGTAAGAAATCTGCGGAAAAAATTATTTATTTAGGATGAAATTTCTAAAAGAATGTTAAACTATCCAACGGTAAAATACTATCGCATTTAATTATTTAATAATAGCATTTGTTTTTATTCCACTGTAAAATTGTATTATTTTATGCACGTTTATCAATAATTGTAAAAAAATTTAATTATGAGTTCCGCACTACAAAAGCTTATGTAAGTCTGCAAAAAGGGATTTTTATATTTTTAAATTAAAAATATTCAAATATGCGAAATAAGATGTATTTTTTCTTATAATTTTCTTTTATCCATAATTTATATTGTATAAAAACTAGAAATTAAAATTTAAAAGTTGAGCAGATTTGAGATATCTATTATTTCCTCTGGCGAAATTCGAAATTTTGGTTAATTATTGTTTTTTTCTAGTGTACATTTTTCAGGCAGTTTCGCCTACATCACAATCAGATTAAGTGTTCGTGTGTACGAAACTTAACGTAAATCTAAACCTACATAAGCAGTTGCCTGGTTTAATTGTTAAACTGAATTTTTGCCGCTTTTTCTCAGAAGAATGTATTTCTTAGATATAATGATCGATGTAAACATAAATTAATCGCAATCAAGTTCAGACAAAAAAAAGTAAACTCCCTAGTAATAACGACAATGAAATATGATTGGTTCATTAAATTGTTTTCATCATTCAAAATGTTTATTATGAAAATTATATTTTGCTTAATAATAACGCTTCTAAATGTAAGCTCAACCATAAATATTGCATTAGTCAGTTTTTTGCATTGGATAGGAAAGTCACATACAGAGTACGTTGATCGATGTTCAATTGTTACGAGAAAGCCAATTTACTTTTAAGTCGTTATCAATATTGTAGTTTCGGTAATTTACGTAATTTTATTATTCAAAAGACATCATCCTTCAACGTATTGAAATTAATCAATATCCCCTGTCAACTTATCGATGAGGCATTGTCTTATTTTGTATAATAGCAAAAGAAAGCTCGTATGAAAATAAATGTTTTCGCTCAACGAGAAACTCTTATTTCTCAGAGGATGACAAAATGGAATGACGTGTACACGCACACGTGCGCGCTTACACGACAAAAGTCTACATTTACCGCTACTTTAATGCTTGTATTGTTTTTTTTTTTTTTTTTTTTTTTTCAACTATCATGCGCAAAAGTAAAAACTAGCACAAGGTTTGCCGGTAGTAGATAATATGACCGAATTACAGTTATGAATTCTAAAAACGGCTCACAAGATTAACGTAAGCTCGCATGTTGAACAGTTCGGAAGGTAAGTGCCAGGGATATTGAAGGAGATATAGCAAAGCTAATGTACACCGTTTCTCGTAAATCCGCATTAAAGCGGTTCCGCGTTATTCTAGATTATTCTCAAGTATGCAGTAAAGCGAAGAAAATTGAAGGAAAATGTTAATTCAATTTTTTATTCTTCGTCCGATATAACGAGCAATACAAAAAGTTGGTCGGTTAGCATCGTGGGCAGATATTTCAAGTCGAGCTACCGTTAGTAAGCTTGTCCCGGAAAATGTCCAATGGACGCCTAGTGGGCCTTGGTGAGTGAACGCGTTGTCAGGGCGAGAAGTGAAGCGTCCTCGCAAGTCGTATATATATTAAGCGTCGAGCGAAAAAATCAGTGGCATTGTACGCGAAATCCGGCCAATCGGCTCGGCGACTTTCTTCGCGCTTCGAAACCGTCCGCGCATGGAATCGATCTAGGCGAGGGTTTCCCGGGCTTTTCCATAGCCTCGGCAGTGTATCGCTCGGCCAAGGAGCGATCTGGAAAAAAGTGGCCTCACGGCGCCGAGAGCCCGAGGAATCCCGTGCGAAGAAGTAGACTTGCCGGAGACCGAGGGTCGGGCGGGCCTCGTCGCCGTCGCCGGAAGAAGCCACGGCTCCGGGTCGTCGGGTCAATGGGTTGGCGGCCCCGAGGGGAGGACTCCGGGTTTCGCTTTCGACGCGGGCTGCCGAGCCAATACCAAGGTCACGGTCGCCTGCAATTACGCATTGTACGGCCGCGGCGAAAGGGAAACTTTCCATTTTTACGGCTAGCGGTAAAACACGAGTGAAACCCGCGTCGGCGAGGGATAGTGATTTCTACCGAGGGGACTCCTCGGGGGCCAGCGGGCCCCTGGTCCCGGGCGATAGGAAGACCGAGAGGAGATGGGTCGAAGATCGAGCCAGTTTTGACGATGGCGCCGAGGTAACCGAAGACACCGACGCCCCCCTCCTCTTTCTCCCCACGCGTGGAATTTATTACGGGACAGTGGAGGATCCCGAGGCTATCGAGAAAGTCCGAGACTTCGCGGGGGCTGAGCCTCGAAGCCGCGCGACACGGGCCTTTGGTTCCCATTAATCGGGCCTTACCGTTCCCAACTTGATCGATAATCCGAATTCGAGACCAAGTTGGAGTTCGGCTCTTGCAGCAGAGTCAAATCGACTTTCATCTCCGCGATGCTTTCACGGTGCGCTTAGAAATTATACTAAGCTTTTTTTCTTCATCCTAGTCATTATGATGTCTGGAGAAAAGACTGACATTTATAATTGCGGCCTTCCGTAACTACTTTTATAGGCATTTCGTAATTTTCAACGTCCTAACTGGCACATCAATTGTTATCCTTGATAATCTCCCACTAGGTCTGTTTATTACGCGTGATCATCGACTCAAGCTTAACCGAGTTAATGAAAATGGTATCTCCATATCCTCCGTACAACTTCATTCATGACGTGGAAACTTGAAGCTTCTTTTCGTATCACGCTAATAAGGAAAGCTGGTGTGTTAAATCGATTGTTAAGAAGACTTTTTTCCTCAGCATCATACTAATCAAGCTATTCGAACTTTCTTAAAGTTAGCTTTTCAAATTTGTTCATTTTAGATGCTTGAGCAGCCTGATTATAGGAACTTCATTATTATAATTATTGTATGCAAACAATACTTCGCTAATTATTATGTCAAGCGAAACGGTACACGAAGGATTTAAGATTTAAATCTATACTCTACGTTCCAGTTTAAACCGAAATTCCATATCACTCGTAAAACACTACCCTAAATAATTTTATACTTTATTAATCAATAATGATTATTGAAATATTATTGAAACACATCCAAAGTCATTTAGTAATTTATATTTGTATCAATGTACGCTGTTTATCACATTGAAACTTTTTATAAAAATAAAAATGAAAGTACGAATTTTTACGATCGATATTTCGAATGCCTTAATGGTGCAGTATTTTGATCTATCGGTAGGCATAATTTAATGATAATTAATATTATAGATACTTAAAATTTGATAATATTATTGATATTTCTGACATCAACCTTCACTACTCTATGGAAAGTATTTTCTCGATCACTAATAATTATTCTCGCGGTTTAAAACAAGAAAAACAAACTGACTTTGTTATTCAAATGCTTGCAGCAGCACGAAATCAGAGGATTTATGTTTTGATTGAAAAATATGATAAAAAGGTTAAAAAGTAGAGGAGTTGAAATGAGTTGGGGGGGAGGGGGTGGTGGAGGAGAGAAAAAAGAAACGACGCGTTGAAGAATAGCCAAAAGAGTTTGCGGTTAGGCGAGAGAAAGAGAAAAAGGGAGAAAACAAAATTCCTCATAACGGCGCGGCCAAGAAACTATAGGTACTGCCGTTTTTGAAATCACGTAGCGTGCGGTAAGAGCATGAATTCAAAACAGGACTAGTAGAGCCCTGTTAATCCATGTAATGCGATTCCTTTTGCTTTTCTAATCCACGTGCAATCGCTCGCCGATCTCGTCTTCTGCGCGGAATCTTAATAAAACTCGATTTGCGTATCAATCCGCTTGATAAGGCGAGCTCATACTCCTTTCCCCTTTCTGTTTTCTCTATTTTTCTTGTAAGCTCGCGGTTAATAGTCCGAGCTCATTATATATATAAATTTAACATGTAACGAAAGTAAAATTCCGAAGTTAATTGTAACGGTTTCGAGAGCAGACCGACCTCCAAGCCTAACGATCCTAGCCAAGAGAAAATGCCGAAAAATAATGCGGCGCATCTCGATTAATGAAATGCAAATGCTCGATAGATAGAGAGATGGAGAGAGATGGAGAGAGAGAGAGAGAAGCCAAGTGGATTCCTTTCGCCGGGCCAACGGGAGCAGAAGGACGCAGACGCGCGAATAGCCAGGAGGAGGCGCACGGGGGGGGGCCGGCCTGCCGATGTATCCCCCCCCCCAGCGGGGGGGAGGGGACTCCGGCGGGAAATCGGGTCATCCGAGGCGTTTGCATTTAAAAGGAAATCGATAGCCCGATAACGCGGGCGTGTGGAAGACTGCCAAGGAGGGAGAGAAGCAAGAGTATACAAAACGGCCGAGGAGTCTCGGGGAGTCGCGGCGCCGAGCTGAATACAAAGCCGCTAGAAATTGAGCGGTTCGCTGGCTCGGCCAGGCGGGGACCGGGCGGAGGCCGGCTATCCTAGAACCCGGGCGCAACGGCCTCTTCCACGAGTGTACCAGGGCCCGTGAATAAGAGCGCGAGCGAAGCAAATGGAGCTACGTGCGCGTGGGTTGAACACTCGCGGAATGACAATGGGAATAGCGACGACGGATGGGCCGAGGAAAAGTAACATTTTCTGCCCTGTTCTTTCACTCTCTCTCTCTCTCTCTCTCTCTCTCTCTCTCTCTGCCTCCAAGTTAGGCGTAAATCTCTTTCTTTCGCCGGGCGTCATATTTTTCAGAGCCGGAACGGCAATAATGCACCGGCAGTCACAAGAGGCGGGGAGAAAGCCGATGGTCGTTGTAACAAGTGCGCGGACGCACGAAGGCATTTTTCACTCAGTCCTGTCACGGAGTGGCCGAGAGTCGCGGCTTTATTAATTGGATCGAACGAGGTAAACGAAGGAGGATCGGTGCACCTTTCTTTTCTCTTTCTTTTTCGCTTTCTATAGGCGCGCGCGCGCGCGTGGCCCCTTTTTTACTCCTTCATCTGTCGAGCGCCTAGGCCTCTTTAGCCAGGCGGACGGAGGGTCGCGGGGGGGGGGGGGGCGGCGGCTGGCGGGGAACTCGATGGACGCCTAAATGGCCGATCCATTATCTCTCGTCGCGCGAGATCGGCGAGTTAGCAATGCCTTTTTTCGGCTGATCTCGTTGATTAGCGTCTTATATCGGAGGAATCGATAGTCATCGGTGCTTCGGCCGGGCCCGTCAATTATCCTCGCTCTCAGATCTTGTCCCGATAACTATCCTAAACAAACCTAACGCATTTACCGTTCCTCGGCTCCCCTTCCTACAACTCCGAATCACCGAGCACTTATGCACAGCTTTCGTTTTGAGTCGCTGCTCCGATGTATTATTTATTGGCTTTGGAATACGGATACGTCAAATATTACGTGTAATATGTGGTTTTATTTTGGTTTTCTCTTCTTCTGTTTTTCTTTTTTTTTTTTTTTTTTTTTTTTGATTTTCGGCTTTTCTTCAACCGACTACTGTCGTCTTCAAGCATGGCTTTTACGTCAATTCGTGAGATACGGGAGAAAGTTCATAAATCGTACGAGCGTTAATATTTAATTTTCTTCTTTTCTTTTCGTTTACAAACGCACGAGTTGTTTTCACTGATAAAATGTTTCCTCCGTAGGCTTCTCGCTCGTTCGAAATTAATGACGATAAAAATCCATTCTCCTACAATACTAAACTTGTGCCGGTCGTCTGTGCACGGATTTAATTGGCCAATAGTCTTAAATCTGGCCAATGGTCTATGATGTCAGGGTCCGTTAAATAATGCAAAGCAAACTTTTGTTTTTTTTTTCAGTTATTTTTAATAGTCGCAATAGAAAAAACAATTTACAGAGACAGATTCCATATTGCTAAACGACAAAAGTCCTTCTATATATGTAAAACAACGTACAAATCGTTGGGTATTAAAGAAAAGTACAATAAGTCATGATAATAATAAAATTAATTATAATAATGATAATATTTAAGCGATGGTGATAATAATAATAATAATAATAATAATAAAACTAATAATAAAAATAATAATAGTAATAATTAAAGTAATAATGATGATAATAATTAAGACGTTGATGACGACGATTATGATGATGCTGATGATGATAGGAAGAGAAAGAAATGGTTGTAAGCAAATTTTACGCGTAAAGTAGGTGGCTTATTTAAATGCCTAGCGTCTTAAATACCTATTTCGGATTCTGATTCTCGTCTTCCCTTTAACTACTTATAATGATTGAATCATTCGAAGATAGTAATCATATTACAAATTTTCATTCTCGTTTCGATCGCGAAGACTTAAGAGTATGACGTTTCCTTGTTTACTTTCTTCTTAATTTTTCCTTCTCCTCGGTTAATTCAAGATTCGCTTAAGATCTACACGTAATTCTCATCGTCGTACTTTGGTTTTAAATTAAGGACTAGCCTGTTAAACTTCACTCTGCCTTCGTGCATATCTTTCGTTAAGATTAAAGCCTTGATATTTGTAACGAATCAAAAGGAATTTTCTCGTAACGCTTTACATTCCAGTTGGTACTCGTTTTCGACGTAATGGAAAAATTGATTCGAAGATTATTTCACATCGCGCAGACACGTAATAACGATGCCAAGGGCTTCGATCGAAGGGACCGATCGACAAGTGAAATATATCCGTCGACCTTCGCTCGAGTAATTCGGAGTCGTTGCGCCAAACAGAAATTAATCTTCTTACGTGGCATCGATAAAAAGCCAACTGATTGCTATTCTTAAATAATCAATTACGATGAATGAAACAATTGCGCAGGGACAGTCATTTCCCTCCGAAGGAAAACAAGACAAAAGAAGTTTGTTTTTGTTAGTTTAGCGTGATAATGCAAGGATGACAGGCGAAGCACACAGAGAGCTGCATTGTACCATTTAGAATCGGAAATGGAATTTAGAATTAGAATGTAAAAATACTATATATATGTACAATAATTAATGAACGATGATTTTTTTGTTCTGTTTATTATATTATACAAGTTTTTTGTTTTATCGTTTTGGAGAGCCTTTGCCTTACTTCTTACTCTTTCCTCCCTCGCTCGCATTTTTATTCTCTTCGCTCTCCCATTCGATTTTCCCTTCCGTACAAGTTTATTATTATTATTATTATTTCATATCAGTGCTGTTGCGATTAGTACGTTTTTTTCCCCCCATCATTCGTATCAATTGTTTCCTTTCCCTTAATTAAGACGGAGAATTTACATTTTTTAATTTGAATCTGTGTTTACACGTAATACTTATGAATATAAACGAGCTTAGTGATGCAAATGTTTTATCATTGCGCATAATTTGCGCGTGATTTTTTTATTTTCTTTTGTCTTTTACATTACACATCGAAAAACATTTACTTAATGTATTGGCACATAGGTGGAAGCATTCGCGCATACCGAAAAATTGGTTTTTGCGCGTTTGAAAAATGAATGATTTCGAGAAAGACGGACGATTCATCGGAAGCTTACGTTTCCGTTATCTTCTGCCTGATTTTTAAGATAGCTTCGATACAGCTGAGAATTTAGTCAAAGGAATCGTGTTCATTTACTTTAAATTGGTTTATTTAAAAGATTTTTTTCAAACACTATTATTATTATTATTATGTATAATTATAATGCCGTACCATGAATGTGAACCTTGACAATGAATTATTGCGCCTCGTGAAATACGTACTAAAAATAATATGCCTTTTCTTTTATTTTCTTACAAAATTCACAATTATTCTTAGTTAACCAAATAGTCGAACAGACGATTGTTATTCACGGATAAACTTTCTCACATAAGGTGGCCAATTTTACGTGCATCCGCGTGTCTCAAGTGATAAGCATCATAAAATCCTTTCACCTCAATAATTTCACAATACTCAATTTTTCTTCCTTTCAACTGTAACGAAGAAAAAAAAAAAAAAAAAAAAAAAAAAAACATAAAGCAGCGAAGAAGAAGCTTTGAGTGCCGGTGTTGGTAATTTTTTTTTTGTTTGCTTATAAATAGTTCAAAGGAGAAGGGAAAAAATTATTGATCAATGATTTTAAATCGTACAATCGGTGCATTATCCCTGATATACATATTTATTTGCTCGATTAATTTTTTAATAAAGAGAGGACAATTTGCATGACTTTGCTCTTCATTCGCTCCATATGTGACAAAGAAACATGGCGGAGCATTATTTATAATATTTACGGTGCCCTATCCGTTCTTTTTGTCGCTTAATTTACGCTCTCCCTTCATACAATTATTCATCAAGATAATGCGATAACGAGTGTCCTCCTTTGTTTAAAAGGAACGGGCGAGAACAGCCCGCCTAGATTTGATGCCGTTCGTAATTCGTTAATTTTATAATATCTTTCTCGTTTATACACAACATGCTCTCGTAGTAAATTACACAGCTCTCATCAATTAGAGTTTTATTTTCCAAAATATCCCCGCGCCCCGAGGGCCATCGGGTAATTTCCATTCAATCGTACGCGGTATTGATAATTATTTCATGCGCGGGCGCATTCGAGTGTCTCTTGTCATTCAAGGGCTACCACGCAGTCGAGTATTTTCGATAAGGAAAAAATTACTCGAAGTCGTAAAAGTATGCGATGCGACCATCGACTCTACAATTAACTTGTTTAAAAAAGCTCTCGATCTCCTCCTTCCTCCTTTCCTTTTAATAATAATTGATATATGTAATTCATAATGCTGTGTCAATTTTTCAATATCTATCTAAGAGTCAGTTATGTACATTATTTACAGGATACGGTGATTATTAACTTTATCGCACGCACTCGGTTATCCACTCATCTACCTTTGCACTCTTTCATAATATTAATGATTGTATAATTAGGATTGACTATGTCTTAGAATAATCAACGTAATTATCTTATCTTTCGTTAGCCGTGTAAAATATCAATTATCGTGCCAAATTATTTTAGATGGTACGCCCATCTCCAAGGTACTTATGCGGACGAATATCCGTTTTGCAAGCTACTTCGATTTCAATGATCTACCCTTTTTTTCATTGTAAAATAAAAAAATCGGATTACCGACAAAGCAGACGCTCGCTTAAAAAGTGTGCCTCGTCCCTCCAGGGGGTGCGGGGGTCTTCCGCCCCACACTCCCTCGGGAACGCACATCGCCAACAATTTTATATCCACAATATTTATAAATCTTTGAAAACTCAAATGTTTAATTATAACGAGCAATGGAAATTATTCTTTTCGATTAGCATCAACTTTTCATTTTGTCAACAGTGGATCGCACTTTCGCTGCATCGAACATTTTTTAACGCTTTTTTTTTATTAAGCAAATACTTTAGAGATAACATATTCTGTGAAATTGTTGTAATTTTTAACTGTCCCCCACTCTTAAGGGTAGTATTTAAGCTAATACATGATTCGCTAATTAAAAATATTAAACATGTATATGTGTAAATATGACTTCTCATTTATGCGCGAACAAATTTCTTAAACGAACGTACGTTGATTTCTCCTGCCTTCCTGTTATATCATCCCTCTTTTCCCCTACTCATCAGTCTGAGCCATATTATTTCACTACCCAAATGCTTGCGCGACAGATCAACTGTTCCTTCTTATTTATGACTTAAATTTCATTTCATTCAACAATATGCGTTTCTCGTAAGCATCATAGGTTTTTACCACTTTAGTAACAAATCTTTGCTATAACCAATAGAACAGTCTATGTAATTTGTATGCTACGCAATCGTTCTCTTTATTAAAGTTTTTTTTTTTATTATTTTTTGTTTTAACATAACGATATATGTTTGGTATATTGTGATAGTTGTTAACTGTGCCATTATTGTTTATAGTGTACGTGATATTTTGTACACTTTCGATATATTTCGATCAAACATAATAATTTTTTATAATAACAAAATCACAGAAAACTTTTCATCGCGAAAAAGAATCTTCCGATTTTTCAATGCGTTCACGCAGCTTCTAAATATGCTTGATTGAACAAAAACAGCTGAACATTCAGTTTTATCAAGTGCAGCATACACTAGCGTGGAAAATAGTTTTTTCATATTCCATGTATGAATGTGTAAATATGGTAGGCCAAAAAACGTACGTTTAAAAGTCTGAGATACCTTTTTTTTATTATCGCGAATATATTGCCCCATTAGATCTTATTTCCCTCTTCTTTCCCTTAAAAATATATCTTCCAACTACTTAGGCTTTCGATATGAAACGGAAAAATGTCGACGAGTCTCACCGTTTTTATATTCGCGATAGTATACTCGATTCTTTGTATCTTCTTTTCACATATTTAGTTTTCAATACTCGATTAAGTATTATTTGTTATTTAATTGTCTACAGCGTAGTATGAGACCCTCATATGATCCATTTGAATTACTCTTTTAATTATTTATTACCGATTTATAGGAATAAATGGTTTATGACGTTGGATTTATATAGATGTGTATTTCGTTCCTTAATTCACGTACATATTTACACGAACAATCAATTTAATCAGAAAGAAATGTAAAAATATATGTATGTATGTATTTATTTATAAATATAAACACTTAGTGGAGAGACGTGTATATATTTATTTACGTAAAGTTCGAGAGTATTGTGTTCGTGTATTTTTCACGGGTGTGAGATCCTAATTTGTCGGAAATTCATACGGAAACGAATAAATTACTCAAAAGCACGCTTATTCTTTTATAATATTTTAAATAAAATCATTTTTAATCGTTTTCTTACGTTCAATTTAATTTATTATAAACTTTATACCTCGCAATAACTTTACATTCCGATACTTCTTATCGTAAAATTTACATTCCAACTAAGCTATTATGTAAAATTTGCTTGTAAATTAATACAGAGATTAAAATGTAATTTATTTTGTTTTCATTTAAGAAAATAGTATTTGATCAGCATGATGTAGATGGCAGAAAATCTAATTAATTTTTCAATGTACGTGTAGATTAGATTGAAATGCAAGAAATTTACCCGAAAAAAATTGAGTGGATAGAAAAAATAGAAATCCGAATTATTTAGCAACGTAATAATATTTCATACACAATTGTCTTCCTCTATAAATATATATTACTACTACTAGACACTCACTTTCATGTCTTTTTGAATTTTTAAAAAAATTTATTACTCAGTTTTAAAAAGCAGAATTCTGCACCGATTTGCACTTACCGTGTAATTATCAATTTAGTTATCAATCATGTTCGATGTATAATAATAAAGTGCTTTAGTAAGAAGTTCTCTTTTTTATTTTCTTGTTGATCTCACATATTTGCATAATAATTTATACGGAAGGCAAACAGACTTCGGACTTTAGGATATCTTTTTATTTTAAGAAGAATGTCAGTCATCGCCAAACATACTTAAATACTAACTTTACAATGTGAATATATTGACTTATCTGGAAGCAACACTTGATACGTCAGGATCACGTAGTGGTTGTTTGTGTTGTTCATTATTTGTGCATTTGCTTAAAACCAATTATAATGAAAGTAAACTTCTCTGGAAACTTGATTATTATACGAATATAAGCATCGCAATAAAAGAGATCGAATATACGGGTTTTTCCCATACTTTCATAGGGAAGGAATATATATATATATATGTATATGTATATATATATATATAAGTATGCACATATAAACACACACACACACACACACACACACACACACATATATATATATATATATTCGATAAAAATCATCGAAGAGTACACAGTCTCTTGTGTAAAGATAAATTCGATGATTTTTACGTTTCTTTATCTCCTTGAAACAACTATATAAAACTTTGGTTAAGACAAATTTTCAGAGAAGAATTATAACTAAATAAGAGCTTAAATTAAAAAATAAAAGTTCGAATAAAGTAGAAGTGATCTATACGAACAATCGCTCTTATTATTATATTAAAATTCTAAAATCAATTTCTCTCAATCTCGCAGTATTTACACATGAACGAAGTTCGTCACTGTACAATCTATCGAAGCTCACCGAATTATTATCGCACGACGGTGTCCACATGTTTGTTTATTTTCACTTTTGTTCTTGATCGCACAGTTTGTTAAATAACCGTATTATCGCGCTAATAGTTTTTACTCCTTCGTCAATTGAGGTCCCACGGAGAATCACTATTTATCGATTGAGTAAAATGGAAGGAAACCTGCACTCTGCGTTATTTTTGCATTTTTCGCGCACACGAGCAGTTTCGCGGATAAGTAATAATCAACCGACAGCAGCAGACCTAAAGGTCTACTATTGTCGATCGTGGCAATGCGGCGAATCACGAGAATTCGGATTGCGATAAAAAAAAAATAAAAGAAGAGCAAAGAGGAGGGTGGGAAAGTGACGGAGGACTGGGGATCCAACCAGAGATCGTCAATGGCCAATGGACAACGAGAATAAAAACTGCCAGTCGGTCGATTGGAGGGTTATCGGGTAGATTGGTTACCTTTGGGGACGCCCTTTCGCTGTCCTACGAGATCGAGGAGCGATCGGATCGGTCGTAGGGCCCCCAGTGGCGCGGAGAGGGAGGCCCGACAGGGATAACAGGGAAAAGCGAGTCGGGGAAAGGAGTAGGAGGAGGAGGAGTGCCGCGGGTCCGGGGTAGTACTCAATCGATAAAAGTCGCGGCCGGGGCCTCAGAGCCAGGTGCTGTCCTGTGGGCGCAAGTGTCAGGGAGAGCCGCGAGCTCAGACGAGGTGGCCGTCGATGTCGGAGTACTGAGGCGTCGAGGCGAAGGTCGAGAGCGGATGTCCGTGGGAGTGGCCGGGGATGGGACCCGCGCGCGCAAACGTCGCCGGAGGCGGCGGGACCGTCGGGGGCAGCGGCGACTTCGTGCCCGCGGTCATGACGGTGACGTCCGGCGGAGGCACCGGCCGGGGTAAGGTCCTCGTCCTCGTGAGCGTCCCCATGGGTCCGCCGAGGCTCCCGACTCCCATTAGAAGACTCGTCCCGTGGCTACCGAGGCTGTTTCCCTGCTGCTGCTGCTGCTGCTGCTGCTGCTGATGCTGCTGCTGATGCTGCTGCTGCTGCTGCTGCTGCTGATGGTGATGGTGCGCGGAAGCCGGACTGAGGGAAGGGTAGTAGGCGCCGGGACCCGGAGCCTCGAGGATCGTCGAGGCCGGGGCAGGGCTCGGGTTCGGCTCGTATCCCAGGAAACGTCCGCTCTCCATTTCCACGCTGTAGAAGTTCACGTCGGAAGGCGGGGCAGGGCTCGGGTTCCCTATGTAGCTCGATTTCGAAGCTGCGCAAACAGACAAACGCTTGTAATGGCATTACTCTTTCCTCTCAGCGCCTTAAATATTTGTTTGTTTATATCCCTCCAACTTTATTTTACTCGATTCCACACTTTCGCGCGCGTGCAAATACCCTTATCTCTTATCTCTCTCTCTCTTACTTTGTCCCTCGATTTTTAACTTTGCTTGGTTTTGTTCGACCCTCTTGCCAATCTACAGCATTCTAACACGTAAAATACAGAAAATAATACCATTTTCTGGGTCAGAAGAGAACGAGAAATTCGATATATGTAGAATTTTAGGAAAAACGCTGTTATTGCAGTACTTTTTTAAATGAGATACTAGATAACATCATCAGATGAAAAATAAAATTATGTTACATTGGGATACAAATTATTTTTATGAGTTTCGTCGAAAAAAAAATATTGATAAAAACGAAACAAAATTATTAAATAGTTAATAAAACGTACATATTATACAAAATTATTTTTATAGTTGTAATTAGAATTTTCTATCGTGCAGAAAAGCAATTAATTTGCATTTTTTAATAAATGATGTATGAATTGTTTAAGCGAAAAAAATCTTTTATACCATAGATTTTCATATACAAGCTGTATGCTACGGAAGACGGATGTTTTATTTAATTTTTATACTTTTTAAAAAATACTTGTATTTTACTACGTATGCAATAACGATAAAATATTTCCAAATGTATTTTTTTTTTTTTTATTATATTTCGAAATAGACAGTATTTCACGTACGAATGACTATGTACAATAAATATTATTAGCATAAATAATACAATTAAATATGTAGCCTATATCCTTATAATTATTTTCAGAGAATAATAAATGTGGAATTAAGTATGTAGGAATTAATATCAACTAAAATGAACGTGTACAAATTATAGTGAAAAACCTTTAAAGCATTATGTATATATATATATATATATTGTATATATTAAATCGCGTGCTTCTCTATTCTGCCACCAAATAATATTTTTTCCGAACGTAATCGTTAGAATTAACGAAGCGAGCCATTCAATCCTTTTCTTGTCATGCTCTGCTTACAGCTAAATATTTTTTTTCTATTTTTTGTTGTTTACAAAGATACGATTATCATAGTAGCGATTAGTATATTATAGTAGCAATCAACTATCCATTCGGCTTAGAATTAAATTTTCCTTTTAATAATATTTTTCCGTTCGCGATTGATTGATATATTGTATTTTTATTTTAGTTAGAAATGTTCGAATTCAATAATTACCGCTTTTTCAAAAATGAACACGTCTTCAATTTTTTGCACATTTTGATGGGCAAAGTTACATTTGAATTTTACAATTTTTCGAATATATCAATGTTGATGTCAATGTACGTTTAAAATACAGTTTAAACTAAATATTTGATTATTTCGATTGCTTTATGCAAATCTTCAAAAGTTGATGAAAGTCAAAAAATCAAATGCTCGTATATCGTAATTCTAATGCGCGAATTGCGTTTTAAGGGTTTTGTTCTTACTTTAAGGATAAACCTGATGCTAATAGCGCAATATTGATAATAATTGACACAATGAAACACGAGGTAAAAAGTTGAATTCGAGGAGCAGAGGAGGGGTAGTGGCAGAACCGGCCAGATCAAATAGACGTAAGACACGAGTGGACAGGACAAGTCGCAGGACTTGGGTACGACGTGCGCCTGTGACAGTGTAGGCGCATCGTCCAGCAGGTAGCATTAAAACTGGGTTAACCGGAGGTTTAACGTTACGCGATCGGCACGTGGAAAATAGAGACTTTGATTCGAGTGGGGCTACGGTTGAAGGGCTACGAGGACACGCGACCACGGAGGCATCGGGAAATTATTAAAATCGAGCGATTTCTGTCACGCTCGCTCGATCATCGCGGACGCGGATTGGGAAGGAGCACAAGGAATGCAAGTGCCAGCTCGAGGGGCAGGGAGTCGTCGGGGGCGGCGAGGGCCTTACTAAAATAGAGCGGAAAGATAAGAGAGATCATCGACGGGGGGGGGAAGGAAGCTTCCGGGCCTCGTAGCCGTCAGTGGCTGGCAGACGACAGCGAGGTCGCGGGTGAGCTTCCGGCCGGGGCCGCTCGAAAGTGGCCTCCCGGGGGGACAAAGGATAGCCGCGAGGCGAGTCGTAGGGATGACGCACCGGATAGTGTACCGCTGGCCGTCGTCCTCTGGGGCGGCGAGTCCATGTTGAGGATGCCGGGCATGTGGTTGCTCCGCCGGTTGAGGCTCCCCTGCTGGTGCACCTGCATCTCGAGGCCGCTCTTCCCGTAGTCCGGCAGCGACGGGTCGATCAGGTACGTGCTAGCCGCTGTCTTCCGCCCCTCGTCCTGCGAGCAAGCGTCAACGACACCTGTTATAGAGGCTCTCCTGCACCCTCCGCCGATACCAATCCCTCCCGCAGCCGTAAGGCCCCTCCTCCCTTCCCTTACGGCCGCCGCCCCCTTGGCTCTAAAACCATGCCGGGCTGCACTCGTCCGAAAATTTTTCACCCGCACCTCCTTTTTAAATATCACGCTTCGTTCTTTATTGGGTTAATAAGCAACGATATTCTCTTACGAATGATCTCTGTTTTTCGTTGTATTATTCTAGGATTATTTCTTAAATGAAATCTAGTAATTATCGTGCTTTCTCCAATATTAAAGTTAATGAAATTTTAAAAAAGATTACCTTCACTCGCCCGATTAAATTCATCCCGTCGAGCCGTTAAAACGCTTTCGGCCTCAAAAATTTCAATTAACATCTTCTTAACAAATTGTTTGACGTTGCTCTCCTTTGTGTAAAATAAAATACAACGCCACTAACAAATATTTAATCCTTAATAAAATCCCGGTACGTTAAGATAACTTGAAAATTGTAAAAAAAATACGTTTCTCAAATCAATGTATACCTATAACTGCCAATAAGTAGTATAAATGTCGTCAACAAAACATATTAATTATAATTAAAGTAAGATGATTTTTTCTTTATATTATATACTTTTTTAGTATGTTAGAAAAACTCATTTTTTATTTTTTCTCTACTGATTGTGATTATAATAAGTAACAGATTTTATAAGCATCAAGCAGTGCAGTATTTAAAAACTATAAAGTTTATGAAAGTACTTTTGAAATAAAATTTTTTAATGAACAATTTAAAACAATGAATAATCTAACTTGTTATTAATGGATTAAATTATTTTAGGTTTTTTTTTACTTTTATACAACATTTTTCAAGAGTACTTTTTTTATTAATATATGTTAATATCTGTGTAAAAATTTCGAGAATCAAGTATTCGATTTAAATGAAATGAAAATTTAAATGAAAATTTCGAGATTTCTCAGAAGTATTAAAATCTGTTATGAAAATTTTAGTTTCCGTAAATGTTACGTAAAGTGCAATTAATGTTAAAACGTCAAGCAATACGTATAATTATTTATTTCAACTTTATACGTAGAATATTGATGTTTGATCAATTAAAGCTTATAATTGTGTCATACTTTGAATATAACTTCTCAAAGTGCAAAATCGTTCAGCAAAATGAACAATAATTTATCGATAATATATCGATGACACTAAACTTAATTTTACGTGTTTGATAAGCTAGTTTAATTATGATTTAGTATATGATAAACTTTAGAATTGTATTGTAATAGTTGTTAAAGGTAATTTCAATCATTAAAATATGATTGATTGTTATGGGATAATTGTTTTTGAATTGTTTTATGAATCAAATAAATAATATTAGATTAAAAATGCGTTTGCTTTCAACATATTTATATATATACACTCATGCACGTTTACATATATACATATTTGCACGTATTTCCAACGTCTTTTGCTGATAAAAACCATATTCGATGATCACTCATCAGAAGGAAATACCCACGGATTGATTCGCAGTATTTTTTGCGACACGTGAAAGTTTAAGTTTCTTCTTTCATTATTTTCAGTTAGTAAACTACATTGAAAGCAAACGCGATTCTTTCTTTATTTATAGTAATAAATATTTGTTCTAGAACTAACCCCCGGAGGATCCTCTAAGCATTGGAGTAAAAGAAGAGTAAATTGGTGTAAAAAAGATCATTGTTGGGATTAAGGGAATGAAATTGAATAGGACGAAATAAATAGAAAAAAGGGTGCGCGGATTGCAAGCAGTTTAATTTAAAAGAAGAAGAAGAAGAAGAAAAAAAAACAAAAATAACGAGGGATGAAAACGAAAAGGGTTAACAGAACTCAAACCTACCCTCCGGAGTTACTTGTTACTTAGAACATATTGACTGATCGCACTGACCACGTAATCGTTAGCGTCGAAATTGACGTCGCTCTTTTCATCGGACACCGAACTTAATTCCCCGGTCATCGTATCTCCGTTCACTGTCGATGGTGCGTACATATCCGCAGTTTGCGATTTGTTTATTCCTGAAAACGAGAGAACAATTTTCATTCAATACTATTCACCCAGCTTTTTCATCATATTATTGAGCAGAAGTGAGCGAATCGCTCATCGAGGCGTTAAGCATTCGCGCTTACTTTCTACTCGTACCTTCATCGCTACCTTGGTACTTTGAATCGTTACTTTACAATATGCCTGTTTTCCAATAAGGATCTTGAGCGAAAGTGAAAAAAGGTTTAAGAAAATTTTCGACTACTAATTCACGTTGTTTGGTAAATTTTATCACTCGAGTTTCATTATCGTTTTGACGTAAAGGAAATATTCCAATAGATTCGAGGAATTAGTGTTTCATGGATTTCATAAGAAAGTGCGATTCTAAATCTATCGATAATATAGGATTTTAATAGAATTGTTAAAAAAAAAAAAAAAAAAAATTACGTTTCAATTTGTATTTTTTAAGTTTTTAATAAGGCTACGCTTTCATAATTGTCAATAAAAAGATTACTAATCGATATTACTGATATTTGAAATTAATTGAAATTGAAAATGAATTTTTTACAACAATAGAAAGTAATCGGAGATATTGGTTGCGAAATAAGATATAAATTTACATTTAAAGTTTTTTTAATATTACAATTAGATGATTATTCAATTAATTGGAAATTAATACATTGATAGTAAAAAATTTAGCCCTACGCGTTTCATTATTTTTGACGTGCAAACAAATAATGCACAAATTTATTTACACTTATATTTTCGACAAATTGTTATTTTATGCATTACATATGTTAAATATACATACATACACACACACATATATATATATATATTTAACATAATATTATATTACGTACAACTTGATGAATAAACGCTGACTTTTGTATGAACGAATAAAGATTATAGTGGGTACTCTACAGTTTTTACCATTGGTAAAATTTTGTTCAAGTACATAATCAAGACAAGTTTCAAATAATTGAAATAAGTAGTTTCATGATTTTATAAAAATGTTCAGTGTGCATAAAATCCAAGTTAATCGAAGATAACTCAGTGTAGATGTGCTTGCATAAATTGAGAAGCCCGGCTTAATTTGCGAAATAAGGTATGATCAGACTTACGATCCTTGTTCTTTTTTCTCACGATATACCACAACATGATGAAGACATTAATAATAAAAAAGACGATCGAGGTGGCGGCGATCGTATAAATGTACTTCATCGGGTTCTCGCCCTTCTCTCTGAGGACGTCCGGCAGATTTTCAGCGGTGTCGAGCCCTAAACGCCCCGAGGAAAGAGAAAATTGTAAATACTGAAATAATTACCAGAGCGCTGGGCCTTCTTTTTCGATACGAAGGCCGTATAGACTATGGGGGTGGCAATGAGGAGACAAGCACAGGCGGATACAGCGATGATTATTACGATGATGTAGGAGGAATTTATCTCGCTGACGATCAATTCGTTGGGCGGTCTCTCACCTGGAAACCCAAGCAGAAAATGCCCCCGTCACCCAATGCGCCTAGTGTGGCTCAGCAAAAGGCATGCATGTAAGGAGCCGAGCGTCTTAATCGTCCCTGAATTGCCCCTCGGGCATTTTCAACTTTCAGCGCACATCTGCCTTAATTGACCTCTTTGTGCTTTATACATTAGTTATTAACTCGGGGCCTTCGGCTCGCATCCTTAGCGCCCGGAGCCAACTTTTATAACTCGGCTATTTAGTATTTCATTAGCGCGGCGAAAACCCCCAGCGAAACTCATCTCGTTATTTACGTTTTATTTTTGCTTTTCTTTCAATAAAGTTATACGAGTAACTCGAAGAAATTCGAAGCGCGCACGGGCTGCATTATTTTATAATTAAAGCCACGGAAGGATCGAGCTTCCTTTACGTTCATTTAGTCGAATCACATTTTACATCGTATGGTATCCCGATAGGTATTTAAGCAATGATTGCTACATTACTGATTTATCAATTCGAATCGCCTCATACATATTGATAAGCTTTTAACGATAAATCAGAGCGTCTGGTTAACTGCTCTTCATCTATAAACTGATGTATTTGTTTTGTGGTACGTACATCGACACTTTAGATTTTTACAATTATTTCATTTCATCCCTCTAAGAAATTACGATAAACGATGCCAACAAATTAATCAAATACAACAGTTTTGAAATTCACTGTAATTTATCAAATCTCTTGATTGGTACTTTGTTTCAAGTATCATTTTACGATCTTAACGCTTAAGACTCGTATTTATTTGTTTTTATTGCATTTTTACTATTTAAATAGAGCTTTTTTTCAAAGGTATTAAATTATAGAGCATTATATATTTTTAATTGTTTCGCGTTTGTTACTACTTGAAATTGTTTCAGATTAACGATAAAATATTTACGAGCAATTGTGTCGCTAAATTTTTTGCTTTTATTCATAAAAAAAATTGTATTAATTAAAATTAAAGTTTCCGTCGTATATTTTTACATTTAATTTAATTATGCGAATCGTTAAAGCGATTTTGGTAGCATCATACATTCACATACTATTATGTATTAATTATCAGACTGAATTTTCATTACTTTGTTTCAAAAGAATTTTAATAAATTGATTTAACGATTTTAATTCATCGAGTTTTATGTGCATTGCTTTATAGTTTATGTACAATTTCAATTTAATTATATGCACTCTATTTATATTTAATTAAAATTATTATAAAAGGATTATTACGCAATATGCAATGGAGGTTACAGATATTTAAGAAATTAGTGTGTATTGTTAGAACAATTACGTGAGGAGATGATCGCTGATAATGATTAAGAATAATTGGAATTTTTACGGGTAATACGTTTAAATCTACATACAACTTTTTTAAAAATAATTTCTACACTATATCTAATTTAAATTTAACATTTCAAACTACCACATATCACAAACATACTGCTTATATTTATTGCAAAATTCTACATTTCAATTTATCATAAAATACAAAATACAAGACCTAAAGGTATGTTGAATTCATGAATTTATTGTTTATAAAATTAAAATAGTCAAAATGGAAATTCAAATGAAGCATTTGATATTTACGTTGTCAAATTGAATTTATTGATCATTAAACGTTTAATTGTAACGCGATTCACAATAAAATTTTATTATAAGATGAGAATAGTTAAAAAAAAAAAAGTCAGCGATCGATATTATTCTGTTTTCATTTACATTACTGGATTAAGCAACTTGGATTAAAAATTAATTTTGATTCGAGCAATACTAAATGTTTATTGCAATTATTCTTTGATTAATAATTATTATGGCCACGTTTCTGATCGTATACGTTAATTTGTACGTATAACAACTGTGTGAGCGTACGTTGCCATTCAATAAAATTCATGATTAAATTGCACTCGGATGTCGATTCGCTTGCGACTAGCAGACCTCCTGCGACAAATGAGCAGCAAAAGATAAATATTGCTCGAAAGCAAGGGCATTCTTAAGGGCAGTGGTAAGTCTGTTAATCGCAAAGAGGATCGCTTATCCGATTACAAGGAATCCATCTAATCATAGGGAACAACACCTCTTAAGCACCTCCCAACTGACCGAAGTCAACCAAAAATACTGCACGCACAGCCATTAGCTAGCAAAGTTAGAGAGAGTGAGAGAGAGAGGGGTGGGGGACTTACGGAGAGTCTGGACTTTGAGGTAATCCGGGAGAAATGGGCTCTCGCCCTTCGAGTTCTTGGCCCTTATGCTGAAGACGTAATTCGTCCCGATGGCGAGGTGCTCGACGACCGTCCGGTAATTTCCCGGGGAGACGTCGACGTACCGGTAATTGGCCCCGTCGTCCTCGGCCTCGCGCCACCTTATTTGGTGGGAGGTCGGGAGGCCGCCGTCGAAGCCGCGCTTCCACGCGAGGCTGACGCTGTCGTGGGTGACGTTCATCGCCTCGAGGTCGCTCGGCTCGTCCGGGGGCGAGGTCACGTCCAGGCCAATCGAGTCGCTCGTCAGGCCCATGCTGTTCTGCGCCCGGCATTCGTAGGGCCCGTAGTCCGATTGGCCGACGTGGTAGACCACGAGCACCGACTGGGAGTAGAGCTCCGAGAGCTGCGGAAAAATTTTGAACTGTAGACTTAGCGGGCCGAGGCTCGGGCGCGGGGACCACCTCCCCGTCCAGACCACGGGCTCGGATGCTTCGAGCCTTCGCTTCCAAAGTCTTGTGCGACTCGCTTACGTTCGTATGCGTGAAGCCGTATTTGTAATCGGTCACGTTTGGCAATATGATTTTTCCATTGAAGAGCCATGTGAAGTGCGGCAGTGGCGAGCCCCTGGATTTGCAGAAGAGCTGGGCATTCGCGCCGTTATTTACAGCGACCTTCCTCGTCAGCGGAGTATTCACCATTTCTGGCTTAACTGTGAAATAAGGGCAATTCATTGGTATTTTGCTTGGCGTCGTTCTTACGAACATTATTACCAACATTATTACCAACTTTTTATTCGATATATCGGAGCTTTCGTACACGCACACTTATTTCTAATACAAATGAAACTTCCCTCGCGAATGAAAATATTCGAATAACGATCACTCGAGCTAATTATGAGAAAATTACGAGCTTATTAAGTCTTTTGCCATAGGATTAAATATCTTTGCAAATAGTTTTGAAGACTCTTCTTAAGACTTTGAAATATGCTACTAACAAATTCATTAAGAGGCACACACAATATGTTCTAATTACTCTTTTATTAAGTGCTTAATGCACGAAATGCCGAGCTCCGAGAGATCCCCGAGTAAAGCGCAAAGAGAAATAAAGAGCCAAATTCTCAAATAAGATATAGCGTACTTACAATTAGTAATGAAAAGTATGGGCTCGGAGGTGACGTTGCTAATGCCGTTATTGACGTTGCACCTGTACTCGCCAACGTCGTTGTGATTCGGATTCTTAATCCTCAGATACGACGTTTTGTTGGAGAAGTACGTGCTGTAATGGTCGTCTAGCTCGGCAATATTCGTACCCTCTTTGTACCAGGTTATGTACTCGGTGCCTATCGGCGAGCCTTCGACTTCGCAAAAGAGCTTCGCCTCCATGCCGCTCGGATAAATTACCCCAGACGTCGACGTTCGTATTATGGCTGCCGGATCTGTTGTGCGCGGCATAAAAGTCTTAGGATACGGCTTTTGTACGCGGTATTTTCTGGAGAAAAGGCTTGCCGAGCTAAGCGCGGACATAATAAGCGCGAACAAAGCGATTGAAATCCTCGAAAGTGGACTTTTCCCAATGCGTTGGGAAAGTTGAGGGCTACGCGGTCAAAGTTTCCAACCTAGTCTGGTCAATGCAGTCGCACGTATGCGAACGCACACGCGCGCACACACATACACATAAACTGCACTGTGCGCGTGTGTTTGTGCGTGTGCGGTGGGGTTAGCACATGTATTAAATTCTATCAAGTTATATATCGTATGTATAGCCATGGGCCATTCGTAGCGTAAAGTTTTTGATGTAATTTGCTTTTTCGCGCTTAACAGGTTTAAATAGTTAAGTGAATTTACCTTGACTTTTATTACATTCTATAACTTAATAAGTAAAAGTTTTTTTTTATCACAGATTGTCAAACCCTTTAGAATCCTATACTGCTTATCAATATGCTTAACCATCGTTACAAATGCTTTTGGATTTTTTTTTTTTTTTTTTTTTTTTTTTTTTCATAAAAAGTAAACCTTTTCTCCAGATTTAGAATTAATATTTATATCGAAAGAGAGATAATATTTAATGCATAGGTTTGATTGCACAACTATGTTTTTCACATCATTTTTAATTTGTATTCATTTTCGCTGAAGGTAGGTGAAAATATATACACAAACGGTAATTATATTATCTCAAAACACACTACTTCTACGTCAATTATACTAATTTTATAATTGTGTTAAAATATCGAGAAGATTTTCTAGTACGTTAAAAATGTAAAATATATACTTTAGCAATGAAAAACTGTCGTTGTTAAAGTATAAAATGAATAATTTCATTGACCACCAATTTACTACTATAATGATTTATGAAATGTATTTTATGAAATTATGAATTTAGATAATCATTGATGGTCGATAGAATAACATTTCCATGAAAAGATTTTCTTAATTTCCTTATTTCCTTACTTCAGGCATTTGATTAATGTTATTCACCTACGTCAATTGATTATTAAAAAAAATCGCCTTAAATTATTTCTCTCTTTTCGCTCGCATGTTATTATTTTTTTAGTTTCGTATTAAATAAGTTAAAAGCTGTGCTGACTTTGGTAAAGTAAATGTCATGGCGAGAACTTGTATGAATGAATACGACATTGAAAGTAATTTGAGTGCGGTGATTGTTAGTCGGCTTGGTTAGTGTTAGTACTGAGATAATACAAAAATAAGCCAGTAGATCTAACGAAGAAAAAAAGAAAGAGTGTTTTGAATAATTAAAATTCCGAGCTCTTAAGTATAATGCAAATACAATGTGGTTGTGCCTCGACGTAACGATAAATTGCAATATATATATATATATACACATATATATATATATGTAGCCAGAACGTTGCGTATGCAGTTCATTTAAGTTGAGAGGATTCTCGAATCAAGTAATTTTAGCTGCCGATGTTTCATTGATGACATAGCGAAACGAGCGTAAAGAGTTTGAAACCGTTGACAAATGCAGTAATTGTGAATCCGTGAAGGTCCGGTCGACGGAACGAGCTTCAGCGACAAGGATGCAAAAAGGAGTGAGAGAAAAAACGAGAGAGAGAGAGGTAAAGAGATAAATAGATGAAAAATGAAAACAAATAGAGGCACACTCTGAGAAAACAAAATGAAAATGAAGTGTAGATACCTATCGCACATAAATTTGGAATCAAGCGTCTTAACTGAGGCTTACATTGAACGGTCAAATTCAACTGATAAAAAGTCGTGCCCTCGTCGTTCATGGCCTCGCAGATGTAGGTACCGGCGTCGTGCCTCTCGAGCCTCGTGACGTTGAGGGTGGACCCGCGGGCCGCCACCCGCGCCCCCAAGGCGCCGCTGCTCAGCGGCAGTCCGTCTCTCGTCCAAGTGTAAGTTATGGCCGGGGGGTTGGCCCGGGCGACGACCGATGCTATGAAAGGCTCGGCCTCCATGCCGACCAGCTGGCTTGGCTCGAGGCTCTCGAACACGGGCTTGTCTGCGAACACCACGCGACCTCTTCAGAGGGCTCCTCCCCTTCCTGCCTCCTCCGCCTCCGAGGGGAGCGGCTCCGGTGGACGCGCGGCCGATGGCCTCAGCCTCCGCGACTCCGGACCTCGGGCCGTTGATTTTTCACCGGTGGTTTTTTTTACCAAAAGCCGCGCGCGATCTCGCGATGCCCGGAGCCTCGGACGCGGTCGCTCCGAGGTCGCCTGTTCGAGCCTAACCGACGAGTCGCCTGCATAGCGCATCGATTTTAAAATCCCCCCCCTGAGGTTAGAGCTAGAGTAGCGCGAAATTTTCCGAATGAAGGGCTAAGCGCCGAGCAGAGGTCCTCTCGATCGGAGAGCTCGAGCTGTCACACCCTCGGCTCGACGGGGGCTCGGGGGGTGTGCGTGCGCGCCCGCGCCGGTAGAAGTCACCGCGACCGTACTCACATAGAATGTTGAGGCTAGTGGTGTCGTGGACACTCCTGTCTATCTCCGGGTTCTTCGCTTGGCAGGTGTACTCCTCGCCGTTCATGTCCTCGGTGAGCTCGAGGCTGAGCTCGACGGTGGATATGAAGCCCCCGTAGAGGCCGTCCTTTGTGCTGTTGATCGTGCCGATAACAGGACTGCCCGACTTCCACCAGGACATCTCCGCCGCCGGATTGCTGCTCGTCGACTCGCACACGAGCCGCCCGCTCTCCCCGGTCCGGAACACTGTCGGCTGCTGGCTCAGCTTCACCATTTCCGGCAAGACTGGTTCAAAAAAAAAAAAAAATCCCTTCTATTAGCCGCTTCCTCCCTCCCTTCCGCGTTCGCTACTGTGGCGGCTCGGGAATTCGGAGAGGCTACCGATTGATTTTAACGCTCGTCGGCCACTCGAGGAGCTGTTTTTAACAATCAAATTAGTCGACAATAATGCAAGTGTACTTTTTTTCCCTTTACCGTTCGATCGATTATCGCGTGTCAAATAACAATATGAACTTTTCTGCTCTCGTTCTTAAAATAATGCTTCATAATGAGCGAGCACTCGGCGGGAGAAAACGTTTTTAGTTAAAACGCGTTTATTTTTAAATAACCCCTTAAGCTCTCTTTGTTATTATTATTATTATTATTATTATTATTATTGTTCGCCTTCCAATTGCTTTTTTGCAGTCCTCGTTCTAAAGGCCTAACTTCCTTCGCCGCTCGCACTTAACTGTTTTCAAGCGCAGCCAAACGATTGCCAGCAGCCTCGGACCGAAAGAAGGTCATCTTAATAAAATGTCGCGAATGAGCAAAAGTGCCGCTAAGTCCTCTATCGGCCATTAGTCATAAGCGCGGGAGCCGGGATCTTGATCGGGTGGTTTGAGGGCCGGGCTAGGGGCGATGGCGATGCAACAACACTCGTGCTTTACTTACAATGAACATTAAGATTAACCGTCTGCACGAGAGGTATTTGGGTGGCGGAGTTGCTGGCCTCGCAGCGTATGTTGGCCTTATTGTCCGAGGCATTGACCAGAAGGGCTAATTCGCTCGTGACCGCGTGATCACGTGGCCTCGTTACGCTGGTCATCTGCTGAAACGATAAAAGCCAAACAGGGGATGATTCTCCGCTAAGCTCCGAGCGCGCCTCGGCTTATTCTTCATTCTTGCCCACGAATCTCTGCAAGCCCTTCGACCCGAGGGGGAGAGAGAGAGAGAGAGAGAGCCGCGAGCCGCATATTGCCCGTACTGATTATTAATCAAGAATTGTTTTTTTTTTTATCCTCACGGTTTCTACTAAATAATTTTTTGCACTTAAAAATATATGGCCGTTAGTGCCCCCTGGAATGTACATCGTGTCGCGTTTCAGAGCCGACGATAGCGCAGAAGGAAAAGGGTTGAACACACGATACAAGAAACTCCAGTGATTTTTAGCTCAAGTATATTTAAGATGTTTTTTTTTTTTAATAATGAAATTTCAGTTATTACGAAAGAAGAGTGAATTTAGAGACGACACTCGGTCACAAAGTTACCTTGTGTAAGCTTATTGAAATTTAAAAATGAAAAAAATAATAAGTATTGCTCGTCGTAAAATATCCTGACGGATCCTAGTTTGAATTGAACACTTGTAGTTTTGCACCAAACAATGGTTTTACCTCTAAGCCTGGCTCTCCTTTTATCGAGTAATTCAAGTGCTCGTAATATTACTTCTCCGAGCATTAACAAGAGCCCCATAAACCTGACAAACCAGTCACACAATCCCTTTGTTCTCAATTTTTAATCATCAATATAGAGGCGTGTGCAAAGAGTGTGTAAATAGAAGATGACAAGCTGATCAATTACCTTTTTACGTACCTTATTGTCGTTCTTATACCATGTTATAGTCGCTGGAGGATTACCGGAAATTGCAGTGCACGAGAGCTTGAGGACTGTCCTCGCTACGATATTCGTCCCTTGCTCGTAGCCGGAGATTTCCAAGCTCGACGGTGGGTCTAAATGAGAATATTCAATAGAAAATTAATTACTTTATCCACTAATACACCAACGGATTATTTAATTATTACGTCTCGCGCCAACGTCTCCTTCTGTTTCAATAATAGCGAGCTCCGAAAGTTGAGTTAAGGTACTTTTGCTAAGCCTACAAATCAAAACTCCTAACATACGAGAATATTTATCGTGGACATTATTGTGCTTGCCGTAATTTTTAATACTGGATTTTACTTACTATAATAATAATTTTAACTTTATTAATTAGTAGCTGGGAACCTTCTAAACAAATATTTAATACAATAAATTTAACTTTCTTTCGTTCGTTTATACGTATATATATATATAAATAATTATAAAAAATATAAATTTATTACTATAGATTAAAGGTTTATGTGATAAATTTGTAGCTATTAGAAGATAATAAAACTCTTGGTCAAGTGTATAAAAAATAATTGATCTAAGTTAAGCATTGCTGTTGTAATATTTTTCAAATAGCGATAATGAATGATAATTAATAAAACCAAAAGACGATTCGATCTGGATTAAAGAATGAATCTCACATTATATGAATTGCGCTTCGACGCGTCGAAGTATGGGAGGAATATTTTAATGGGAAATGTTGAAATTTATCTCCTGTTCAAAGAAAATGTCATTAAAACTTATTTCTTTGATAATCATTTGTACGAGTGGAGTTTAATCAAGGAGAGTTCCAAATTAGCCGATCACGGTACATAAATATTGTTATTCCCTGAAATTTAGCATCTAGTATTTAATATCAATTAGTCATTCGTTTGCAGCTGCTTTAATAATACAATGCTATTGGTGAGCGCGCGGCAAGTGGGGGATTTTCAATCGCGCGAGTTTGTCGCGTGCCCGATCAGGGCGAAGGCGCTACCGAGCGAAGGGTGATTTTTTCAAATTTACAAGCAGCTCCGCTCTCTTGGAGGGAAAATCTCTTGCGCGAGCGGAGGGCTGCTTGATTTGTTCGGGGAAATTTAATGAGGAACATAGAAGGGGCGGGGGTGGAGGACGGGGGGGGGTAGGTAGGTAACGAGAGAGAGAGAGAGACACATAATTTTGACATAGGAAACAACTCACAGATGACGTTTATCGTGTGGGTGCCGACGATGGTTTCGGAAAGCTTGACGTTGAGAGCGTGGCAAACGACCACCGCCCGCTGGGCCATTTTGTTTATGTGGAAGGTGATGTTGGAGGTGGTGATAGAGCCACCCTGAGCGGCCGGTATCGTTTTTGAGCTGCTGTTGATTTTGTGATTGTCAACGACCCACTTGATCTCCGAGGACGGATTAGAGATGTCGGTCGTACAGGTTATTGTCACTTGTTCCTCGGCTTTGGCCTCCGTCGGCCCTGTTAGCTGTACACTGTTCGGCGAGACTGTAACACATTGTTCCCCCCCCCGTATTAGCGTTGCGCCTCCCTCTTCCGACAGATACCCTCGAGTACAATGGTCACTTTCGTTGTGACTCCGGCTAAAAAATTCGTTACCTCCCGTCGTCGATGCCTTTTCTTTGCCCTGCTCTCGCAGTGGCAGCCACCGGTAAGTTATTCGTCCTTCACGATTGCCGCAGCTTTGGTACGATTTAACGTTAATTACACGCGATGCATTTTATTACGAGGCTTTTCATTCTAAAGAAATTGATGCATTGTAAAATACCCATGACGCATGGATTTATTTAAGCTTTTTATTTGCATCCATTGGACGAGGCTCGGAAGCAACGTTTCTAATGCAGTATTCATAATGGATTTTACGGAACGATCAAATTGCCATACGCTTCCCACACAGAGATGTTCTTGAACACCTTTGATTGGTACTTTGAAGGGGGATAATGTTCAAACAACGCTCTGCAAGTAAACGCAGAGCAATTTTTGCACTCAAGGTAATATTTCTTACGTACACACACAAATATATATATATATATATATATATATATATATAGATTTTTTTTAAGGATGATTATAAATGCATCTTACAAAGAGAAAAGAATTATTCCTTTTACGAGGAGGTAGCATTTTAACTGTAAAGATAAAAAAAAGAAGCATTTTCTTTCATACAGAAATAACGTATATAAAAATAGATTTCTGTATTTTTTTTTTTTTATCCGCTTCTTTTTTATACCCGTGGAAAGGATAAGAGCTCGCATGAAAAGCAAGCAGAAATTGAAAAATATGCAAAATGTGGCGTAGCGATCATTGGAAAGTTGCGCTTAATAAAATTCATTTTGTATATTATTTATGGGAATAGTGTGGAAAATATTACAAATGAAAAGCCCGCTACTCGGTAACTCGAACAGGATTTATGCTCTTGTAAAAGCACCGCGGAGGAGCCAAGCAGCTGCCAATCGTATAAAAAGCAATGCCGGTCCTTTTGGAACGAAATAATTTCCGCGTTAAAGAGAATTTTTCACGAGTAGGAGTTGATTCGATAAGCACACAGAGATAGAGAGAGAGGAGAGAGAGAGAGAGAAAAGTCGGACTGAATCGAAAAGGCGTCGTCGGGAGTTGGATAGAGGATAAACGAGGGAAGCCCGAGTATACCGAGGTAGGGTGGAGTCTCGGGGAGTTGGCTCTAAGTAGAAAATGTACTCACACAGGACGCTGAGGTCGACGTGAGTCGTGAGCGGCGTGACGCTCATGACGTTGGTCACCTTACACTCGAATCTGGCCTTGTCGTCGCTCGCCTGGGCGATGAAGGAGTGCACGTTCTTGGAGATGCGGCCCTCGGTCGTGTAGACCGAGTGGACGACCTCGCCGTTCCTGTACCAAACAACCTGAGCCGGCGGATTGCCGCCCCGGGATTTGCAGGTGAGCTCGACCTGCTGGCCACGACGCAGCGTCTCCCCCTCGACGTAGCCCTCGATGTACGGCGTGCCCGGGGGATCTGGGGACGGTCGGTCGTTAGCCTCTCCGAGCTCCTTGGCCCCCCTCTCGATGGTCCCCCTTACCGGGGCTCTTCGCGAGATTAGCCCGACCTTGGCCCAAGTTCCATCAAGCATTTATGGCTACCTAGACTCGAAATTGATTCGCCCGCCGATTTATCGCTCCTACGTGAGCCTGTTTCGCCGCTCTGGCCTTTCTTCTATGGCCCCCCCCCTCCGTCTATTCGAAGCTCCTCGCCGAATGATTAAGTCCCGTTTCGAGCATTGGCCGCGATTTCCCGAGATTTACAATCTTTCAAATGAATCCCTCTTAAGACTCCCTCGATCAGACGAGTATCACAGTTCTGCGGGCAATCTAGATTTTTGAATTGAGTTCTTTGAGCGCAGGCATTATTTATTCGCACTGTGCTATTCACCCCTTTACTTAAACTGAACTACAGATCAAAGCGTTTTCATTTATTTTAGAATTTATTTAATTTAAATCGACGCTTGGCACTTTAATCTCCAATTATCAAAGCGACGAGTACGAATTATACAATTGTATACAAAGATTTGCGAAACGTGTGAACCTTTTTTTTTTTTTAAATTAGATGCCGACCATTATAATCTATACTTTTTTTAAATACAACCAGGCACCCTTGAAAGATACAATTCATTATTCAAAATAAACTTTCATCCACGATTGAAAATTAATTAAATAGCTTAAATTCAGCGTTCCGCAAATACTAAAAGAATTTAGGTACCGCTGCTGTTTAATATTTAATTCTTAAGTAAAAATACAACTTCACGTTGAAAATGCATTGAACAAACTTTTGCACAATTCTTTCCTTTCTTTTTTTTTTAAAAAAAAAATAAAATAGCTTTATGAATATTAGATGAGTGCATAAGCACGCAGCAAAAAATGCAAACAGTAAATTACGAACAACTGATGTTCTACATATGTTTTTATTGGCGAGTATGCGTTTTATCGAACCTGATTTTATTACTAGATAACTTTGGAAAACTTGCGTTGACTTTTCCGCGTTTGTTATTATTTTTCCTTTCCCTACTTATTTCTTTTTGCTGCTCTACTACGAGTGTCTCATTTTACGAAAACGCTCAGAGTCGCGATAGACTGCAAAACTTACAACGTACGATTTTTATCTGCAGTTCATGAAGCGAAATCAGCCAGTAGCTATAGCTTATACTGTGCCATAGATCTTTTGTTTGGAATAGGTTTTAGCGCGCGTGAAAAAGGCAAATTTTACAAAGTTTACTCGAGAAACTTATAAATTCGAGCAATCCCGTCGTATTATTTACTCTTCTTATTTATGGTCCTATCGCTCTCTCCCCACTCGGTACTCACCTGATTTAGCAATCTTATACAGAACATTTCGTCGACTAGGAAAATGGAAAAACTGTTTACTTAATAAACAGTGAACTAAACAATAACATAAACAGAATCTATTGTCCGTTTTATCAGGATATGTTTAGGATGATCTATAACTTTGCCTTATTCAAGTCACTTATATTATTCTTTTATATTTAAATAAATCAAAATGTTCAGCTACAGTTAATCTTATATAAAAATATGTAAAAAAATAAACATCATAAAATGTTTTAGACTTCTATTTGACGTTCATGTAGTAAATGAAAACATATGTTTTATTTACTTTCTTCTTTAATACACTAATGGCTAAGAAGTCTTAATAACGTCATAAAAAGGTAGCTTTTAGCTAAACGCATTTACAAAACTATAATTTAATAAAAGCAAACAGCCTTGGAGTAATGCCGGTCACAAAGTTAATAATGTATAAGCGCTTATCAAAAAGTGTGGTTACATCAGTTTCTCTGCTGAGTTTCCAGTTAAGTCATCTTGTGCATAGATTATGAGTTAGGTAATAAATTCATGGGCTTACATAGCTGCTGCATATTAAGGAAAAAAAACAACAACAACAACAACAACAAATTGTTTGTTTTATAAATAGAAGGAATGAAATTTATTTGCAAATGATTAATAAATGTTTAAGTGTAAGCTTGATCTGCTTTCTAAATAATTTTATAAAAAAGAAACATTATTCCGAGGGCGAGCTGTTTAAATTTTACTAGTGTTTTCGAATGCAGAATTGTCTTGTCGAAAAGTATTTAAATAAGAAAAATTCCACCTAGATAACTATCCGTTCTTGAAAATAATACGACTATCTTTAAAAATATAAAAAAAAAAAACTCGAGTACCCGTGTTTTCACTATTTTCATTTCGTTTGAAATTTTTTCTAATTAACTCGACTATAATAACTATAGCGGGTAATAAATTCTATTATATTAACTCGAACTCTTGAAATGAGCTTAATAACCCGTTATTAATTTTTATTAAAAGGCAGAATGTTGGTGCAAATGTTCATGCATTAATAAAACAATGGAAGTAGGCCTGGCACAAGAAGCATTAAGTTAAAATTGAATTTCTTAGTAACGCAGACCCCGAATTCGGCCTCATGGTTAAATATATATATATATATGTATATAATGATCAATAATAATCGAGCGGAAGTTGCCTAGTAGCGCCGAAAAAAAAGGCGGAGAAGCGTAAAGTAAGGTCTGCCTCCACTCTCAGGACTCGTTCAAAAATTTCTCCCCTCCCTGCTGCACGATTATTTACACGGCAATAGATTAGGAGTGGAGCTAAATAATGCCGAGCTCGAGTGGGTTTCGCGCGAAGCCTGGGTTCCCGGCACCCGTAACCCGTTAAAAAGTCGCGGAGCTCTCGGGCGGAGACTGACTGGAATCATTCCCGAAACTGGATAAATCCTGTGTAAATCTAAGGGCGGGCTAAGAGCCAGACTGGGAATCGGCCTCGTCTTACTCACAGAAGACGGAGAGCTGAGCACTGGCTCGCATCGGCTTCTCGATCGGTATCGCCGGGTGCTTGGCCTCGCACGTGTAGCTCATCTCGTCGTCGTCGGGGGTCGACGTTATGTTGATGGAGCCGTGGGTGTCGAATTTCTCCAGCTTCCCGTCCTTGTGGTCCGGCGTCTTCAGCAGCTCCTTCTCTGCGAAGCCAAGACGAGCCTTCGATTATTGTTTCGCAAGCGCGCCTCGCAATGGTATAAATAAATAGCATTCAGAAGGAGGGCGGAAAACGTTCGCAAGCATCGGATATCAAATGGCGGAGGAGGGAAGGGAAGGACATTTTTCGGTTGAGTTATATTAATGTATTTTAACGAGCTCTTATGGAAGGAGAGTTGCTAAAAGTTAGAGCCAATTTGTTGCTCCGAGTAAGAATCAGGCGGCGCGGATTCGGTGATAAAGCCTAAAGCCACAAGCGGAGAGCGAGGCACCGGAGCCTCCAAACTCCTCTTAATTTAATTCGCACTCGGCATAAATTCACCCTTTAGGCCCGTGCGCTCAGCGGCGCCTGCTAGGAGAAGTTTTTCCCCGTGGACTCTCCGGCAAAAACAGTTGTATTGTCGTGGCTGTGGACACTTAAATCCTAAGCTAAAAGCTACCCCAGAGGCACCGGAGCTTTTAGTTTCATCTCATTTCCACGTGCACATGTGCTCTGCCTTTCCACTATTTCTCGCGCTACATTTTGCGTTTCGAATATCACGCAACTTTTTTTTTTTTTAAAGAAGAAAAAAAAAAAAGAAAAATAAAAAAAGAAAATACTCCCTCTTTATTGCCCTGCCTTTTTATTTGTTTGCACCAGACGCCAGCCTCTGGCGAGAAATGTCGCGCACGAGCCTTCATATGCGTCCTCGTTATCTGCCACGGCCATTCTAATATTTATAGAGATTCTACTTCCTGACGCGTTAATTATTTCCATAATAAAATGAATGCCATTATAATGGCATGACTTATGCGTATATTATTTCAGTATGCAAAGGGTACAGATATTTACACTTTTAATGAAATATTTACGTTTGGATCGGAATAACACCTTCTGGATTAATTCGATTGTTCTTCAACGCGACACAATATCTTACTTATTATTTTCACATAAATTGTAAAATAAATGAAACAAACCTGAAAGACACCACATACAAATACATATAAATATACATTTACATATATATATATATATATGTTTACACATGTGTAAACAATTTATGCATTATACGGTCGGTAATTTATTGATTAATGTTGATGTTGCCATTCTTCTTGCAAACAAAGTTCAAATTTTACTAATACTTTAACAAGCATCTGAATAGCGTTGATGCAACATATAAAGTTTGATCATTAATTAAGAATAAAAACATTTAAGAAACTCTTTTATACATTATATTAAAAAAAACTTTCCCAAATAAAAATATATTATTCTTTCAATTATTTACATAAGGTTGCCGAGAAAAATAATTTTTCAGAAAAGATCATACTTAACTTTGTTTCAAGTTAGACTTACTTTTGTCGAAATTCTAAAGAACTTCTTACGTAAATCAAGATTTTAAATTTCGTACTGTATAAAGAAAGAATAGAATAATACATTTTACCGAAATAAAAATTTTAATTTATAAAGTTTTTCATGTATTACTATTTCGAAGTCTAGTATAAAATCTTTCTATAAAGTTTTGAAATATTACAGACATAAAAATCTATATACATTTATAATTATGAAAAAGTATAACCTTTTATAAACAAAGGGTTTTATGAAGGGGTTTTTGAAATTAGTACAAAAATAATCAAAATTACATTGTACACAATATATACACTTAATTAATAAACGAGTATTTTAGTTTATAGTTTTCATATTTCTGACCCCTTTATCGGGTAGTCAGTAAGCAATGGATTTTCTATAATAGCAGTTGTAAAATTCAATTTTACACGATATGTGCAAATACTTGTTCTTTCATTTGTCTTTATCTTTTATTATCTTTGCCCTTTATACTTTATTACTCTGCTTTAAACTACGTTGCGAGCTACTTAGCGGAAGATTTTGTTTTGTTAAATAATGACAAAAAGCTAGTAGCAAGAAGATTTCACGTACTTCTTGTGGAAACTAAGGCTTCGAGACACAGTAATGAGGAGGGTTTTTTTAGTTAGACTACGAATTAAGAAGAGAAAACACTGGAGTTTGTAAAAAAACTGTGAAAATTTAATTTACTTTTTCACAGAAACTTGCTCTATTGAATGGCCTTTTATTTTAAAGCTAAAACTATTTTACATGAGAGGAAACATCCTACATTATGAATTATAAGTTATGTATCATGCATATATGAAACATATTTATTCTGTTATTTTTTCAAAATAAGATATTGTATTACTATGACTTTATAACTTATGAATTTTAAATATATTGATGTGGCTTATTAGAAACACAATCGTAAAATCAATCTATTAATGATAGTATCTTAATAATATAAGTTTTGTATTCTTTTAAAATATAGCTCGCTGAATTTTCTATAATATTTAAAAATATATATTGCTGTTATTTTTTTTTAATTTTTTAAATGCATAGAAATATTTTTAAAAAAATCAATGATTAAGATTGATATAAATGAAACAATGTAAAATCACTTCAATAAATAATTTTAGAGGGCATTGTACATTCCGAAGAAATAAAATTTGAATTTTTAATGAACTTACAGTTTTATTTGACAAATATTACTGAAATACAAGGTACTGTTATTATTAAATTTCAATTTATAATAGATGAAAAGGGATTAACAGAAGCCTCCTCATCCATGAAAATCAGTTTTATGCGCGCTTTCTCTTCTTGAAGAATAAACTATAGCTCAATCATAGAGCTTTTGCGTAATTTGACTTTTTGATTTTAGTGGTTGATGGTATAAAATTTAATAGTCGTCAAGAGAAAAAAGAAGAAAGAGAAATGGATAGTAAAATCTTACGAGATTAATTATAATGAGCCGACAAGATTAAAAAATTAACCAATTTAGGTGTTGTGTGAAAAAACTGTTTTCAACTTATTAGGTCATAAGAATTTAAAAAAAATATTCCATAGGTAATAAAATCTTATGACGCTTCATATACTTCACTTGACTTTTCTTATTTTAGGAATGGTATATTGACAATAGTTAATGGCATTATTATATATTCTATACTTTAGCAAAAGTAAGATATTTATTAAATACAATTTAATGTCAGATTAAATTACGTCATTTGAATAAAATCATTATAGAATATAAGATTTAATATTATATTAGTTACAACTTTATCTTCGTTAATTAAATTTCGAAGCTTGTAAAATAATTTCGAAATAATTTTTTAAAAATTTTATTATTTACAAAAAAGGAAAAGGAAGTGTTGTGCGGCTGAATTTACAATAAATAGGAATAGAACTAACCGTCCAATTAATAGGATTATTGATATACAGCATTGTTATGTACAAAAAGGTGTTAATAGAGTACTTGATTAAACATGTTAATAATAAATATAATAATTGTAAATTAATAAGTGGATAAGAAAGATTTTTTTTAACATCAATAAATGGAGATAAATATTGTTTAAATTTATTAATGATATTGATATGAATACATTGAAAAAAATAATTTTTTATTTGAGGTAATTTAACACCTACAGAGCAGTTGCATATTTCAATTCATATTAATCACTCTCGTTAAGAATCATTAAAAATCATTAATGTAACCTTAACTTTGTAGATATGCAAAGATAAGCATACAAAAATAATTAATAAGGAAAAAGTGATGCGGACAGGAGTTATATGGAAAATGTGTATAAATATCACGAATCGTGAGATAGAAAAGAATTCGTAAAGTACGAGGGGTAAAAGTAGATAAAAAGAAGAGGCCCATGCACTTTTTGTTCGTATTCTTGGTCAATTGGTTGTTACATAACTCTGGCTCCTTTCCAACTTTCCGAAATCAACGACACTCTATTTCTCGTTTCCCTTATCCTCCCTTCGTTTGCTGCCGCTACTTTTCTGCTGCGGTTAACGTCATTACGGAAGCCAGAGGCTTTTGCATTTTCCAAAGGAATCACTTCTGTCTGTCTGCCTATCAGATTCTCTCTCTTTTACTATTGCTGTTAACCTCCACCTTTTTTTTTTAGTATATGTCAGTGTGGCAAAAGCTTTTACAATTAATTTATGCCGAAATCTCCCATCCGAACTTAGGTAAATCTACGCATTGGCTAAATATTGATTTTGTTGCTCACAGAAGCCAAAACAAAAAAATTTAATTAGTTGGATAATTGATTAGAATAATAGTAAAGAAGAGAAATCTTGAAAATTATTTTAAAAACATAATTTCATATGTACGCAAAGGACTTTACATTAAAAAGCTTTTTCCGTACAGTTTGGTATGGTGTTTTTATTCTACTGAAAAGTGTTGATTAACAAATGCAGTTATAAGTGATTCAATTTTTCTCGATCCGTCAAACATTTACATTTTTATTTCATTGTTTAAAAATTCATCTCAAACATAAAATTCTCATTGAGCATTCATCATTTTTGAAATTAAAAACATCGTTTTATACAATGTATAAGTATTCCACTTAATAAATTTGTATTATCTCTTTGATGTGTAATTATTTTGTGAAAGTAGAATTTATGATTTATGAAGGACAGTTGCGTTTATATAAACAAACAGAACCACGCACAGCTGATGTAGATTAACTTTATCAGTACTAAACGAACACTGTTATCATTAAAAGCCATGCACATGAACTATTCTGGTGAAATTCTGAACGTGTTTTGAAATATTGTTGAAATTAAATTTTCTTATAGTTTTTGCAAATTGTGAGGTCGTATATTAATGAAAAAAAAACTTTTAAGTTAGCTGCAAGTAATGGTTGAATAAAAATAAATTATAAATAACAATCTTATCATTTAAGAGTATTTTTCAGTTTTATATATTTTAAAATTTAATTATTAGTCTAATTAATTTAATTTAAAAAAAAAATAAAATTTTAGAATAAAATTCAAATAATAAAATATCGTGTAAGTATAGTTTCGATAAAAAAGTTTTTTAGGTAAAAATATTATATATAGTATATTATGCGATTAAAAATTAAAAAATATTAGTTTAATGAAGGGAAGTAGAAGAAATACAAAGAAAAAGAATGAGAAAAAGGTATGATGTTAACTTGGACACTGCAGTAGTATATTACTCAAGATAAAAACTGTATAAAACATCGAAGAATAACATAATAATAATGGTTATAGTACAGAAAATTTTTAATAATAAATTCAGGCTACTTTTCTTCAAATTATTAATGATTCGCATATTTGTAAATTTAGTTAGCGTATGTAAGGTCTTAAATCTTTATGGGACAGATATCTCAGTCTAATTAATATATTATGTTGCTATATGATATTTTACTGGTTTTTTGTTTTAAATATCTACTGGGCTTTGTATTGATTATAATTTTTAATTGTAAATTATAATTGGTAATATTAACGACAATAATAATAATTGAATTTATAATAATGAAATTAGAAAAAAACAGGTTAGCATAAATTAGTCTTGTTTAAAATTTTTTTATGTACTTTGCATTATTGCATTATTATTATTTAAAGATAAATGTTTTTTCATTGTTATGGATTATAGACATTATAAACTTTTACGAGTATTTGACTATTCTGTAAAATGTTATTTTGAGCGATGTTTATATCGGAAACTCCACGGAAGTTGTTAAAAGAGTTAAAAATGTTAAACGCTACTCGATGAAAAATTTAATTTACAAATAGAAAAGTTGATTTTTCTATTTTAATTTTATAATGATTGTAAAGTATCAATATTTTTTAAATATATTATCAAATTTTATATTACAAATTTATTATTATTTTATACGAATGTAATCGTACACGTGCTTAGATTACTATGCAAGAAGTTACGCAGGTTTGTAAAATGTTTTCCTTATTGAATATATCGTCAGTATTTTTATATCAAATCAAGAAAGTAGTTTGAAGTTTTAAAGAAGAACTTTAACATAAACAAATTAAAAGTTACGTCCGAAACAGTAATATTATTATTTAAGTATGTTTTAACTGTATGGAATTGTATTTTAACGAAATGTTATATTTTGTTTAATGTTGATCGTATAAGTAAATTTATATTTCACAGAAAGCTGGTCATTTTATTAATCGGTAGCATATAATCAAGACTGTGTTCCATTACAAAAATTTATTACGCTACAGAGAATATTTTTTGTAATATGAAAATAAACGGAATGTTCGTTCACTCGGAAATTATTTTCCACAATTTTCGACCGTACAAAATGAAATTTGAGTTTAGAAAGTAACAATTCAGTGCGAAATTAATTCGTGTGCATGATTGTTTCAGTATGGCGTTAGTACATTTTCCAGCTTTACAAATAAAGTAAAATTTGCTTTCAAACATCTTTTAAAAATATTGCGCTATACTTCGTAATCCCTACTAAGCATTCGTTGGGAGTGATGCTCGAATGATTTGAATTAAAAAAAAGCAATATACAAACACGAATATATATATATGTATGTATGTATATCAAAATGAAGGTCCCTGAACTATAGACTATAGCTGCAAACCAGATTTTTAAAGTATCGATTATAGAGGGGCGGGGACGGTACGGCACCGGGGGCGGGGGTGGGGTGGGGTGGGGGGCCGGGGAAGATGTGCCTTTAATAAAATGAGTCTGAAAGCTTTAGCGAAAAATTTAGTTAACGTATGGTTTTATGAAATTCATACTGACCGTCGGCGATTGGTACGGAGGTGACGTGGATATCGCCACCTTTGATCTGCACATTGCCACGGTACCACACAATCGTTGCGGCAGGCTTGGCCATTCTCACTGTGCACTCCAGCTTCAGTGACTCGTTCTGTTTGATCTCGATTTTCGAGCGACGTTGATGACTCGTGATTTCCACCGACTGGGGCGGCGCTGTAATCACAAGCGAAATAATGTATGATTAATTGACTTGTTTATTTATCTTCGCGCCTCGCATGCGTTTACTTGGTCAGCGTTATTTGCATGTGTTAACTACCCCACGGCTTCAGATTTTCATGGCAACAACGCTTTCGACAATTGCCCTACATAATACTTTCATTCATTATCCAAGTCCGCATCCAAGCGCGCTCTTATTCTTGTGCACCGGATCTAGTATGGGATCATTTTTTATCCGATCTTATGCTTAGCTTCGCTCGTTGCGAGGGGAGCATATATATGTGTATTTAATCCTATCATCGATTGCAATTCTGCGATATTTTATTTAGAAGATGCGTTAGAATAACAAGTTTGTTCAATATAGAGTCAGTTTATTTTTGGGTGGGTTTTTCGATTTAATAAATAACATAATAATAATACAATAAAACATTAATTTTCTTACGATCCATTGTTACACATAGGAAAAATGAATGTTTAATTACTTCAACTCAATTCGATCCAACGTTTGATAATTAAAAATTGAAGCAACCATATTTAAAAATCAAGCAAACCCTGCTATTTGTTTCATAAGCAAATAAAATAAATATCTTTATATTTTTAAGGCTCTATATGTAGTTGGAAAAATTACTTTTTAAACGATAACGAACAATTTTTAAATGTTTTTGACAATTTTTAAATGTTACTTGGTATTTTGTCGGAAAAAAAATAGGTCTCATTCATTCCGCGGTAGGATTGTATTACACGAAGAGGCAAATAAATAGATAGAAAATAAATAGAGCAACATCGGTTGAGCTTACGTTCGATTAAATAATCAATATGAATTAAGAGTCATGAATTAATAATGAAAATTTTGTATTGTGCGCTTTTTTTATCGTCCCGAAGTTAAGATGGACAAGCGACAGAAAGAAGATGACGCCGAGCCGAGTAAAAGAACGATCTTGAAATAACGAAGTCTTTATTACGAAGCATGGCAAAATAAAACGGAAACTTTTTCACGACCCTCGCGAGCCTCGGTGTCAAGATGGGAGAGGGGCGGGGTGGGGTGGGGGGTGATCCAGCCGAAAAGTCCTTCATCTTTCCGCGTCCTCTGTCCTGGCTACGTCCTTTTGATGGACTGACGTGGAAGCTTAAGTAAGTGCATTCGCAGCGTCCTAAAATGAATTTACGGTCGGGCTGGGACAGTTGGCAAAATCAAAGTATCTCGCGACTCCTGCTCGAATAACGAGGCTGGCGGGCTCCGGTAGAGAGACAATGGGGAGAAAGGACGAGAGCTAGAATTGGCTTATGCCTTTGGGAGGAGCGTCAGCCTGGCATTTTCAGCGTTAGCCAGGATCGGCCTTGCGGAAACTGCGCCCGCGAGCTTTATGCGGATGGGAGCCGCGCCCCCCCCCCGCTCCAACCCCCTCGCCCCGCCGACCCCCGTCCGCCACTAAAAACGAGACAATTTTCGGATAATTCGCGACGATGGGAGTGGAGTAGCGTAGTTGCTTGTTTTACGAGAGTCGGAACTCGTATCGGAGGGTAATGAAAGTGCGTCTCGTGGCAACGGGGAAGTGTTTGTTTGCGCCCTCGTATACGTACTATGTGATTTTCATCTGATTCATTTTTCCTCCTTTTATCCTTTGCCTTTCTTTTCGTCTAGGATTTTCAGCTTGCTTGTTTTGTTTCACGATCGCGACAAACGGCAACAATGAGCCATTCCACGACTTAAGAGCGTGTTTGTGTCTTTAGCTCGGGTTTAATTTCATTAGGAGCCTTGCTTGATCTTTATTTGCGCATTTTGGTGCATTAAAGCTATTTAAACGGCATCTTAGGTATTAGGTTGACATTCCCTTTCTCGATTAATGCACCTGATTGCTTATCAAACGCAATTTAACGCTTTAATCACGGCACACTCTTCTTCTATCGAATGCTATTTTTTTAATAAAAGCTGCAGCGCGAAGAAATTATATATATATATATATATATGTTTGTGTACGTACTATGAGATACGGAGGGGTTTATTAAATTCTCAGATTGAAAATTATAAGATAAACCATAAGCCGCGTCGTATATTATAGTACGCCGCCGGAAGAAAAGTAGCTGCAGTATTTCGAGCTATTGCTCATTCCACTACTTATAAGTCCCTCTCTCTTATTTTAATCATTGGCAGTAGGCGTCGCGAGAGCCATAAAGCCCGGTGAGCTTGCCTCGGCCAGGACGCTTAACGCTATAAGTTTTCCGAGAGCAACGCGCGCGAGCGATTGCGTTAAAGTGACAAATAGACGAGCGTCTTTTTCACTAGTAACGAGGTCGACGGCGCCTTGCGCCCTACCGAAAACAGACCACCAAGGCACGCGGCGACGCATTAAAAACTTTGCATCCTTACGCGAATCCATTCGTCCCTTTTTTTCCCCCACCCTCCACCCGCCCCCACGTTTCATCCTTTAATGGCCGACTCTTTTTGCCGCCTCTTTATGTACATATATATATATATATATATATATATATATAATGCGATGTCTTTTTATAAAGGAGTGTGTGCGGTATTTTCGGATCGATGAATTCGGGAGAAGGAAGCGACTCCGCTGTATCGAGCTCCAGCTCTCGGAAGCTACGTGCCTCTTATTTCTTTTTTACCTTTTGGCTAAATTCTTGAAGACGCTACAAAATGTTGAAATACTTCCCAGTCACCGAATTAATTTTAGATAATAATTAAATTCCCTTTTTAAACCTTCCAATTAATTATTTCGTAATTAATTTTGCCAACAATTTTCATTTATAAATGGAGTCGTTTTTCACAGAAATTTAAATCATCGATCGGCATGCCAAAGTTTCATAGCTTGTGCATCGTCAAGCGTCATCTCGCGATGCTTGGCTCACTTGTAATGAATTTAACGTGGCTTATTTTATATCGCGTGGTGCGGCTCTTACTGTAGGTACCCGAATTCGCATTTCGACTAGAATCAACGATTGGGCCAAGGGACTTCGAACACGAACTTCGATCGAGTAGAATTGAAAGGATAAATAATGCTCGTTAAGCTAGTAAGGGCTTCCTTCGATCTCATAGCTTAGTTAGATTTCTGAAACGAAAATAAATGGCTGCAGCGGCATCCGCAGTCACCTGTGAATTCGCCTTAGGTGCGATTGTTCTTCATCCCTTATTCCCTTACAAAAGTGCATATAAATGCGTGAGTGCGGTTGCGCCGGCACACGTACACGTTTGAGTGATATACGCGTTTATGCGGGTGTGCGTGTGCCCAGCCGATGGTTAATTACACGATAAACGAAATAGATAGAAGCCCGTTACCAGTGACTATTATCCATTCCCTAATCTCTAGCTATCTTAGCTTCACAAGGTGGTCCGGTGAGATGAAATTGCGCAGTCCAACTACAAATCACCATTAACCAAGTTTAAAGGAAGCTCCACAAGAATGTACCATCGGGGGTGGAAAGATGCATCAGAGGTCAGAATAACGAGGGGAAATCGAGTAGTACCGAATATCTGTTGCAGCCTGTTTTGGAAACATTAGCCCTGCAATTGCAGGCTCCTTCTTTGAGAATTAGACGCTCGAATCTTAAATCGAATAAAATGCTAGATGTATTGTGTAAGCCTGATAAATTAAATCGTAATTGTGGTGCGCTCCTTTACACGTGGAAATTGGCTTTTACAAGATAATCGATGGCTAAGAGCATCGCAATGTATAAGCCAGAATTTTTTGCGAGCACTGATGGAAGGCTAGATTTTTTAATCATAGAAAATCGTGAATTTTCCGTACGTATTGCTTGCAAAGTTAAAATTTATAAACTATTAGAAATTGTACTTATCAATGTGTTGAAGTTTTGAAAGTTAAGGAATGCAGTGAAGGATTACGTGATTGCACGTACACACAACATGACTTTTAGTATATATATATATATATATATATGTATTAGAAAGTTAAAAGCTTTTGAGATGGAGTAACTTTTGCACTTTTGTAAAAAACATCCTTTTATTTAGTATTTGCAAACGTAAATTTTCAAACTACTTTATAATATATGTACTTAAACACATACCATGTGTTTGCTTATGTACGTACACGTGCATACATAAATTCCGCGTTAAAATGAAATCGCAGCGCCCGTACGATTTATTCGAGCCTTTCCAAGACGTTTAAAAAATGTTTCATCAACCTCGCATCAATAAACAATACTTTCAGACTCCCGAAGTATTGGCTTTTATGATTTAGGCAATTTTTCGTAAGGGCATGCGATGCGCAGTGCGCTCGAAATTTTTGACTACTTCCCCTCTGGTGCCGCTTCTCGTAAAGAATTCAATTACGGCATCTTGAATTATCAAGTAACCGCCGTTCCATTCTTCCTTGGAGCGCGGCACCGAATCTCGAGAGATGTAAAGCGCGTTTTAGGTTGCACTAGAGAAATAAAATATTATCGCGCTGTGTCTGCGCAACTCTTCTTTTCGCCAAAAGGAATATTACTCGCGCATACGTGTGCGCGCAAATTTACGGGCACGCACACGCGCAGGCGTAAATATTTATATGTACATTTGAGATGAGAAGCCGGAGTGAATCAAGTAACCGCGTAATGTATGTAGCTATTGTAGTAAGCGTCGATTTATTATGCATTGCCGCTGCTACTGCTGGTGCTGCCAGTACTGCGGCTTCCGGGAACAATGACGTAATGATTTTATGATGTATGTATCTCTGAATATTAATGCGGCGTTAATAAATCGAGGGTGGATCGATTGTTAAGTTTCATTTGTATAAAGGGCTTATTTACTTTCTTTCACTCACTTTACGAGCTGAGTTCCATGGTATTTTGAAACAAAGATAATTTAAGTCATTTAATATTGTAGTATTGATCTTTTTTTTTTATTTTTTTTTTTTTATAAATTAGTGCTCACTATTAAATAGTGATGCACAATAAGGTTCTTCAAGATTCATGCGATTCATTTTGGAATTAGACTTTTTTGTTCCGAGCGTCTAAATATGCCTTAACTGCTTAGTTGTTCTTTGGGGTAATTCGTATGCTCAGCAATTTTTATCACTTTATTACGCTTGAGATCAAATGTGTTTGCATTGAGTGCAATTTTTTTCCGCATCAAAGCCGTACAATTTTTAAGAGTGACGTACTAAATACAGAATTAAATGAATTTGAAGATCACTTGAGGTTAAGATTAAATTGGTTGATTTAAGCATTTAAGAATATGAATGTTCGGAAGAAATTGAATATCGACTAAATTTATGTGCAGTTATTGAAAAATTTTCCATTAATTTTCACCTTTTATTGCGTTTTTATGGAATACATCAATGACATCCAACGAAAATTCTTTAAATTATTTTTTCAATTTTACTTATTTTCAGCAAAAAGATGCCAATATTTTAAAAGGATATCTCGAAGTTATTTTACAAGTAACAGATAACAGTACATATTTTGAACATGCCTGATGAACGTTTATAATATTTTTATATACTTTTTGCACACTTATAAGAAAATATCAGAATTTTTAATCGCCCAGTTAAAATGTTCGAGTTATTTTAAACATTTTATAACCACACTACCTTACCTACTGCAATATACATATTTTCAGTTCATTAGCTAGAGTAAAAATTTTTTTTTATTGCGAGGTGGACACTGCATTTTTTCACAACCTCCCACAGTTTTGAGTGTAAAATATACTTCCTTTAACGTGCATGAAAATCCAAAGGTAATTCAAGTATATAGAGAATGACGTAAGCTTATATTTGCCGTACAGGTTAGTACTTACTCTGACTACCATATACCAAGGAAGTAAACGTAATTTATGCGTCGTAGGTAACAATTGTTAGATTAACTTTTAGGCGACAATGGCGGAATTAGCCTAACAAAAGTATTTGGAACGTTGCGCATTATACAAACCGCACGCTAGTGCTCTATAAAAACGTAAAAAAGGAAGATTGATAGGGCAGGCATTCGAAGCTTCCCGAGGGAGTCATTGAGAAAGTAGCTCAAAGTGGAGACTTTGGCTCTCTATGTTTACGTAGTCATGAAGAAAATAGGAGAAAAATGGTTAAATTAGATTAATGCATCTAACACAATGTCTTTTAAAATTAAGCTGCCTAATCAAGAATTTAGAGGGCGCACAATTCTTTGACAGCAACAGATTAGCGGCGGCCGAATGAAAAAATACTGCATAAATTTTGATTTCCTACGAATTAAATTTTCTTAATCCATAAAAAACATTATGACCGAGCAACGAATTGGAAATTCGAATTATCTATAATTACCTATCTTATCTTTTTCTAATTGAATATTTAATTGATGCGAGCTAACGATTTTTAAATAATAATTTGATTAATTCTTGAATGAATCGTTGGTATATATAATAGCGCATTTTATATTAAAAAAATAAATAAACATTTCGAATGACATTCAAAAGTCGATCGATAAATCTAATTATTTGTAATCAGTTCGAAAGTAGTATTAAAATGTAAGTGCTTATACCGAAGCTTCAAATGCTTTTATATCATTAATTATGAAAATTGCTCTTTGAAAAATGTAATTATCTTATGTGGACTTCAATATTAAATGACTTCTGATTTTAATAATACTCTTTGACGAGTTTTTCGTAATTAAAGATGAAATTTAACAGCAGCCACAGCCTCATCAGATGAACCTCGTATCCTTGATATTAGAAATCGAGGTACAAAATACGTGCAATAATTATGCTATTGTACTTGATACATTGCTTTTGTTTAATGATAATTTATCGAGATCTGTTAAACAAAAAAAACTGAATGAAAATTCGTCGTAATAATGATTAAACGGGTAAATCGATCAAGAAAGTTAAGTAACTGTGGTCACGTTTAGCACTTGGATGCGTAACCACTGCACTCCTTTACCACAGTACTTACACAACCTTCAATATGAGTCCGAGGGGAATATATACAATTCTATTATGTGGACTTGTAGTTGTAGCGGCATTGTATGGAGTCAATATTAGGGAAAACCACGATTTACGCCAATTTTCGTACAATGGGGAAAAGCCCTGTGTACTATTCGACATTCTCGATGTATAATGATGATATCCACGTAAAAAACATACTGCATTTACCATGATATCCCTGGGAAGTCGTTTAGCTTCGGAAAGATCGACAATTGGAAGGAAATTTTTTGTTTTTTTTTTTATCTAATCTGCATACATGCTTACGTACCAGAAGGTGTTTGCGTTGGTAAATTAAAAGGGAATCCGATCACGAGCCTTGTGACAAGCGCTAAATTTCCAGAGGTGGTACTTCGATTTGGCAAATAGATTCCCGCTTGGGAGCCAGCCATATTTTATAAAATAATAAATAGGAATGAAATTGAGTTTATGCACAAAAGGGCCGAAGATTATTTTCAATATACGTAAAACGTTGATGCGGATTGGCAAGGATCAAACTAAACACGGGGTATTACGCGAGAGCATGTCTAGGGAATATCTCTGAGGGAGGTCTTGGCAAAAATGTTCATAATTTCGAATATTTCGAAAGTAAAAAGCTTCTTTAATTTCAACGTACCTGGGATATTTTGCGATACCATCGCAGCTTTTAGCCGGAAGGACATCGGCATGGCAAATGGCTCGTCATTGCGTAATCCACCTCGCACACATATTAAATGGTGGCAAGGGAATGGAGACAAATCGAGTGCCAATAGAGTAGATCGCGGGGACATCGGAGGCTCGTCATTGATTTAATAACTTCGATTGTCGTTGCTTTAGTGAAAAAGAGCCTCCGCGGAAGGGAGTAGATTGAAAGTAAACTTTGCCGGTGGGTAGGGCTCGGGGCAATTTTGGTTCACATGACCGGGACGGAAAGAAGGAAATGAGGAAAAAAGGACCTCGTAACGTAATGAGCAAACTCCGTGTATAAATAGCAGGCCGAGGAGTCCCGGCTCTTCGGAGGCTCGCACGCGTCAACAGGGGGTGAAATTTGGCCCAGATGAAGTGGCCCCCGTTCGCACCCTCGCCCTGGCTTTGTCCTGCGACAGTTGGGCGAGGGTCGAGGGCGGGACTAGTTGGCGCCGGCTCACGAGAGCCGATGCTTTCATCGACGTGCACGGCGATGCCCAGACAGAGGGATACGCTGTTTGAGCAAAGGAGAGAGAGAGAGGAGAGAGAGAGAGAGCAGGAGTGGGGCAGATAGCGGAGGGCGAGTAGGGAGAGACTGCGAGACGGATGGATAGAAATTCGGGGAAACTGAACTGCTTATTGACGCAGGTTACCGCCACCATCGTCGTTGTTTCGAGCTTTGATTTCAGCTCGTGTGCCACCGTTGGTTCGGCCTCGTATGTGTACATGCGTCCGAACTGTTTGGAGCGAATGAAGTGCTGACGCAAGGGAGATGACCGTTGGTAAATACTTTGAGTGCGCGCGCTTGTACTTCTCTACGAGGATTAGTTGGCGCGAGGGGCTAGACACTTTTCTATTTTTCTCTCCTCTCTCTCTCTCTCTCTCTCGCCCCTTTGCTTTTTTCGTAGGAAGAAAGAGCCTATGTTTTCCCGACTCAACAAGCAGACTGTGCACTCTTTCATTGCGTTGCCTCGTTTATTCCTAACTTCACTTTTGGGGTACTTTTTTGTCGAAAACAAATGAGGTATCGCATTTAGGTATAAAATAACTGCCGAGTGTATTTTTATACTCTAATTAAACGCAACACTGTCTGTTTCGGTTACACCATTTGGAAGTATGGCTTAGTAATATAATCATACTTTTTTACGACTCTTTACGACTTATAAGACTTTTCATTTATTTTTTTAAAAAAGAACCTCACCCTAAGGCAATTATCAGTTTTAGTTGCTCAAATGAATCGAAGCAACACGTACGAGTTATGAAAAAACCATTACTCCGTAAAGGAAAATAACGTATCTATTCACGTGTGTATATATATATATATATATATATATATGCGTGTGTGTGTGTGTCTATATAGGTGTGTGGGTGTGTGTATATATATATATATATATAAAATTGAATTGATTATGACGAAGATGAACAATCTGTTGGGAAAAGCGGCGACAAAAATAGCTAGAGAAAGAAAGTATCCGTTTCGAGCTGACAGAGCAAAAGCCGCGACGTGTGTAGGTCGTCTCCTCCATCCGAACCTCCCCCATCTCCCCCAGACCCGCGCCGCCGCTTTGTCGATGTTATCGGCCACTCGGAAAAGTGGAAATTGTAGATTCGAGCATTTTGCTGCCGCGCCGTTCACTTTTCTTTATTTTTTTATTTTTTCTGATCTTTTCTTCTCTCTAGCTCTCTCTCTCTCTCTCTCTCTCTCTCTCATTCCCTTCACCTCTATTTGCCTCCATTTGCCTCGTCCCTCTGCCCTTCGTCGCTCGTTCATCGGCTCAGAGTTACGAAGGGAGTTGGCACTGGATCAGTGCCAGTGGTCGTGATGATAATACCGAACCAGTAGGATTTTCTTTTTTCTCCCCAAAATGGGAGGAGAGAGAAAGAGTGTTGGCGTTGGAAAGTTTTCGCTACTGTTACCGAAAGATACGTTGGATGAATTACCGGGGAATAGCTCGGAGTTGCATGTATATCAGACCTTTTGATTTATTCGTTACTTTTGGCTTCAAAATCCAATGAACAACTTTTTCTTAATTGACGAAATAGGCATTTTTCTACATAATGGTCTTTTAACATGATTAAGCATTAGTTTTACAAGACCTCGCTAACTTGTTAGCTATGTCAGGAATTTTACTATTTGCTCATAAATAATTTATCCGTTCATTCATAAGCCATCCGAGGCTCATCTTCGTATGCATCTAAAGCATCATGGTAATTAATTAAAATGTAATTAATTGTAATTAATAAGATAGATATTACATATGGAGCATTGAGAGACTAATTAAGTGGCTTGGTTAAATCTCTCTCCTCGGTTATCATAGTTTTAAAACATATTCTTTCTTAAGATTGACAAAAGCTTGAAAAATTTGCAACTCTGTCATTTAAATTTGAGCGCTTTTCCATCAATTCCGCTGCTTATTAATTTTATCAAATCATCTAATTTCACGAGTAGCAAACGAGATCTTTGCGATTCATGAATTCTTCTTTCATACATGTTACGATTGCGCGAGTCATTCTTAGTGGGCGTCTCTTAATTAAATGCTTTTCCAGTTGGACTTATAAAGTTAGTTAAAACAAGAAGCCTTAGTCATTTTAGTTCGGCAGGGTCCTTGCTTGTCAGCATTTAACGTTTCTCCTCGATGTTTGGCTCGCTCCTACAACTCCCCAGCCTTTAACCCCTGATCTTCTCTTCGTTCTCTCCGTGACTCGAGGACTTTGTCTTTGCTTTCTCCGCCGTCTCTATTCCTTTTACCCTGGATCTTCCTTAAGGAATCGTTTTCTGATTTTGCATATTTGTATTTAATTCATAAAGATTTTATCATTTAATGGTACTATTAATGTTTATTAGAGCCATACTTGTTCATTTTTAATATTTCCTAGTAAGTCTTTTATGGCCTCGTAATTTTTAACTGAATTTCATTTTTTCAACATGGATAATGTTTATCATACTTAATGGTCTATAATCGTTAAAAATGCTTGATAGTTTTTCTTGCAATAATTATTGCTTTCCTTTTTTTTTACCCTTGTAATGTAATTTGATAAATTAAGCATTGGTTAGAGCAGACAGTCGGTAGTTAAAAAAGTACTTTTTCGCAAAAAACTAAAGTCATTTTCTACCTGTGTAATAAATTAAATAAAATTTCTCAAGGCAACGAAAAAGTGCTCGATAACGATAGTTCCCGGTAATATAGTGGTAACGAATGCATCTCTAGACATGCTTTCAAAGTGCCTGCACACATGTTATATATCTATTGGTATTAGAAAATATTTGGAACTGATGGAAAGCGTCGGGGATGGCTTGATGTACGTTTACAAAGGGTTAGTGAAAGCTGCCGTTACTTGATAAACTGCCTGGGTCCACACGATCTACGTCTCGAGAGGGCGAATAATAATCGATAAGGTGATCGGCCTCGAGTCCTCCTCAAAGCCCCGTTCAATGTTTGTCGAACGAACCCTTGCCCAATCCTGTCAAAAGCAAACGACGCTAAACAAACGAGACATCGGGAGATTGACTGACCGAGAATCTCGACTCGACGGGATGTACAAACGTGTCCCCGGCGATCCAGTTGCATGCTCAAGTGCGAGCCTAACATTGGTAAAGAGGTTAATTAAAAGGGCCCCGTATAGCGATACACTTGCAAAGTCCTTGTCTGCGTTGAATGTCACTAGCCAAATTTAAAACACGAATCTCGTAATTAGTATGTAATTCGGTATGTGGTTCCCTTTAATAATTGCAATCTTACCTCAAGACGATCTTTGAGAATTATATTATTGAAAATTTCATGCAAATTAACAATTGTTTTTTATCGTAATACTTATGCTTTATCAACATGATAGTGGATATTATACATAGTTGATTTATAATGTATAATTAATGGTACTTCAATTGATTAATCCAAGCCCAGTATTGGTATTATGTATAATTTGTCCATTCTTCTTACTACATCTACTCTCAATAGTTGGAAAAAATTAGTGCACATCCTTTGGTTTTCAATCAATGATTATCAATGATATTGAATACATGTCTCAAGTCTTAATAAGAACGCTATTTTTTTGATGGCCTACCTATTTTATTGATTTTCAGATGAAGATTTATTGACTTTACTTGACAATAATGACAATTAATATTGATTGAGATAAGTAGATAGACAATTAATTGCAAAATAATAACAATATCATGAAAAATAGAAGGAATAAGGATAATAATAATAATGATATTAATACGATTAACGAATAATTTAAAAGATGAAATCTACAGCAGTTGATGCGTATTCTATACGTTAAAATGGCAAAATAATATCCCAACGATAAAATGAAAGAATGCGGAGAAAGAGGGAATTCGAAATAATGGAATGACAAGATTCGTAATAGAACGATATCCGCCTTCTAATAAAAAGCATCCTTCCTCTTTTTCGCAATAAATAATCTATCAAATCTAGCGCATAAAAGCAATTCCATAGCAACTCCTCTTATCTCTCGGTCTCCCCACCCCGCCCGGCCCCTTCCACGTTAACTGCGCTACATTCATCTGGGCTACGCAGCCTCACCCCGGCGCTTTGTCACTCGGGGAATATAAATTATAAAAACAAAGCCTCGCAGGAGACGCTGACGGCGAGCGTCAACGCCTTGAGCGGACAGGTGAGCTTTCGCCCGGCCATTTCTTTTGTTACCCCGGCCCAAGGAATTGTCCTCGCCCTTTGAATAAGAAAGGAAGGAGACCGCGCCAGGCAGCCCGCAGATGAGATAGATAAAGAGGCGCCGCGAGCCGGGGCCTTGGAGGGATTGGAGGGCAAAAAAATTAAGCCGAGAGCAGAAGCCGAGCCGCCATAGTCGAACCAGTAGTCATACGCAATATGGGTCAGGCATGTGCGCGGGAAGACGTCGTCGCTTCGGTCAATGCTGCGTTTTTAGCGTTGAGCGAATAATAAAGAGGGCTCGAGATCGATGAATCGGTTTATCCGGATCCGAGGGCAGCTTTTGTTTAATAATCGTTGCTTTTTGCCTTCGCCTGATTTCGCTTCGTAACAAATCGACTGCTGTAACTTACGCTTTTTGCCAGATCTTCATTTGGAATTTATAATTAAGCGCTACGTTACGGTTGTTATTATTTGATAAAAACATTGGCAAGCGTCATTACTTATGATTACATTGCTTATTCAACCCGAAAAATATTAGTTACATGAGTTTCAATTCTGAAATTTATAAATTGCATTCAGGACATTTAAAACGTATTGTTGCTTGTATTTTCTAGATGAATTATTGAATAGTGTAGAAATAATTTTAGCGCAAAAACCTTGTAATTCACTGTTTGTAATGGCTAATTACAAAAAAGGCCTTGTATGTAAGGGACACTTTTTGCTATTTTGATACTTTATTACATGTTGTTGTTCCTTAGCTCAAATTTTTGGAAATTGATAAAAAATTTCTCATCATTTTTTCATTTTAACTTATTTTTAATGCAATATTTTTATAAAGTATGTGTTACAAAAGTGCTACATTTTTAACAAAAATTAAATAATAATTCTCTAATTATATAATCTTTGAAGCTTGATATACTATAAACCAGTAGGATGGTAAAAACAATTATATAATAAAAATATAATTTTTTTTAAAGTTCAAAAATACCGATTGGTTATAAACAAAGACGTCTGTTCGTTTTTTACTCTCTATATAAATCTACTGCTTTTATTTGACATGACTTCAGTATTACTTACTTTCATTATCGTATAAAATATTTTTATTGTACTGTAACATTAATATTATATTACAGTCCTTACATTTTAATGATTATAATAACATTTTATTATGCCTTTTCATTTTGCAGAGTGTGAAAACAATTAATATAGTGTTTGATAAGCCTTATGTGTCATTAAATTTGTACAATTTAGAAGATATTACAATATTTTGACTAAAAGGAATGATTCTGAAGATTGAATTTTTTATAATAAATAAAATTTTAAAGAATTTGCCGAAGACAAATTTTTGAATTTGAAGATGAAAACATATAAGAGAATAAGAAAAAAGCAGACCGTAATCTAAAAGGTATGTTCTCGTAAATATCTTATAAGATGTATTTTAATTCATCTGGATAAAGTTTCTTACATCACTTTCAAATGATGTCCAATATAGTATGCATTTAAATTTACTATGGGCTTTAAATTAAAATAATAATAAAAATTTCTTTTCTATAAACTTGATTTAGAAAATGTATAATACTTTATTCTATAGCATTTTTCTAGACTACACTGTATAAAGCGTATGGCCTTGCGTTAAAATATTTAAAAATAATTATAGATATATACATTCAATAAGTACTCTATGCACGTAAATTTTTACAAAAAATATTATTCCAATAATTAACTTTATAAAATAAATGTAGCAGTAAAATGATTAATTTTGTTGCTATAGTATTTATGCCATATGTAAATGTTGATACTACATGATTTATTTATAACCCATCTGAAATTAACCCTTTCTAAAAAAGTAATTCTTCTTTTTTACAAAAATTAAAAGTTTTACGAATTAAACCATAAAAGGAGACTCGTTAAATTTAATAAAATAATGTAAAATTTAATAGACGATAAATATAAAAATTAATGTACAAGTAAAATTACTTTATATATGAAAATTTATATGATATAGAAAGTTTCTTTATATACGAATTGAGAATTGCAGAAGGAATTAAAAGACGATTTATCAAACCCTCTTATAAATGTATACAATTACATTACTAAAGCTTGAGAAAAGGTCACGAATTTCCTTATATAATAGATGCCCTTAATGTGGTTAAATTTTCTATGTTTTACCGGATTCATAGCGAAGAGAAAATTAATTTGCTACTTTGTCTTATCAAAGAAATAAGCTCGTGACCGCAGCTTTGAGTTAAAAAATTAAAAAGTTAAACAAAGTTAGAAACATCTTGTGTGTGCTCGTGATCAATTTTAAAGGCGATGGCACTAGTTCACTAATGGCAAAATCCCGAATTTTTCTTCCGCGAGCTTCTTTTTTTTAATTTTTTTCATAGCAAAAAATTGCTAAAAAATAAACTAATTGCCAAGGAATTAACTGCGCATCTTCCACCTAGTCTGGAAAAATGGTTTTCAAAGTAAAAAAATTGAACACACCTAGCATGTATATTAAATTATGATTATTTCCATGAATATATCATGGGTTTGTATGTACATTACACGTCAGGGTTCAAAACAAATTTTACAAATGATAAAGAACTTAATTAAAGCGTATTAAAATGAAAGAATTGAGAATAATAACAAGATAATATCTACTAAGATTATTATCGTATAGCTTGTCTTTGCTTAACTTTGCTCAAGTTTTTTAACGTAAAATGTACATAATCTTAATTATGATTGAAAAAAAAAACATTCCATTATTTATGTGATAACATAGCAAATGAGATTTCAGGAGTTTGATAAAGTATTAATAATATGAAAAAAAATGTAAAAACGCAGTTTTATTGCAATTATGATAATGTGAACATTTTGAACGAAATTATTTGGAAAGCAATAATTGTGTGTCCATGTATGAATAGGAGGTCAGAATTAATTATATTCAGCCTACATATCGGTAAATGTTTAAACGTTAAATGTGCATTCTTATAATATTTATTTCCCACAATGATAAAATTTCACAACAAGTTTATCCAATTGTTGAAATCCGCACCAGCAATGTCGCGTTAAATATGCAATGCGGACACGCGGTTACAGGCATTGCCTGTGCCTTGTGGAAATAAATTTTTTTAGAATGCCGCTGATTAAAAAGAATTCAACCAAGAGGGAATAAGAAATCTATCGTTGACACAGACATCTTTCTATCATAGTTTTTCCCTTATTTTCGGAAAGCTACTTTTCCAGGAGAATAAATGAACAAACCGCGACGACAAGAGCGGACGCCGTCGGAGTTACAGCGTCCCGTACTGATATTCTGCCGCATTGAATTATGCATTACTCGTGAGGTGCCATGAAAATTGAAGGGGAGGAGAGCGGGAGAATGGAATATTTAAAGTTGCTTTATCTTGGTACCCGAGCGAATTCCGTGAATCGTCGGCTTCCAGTACTTCCAGAAGACAAAAGTCAACTGTAAAATGTTGTTTCTCAGCTAGATGCACTTGTATATGTGTATAGAAAATCTTTAGATATTCTCGGCACTTTTAGAAAAAGACTTTGCAGGGAACAAATGTGAACCGCACTCTGAAAGAAAAATCCCTGATTTGTTTACTGATCGGTATTTGAGGCTATAATACTTTTGGTTACTCGGTTAGAATTTATATTAATGCGCTTATAATCTTGTTTAAGTCGATGTCTATTGGAGAGAATAATATAATGTCATATCGGCTATATAAGGTCAACAATATCACGAGCTTACATTAAATATTATAATATATATTTGATACTACATATCTGATTTCTTCCTCGTGAACACAATTATGTCAAGTTAAAATTATGTTAAATAAAGGAGACGTCAAAGAAGTTTGTATATATTGTTCGAGTATGCCTGCTTTAGCGTTTCTAGGATTTATTTTTTATTTATAATTTATATGCTTTAATTATAGATTTAATTATATAATATAATAATAACGTTATGGAAAAACGAACTCATTTGCAAAGTTAATGAATAATATTTTATCTATTTTTTCTAAAGTAATTCGGATTAAATTAAGTATCCCTTCTCTTGCTTGAAAAACTAATTTATTATAATAGATCAATCTAAAGTATAAATTATCAACTTTGCCTTTAAAACTATGGACAGCGAAGTTGTTTTTAATAGATAAAAAAAAAACAAATAGTAATTTAAAATTAACTATCATCTGTTATTTTATTTACTCATTTTGTGTATGTTTAATCCAATTCAATTCTGTATGTATTTCCATTTTTCTATATCGTATCATAATTATTACACCGTTTTTGCATTATTATAATTTTTACAATTCATTTTTCATCGTGAATTCGCAATTGTGCGCTTCGTCAAGCGAAGCCCGTCATTATGCACACATACGCTGCTGTTAAATCACGGTTTTTCCGTCTCCGAGGAATGATCTACAGTTCTCACTCCAACTCATCGAATTCACTTCCGTTGCTTTGTATGTGAGATGTGTTGGTAAACTCGCAATGTATGCCTCTATGAGCACAAAATTTCTACTTATGAAAACATTAATTAATAACATATGCTCTAGTACCGAAGAATTTAACAATTTAAGCCCCGAATCATAGAATTCAAATTGCTTATAATTTTGGATAAAAATATTTGTGCGGATGCTTCATTCGAATTTCATTTATTGAACTAATACTTGAATTTAGTTATGTATTAGAAATTCATTTTTAAAAGTAGAGTAATCAAATAATGAGAACAAAACATTATAAACATTAGAGGCTAGTTTTGAAAAAATTTAAATTGTAAATATAAGACATTATCATTGAAATTATTTTCTCAATGGGAAATCGAGTAGGCAAGTAGCTACAAAACCTTTTTGGAACGATAAACGTGAACGATATATTTCGTAGGTTAATATCAGCTTACGTATGCAATGAAAGGTCTTAGACTCCCGATTCTATAAGAATATTAATTCAGGATTCCGCCGAGGGGCGAAAGCATTTCTCAGTTGTGCATTACACGTTGGTAGCAGCGAACTGTAAAAAGGGTGAAAGAGAGGGAGTTGAATTTATCCTCCGCGAGTCGGACGGACGAGCAGCGGTGAAGAAAATAGGTTGGCTCCGGTATGACCAGCGCTGCATTCCAGTTCTGGCGCTCGAGGGTGAGGCAGTTGGTTTTGAAATATGGATCGCAATCTTGGCAAAATGCGCGTAGCTTTTCGCGCTGTCCCAGAGCAAAAATGATGCGGGAGAACAATGCGCCTAGATGCGACCAATTAAAAAAGACATTCGATGGCGGAGAGTGAGCTTGTACGTGGCTTTCCACCCCCTGCCATCCCCCGCCCGTCCCCGCCCCGTTGGCCTATCGATCCCGCTTTACTTTCCAGATGCTACTCTAAAGGGTTCCAAGAAATCATTATTTATTTTCGTCCTTGTATACGTTGTCATGTTGTGCGGGAAGTTAAGCCCGCAGCAATGCATCTTTCCATTTAACGGGTGAATAACGATGGAAAATGTAAATTATGCGAACTGGTACTTATATTGCATATAAATAGATTATTCAATAATAATGAAGTCGTAATTGCAGCTAATTTATATAACGCAGCCGCGTAAAATATTGGTAATAACTTTGCATAATTTTTCGAAGTAAATATCATATATCTTGCGCGTGGTATTAAATATTCTGAAAAGCACACATATATACGTACTTTTATTGCATAATAACTGCGTCAATTAATTTTAGACTTTATTCTACATAGGCTATTGATCATGAATTCTTGATGTATTGCTTTGTATTTAACGGATTGATTTAAAGTTGCTACACATACATTATTTCAATACAAATTAACTGAATGAAGTAAGTGTATTTAGGGATGAATAGGGTGAAGTCAACGTTGAACTTTTGCGTACGCGATAATGAGTCTAACGATATTTTGATCAGAATATTTTCTATCGAATGATCAATTAAATTTAAATACTTATACGAATAAAATGTTCGTGAAATTAATAAAATCATAGATACTAATGTAAGTGATATAATCTTACAATTGTGCAATTTAAATGTTAATGAATTTACCGCCTATTTTAAATTAATGAATGCGAACATTACCTTTTATTACTAACAAAATGTTTATTAAAAAGTAATTGCATTGATTAATGCCTCGCGCTCTATAGTTCCGGTAGAATTCTTTTTATAGTGTGGGAATAGTCGCACCTGATGGCAAAACTATTTATTCATTTCTTTTAATTTAATTTCATTGTTTTTTTATGACGGAACTCTTAAAATTATGAATAGTACATTTAACTACATACCATCTATTGATATAATTTTTTATTTTTTTCTTGATTTTTAAATGTTTTCAATAATTTCAAATTTAATTTCAACGAATGTTAAAATTTTATTTTATTTTTTTTTTTTTTTTAGAAACCGGAATTTTTACTTGATAAATAGTATATTATTCCGTAAAAGACCCGGTAAAATACTTGACTTTTATATTTGAGATTATTTTGCACAAGAATAATGACCGTATTATATGAGAAATTAGACTTTAAAGTAATTACATAAAATATCTTTTATCATTTGAGTATAAAGAAACGTTTAATTAAACGAGAGAGGGAAAATTAAAAATAAATTTACTAAGACTGTGTACCTTATTGCATTATTCTATATTTATGTTGATACGTTTTCTACAGTAAGATACTCCATCGGAGTATAATTAAACTTTGGATAACGAGTGCATTAAAAATAATGTTAGCAATATTATAAATATCCCGGGCTTTTTCTGTGAGTTTATATCTCATGCATTGCACCTAACTTTTTTTTTATTAAAATAATTTACCTACAAATTAAGAACAGGTTGAAGGCGGATTTTATACACGATGTATACACGCTGTACGAAAGGAAAAAAATTAGAAAAGATAAGATCCATCCACTCTCAACGAAAATTCTCATCTTGTCGGCATTAAAAAAGAATGATCTTCTCCGTCCCTTCTATCTCCTCTAATTAATTGATCAGATCAATAAGCGGAAAACTCATGGTGCCCGAAGCCTGCCGAGATACATCCACTCCCTCCTCTCCTTAATTAAGGCCACCTTTTGCACTCGCGGAGATAAGAAGGCTGAAAAGGGGAAATAAGGTGGGGAAGAAATACAGGGGGAAAGAGGAAGAGTTTGCGTCACTTCACGTGTACACGCACACGGCGAATGATAGATACCGCACGATTTTCATTTCCATAGCTCCTTTATTGTGGTTTTCCCTGTGAGCCCGCGTGTGAAAAACCTTTAACGCACACAATGATTAGTTTACTGGTTGAGGCAATTTTTCCCGGGTAATTTATAGGCTCCTTAAGGTTTGAAATTGCTCCCACCTTCGCTACTATTTTCTGGCTTTATCGCTTTGCTCTGTAGAACAATGGTCAGTTGTTTTTTCGCCATATTTATTAGAAGCTGCAATATTTTTCACGGTCAAATGAATAATTTTTTGAAATCCTCAAATCTTTATTACTTTTATACCAATCGCTTTTTCCGCCAAGGCAGATTAAAGCGTTCCCCTTTATGAAACAACAATTTATACCTGCACTTTATTAGAAGATTATTAGAAATTGTTTTCTTTTTCCCTTCTCCATTCCCGAATTAATTTTTAAGTCGTTTTTAAGGTAAATGATATGGCGATTTGTCAGCGGCTCAAGTAAAAGTTTGCTTTTTGTGACGAGGAAAGAATTCAAGCTAAGAGCTTTCATTATAGTAGCGAGACAATTTAAGCAGCACATTAACGTTATTGATGCGATATTTAATCGATTCGCAGTGTTTATCGGACTGGAATGGGAAAAAAATTTGCCACGCGCAAAATTATCCCACAGGGCTTCCAATTATGAAAGGCATCGTTATTTATTTTTCTTCATGCGTAAACGGAAACTTTTGCTGAATTTCAATGGCGCCGGAGGGGGAAGGGAGGAGCCATACCGCAACGTCGTCGAGCTAATGCGACTGGAGGCACCCCTTGACAGAATAGAGCTTACACGCACATCCATGCCTAATTTATTGGCTAATAAGTAGAACGAAGCTCGTCGGGCCCTTTTCCTATTTCTTTCAAGCGACGTTCAACGAAGATTGACGATCAGAATTTTCTTTGTAAAATAACGCGACCTTTATCTCTTTCTATTTCTCGTCTTTACGATGCTCATTTAATGATCGAGCTTAACTTAAGCGTGATCGAGCTTGGCGTGACTTTAATCACCGCTTACCTAAGCCGTAAAGTCTATTGCTACTGCGCTACGTATAACATCTTTGTATATAATTCAGCCGAATTGCTGTTTTGAAATTTCGGCCGTACTGCCGTTCTTTATTGGCCCAACGAGAATGTTCTTAGTGACTTTATAACTTATTTAAGCCGATGTTTTCATCCCGTGGGAGAAAAAATTATGTTTAACCAGTGCGCAGATATATTATCATCATTAATCTTATTAATAATCGAATTTAAAGACAATCGCTCTCAAAACTTATTCTTAAACAAGCTAAAATTTGATCCTACCTTTACTATCATCACTTAGAGCTCTTGCGTAATGTAATGTGAAATACAATATCATAATACATATCATACAATACATAATATTTATGTTATAGCGTGAAAAATGTTTTGCATAGATGCAATACAGTAAAAAGTTAGAGTAACGAACGTGCAGAAAATCTATAAAAAATTTTATGTAATTACGTTAAAATTGCGTTACATTATTCTGCGTTTGTGTTGAATATTTATATGAATTCGTTATTTATCAATGTGTTAGTTATTTATGCATTTTCTAAATTAGTACATATTTTTTTTTATAATTTAAAATTCTTAGAGAATATAGGAAATGGAAAGTAGGTAACGAATAAGAGATGTTCGACTCTCTTAAAGTCTGTCTTTAAAAGGCTCTGCTCGCATATGAATGCGAGTAGTCTGTCTTAGTTTTATGGAAGTAAGGCGAATTGATGCTTAAAAGAAATTTTGTATGTTTTTAGACGTATATATTGCAACAAATGCATATCGTGCAGTTCATTTTAAATATTTATTATGAATACCTATAGCTGCATGTTTTCTCACAATGCATAAACTGTTGTATCATTCGTGCCAAAGGTTGCACGAGTAGGTCTGTTGGCATCCCAGTACTTCAAACTATTGATGTAAATTTTCATTGTTTACAATAATTGTTTTCTTTTACAAGCATTCTAAATGATAATGCATGAGCTTGTCATATTAGGGAAACGTCTGATTAAGTTGTAATACTGACTGCTCGTTATGACTGATTAGTCTATTGGTGTAGGTCAAACATAGTAAGATTAAATGAAATGATAAAAAAAAAAAACACGTAAGAGTTTATATCTGCATTTAAAATTAAATGTTCGAAGCCTTTCGAATGTTAATCAGAAGAAAGTAAATAATATATTTCGTTTGCTTATCAGTATCGTAGGTATGAAGTGTCAGTGAATAAGGCAAGCTTATCTTAATAAACACAATAATTGGAAGGAATGGAATAATAAGGGTATAGAAACTCAATAAAAGTGTATAAATAAAATGTGAAAAAGCAAAGAACCGCGGTCAATTTGAATTAAAGAGCGTGTTTGCAACGGGAAAAAGACAAAAAAAAGAAAAAGAAAAAAAAGGAAGCTGAAACGAGAATTCATTGATAACAAGCAGCTGCTCGAAGAGGGTAGAAGAGTCGGGCGTTTCAGGACCGAGGAGTAAAATTTATTTCACCCAGGTAATTGTTTCTCAGCAGCCACAAAATTGACGCGGTAACTACCTTCCGAGCTTATCATGTTTACAGCTCGTTGTTGTTGGGGAAATCACTTTTCGGTCGAGGCATTTTATATCGGAGCCACGGGCAAATCTGTCTTGCGTAAATCGCGTCATCTTTTGCTTATAAAGTGGTACGGACGGAACTGGTGGCAAGGGAGTGTATGAAAACGAGGAGAGTAGACTTTGGAGTAGACTCGGAATGGCTTACGCTTGTGTCAAATCGACTGCTCGCTGAGGTCTTGGCTATTAATAATCGCGTCACGGTACTGGGGAAATTAGTTTGATAACCATTGCCTTGGAATACTTTTCTCGATAGGTTTCACACACGTCGGGATGGATTATTATGCCCACTGTTTTCAATGGACATCTAAGGCGAAAGGAGTACGATTATTTGAAACGGAATGCCAAGTGTGGTCTCGCAGCCGAGGAATTCTGCGCACTGCTGTCGTGATTGTTGTTGCCGAATGAATTATGCTTTATTTATCGGGGAGACGTAGTCGTGCTTTCATCCGCATATGCGGCTCAACGTTTCGTTAGAGATTTGTCATATTATATACATGCACACGCACACGCATGCACACGCACGCACACAAATATGCTTCTAACAGTTTCATTTCTTTATTACTGTCTATTTTAATGAAATCTTTTGCACTTTCTCAATGTCTGAAAACGTAAATAGACTATATATTATTAGAATATCAAAATATCTCATCAAAATATCTTTATATATTAGAAAGTATTGTGGCGATATATATATGTATAAATGATTTTAAATGAAATTTAAAATAGTTTGAAAATTCACGTGAAAAAAAATATACTTCATACAAATATGATTAATGTCATATAATCAATCCAAATGCTTTAAAAAACTTTAAAGCTCTCATCGTTTTATTTTATTCTGAATTAATTCTAATAACCTTATATGCGAATCAATACGTAACTAAAAGAGTGTGCGCATGTGACAATATAACTCAATTAAACTGTTACTATTGAACAAAAATTTCTTTTAACAATTAACAGTTTTCGCTACTCTCTTCTTAAATAAAACTTTTTTCAAAGAAAGAACCTACAATCAGAGTTTTTTTTATTGGCTTTAAGATACCGATTGTAACACGTAGTTAAGATAGCGCTGTTGATCATTGGCGTTATGTTAAACCAAGGAAAATCGAGAATGAGCGAGGAAGGATGGCGAGGACAAGTAGATGAAAAAAATGAGCTGCGGAGAGTTTTCCGAATAGATACAAATTGTTCGGAAATTACAAGACATATGCCAGCCAGGGGCTGCCTATGACAGCTCACTTTCATTTTCTCTCATTCTTTATTCCTTACTTCTATACCCGCGTATTTTCACTCTCGCGTCTTCTTTCATTCCGTCGCCATTTATTCTTATATATTTATATATTTGCTTTGCGCGCCGAATGTAATTTAAGCTTCAACTTCCTGCCATTTTCGCGAAGTTGTTGTAGACCAGTGCAAGCAGGAAATTGCGTACTTAATGCAAAACGACCTCGCATAAGGCTTCTTCTATACGCATTTTTTCCCCTTCGTATTTCTTTCTGTGCTTTTTCTTTAGTTCCCGTTATCATTTTTTATGCGTGCCTATTTAAGGTTCGTTTCTTTGTATTGCGGAGAAATAGGAAAATGAGCAAACTGGTCAAAAGTACCAAGATTTGAATCGCGCTGGGCCCTAAGAGCAGCTAAATTAACAGAGGAGATACATTTATAAGTGCGCGGCGAACATTACTGAGAATAAATAAAGACTCTTAATTGTTTAAACAAAGAGAGAATACTCGCTTTTAAGAATAACAAACAGGATTTTGGGAGTACGGCAGCGAAATCGTTTGAGGAATCAGCCGATAAATCTATATTAAAGTATTGAAAGTGAAGGGAAAATTTTTTACAAATCATAGCCAACTGTAATAATGATGGTATAAAGTAAAAACTAATATTTGAATTCCTTTGTCTATTTAAGGAAATAGTAAGGTATTTTATGGCGTTAAATTTAATTCTATCGCATCCTTAAAACAAAGATAAACAGAACGTCGATAATTCTGGATAAAATTCAATTTATCAGCGCATCGAGCGATCGAGGCCTTTGGAAGTTCATCAAATTACAAACATCCGCCTTGGCAAAGACATAAAACCGATCGATGACGAGAAGCTTCATAATCATCGGCGATCGACTGCCCCGGACGCGCTTTATCCGCATATCGGAAAATTGAAAGTTTGCCATTTTCTCGTTTCTTTATTTGTGGTATGCGCGCATCCCGTCAGACGCAGGGAGGTACTAACTACCGGGAACAAAACGAATGAGAGGGACGGAGGCGAGCTAAAAATTATTTTACAATACGAATGTGGTCCGGTGTTTTGTTTTGCACGTTGGACAAGTGACGCTTCACTTTACGCTCACTTTTTTACTGCTTTTGTCGTTTGTACTTCCGCTCTTGGCCACTGGTTGTCTCATTTCTCTGTTTATACACAGTCTATTCTATCGGATTGGCTGAAATTTTTTTTAATAAACTCGACGTGTTTACTGCTTTATGCGTTCAATAGCTTTTTATGCCTAAATATAGTCGTTGGGCAAATATGAAAGTAAGGTTTTTCGTTTTTTGTAAAACGATTGTTTCCATAGATTTCAAGCAGACTTCATCCGAACAAAAATTTTTTAGTTTCAGCTCAATCAAGAATAAAACACTCATGTATCAAAATTGTCCGTATATGATGCACCTCATTTGTTATTTATATATTCCTGAGATACATTGTGAACGAATATTTTAATTGTCATATGTTTTGTGCTGTAGAAAACTGAAAAAATGAATATTAATTTAATCAATTTCTGTACGATGAATCTTTATTAAAAAATCAAAAATACTATAGGAAAATTGCTATAGTGTATTACGTATTGTAGCACATATATTTTTAACTAACATTAAAAAACGATGTTCAAAGGATAAATTTATTACACTCCATTTTTTAATTTCATTATCTCTATATGCAATAAATTTTGCTTAAATTAATCGACCTTTTAATATGGGAAGTCGAAAGTTTTAATCTTTGATATTTTTTGTAAAGATCGATTCTTAAATTTAAAAAAATATTTTCATATGTAATTGTAGGAAAAAAGTGTATATTTGATCATTTCCATTTATTATAATATCATATGATTTTAAAAAAGTCAGTTTTTAAAATTAAGCTAATAAGCTTTGAATGTTTTTAATACGTTTATGTATATACAGATGTACTTAATCTATCAACTACATGTTTTTAGAGTAATATGAGTTTTACTCTACAAAATGGAACGATTAAAAAAAAAAATAACAAAAAGAATTACTCAAGTATTATTGAATTTACGAAAAATGTTTTGTTTTTGTAATTGTTGTTTGCATAACCTGCATAATTTTAATACTTTATTATACCAGTTTATTAATTATATATATATATATATACATATATTAATTTAATCATTTTTGTTGTTTTTTGCAGTTGTTTTATTGTTCAATGCATTTACTTTTAATACACGGTAAATTATTGCAAAACAATCATTACATAATTGTAAGCAGGCAGCTATTATTTTTTAAGAAGTAAAAGTTGAGTCCATGATACGGACAGATGAATGGAGACCTTATTTTTAATATAAGCACACTAAATAAGACATAAAAATATTTTTTCATTAAAGTAAAAAACGTTATTACTCCGTATTCACATAGAAGTTTTGACTTTCATTCTTTGTTTAATCGGATCAATTATGTTGTGCATCAGCTGCCTCAGGTTCGCTTCTTCCGAGTTACCGACATACGTCATAGTACCGAGTAGCTTGATATGAAAGTTTTTATTGCGTTTGCGCACACTAGTTTAGATTATCATTTATTCGGAGGTGATTAAATACGTTGATATGATACGGCGGCTGAGGATATGAGGTGGTGGTGTTGGGGCGGGGGGGGGCTTCGGAAGGTGACGAGACAAGCAGTTGTGGTGGTATATAGGCGAATGTCGCCTTGGAACTGGCAAATAATATATAAAGTGAAACCAAGATGCAAAGACATAAACTTTTAAATTTTTGCAATTTTAAGAGTCCGAAGTTCGTGAAAACTTTTAAGCCCGACAAAACTACTTTTTTGCCCGGACACTTCTCCTTTTTTTATTTTTCTTAAACTAGTTGACTTACCCTTAGGCGTTTATTTAACGTTCCTAAGTCCACATTCACGTATGGGAACGAGTACTTTCTCGCAGTTTATGGATTTGTGGAGTAATTATGAAGCGCCCTAAAATTGCTGACTAATTCGCACGACCGATCAAACCACGACCTATACTACTTGCTACTTACTCTAGAGTTGCTCGAGTGCAGAAGTTCTTTTTCTTAAGTTGGACGCCCGATAACTTGAAGGACAGCTTTTTGAAAATTAATTTTTCCTTTCCTTTTATTTGTAAAATACAAAATTAAAATGAGGAAATATTAGTTTTATGGTTTATGGGAGTTAAGTTTTCATTACGCTTAACAAACCTAATTTTCCAGTGCCATGAATGCAAAATAATTTATAATTCATTGAAATTCACTAAAGCTACAGCAATTCGTAAATAAAAAATAATATCGCAATCCTCTTAAAGGATTTCGGAAATTATGAGTTGGACTTTGAGCTAACAATCTATAAGGAATTATTCTAAAAGGTTTTCTTATACATACAAAGGATTTTACCCATCAGTCAAGACGAAAATTTCTTGGAAGCTCTTATTCAGCATTACTCATATAACTTGTGGGCGAACGAAATACGACTCATTTGCTTGCCTGGGAAAAGCGAAGCGTACACAAGACGTCGCAGAGAGAAATTCGATAATGACGCGCAAGGATAATCACCGCGGAGCGACGACAGAACTCGTGGATTGAGGTGGCAATGTTGAAAATGCACTATTGTCGATTTTGGAAACTCGTAATTGATGAAGAGATCAAGTAATATTTTGCTGAATGAGAGATTACTAAGTTATACAGAGAAGCCAAAAAGTTCGGAAAGACAAACTACGAGAGAAGAAGTACTTCTAAATGTGATTGAAGAGTTTTTGTGTAACCTGGGAGTGATTTCTTTAAAGTTTACATGCGAGAGTGACTTTCTCTCGGTTTTATTATGTTTGCTTTGGTATAAAATGTTATTATGATTGATGTACTCTGACACTGCAATGACAATTTCAAGTTCTAAATCTATATACACAAATATATATATTTTGTTTTCGACTAAAATTTCTGGCACGAGGAATGTACTTGAACCGGAGATAGAAAATTTTATGTAAAGTAAATTATTAAGTTTACTTATTGCATTGCTTATTAGTTTTTAAACTATCTGATAAGTTCCTTCTACCTTGATAAATCTGATATATTATTTTCAACTTTTACTTTATTCATATATGAACGTGACCTATAAGCTAAGATTTTTTACCTACGCTGTATTTTATTTAAAGCTTAAGTCGCTTAAAATCATGTATGCATAGGACTAATTTAAGCATTCTTATAATATGAAATACCTTAATCCAAGCCACAAAAAAAATTAATTAATTTTGGATAATCATAGATTTATACTTATCAAAGCTTACGGGTACATAAATTTTCACAAAAATAATAATATATCTATATTATGATCTAATGTATATATATATATATATATATTTATTTTATAAGAATGGATTAAAATGAGTAACAGAAAAGATTATGACTAGTTAAAACGAATTATTGAATCCAACAGATATATAGCTATTGTCGAAGTCACAATTCTAATATCGAATTATTAAAGCAAATAACCTTATACCTCATTAAATAATGAGGTATAAGACATTAGGTAAATTTTTAAAAGCAAATAATGATTATCAATTCCTACATATATACTACATATATTAAGCATAAATCACGTTAAATGTTCGAGAAAATTTATCTAGAAGTACCTAAAGTAATTCAACATAGTGAGAGCTTACGGATGTTTATCTTCACTTGGCGATTCTCCGCTAATTGATTTTTATGTTGGTAAAATAATTGAAATTTTAATTTAAAGTACGTAGTATACTCAAACAGGAATTACTAACATTATTATATTGAACTAAAAAGAGATTTGCAACCGAAGAAATTTTTATAGATTAGTTTTATTTTTTATACTTGTAAACTTAAACTAGTAGCATTGATATTCATTCTTATTTATCATGTGTAAATATCATACATTATTTGTATTTATGTTACATATTCACATTATTGACATAATATTTATATAGTGTTTAAAAATGTTATTTTTGATTGTTATTTGCAATTATGGCAAGACTACAAACAAATATACCTCGTAGTGGTTAAATCGTCATAAAAGTTACTAATGATTACAAGAACAACATTGAGAAAGAAATTATTATAAATTATTGCTAGTTTTCTTATTGTTTTAAAATATCATAAAATTATTAAGTAAGGTATAACGTTAATATAGTAAAAGATACGCAGAATAAAATGTGAACGTAATTGAAAAACTATAGATTGGAAAATGTTGAAAAAACGATTTTGTACCTTCGTGAAGCCTCTGTATAGTTTTCAAACTATAAAGTCAAATGTAAAAATATTTAAAAGCTTCTACATTTCTCAATAAAATTTCTCGAAGAAATATTATATCAATTTTTTCAAGTTGTATTAAATATTCGAATCATATGTGAAAAGGACGAAAAAAATGACTGCAGAGCGAAGTTGGAAAAAGTAGTAAAAAATATATAGAGGAAGCTTGATGAAAAGTGAATAGGGAAAAATAGGATAGAATGTAGATTCGTGCTGATTCTGAAACTTCTGTGTAATAGAGGCAAACCTTGTAAAAAGATAAAGTTAAGGAATTTTAAGCAAATCTATCTTAAAAGTATGCAAAACGAAGGAGAAAAATATAGAATGGTAAAACATTACGTTCATAAATGAAAATATTATACGTTGAGCTAGAAATTTCGTGAAATTTCGAAATTTTATAAAATTGTTAATACAATATTTTTGATATCTTATCATTTGAAAAATGCAGAAGGCAATTTATTAAATGGCACAAATCCATATTATATAACAGGATTATTTGTCTGCCGATTAAAATTACTCATATTAGCAAAAATATTTCTTTAAATACCATTGGGTAGAAAGAGGAGTGCCGGTATTCACAAGATGGAGGCACCATCGGTAAAACACGTGCCAAGGCGCTAAATTAGAAGTGTGTTAACATTTACATTTGATTTAACCAAATCTAAAGGTAAATGCAAGAGGATGCCGAACGGCGAGAAAACAAAGAAGTCGCGTGTATTTGCGCACAAGAGGGGGAGAGAGAGAGAGAGCGTTTACGTGCGATGAACATTGGGAGGTGCAACGTAGTTAGGAAATTAGAAGTGTAAAAGGAGTCATTCGTTACGCCGCGGCGGTGGCTATCGGGGATAATTTACCGGCTATTCGGGAAACGCTCGTAAATCCGCGTATAACTGCTCTCCTCCCCCTTTATCCTCTCATACTCGGTCATCCCCCGCTTCTATCGCTCTCTCTCTCTCTCACTCCCTACCTTTCTCTCCCTCTCACTATCTCTGTCCCTCGCTCACCCACGCAATTCCCGTTCTGATCATTTAGCGCGCTGTAACGCAGGGAGGTGACTAACATTAAGTTATGCCATCACAATTATGCTCTTCAAATATAAAAGCTCGATGCGTGAAATTGCTGTAAAATTTTCATTCCGATGGTTTCTCGAACTAATTCTTAATTTCCACGCTTTTCCTATTCAAAGCACAATTACTCAAATTAATATATATATATATATATATATACACGTGTGTGTATATATTATCTAAGATTTTTCGAGATATTATTGATTTTATAAAACTTACGCATTACTTGAATGTCGAGCATTTAAAATGAATTAAAAAAAAAAAAAAATACTCAAACTGTTTTCAGCATTCCTTACGCGAGCCCGCAATGTTGGCATAATTTTTTCAAGCATCGCATACAAGACCATCGTGCAAAACCATTGAGAAAAATACAAGGACAGTCCTTGGCGAACGGGTTCGCCATTCGAAACCAAGTAGCGAATGAATCATTAGTTTCGACTGTTGCTCAACTCTGTATAACAAACGAGCCTCGGCGAGTCTCCAGAACGGTTGAGCGTCTACTGAGTCCCATCAAACTGTCCGGAGAAATCTAATCATTACTGCCAACGAAATTCTTTAGCGATAGCATTAAAGAGCATCAGCTACTCGGAGCCATACACAGAGCGGTGGCAATCTTGTATTGCCTATTTCCGTGGCAATACACAGCTCGAGTCCTACCGTCGCCTATGCACTTTGCCTTATTACAGCCGTATTGCTTTCCACCCCCGGCTGTCCCGCGTCTACATCGATGAACGCGTGATTCCGGTAATGCGCTCGATTCAAGCGGTCCCGCAAGTCCTAGACCCGCGAGTGTGTGTGGCCGTTCTTTTTTCTTTTTTTTTCCCTTTTTGCCCTTTTTTTCCATTCTACTTCAACGGAACTCGAGATTATTGTTGTCGTATCGGGGGTGCGTGTATCGATTTTCTCGGGAGCTTGGCTTTTTTCCGCTTCGCGGTCGCGTGGAGGCCTTTTCGTTTCGGTTCGCGTATTCTTTTATTGGAAGGTACAGGTTGATTTTATGTAGGTCACGCTAGATGTGCGGTTTTCTTTCATTCTTCCTAGAAAAATGTTTTTTCTTTTTTTTTTTTTTTTTTTTTCAATTTTGCCGAGCCCATGAAATTGGGTTTTTTGAAATATTGTTTCTCTGCGAGCCTCAAGTTCCGGTTGGTCTTTGCTCCTCTTCTTCCTCAATGTCTATCATGTCGAACTGAGACGAAGCGAGCTTCAATATGTTTTTATGATTTCGGCCTTTTGAATATTACTACAACAAAGTGCAAACTTTCATGACAATCTTAAAGAGAGAGTTCGCTGAAACAAGTTATTAAAAAAATATATAGTGACCCGAATGGCGATGACTTCTTTTATAATATCTTTCTATTATACGAAGACAGTTGAAGTATAAATTACCGATTTCTTAATAATAAGAAATCTTACACTTTCCTGGTAAAAAATTCGATACCACGAGGCAGAAAGTTAAAAAAAATTTTAATGTATGGAGAATAAAATAAATATACATGCACGAAAACACACGTTATTCTATTTAATAGATGCTTCTTTGAGTTTTTTAAATTATTGTTTGCACGAAGAAGTAAGATTTCAGTTCTCGTGAAAAACCGACGACCTTCCACGTATTATTGAGTATTTTTATTGCAATGGGGGGTATGTAGTATCCGGCACATTAAGATATCATCAATTCAGAAGAATAAATAGACACGATTTTTTTTCCATTTGCTTGTATTCGTAAAAAAACATCCAGTCTTTTGTGTATTTCTTATAATATTTAAAATTACGACTTGAGGCGGCAGTACTTTTCGCACTATTAATTAATTGTCTTTTGGCCGGGCATGAAAATTCGTTAAAAGGACAAAGCAAATAAAAAAAAAGACAGAGGCTTGGATAAATTAGTAACTTTTTATTAAAATGCATAATTTTAAATAATTTTTCTGGTTTGAACATGGGAATTACATAGAATAAAAAAAAACAGAAAACATTTTTCCATGAAGGAAGTTGTGTGATACCTATGATCTTTAATATTACAACGAGCTTTCAGCAGCTCTGCACATAGGAAAAACCGGAGGCTAAAAGGATCCGTTTCGCATTTTTTCCTGGGAATCCTTTAAAATTCTTATAAAAATAAGAGCCCGGAACTTGCGAAGATGAAATCGAGAGCGTCATGGACAAATAGTTACCGTCTCTCTATACTTGAAAGAATGATATGTATATATACATGAGTAGAGTCATATATACTATACAAAAAAAATATATATATATATCTATATAATGATAAGAAAAGGAATAAAAAGTCACCGTAAATAGCATCGGAACAAATAACGACATTTCTTTCTGTCTGCCTAATGTTCACGAGGCATTGAGAATTCGTGAGACAGAATTTTATTTGACAGACTTATGAAGATTGGCTATTGTACAAGATTTTTCAAACTAACAGTGAAGTATATTCTGATTTTTTGAAGCTTTATAAATAACATTATTTTATAAGAACTCTTCTTATTTTATACGTTCTTTATGCTCGTGATTTAGAACAAGATAATGTATCCTTAATGCTAATATTTCGAAATATATAGTATCGTAAATAGGTGAGCAAAATTAACATTTAGCGAAAATTAGAAGCAAAAAAAATTACAACATTGGAGATAGAAGTTGCTTCATTTTCATAATATGAAACAATTACAATGTATTTGTAAATTCAATATATAACGAAGAGCAGAATTTATGAATGTGAAAAATCGTTGCATAAAAATATATATTAAAATAATTAAAATTATAGTTTAGGTACAAAAAGTAAAAATAGCACTTTTTTAAAATGAGAAGAAAAATTGTAAAATTTCACGCTATATATTACTGGGTTAACGCAGGTATTCTATTTTATTGTAAAAAAAACGTGAAATATTTTAGTGCAGTCAGGACGTATTATTTACATAAATAATTTTATTAATGATTTCACTTACTTTATAATAAATGTTTAATTGCCAACTGCTTTGACAATTGACTCTTTTCAAAGTATGTTTTGTGCAGCTTTTTAAAAAACGTAATATATATGTGTATTCTTGTAATTGTGTATAGAAAATTATGAAAAAATAAAATAGAATGTTAAAAGTAGAATTATTAGCGACAAAAATATCATAATTCGATTAATATTGTCAATGAATATAACCATTTGGCGATTATGCAACATTTATGTGCCACTGCCGCGAATCGATAAAAATTATAGGTCACAAAGATTATGCGACCAATCAGTCGGATCAACATCGGTAATTGCAGAATAAAACGAGACGATAAAAAGTGAAATAAACAATAACACCTTCATAGCTCTGGACACATAGGAGTAGTTTCCTCACGAATGTACTTTATTATGCCGACTGAATCTGTATGTCCTCTCCATTTCACCGGGACGCATCCAACTTAGCCGTGGCGTTCGCGACTTTCTCCATTACGCGCTGTAAACCGAATAAAGGACTGGTAAGTGTATAAAATTGCGTAAAGTGTTAGCCCCGGGCTGGGCTGGATAGAACTCGGGCGGATGGGTCGGCGGCAGGGGCGGGAGGGTTAGAGCTGAAACGGGGAGAGTAACGGTGCTGAAGTAAAAGATAAGACGACGCGCGAGCCCAGCAGTCAATAATCCTTCCTGGGCTTCCGTACCGTGTATATGTACATCCCTTTGACGACTCACTGATTTTATACACGTCGTCTTTATGGCAGTTTAGGCGCGCAACCCGGAAATAAACTTTCCGTTTACTTCTGATCGATTGGATATCATTCGCCTCGGCAAATAGTTGCGCTTGGCCGAGTACATCATATACCACTTTTTGTACAGCCAACTACAGGAGCCTTCTCTATTGTCGATACAAATTATTTTTTTTCTTTCATATAATTGACCGATCGTAACATTTTTAGTTCGATACTGTAATAATTTCGTCGAAAACACTTTCCCTGAATTGTTAGGTCTTCCTTCTACACTAGAAGCCAATCGAAGAGCAACAATAAGTTGACGAATGGGCGTTTATAGATATATTAGGAAATGGATTACCCTCTGAAATTAACTTAAATTGGCACGCGTTTATTAAAATTAGAACAAATTTATTCGTGCGTTAATTTACATATAAAATTTTATTTAAATCGTTCGTATATTTTATGTTTATTTCCTCCTGCAGACAGATAAATCACGAAATTATCACAATTCAGCTATTTATCATTACCTATCTTTACACAATTTTGTAATTTTTTACTGATATAGAAAGTGTTTTAAAAAGAAATATAATAAATTTGTTAAGCCCTCAAGTGAATATAAGTTTATGTGGATGTATGTGAAAGCCTATTGGAGCAGATTTTTATTCATCTCAAGTTTTACAAGACAATAAAAGTTCCCAAAGTGTCTGTATAACTTTGAAACTCCAACGAAAAACATCTTAGCCGCCAATCGTGGGAGAAAAGGACAAGATGATTTGAAAAACAAAATGAAAACTATATAAAAGATAGCGCATGCAGTAAATGTAGGTTTACAGAGCGTGAGAATGGGGAACGAAATTTTCGTAAAAAGAGTAGACGTTTCATGTGATGTACAATTTCAGACGGCAGGTAACGCGATAAATTTCGCGTTGTTAAAATTGAATGTAAGTTTTAAAAAATTAAATTTCTTTTTATGATTCATGGATTATTTCCTATTAATTTTGCACTAATACGGAAAAAATTAATACGTTATATTTTACAATAAAAATGGGTATTTGTCTATTGTTTAATATGTACGGATTTTTACGAATAAATGTTGATGTTACTTTTTAGCTACGTAAAAACTAACAAAATAGTACTTCCAAAAATTGAATATATTTTGTAGTATTAATATGAATTGCACGTGCATAGAAACATTAATTGCGTAAAAACTTTATATTTTCAGCATATATGTGTGTATAACTGTGGGATGTGTATTTAATAATAATTAATAGAAAATTCTTAGTAGAATATGATAATTTAATAATTCGGTTTTATAAATTTTATTCTATTATAAACTATTTTTAAAATTACTATGATTCATGAATAAGATAACTATTAATAAGCACATCGTTGTTAATTAGATAAAAAAACTACTTTTAATGGTTTTAATCTCGTGAATTCAATAGCTAATTATGATATTAATATTTGACGTGGCAGTGATAAAAATAATTATGCTTGCAGTATTTTTATGGTATTTAATTATTGATTTTTTAAGTATACTTTATTAAAATAGAAATTTCAATTGTAAACAAAATTTAAAAAAAATACAAATTCCAAACAAATTGTTGCCTATGGTAAGTTAAATGAAATATTAGACCCCTGTTATTTTTAAAAATAAATAACGTAAATAAACTTTTCGAACAAGTACGTAAATTTAAAATTTTTTTTGTCGGTATAATACAAAACATATTCCGATATTAAATACTAGTTGTATTTGGTATTTTAATATTTCAAAATAAGTGGGCTTGCAGTTGAAATATCAGTCGTGAAATATATTAGCCACGACATGACATCTTGATATTATACGCATATATATTACATATATATATATGTATAATTTATTTCATTGCACGTAAATTATTCAGAAAAAATCGCTACTTCGGCATATCTTAAGCATATTTACAAATCGAAGCTTGAAGATGTTCTGCAGAGATCAAATGGGTGAATAATTTATCCGGCAAAACTGCTTTTTCCACGTTATGTTTATCCGTGTAGAGAGACACTAGAGCTAAAAAAAGGATAAAATTATGTTAATTTTTTTTGTACTCGAAGCGGTAAAACATGTTGCTGCTAAATCGTTTTGTTTTTTGTTTTTAGAGGGCGTCGCGATGGAAATGGGGAGTGGGCGGGGGGGGGGGGAAGGAAAGTAAGTCTGGCGCTGCGACGGTTCGATGCGCATTTTCGCGCTGAACGAATTATCCCCCAGGCGGCTCGACATCCCTCGCATCCCATTTCACTTCCTAACCCTATCCCCAATCCAAGACTTTAGGCATAGCTCAGGAAGCGTAACGGGAAATGGCAGTGTGCAGCAGCTCCTTGGAGATTTTGAAGCTCCTTACTCCATTCGTTTTATGGGTGCATTTGTTGACGATGGGATTTTTACATTTTATTTCCATTTGTTAAATTAATTCACCGCTAATGCAAAAAAAACGCCTTAACCGAGTTTTATTTAAGAGAAGCCTCGTTATAGTTATAACTTTATCTGAATTCTGCAAGGAATATTATAACGAGAGATTCGAGAGATAGATATTATCCAGTATTTCTATATTTAGCCTGCACGTCATTATTAAAAGTGATTAATCTAAAGTTGAATGACATTCGGGTTTCCTTACTTCGATATCCCCACGCCCAGCTATCCTATCTATATGTCACTTCGTGAAAACAGTTAATTTTAGCAAATACAGATTTCTGCGCTTCTATGCGACTAAACGAATATTATGTTATACAAATCGACATATAATACTCGTATATAGATATATATGATGCTCCGTTGGACCGATCGATCTTACAACTTTTTCTTTTAAAATATTAAACTGCTTCGGAATGTTCAATACTCTTTCATGGCTTGAAGTTGCAAATTCAAATATCGAACGTGCCAAAGATTAATACCAGTCGGAGGTAGGGAGCTTCCAAGCTCGGCGACCTCGTTTTTTAATTTTTAAGTAGAAAAACATTAAGGCCCGCCAGCATTATTTAGCTATTCGTTGTAAAAAAAATTTTCGCGGCTCGGAATAAAAGTCCTCGTAATAAAATAAGCCCGAGCGCACACGACACCTGTAGTGACAGAGCGAATGGATTCGAGGTATTTTTCAAAGTTTCATTGTGAATTTTAGGCAGGGGGTCTTTTTCTCCGGGGGTCACAGTGGATAAGACACGGAGGAGGAAGAAGAATAGAGTTGGGCCGTACGTGTCTGCCGAAGCAGAAGGAGCTGCGCGGATAGTCGGGGAAGTGGAGAACGAAGATGTCACGGGCGATACGTGACATTTGTATCAACACTACATCTGTAGTCGCAAAAAGAGACGCAGAGTGTGTAAAAAATACCGAGTTTCTGTCGCCCGACTCTTTATTTACATTACCAGTTGGGCGTAAGGAGCGACGACTTACATCGGATACTGTGTAACCAAAAGGAGAAGGCGAGCAGAGGCGTGACTGACTCATTCAATTATTATAAAGCGTGGCTGTTCTAGACTCTGCATGTACAATCCGCGGTGCTGACGGAAGAGACGGGCAAAAAACTACGTCTAGAAATTACCTTTAAATTTTTAAATCCAAATGCAACTGATTACGAGCTTGGAATTCTTTCACCTTTGTTAGCTTGTAATGATCTACACGCATGCATAATATCTTCATAAATACATATGATTGGATGGAGATGTAGAAATGATTAGAAGACGATGGCAAAAATGTGAAAAAAATAAGCTTTACCTTACGATATGTAAATCTAGGCGATAAAATTACGTAGATAATCCGAGTAATGTTTTACATGGTAATATATGAGAAAAGACAGCAAACACGTTTTAAGCAGAGGGTCTAATCTTTTACATCAAATAATGCAAATTTTTATTTAATTAACGAGCATCCAATTTCCGTATTTTCGGGAAAATATCACGAAAATGTATGATATTCATATTGTGAAAATTTTTGCATTATCTGTATATCATTTACTAATTTAATTTCCGTTGAAAATTTACATGTACTTTCCACCCAACCTAATACTTTGTTAACAAGAATATTTTAAATGTATTTTGTAATAAGCCATGTTTACTGTGGTTAGCATACAATTAAATTAAAACTCCACAAACGATGTGGAGCTGCTCATCGAATTAGATATCGTTAGAAATAGGCCGTTTAATTAAATATTAACGTAACGTTAAAGCGATATGATATTTAGTTAATAATTTCTAAATTAGGCTGAAAATTAGCCTGCAAATTAGCGTGCAAATAATCCGTTGAAAGAAATATCGACGGTTCGACCTAGAGAATCGGGAAATAATTGATGCCAAAGGTAGTCTCGCGTCGCATCTTTCAATTGCAGTTTAAGAATAAGCCGCATAGGCGTCGCGAAAAATAAATTATTCAAGCTCCAGCCATATATTAGGGTAGTTAGCGAGGGTCCGGATAAAACGTATGTTTCGCATGTGCATCGTAGGGAATTGCCCAGTTGAGCTTGGAGGAATATATCACGAGAGTCGGAGGCTCCCTTCGGGCCCGCTCAAACGGAAAATCTTCAATGGCAGTGTAGATCCAAGGCTAAGGCTGCGTCAAAATGACCGCGCGGAAGGAAAGTTGGCTAGGGGAGCCGGACCAATTTGCACAGGCCGGGAAATAGGAGCGTCTCGGCGTAACGAGCTCCTTTTCAGCCGCGGCCTCCCTCACGGAATTGTCTCTTCCTCCGATAGTGGGTTAGGCGGGTGGCTCCTGAGGGTGGGGCCAAATATTACAGAGGCACCGATTGTGCCATGGGCCGATATGAAAAATGTTTTCGGCCGCACCGGAGACGTCGCAGCCTTGCGATCACTCCTCGATGCTTCCTCGGGGATCCGATACCGGCCACTTCCTTCCTCGTGCTCTTGCCTCGACTCGGCTTTCACAGTGACATTTATAAATTGGATTTTTTGCTCTGGCTTCGCGTGACATCCTTTGTCCGAAGCGATAAATTCACGGGGCTTGTGCTTGATTAATCAAACAATAATGAAAGAATTTTCGGACTTCTTTATGCCTTTGGCAAAACTGTTGAAAAAATTATAAACGACGATTAAATGTCCGTTTCATCGTTGGCGAGGTTCGAGCGTTTGGCGATTTAAAAATTCAAAGTGAACATTTTTTTTACAACATGCCTTCTTCAGAACTTTCGAGCTCCTTTAAGATTATTTCAAGAAGCTAAAATTCATTTTGAAATCATATGGTGCCCAACTTTCATTGTGAAAAACGTTTGATATTAAATGTGAAAATGAAAAATTTTTTCTTTCTTCTACTTTCTTATAATCGATTTTTCTACTAAATGTCTAGCCAAAATTTTTGTGTTGACGAATTAAATTATCATTAATCATAACTTGATTTTGCTGTAATGACATTCTGAATATCTGATGTCACCCTTTTTTAATACAATTTTTCATAGGAAAACGAATCTTACTTTTTAAACACACTAAATTAAAATATATTTTTCTCTATTTCATTATATTTTCGTAAATTTTTAAATACAATGATAATTGTGTAATAAAACATGAATCCAAGAAATAAATTTTTCTGTACATTCATTTAGTTAAAATTTTTTATTATACTCATAAAAATGTTGCAAGATAAAAAGCATGAAAATTTTCAATTTATAACATGTATGAAGAGTAAAAATAATGTAAGATTCATTGTTTTAGATTCACAGTCTACATATATCTATATATATATATATATAACAGTAAACAACTTCTAAAGTGTATCAACATTTTTTTTTAAACCAATTAAATTGAATACTAGAAAAATATAATGTTTATAATTCATGACGGAAAATACGTTATTAAAATAATATTTTAGAGCTTAAAAAATGATAACGATTACTATTGAAAGCTTAGCAAAGTAAGCAGATATACAAATATACGATAAAAATCGCAAAAAAGAAAATAATATAATACTAAATCTTTATGCATGCAATTCACTTCTAAAAGCAACAAATCATTTAAATTTGCAAGAGAGGAAGCAAAAATTGTTAGCAAAAAAATTTAGTAAATTAAACAGAACATATGAAAAAGAAAGCAAACATATCGCTAAGCTATTGTCTTTGACGTGTAAATTGTCAAGGCTTTGTTGACTTTTCTCCTGTTGTACATTACCCTAAAAATAAATCAAGTACATCAAAAGTGAGAATTTTATTTTTCTACAATATATTCTAAATGCGAGGGGATTTTGAAGCTAAGTTTTTGTTTTTTTTTTATTTTTCAAGCTAATACAGCTTAGATGTATAATTTAATTGTAGGGTTCATGAAGTTTATTCTCTCAAACGAACCTACAGGAGAGTTTTTCTTTCCTCTTTTAAAAATACCTCATAAGTGTATTAGCATATTTTGAAGCGAATTAATTAAGAATAGAGGTAAATTATATCAAGGATTTATCCATTATTATTTTTTTTTTTACTCTCTTAACAAGATAAATGAGGAACTATTTTTGCTTATTGATTTGGTATTTTTTGTACGAGGAAATTTTGGAAAACAAATCTCAAAGATCAGAATCACGGGTCAGAAGTATATTGTTATAGTAGCTTAAAAAAATGTAGTATATTTCGCTAATATTAAGTCGAAAAATTAAAAAAAATGTTTTAATACGGGACAATGAAAGTAATTAAAATTTAAATTAATTAATGAAAGTGCCATCAGTTGATCAATATAATATATCGAAAGTAGAATTGGATACGTCTATTAAGCTACATAAAAATACAATTCGCAAGACATACTTAAATGAAAAAGAGTTTTCATTTATTATTATTTTCCTGAAGCGTCTTTACGTTACGAAAGTTGGTCGTAAATTTTAATTTTAAATATAACTTTACGAACAGTAAATAGAGCTTTTTATGTACGATGTCAGACGGAGAAATTTTTATTGAGCTTACTCTCTAGTCTTTAATGCACATTCAAATAGTAAGAAAGTTTCCATATTCACTTGAAAAGCGTATAATTATATGAGTACTTGATTTTAAATAAATATTGACTTTCGTTGCTAATTGTACGGATATATATTTTCTTAGCAGTTTCCATTATTATTAATAATTAAATAACTTTCAGAAGATACGAAATAATGTCGTTCTTTGGTTTTGTGCCATAGCTTGTTTGCAAGTGAGATTACACTATTAAAGAAACTTTTCGAAGAGTCTCATGCAGCACTTAAACTTATATAATCTAATTAATGTATTTTCAACTTAAGCTCTAAATCTTCAATTACACATTGTATTTAAAAAATTTCAAACAAACTTTTACTTCTTTCGCGGGCATGTTTTTTCCCTTGCGAAACAGAGCCGATTGAATGATATTAAAATTAAGGTAAAAATTTTCACATCGAATTATATGCGATATGTTAATAAACATGTCTAATAAGCATAGCACTAACTGCGTGCTTTTTAATTGTCGAATCGAATAAAAGAAACGATAATGGCATTAATTTGAGTTAGCTATGGGGAACAAAGGTTGTGCAAGCGTCACTTTTTTTGTATGCAATGTTTCGAAAGCACGAACTCGAAAAGACGAATTCAATTTATAAATTTTAATTAAAATTGAATAAAAACTGTACAAGTATACAACATGCAGATGCGAATATGCTTTTTGTATTTTAAAAATACATTGATCGTATGGTGTGTTCTAATAAACGTCATCGTTAAAATTAGCATATAAGAAATATGGCTTTTAACTATTATTCTGCTGATACAAGGCTCGATTGGCTATCTAATCAGTGTTTAATAGACGAATTACGATTAAAAATGCTGCTTCGACATTTTTAAGGCATTTGTAAGAATCGTACGACCGACGCTATTGGTTGGAATTTATGTTGCTGATCAATATGCTCGATAAGACGGGTTATTTTTCTTTTTTTTTTTCATTTTTTCTTCCAGAAACCAATGACAAACAAATCGGTAGTCTATTAAAATATTAAAATATACGCAATAAGCAACGGATAATAATATTCCCTATTCAAATGAGCATTACTTTCATTAATAATCCGACGTCGGAGTGATGTAGGAAGGCAGTCGGGAGCATTCAGAGAAGTCCTTTCTCCGGAGCTCATTGTTTCGGCCGCGTCTCCGCCGGCATCGAATACACGGGGGCAAACCGAAACTCATTGCTCGTGTATGTTGCTGGTGGTCGGATAGCGAGACACCCATACAGACGTTGTTGGCCGTATTACCCATTTGGTCATTGTGCGTATCGTGCATGTCTACTCGGTACTCGCTCCCGACTTCTCGCCACGACCGAGCGCCTCTCATTTATATTTTCGCGCTGCCTCTCTGCCACCCACTTTACCAGGCACCAATAATATTAGAGATAATTACTACGGAGGCGAAGTCCTTTCTAAGGAACTGGTTTTCAAATGCTCTGACAGCTATCAGCGGCTTTAATCAATTATGGCCAGCCGCGGAAGTTAGATTTGCATTTAGAATCCTTCTTTTCTTTTCTTTTTTTTTTTTTGTTTTCATAGCTGCGCTAAATTTATCATTTCTATTTTATTGTCTGGGCTTCGCTGTATCTGATTTCGCACTCCCGACTTGATCCCACTCTTATTTTATATCTGATTAAAAAACTATGTGACATTGAAGCTATTGCGAGCGTAGCTATCTTATTTTTATCATTTTCATTTTTTTAAGGGTGTTTAATTTCTACTGCAATTATTTGAAATTTTTTTTTTTTTTCAATAACTCTTAACTCGTTGCCCTGAATCAATTGTATTGTCTCTAGAATAGATGAATAATAATTGTTGTGATTTAAAATCAAGCTAGTGAAATCATGCTAAATTAGTTACAATGATTTATTAGCACAAGAAATGATCTTTATGAAAAGACTTTCCTTTACATAAAGACTTTTTATTACGCTTTTATCTTATTAAAAAATTCGATTTTCTAATGACTCTATATATTACAAAATTGTTTATGTTGCGTATAAACCTTAAAAGTACCGGACCATTTATGAAATTAAAATTACAAATCGATTCTATCGATATAATGACACTAGTCTGTCTTTATAATACCATTTTTTTTTAAATTCGTAAAAGATAAATAATCTTCTGTTTGCTCATATAATTAATTCGATACTGCTTCCCTCCATCATCATTAAAACTATGAAGATGGTAAAAATCGATTTTCTGCAGAATAACATTTCCCTTCACATGTAGTTACGTTAATAGGCTATTATTTTTAAACAAGATTCTAAAGTCTCAGACTTCATTATTTTATTTATATTGTACATTAGGCTATCAATTATACCGTGAATATTTGAAAAAAGAATTGTAAATTGCTGTAAATTAGTAAAAAAAATTTTAATGAACCATTCCTTATTTTTTTAAGCCCTACGGTTTTATATGTTTTCATTTAGATACTTACATTACGCCAATTAAAAACTACGTAGTGGTGATTAATTGCACTTACCTAAAACAATAGAAAAATAGTTTGATCAATATTTAAATTATCAATTACAGTGCAGTGGAATAAAATTAAATCAAATATCTTGCATAACTATTATTTTAATAAAGAGGGTTTGATGAATCATAATAAATAAAATTAAATTTTTAATTAAACGACGTTTTTATCAACACGATTATATGAAAAATTGTAATATTTAATAAGAAATTCGATACTAAGAAGTTGTAGAGCAAATTTTTTTAATTTCTGAATATTTAATTATAAAGCTAAAAATAGCTGAATAAAATTAACCAATTATAAGTATTGAATAAAACAAAAAATTACTTTTATAATTTTAATATAATCATGTTCAAGTTAACTTGCATAAATATGTATATTCTTTGAGGAACTCTAGGATTGTTTTGTAAAAAAATTCATAATTCGTGTTTTATTAAAAAAAAAACGTTATCAACAAGTACAATACATAAAAAAGAAAATTTGAAAACTGCCCGCAAGTGTATATTTTATTAACATTATTATTTAAAACTTTTATGTCATAGTTAATATATATTTAAGAAAAAAAGCTATTGTTTTTTTTAATATGGAATAAAAATGTACACTATAAAAATGAAAATGAAGACGAGTGTATTGATAACTGGATCGGCTAGTTTGGAAACGGAAAAAATAAATAATTCAATGTAGTTGCTTCGAATGCCGTATAAATTGAACTCCTCGCTAACGAAAAATTTCGATGCTGTCGCTACGTAGCAGGACCGGAGTTTTCTCTCGTCGTCAGAAATCGACGCCTCTCATTCTCTTCGCGACACGGCAATACTGTCGACATCGTTCGCCATTCTCTCAACTATTATTTTTAAATTGCGACACGCTTCCTTCAATAAAAGTATATTCCATGGCTGCAGCCATACAACTAATGTGGACAATTATTCTGGTCCCGCCATACTTCGCCATTCATTTTCGTTGCCTAGACATCTATTTCCCATCGACAATGTTTTTACATTCGACCTTTGAGCCGTCACGGAAAAGAAATACCCACAAGGAAAAATCTCACTGACAATTTTACATTGACAGTCAATTATCGAATTGTCTGTTTTATTCCAATTTGTCGGGAAAAGTACAATTCTCGTAACAGAAATTGACAACATTAATGCAATGAAATAAATGCATGCCCGACGGATGATTAATTTTTTTTACACGGTAATCGTCGAGCAGTCAACGGTAAAAATAAAACCAAATAATGTGAAAATTGAAGACCAATCGATAAGTCTTTACGCAGTCCTTGACTTTACCGTAAAGCCTCGTGATAATTGGCCCAGGTTGAGGACGCGGTACCGCTTCGGGAGAGGGGACCTGGAGACAGACCGAAGCCTTGCCCTGGCTTTCCACCGCTGTTGAGTCCACCTCAACCGCAGCCGCGGGATCCAAGTTGGCTTCGAGTGGGGGCGAGCGTCAGGTTGGTAAGATCTCTAATTATTATTTAAGGTGCACCGCGCGCTTGTAGGTAATCATTGTCCACGAGTATGCTTTTCACGCCATAATAGGCTGAAAGTCAATTTACAATAAATTCTAAGGTTGTTTATTTAATTCTTCTTCATGGTAAATTTCTTGTAGCTGCTCTTCCTGAACTCCCCCCTCTATACGCTTCGCGCGTTTATTTGAATTATAATATATTAACTGGATTGAAAACTCCTCAATAGTTATGTTGCAGCATGTGTGAACGTGTTTGGCTGCGGCGGGGAGGTACGAATATCCATGCCTCACGTGAATACTAAAGTTCCATATATATGCACGAATATGAAGATATTTAGTTTGAGATGTACTGAATTTCATACAATTTTAATTAAAATTTAATGAGTTGACATTCCAGTCTGGCTTCAGCAGACGAAAGTAAATATACGATTTTGAATACGTAGGCTTCTTTTATCCTAATTTTTAAATATAATACTATAGATCATTAATATGCACGTTGCTTTATAAATTAATAAAAGCTGAGTCTATTTTAGTATTAAATTTTAACCGAAGCTATGTACTACCAGATTCAAAATGTTTTTAAAATTAACTACTTATATATTGAATTATTAAAACTCATTTTTAAAGAGTTACTGCCATTTTAAAATTGGCACTACGCAATTTGAATTATAATTTTTATTTTGCTTTTAAATTTTAAACTATTGATCGAAGCTCATTAGATGATAAAAATAATATTTAACTCTTTTATAAAATTGTAACGATTTAAAAAACATTTCATTGAAATTCTTTTAATAATTATGAAAATAATTTTAAATTCGCAAAGTATATTAATTACGGTTGCAGCGTTGAAGATTTGAAAGTTTATAAAAATATTTGAGCACGTGAAAGGATATGAGATTTTTATAATTTTTGCGAGTTATAAAATATAAAAAAAACGAGACGTGTTAAAGAACTTTATTTCATTATGAATGAAAGTTTAAACAAAAACTTTTAGAATCTTAAGTAGAAAAAAAAAATAATTTTATACAACCAAATTATAAAAGTTTTTTACTAGGTATACACTAAGTTTCCTCTTTGCGTATACAATGAGCTTACATACATCGGAAGCTAATGAAAAACGACCAAAATTTTGAAAAGTAAAAGTTATCGGAGCTGTAATGATTAATTAACACTTTTGAATTAGGTTAGAAAACATTTAATTGCTTGAAAATGTGTATGTCAATAATTTTTGAAGTTTTGTTAATGTTAGTTACTATCCTTATTTAATTGAATTTTTCACACTTTTAACGCTTTCCTCAATCATGATTAAAAACATTTAACTGATGATTTAATGTAATTGATTAAAAATATTTAATATTGATTGTTTTGGTAAATTTTTATGACATTTTTGCTCATTGAAGAGAAAATTTAGAAGAATAAAAATGACTACTGTTATCCGTTAAATCCGCTCTACTCAACAATGCAAAACAACGGGGATTTCAATTACGTAATCTACGATAAAACCTCTGTAAAAAATCATTATGTTTTTCGAAAAAGGTTACAAAATTCAAAACAATCGATCAATGCGCTTAATGCAAAAATCGTAATTGTAAATATGTCTCTAGGTATATAAAAATGTGAAATAACACGTTTAACGAGTAGCAGGACAATTATTTATATTGCTATAAACATTTATTTATTCAGCTATAACGTAAATATATTATATTACATTTTTTAATGTAATATCACGATGATGTAATATTTTTATGATTAATTGTCCAATATTTTTAAATATCCTAATAATAAATGAAAAAAGTTCTCGTTCGAAGGCATTAAAATACAGTATTAAACAAAGTCAAATAATTTGTTTAAAAATTGCTTACAAGTATTACTTTTTTGAAATCCAATATAATAAAAGTATGCGTGTAGATGAAATTCGAATGAAATGTAAAAGTAAATACAGATTCGACTGAATTAAAACCTATATAAATTAAATTCTACTTTCATTAACCTTTTTTTAATGACTAAAAAAGTTGTGCAGTGAATATCCTTTGCTTTGAAGATTTTTCACAAAAATGAACTGCTCGAAAAAAGCTTGTGTCCCATGAAAATTAATGTATCGAGCGTGGATTATCATGTACGGGCAGTAAAATTTCATAGGCCGGCAATATTCGTGCCAGTAGAATACACCTGAAGTCCAGTTGATATAAGGCAATAAATATTGCATAGTTTTGGAATGGACGCAGGTAGTTTTTATTAGCAAAGTACAAATGTTGCCGTAGAGCAAATGGAATTAGGCAAATTGTCGACGAAACTCAAGCGGCATATTTCTGAAACAAATAGTTGAGAATGCGAGGAGAAGTCTGAAGTACGTTTAAAAGCTGTCACCTATGGTGACTGAACTGGAGGCAACTGCGGCAGTGAAATCTCGGACACGTGCGGCTCGTGGCTCGATTTCCACTCGACTAGTCCGGGATTTCCACTAATTAACAGGCCGGCAATGTCCGGATAGTTGTAAATCCGCGCACGAAATGAAAGAGGGAAAAAGATGCCTCGGGGAGTAATCGAAAAGCCATATGTGCTTTCTTCGGAGCTGCTGGAAAAATCAATCCGACGGGGCTGTACAAGGGTCAGCCTCGATCTTCCGCACCTCTTGCTTGCGCCTCGCCGCTGCTCGTGGCTTCGCATCGTTTACCGTTCGCTGCATGGCAAATGAACCGTGACGGATTATGGATTAGGCAAGTGCTTACATGCGATGCTTGCGGCACAAAGAGAAAGACGGAGAGAGCCAGCGAGGGGAAATCCTGCCCCCGGACAATGTCCACTGCGACCTCCATTACCAATTGTATTTTAACTCACTGACACTTTGAATTGCGTTTAAAAGAGAAAAAAAGAAATAAAAAAAAAAAAGAAAAAAAAGGAGTGAATATCGGCTTTTTTTTATTAGACTTTCGAGCATATCAATCGTAGAGCTAAACATGATTATTGGGGATATACGTGGAAAAATACGAAGCGCCCGGGTAACTCGATTCCATTCAATGGGAGTGTGTATGCGAGTCGAGCAGTGGATTTTAGCCCAGATATATAGTTTTTTAATTTTCTTTAACAATTCGTGACTCAAATGCTTCATGAGTGCCCCGCGAGACGAATTCCGGACTATGGTTACTCATTGTCAGCAGTATCAAACAGATGTTAACTTGATTTACTTTCGTTATATTTTGGCGAAAAATATATAAGCAGCGTAGTATGCCGCGCTTGTGGCTTCGTGGTTTAGGTACTCTATGGCTTTTTCCGACATTATTCTTGGGCTTGCTTTAATACTTTTAGCGATAGCGATGCACAATAGAGATCCATCATCCGTCATTTGCCGTCACTTCGCATAATATAAAAGGAAAAACTTCATTATGGATAAATAACCTTGTTTTGTTTTTTCTTCCATAAATAAGCAAAGTCTCACATAAATGGAAATTTCGATCTGTACTTCTTGTACTCGTATGTAATGACCTTCGGAAAACTTATAAAACTCATAAATTTATAGTGTCATTTACAATGCTCTTATTATTTACAAATGTAATCATACATTTTTCATATATTTATAAATCTTCCGTTATATTTAATCACACTATTCGTCTTTAAAATAACTTTACACACTGATCCAAATCATATAGTCCATGTGGTATTTCGTTTTAAAGTAAATGTAGAACACAACCTTTCGCAAATAACATTTGTGTTGTCTGTTTTTGATTTTTTATTTTCACTGACTAAAATAATTTTCTATTCCATAATATTTTCTAAATAAATGCAAACGAATTTTCAAAAAAATGAATTTTTATAAAGTCACTTTTCATTGCATCTACCGTTAAATAAATAATAAACGTAATTTTGTAGTAAAATTTTCTAATTAGATACAGAAAGGCTTCTGTTAATTCATAAAACTTTTGTTATAAAAACTGATTGCCAATAATAAAACTTGACAAATAAAGTATTAAAGTCATAATATTTCAAGTATTTCAAAGTTTTTTACTTACTGTTAAGTTTTTGTTTGTAAGATTAAAGAAGTAACGTGGAAATTCAGGTTTAAAATACTAGTGATTTAAAAAGAAAATATTCTGATTGTTTTATCTCTAAATATTTAGGCTAAAGCCAAAAACAAACTCATCTAGTCGATTGATTCTTTATTTCCAAGAGCGCAGAATTGCGAGTACACAGTAGCGAATGAATTTTAGGATGCGTTTGTATATTTTTAACAAATACTCATTGCAAAGGGAAAAAGTGATGGATAGATAGACAGAAAAATAGATAGACAAAGAGAAAGAGAGAGAGAAGGGAACTCTGCATTGCAAATTATTCTATGTAGATATACACGAAGGACAAATTCATATATAATTATAGGTGGTTTTCTACTGAAGCCAATAAATATTTTTGCAAGATAGGGTAAATACTTTTTATTTAAATTTCATTTTTTTCTATTTTCACTTTTTAATGAATGTTTTGGATAGAAATTCTTATCATTATTAATCTAATTATAATTCAAATATCAAATTTTATTTAAATCAAAAACACTTTTACCGTATAAATAAATATATCGTCAACAGACAGTGTGAAAAAGTCATTTATTAAGTAAATATTTCTCTCAATAATTTATCGAAGGAATTGTAACGCCGAACTATTTTTTTACTCTAAAAATTAACTCGTACTTAGCACTTTATATGACTCATAAAAAATGTAGAAAAGAATAAAAAAATGAAATAGAGCTGATGCTTGTGGGATGTAGGGCTTTTAGGTTAGGTGATCAGCTTCTAAATTAAAATTAAGCCAATTTTTCCTTCGTATACGTTCGGCTCAAAATACTTTTAGGCGTCCAACATTTGCACTTGGGTTACGCATCTCATTTTTTAAAATGCAATGCGATCTTTTAATTTTTCAACACTATTTCTTACGCTGCCTCAGCTTTTCAATTATTTTCTTATTTATGCATGGACAATAAATAACAAATGAAAATCATTTATTAATTTGCATTTCACTAAATATAAATTTTAAATTAAAATAACTAAACATTAATATGAAATATTAATTTTTTTCTTAAACTAAAATAAAGTTACTTACTAATATCAATCGTTTATACAAACAAATGCAACAAATTTGGCCAAATCAGTACAATTCTTTCCTATTACTGTATAAATTCTTTTTATTTATGAATGACATTTATATAAGAGAGCGATGAGTTCGTATTATTGATATAATAACTCAATTTCGAATGGAAAGCTATTGTCGCGCCCATTAAAGAAAAATATATATTTTAATTGAAAGGATCTTTTCAAATTCTGAATACAAAGGTAAAAATATTTTTAAAAAGTTAGATAGAATATATAATGATATATTACAGGTCCATCCGCTTTAACTATTTTATCAATCGATTTCAATTGTGACAGACGACATACGTCACCAACCCCGATAACTATTTTGAAAATCTTCCTTTACAGGAGGTAATGCAATGAACTGCCAATCTCCACATCAGAATGCGCGAGATATCGAGTTTCCTTGCATTTTCCTGGCGCTACGATCGCAAGCACAGATTGCGAAGTCGCGATTTTCAAATCCTTTCACGCGACTCGATGATGTAGTCGCTAGTTACATTCGTATCGAACTGTTTCCACGAGTCAGATGGTCTTGCCAACACATTCGAAAAAACCATTTCCATTTTTAAAAGAGCGCTAGTAAGAAGACTTTGTTGATGGCCTTCGTCAAATCCTAATTAATCTGAGTATGTTTTTAGATTTGATTGATACACAGAATGACATCTGTTTACGATAGGTTGATGAAATTTTACCAACTCCCTTCCTTATCTGCACTTCATCGACTTATTGTATATTGCTAATTTTGAAAACTTAGAGATGCTATTAGAATATTGTTTTGTACGTTTAGTTAATCGTTAAAGTTGCCAAAGAAAGTGTTTAATTAGTTCATTTATTGCAATAAAACTCAACCTTTCGTAATGTTAATATTTTTACAGTAACATAATTACAACGTTCAATTTATAATTTCCTAACTCAAGACTTAAGTTTTTTTTATTATTATAATAAATTACATTGATAAGTAGCAAAAATCTACAATAACAAAATGCATTTATTACACTTTACATAGAACTACGTAGTGCATAATAAAAAAGGGTATTTTAATTATAAAATATAAACAAGAAGTGTGCGCGCATGTCCCGAAACACTTGAAAAACATCTAAAAGCTTAGTTCCTTAACATGCAATATTACATGCAAAACTAATTCGGAAGTCTTTAACGTTATTCAGTGCTTCAAGCCGGCTGCTGCAATTAAATTTAACATTTCACGTGACCAATGATAGTGTCTCGCAAAAAGCTTAAATCCTTTTTCTGGAGATTTAATGCACGAGCAGTGATCATTTCGTTCGATTTTCTTCTTAAAAAGAAAAACTTTTCCATGCCCATTTGACGGACGCCGTTCACCACCGGGCTTTCATCCATGCCTTTTTCCCAGGAGTCGACCCGACGTATGCAATAAAGCTCTTCTGAAATGCTAGCGACTAATGAATCAGCGATGTATCGTGCGGTTCTCAATGCCGACCTTTCAGCCTTTCGAGAAAAGTTAAATGACCCCCACCTGAACACGGGACACGCATACATAAGTCTTTATGATATTCTACCTCATTATTTGATGTTCTCTCTCTCTCTCTCTCTCTCGCTAGTTTGGTGCAGGTTCTATAACAATGTAAAATGGTAGAGCTGTTTTAACGAGTAATCCCTTGGTAAATTTGACAATAAGACTGCCTCGGTCGAAAGAAGGCACATTGAAAAGTTGACGCAAGTATTTATTGAAATTAAAAGAGTAGCTATAAGAGGCTTTCGCTTTTATAAAAAAATGTCGCGTTTATGTGGCAAAACTTCATTCGTATTCATAAAATAATTAAATCGGTAGTGTTTATATTTAAAACCATACCGAGTAAGTTATTGAATTGACAGTTGTAAAGTTATTAATGCTACAATGATAATGGAACGGAACATCTAGTAAACTCAAAGCAATAAAGAAATATTACACTCGGTACAACGAGCAGACGGATACTAAAGGCTTGAAATTTTGTATGCACAAGGATAAATTTCCTACTTGACTCGTTGTCTAACTTATCTTGTATGCACAAATGTTTTTCGCTGTTCTTCGTGTGTGACAGAAGACATATTATCATAACTACTAATCTTTGCTCTCTGAGGTATCTCTCTTGTAATGAATATTTGGCTTTTTGAATTTGAATTTACTTATATAACTATAATAAGTAGGAAGGATTTAAGAAGGAAAACTTTGCAGGCAGAATCATTTGTAATAACAGTTCATTGTCAGGTAAATGGCTCCGCAAAAATAGCCTCTTGACGCGACATGCATCCTTTCATTTTTTTTTATGACACAATTTATTCAATGTCTACACTAGTTATAATGATTTCTTTTAGATGCCTCAATTAGGCCAATGTTACTTAGCTTACCGAGCATAAGAATTCTCACGCGAAATTGTTTTTATGCAAAGTGATAAATACGCCAAGACTTCCTTACCAATTTGACCTCTAGTGTCCAGCAGCCCTTAATTCCATTATTAGAGAATCTAAAATTGAAAATAAAGCGAGAACCAGCAGAAGCAGTTATGATCTAACATTGTGCTCTAGTTTCTGAAAAAAACATCTCGCCTCCTTACTGCGTCCTTTTCCTGCTTTTATCCCGGAGATTCGTTGCAGCGCACTTCGCTGACGGCCGGACGCTTATGAGTGAGCGCAAAAAATTGCAGATGAGCCCGCGCGCATGCAGATTTAACTCGAAAGGAAGCCTGGCCTTAAATTTGAGCGCTGATTTTTAACCGGGAACTTCACCTCCGGTCGCTCGTGGCCAGTTTGAGACTGACCGAGTAGCGATCGACAGTAGGAACTTTTACGCCACTACTCAAATTCTTGACACATCGACAGTTATTTGAGTTTCCAATGCTAGTATGTAAATTACAAAATAAATTTACGTTGGAAGGGGCTTACAGTCGGTGCTGTTTCCAATTCTTTGTAATAGCCGTGCGCGTGAAGAATAATGCAAGTACGTGTGGCCATGATAATACTTACACGAAGGTATTTACGTGTAATACCGTCTATGAAAATCTTTGAAAGACCTTAGTAAATTATGATTTGTGTGTCGATGAAGCTACTGCTTAAATGCAGATGTACTGCTAGGATTTTCCAATACCGGTAATCATATAAATGAAGTTTCTCTTATCATACGGCAAGAATAAAATTCAGTTTGATACCGTTTATCACAAGAGACGAATGAAGACTTAAAACGTTCAAAATAGAAGAAAGTAAATGCGAAGATAGCGACGGAAGCTGCTATAGCCGAAAAAAAAAACCCTCTTACTCACGCGAAACCCAGCAGAAAAAGCGAACATTCATTTTCTTCGGTGAAGTTGTTAATCCATATTATAAGAACGGAGACGAAAAATTGAGAAAGAGTGTCACTCGAGTTCGCATCGGCGAAGAAGAGAAGCGAAGAAGTCGTCAAGAGATCTTTGAAAATAACGAGAGCGAGAGAAGATGGGCATAGAAAACGGAATGAATGTAATGGGTGAGTGTTAGTGAGCGAGGAGTTGCCTTTATGGCGGCGGGAGCGGAAAAGGTATCGAAAGGACTCTTTTAGATCCGTAAGTTATCGATCCATTATAGTTGCAATTATGCCGCTGCTGGATCGAATGCTCAGGAGTATTTTCATGACACAATTTTTCAAAATGTTTATATCGACATTCTAAATGTCTTTTTACCCCCTGCGGTATTCGCTACTTATTTACAAGGCTATTTTTCAATACAACAATTGAAAATTTAATTCTTTAACTGTTTCGTATAAAATTAGTATTTATTGCGACAACTGATATTATTGTTTCTCTTTACTCCGAGTCTTCTATATTTTCAAATTTGTGCTATTGATTATTTCAAAATACATTTATCGTCGCCTTTATAGAAATTTATTGATATTCAATATAATTTTGTTTATTTTTTTACAAATCAAGTTGTCAATTTAATTCTATTTTAAATTCCAGTTGATTTAAAATTATTTCGAACAATTTGTACGCTACAAATTTTTACCAATAATTTCGACATTATGTAAAAGTTGGTTATAAATTTTGATGTCGCTATATTTTTTTTTATAAAAATAGTAAGATTTTTGGTTCTATACAAACAACATGTAACAAATTTTGCACTATTATAATTCGTAGTTATCATGTATAAGATTATTTAAAGAATGAGATTATTATGATGTCATCATTGAAAATATTTAAAATCTTTAGGTCCATGTTGAATGGACAATACGAGATTACATCAACACATTTTGTGAGCAGAAGGACATAAAAATTATAAAAAAACTCTTAATTATTGTATAGTGCTATGGACACATTTGATATTTACTAAATATTTTTACTATCCTTTTCATTGTATTTACAATTTTTTTGGTAATAATTGCCTAATAGCTATTAATTTAGAGTATGAACTAACTTCATTTTATTTCATCTAATTATATTGATAATCCACGTATATATTTAAATAATTCTTCTTCGCGATCTTACCTATATTGTTAAATTATATATATATGATATACCTTGATTTAAGTAACGAAGTAATAGCTTACAAACATCTGAATAATTGTATAGAATTGGATAAGTATGAAATAATTTCTGTTTTCTAGTTTAAAGCAAAGTTTATCTATTATTATTGTCTGTAAAGCTTGAAATTTTGCATTTCTTAGATAAATATCAAATAACTATAAACTGACTTACGTTGTATCTGATAAATTTATTTTATAAGTCAATGGGTTTGAAATATTTTAACAATTTTGTCTCCAATCATTCGTTGCATATTGATCTATGACATAAATTCAGCCACGTTGAAAAATAACATCAAAATTGTCAGACAATAGACCTTACTCACTCTGTTCTCTCGTACAACGTCCAGTAATAGAAATTTCAATATAGAAATCTAAAATGCAATTTAAAATCACGTCCATTTGAAACTGCGTGATTTTTAGATCCATCTAGTTAAACTATTCCCATTTTGAAGGGTGTGATAATCTACAAAGTTCGTTATAAGCAGACTTAAAGTATCACAATACCACCATTAGTTTTTGATTTACAAAGGTAGTCCATGCATTACTTTCTCAAGGATCAAATTCTAACTGATCATGTTAGCTACAGCCATGATCGAAGATTAACTCTACTACGAATACTGGCAAAAGCTGTTAATTTTTTCTTTATGTTTTGCGTGTCGTTGACAAAAATACATATCTCTATAATTAAGAATGTAAATGAATATTAATTTGGAAAGTTGTATTATCTTAAGTATTTATATAATCTTAAGTATTTATATAATATAATTTTTCTCTTCCTAAATTAGAATGGTATAAGTAATAAAGTAACTAATAAAGTCTATTTTTGTGTGATATGTTAAGTCAGAAAAATTAGTAAAAGAAGCTTGACAATGCGAATGATTCTTTTCTATTTTAATTTCTTATTATATACATCCTACCATATTTTTGCTCAATCAATTACATCATTAACGTTTAACAAACTAATGTATAAAAATATACATTATATGCTTCAGTAAATATAAAAAAGTACAAGAAAGCTTTATACAATCACGCGACCATATTTCTTTGCTATTTTGTACTTATGTTGTAAAATTTTTATATTTTCATTGATTCTACATTCATAATTTTATTACCTATTTTCATCCGACTCCTACATTATATTTATGTGGTGTCTAATTTGATTGTTGAATACTTCAGTATTATTCTAAGAGGTTTTAAAGGATGCATGTTATAGTATGAAAAGAAGATGAAAAATAGTTTTGCGCAAACTAATGACTAAAATAATAAGATTGCAATTGTATTTTTAAATTTTGTACCCTCGTATAATGTAGAATTTATCAATTTACTTCTAAAAATGTTATGATTAATTCTTTTTTTACTTTCAGATGTTTTAATTTATGCAGGGTATTATTGTAAGTATTATATAATACAGTATAACGTTTTGCGGAAATAAGAAAATTTCATTCCAATTGTAAAGATAGAATGTGGTGCTTAGTTATTTTCAGAATTTTCTGTTGGAATAATAAAACCTTAATTTTGTCTAATTTGCTTTCTATATAAAGACCATTTTAAAGTTTATAACTCAAAAAATTCAATTTTACATCTGCAGTAAAAATTTTGGTGCACAATATTTTAGAGACAGAATTTAACAGCGTAAAATTTAAATCAACTTATGTGTACTGAATTACCTACATTGGTACAATTTTCAATAACTTTTTGCTTCATATTCATAAAAATAAATTCCTGTTAGGAACTATTTCGAAAGGCTGAATGCAGCAATTATTTATAAACTTTGATTTAGTATGAATATATTAAATTTAGTTTAAAAATTCTAGAATGTAGGCAACATATTTTAAAATTTTACATAATTGACTTTTTTTAATGTCTTCAAAAATGTTTTATGTAAAAAATATGCAACGTAACGCCTTTATCATATATTTTTTTACAAGCTTATGCTACTATTAAGATTAATAATCTTAAGCAGCACATGAAATTTAACCAATTAATTTCAAGTTTTTGCATATACATTTGTCTTACTAAGAGATATTGAAAATTAATTTGAAAATAAAAATTTAATTGATAGCAGTAAATATAAAGAAAAAAAAGATAAATTTCTAAAAGATGGTAAAAATTACTTCTTATGCATGAAATATTTTTGTATTATACTCACTTACAATTTAAAATGAAGCGCATGAAATTATAAAGGAGAGCTGATGTGTTTCAAGGTTAATATTTTTAGCAATAAAGTATGTAAATTTCAAGTAAAACTGTATAAAATACATAGGGAATAGAAAATAGTATTAAATTCATATGGAATGATAAAGTAGTGCCAATACTCCTGTATGATAGATGATTCTTTGATACACGGGAAAATTATTGCTGAATCCCGTTAACGTCAAAAGATAATATAACCGATCGTATATAACAGCTATGCCAATTAATAGATAAAAGAATGGCTATGTTAAAATAGTCGCGAGGCAGATGAAAATGTCGCTGGTGGTATCTTTACCATTATGATCTTTTATTATAATCCGCATGCATTTTTGAGAAGAATAATCTTAGTTTTTTACAATCAAGCTTCTAGTTTCGTGACAGGTAGTAAAGGCGATTTATGAACCACATTGAGCCGGGACAATATATAGATAGATCGTAAGAGGGCATTGCAAGATAGAGACAATTCCTACGAGAAAATACGGTTTAGTAGAGGGTAGAATGAACGGATGAAGAAATCGGTCTTGAGCTTCTTCGCGCCATTCGAAGCACGAAAATTTTCTTGGTGTAATAATGTGCGCTCTTATGTGTGCTTTGTTTGTTTCGCTCGTAAAGAAATTGAGTTACGGTCACTTTGCGATTCGGAACCACGAATAAGCTTCATCATCATCTGCTATATACCGATGCACATATGCAGCCACGTACATGCGCAAATAATATTGTTATTTACCGTTTCTTTATTACTCTTTCTCTCTCCTTTTCTTTTAGATGCTCATTCGATTTACTTTTAAACTCGCGTCTTCCAATTTCTTGACCCTCGGTTCTTTTTATCTATTCTCCGGATCATAGTTCGTAACTTAGAATCACGAAGGGTCTGATTTGAAAAGGCAATGTAAGGGAAGTCGAGATAAAAGCAAGTTAATGCAAAATATCTGTACATATAGCCTTATCTTTAGGTTAGCACAGGTTAAGCAATATTAGCTCTTAATTTTTCAATTGAAATTGTAATATATATCACGTCTTGTCTGGATTAACTTTGAAATATTCTTTAGATGCGTCGGTGAAAAAGCAATGTACAATGTAAATTTTTATTATATTTATTGTAAATGGTTTATAAAATACTGCCAGCGAAAAATAATCGCGTGATTTTACATACGTGTATATATAGCCTATATATATATATATATATGATAGGCTATTTAAGAATTGACTTTTCAAATTAACACTGATGAAAAAGCTCACACCCCGTGCATAATCAATAAACTTGTTATTCGAAGGCGCCAAAGGCTCCCAGTGCGATTTAAAATCTTTTTCATCACGATGCGCTTAAGCTCAATTAAAAGCATCGGGTACATTTTATATTCCCAACAAGGAGGAGACATGTTTTATGGAAACCGCGACAGGCGACGGAAAAGGAGGAGTACAAGAAAACAGATATCAAAGTCCCCGGGCAGTTTCAGTTACATGGGGTTGTGGGCTGGCGGCGGCGGCGGCGGCGACCAGGGAAAAGAGAAGAAGGCTTAAACGCACTGCGAGAAGACCATTTTCCTGTGCAAATCGGACATGTAATAACGACTCCGGAGTCACGCCCTTATAAACCTATGCCGTCTACGGGGTTACAATGTCGGTGAAATCAAGGTTCCAGCTGATTCGATAAATGGCCCGACATTGTTACTTCTTTACGTGACTTTACGCGCTTCAACGTTGTAACACTAATTGGTTGGCGTGTAGTAAATGCTTCTCTTATTTCTAAGATGGGAGATTGTTTCTTACTTTAATTGTATGTTCTCGCTACTTTTTAATGATTGCAGGAAATTCCTCGGAGAGAAAATGAAATGGTATTTTTGCGAGTACGGCCGATTGAATTGGATGAACGTTTCGTTATAGAAAATTTAATTAGATTTCACAGTGTAACGGTCGATATGAAAAAGTTAAATAGAATTAAAATATTCTTTAAAAACTGTGAGCTGGATTGTCGTCATGCTGATCAATTAAGATTTTCGCTAAATTTTTACATTATTCTTTTACCGGCACGCATAAAACATTACTTTGGAAATCTTCTTTCCTCAATCGGCTCACATTTACTCACTGTTTCTACAATACGCAGTAATATAATATAATCCAACAGTATAATAATGACACTCAACATAATTAAGCATTCACCAATTGCTATAAAAATTTATTAATCTTTTCCGCGCCCTGTTGTATAACAATCGAAAGTATGCCACGTGTAAAACAATCAAACCTGCCTGTTTGTATTTATCCAAAAAATTATAAACAATAAAAGAGTAAACTCTTAAAAAGTGTTGTTGCGACTATCTAGTCCGACATCTCTTTGACAAAAAAAAAAAAAAACTTCAATTACAAAAAGAGATGAAAATGTCTTATTGAATTCGATAAAAGGGCACAGTCAAGTGATCACAAAGCACACAATCAAGTTTTATTCTACGTTCTATAAACAACAGCGGGAGAGTTACAGAAAAACGATTTTTCCATTGAATTAATACCGACGCGCCGTTCCGTTAAAAATCTTGTTGGTGTGAGAGGCTGCGGTGGTCGCTGGGGGTCAAGAAGAGGGGGATGACGAGACGAACGGCGAGGGGATCGGAGCGAGGGTACCAGAGGGGGCAAAAAAATAGCGAGGAAAATCCAATAATGCCACCCTCTCGCCGCCCCCCTCCGCTGCACCGGGACAACATTGTACGGAGGCACGAAACGTCCATCGCTTTGATTCCGAATCCGCGAAACCGCATTCTATCGTGGAGTATGATGAAGTGCAGCAAGAGGGTGGTTGTGTTTTTCGGGCCGAGCCGCGGCTGTCCTTCTTTCGAGCAGCACTGGACATTCGGACAACGAACTCCCGAAAATTCCAACGATCGCAGCTTCCATTGGAGCGCGACCCTGACGTACCCTATTCGCGTGCATTAGGGTCGTTTTGAACTATCGATAAGGACGCTCGCTGCTGGATTATAAATCCAAAGCCGCGATAGTCGAATGGCGAATGGATAGCAAACAAGCCGTATTTGAAAATTAAACAGTTCAGTTTGAGGATGCAGGAGGTCGATCGTTTCCCATCAGATTTTCACGCTTTGTAAAGTCGTAATGACATCTTGTTAACAATGATTCTTGGAGATTTATATTCGATCCGACGCGAATAAAAAAGCGAACGACGAACGGAAGCATTTTTTTTAAGCTGCGCAGGGGCCTTGAGCTGTTTTAAGCGTTTAGTCTCGTGTTTCAACGCTCTTGTACGTATATGCAGACCCGCTAATACGAATTACTCGAACACGGTACACATAAGCAAAGCCTTACACTTATTTACTTGGCTGTTACGAGCTTTCAAGCGTCTTAAGCCTTAGATTTCTTCGGTATTGGGTACTCGATAAACAGTCGGAGGAATACTTAACAGTAGAATTTAAAATTTAAAAGCTTGCCGATATTGAGAGAAATCAATTATATGTAAAGAGATTGTTTAAGCTTTAAATGGGTTGCTCTTAAAATGTATACTCGTTTTTATAACTTAACGCAAATTTATAAGTAACGAGTAAATTTTTTCTCCCCGAGACTACGCTAAAATGCCGGATAAATTTATTCGAATAAAAGTACATGTTAATTTTAAGACTGTTTTCTTTTCAAAAAAAAAAAAAAAAAAAAAAAAAAAAAAAAAACAAAGGCCAGGACTTGTCTTCTTAGAGCTTCATTGTAATTAGCAGGCAAATTTTTCCTTCGGGTTATAAATAACTTATAGAATTTTCAAAGCAATTATAGAGGAATAATATTGAGATTGGGCCGTGTTGTCTTGGCAACCTTTCGACAAAGCCAATACCTCAGCTGCACCTCCGTCCGGCTTCAGCTCTCGTCATATTTCAGCACATTATTGTTCGTAGGCGATCGTAATTACGATAAAAAATAATTTACCACCCGGACATAACTCTTCATTTCGAGTACATAAGCATTTTGTCGGGCTCTAGCATTATCCGATAAATGCCGATAGGAGGGCGGAGGGCGGGGGGCGGCAGCAATTTGCATTTCGAATCGAGGCCCTCTCGAGCCAAGCCGTCGTCCGGCCAAAATCAGCTCCTCCGCCGGCTAAGGGAGCTCGGCGTTGAGCCGAAACTGGGCTATCGGGGCTCCCGCGGACCACTTCCGGGCGAGAGGGAGGCGGAGGAAAAAAAATTAGCAGCTCGTCGGCTATCGGCCGCAAGCGCGCACGGGGAGGACAAACAAAGGGGGGGGAGGCGGTTGTCGGCCGGGCCGATGCGACGGCGCAGGCGGGGCGGGCGGCAAAGGCGACCGCGGCGGTGGCGGGCAGGGCAGGAGGCGGCGGCGTCCGGGCGAAGCCGGGGAGCTTTGCTCTCGAACGGTCGGCGCCAAAGTCGAATCGATTTTCAGGGCGTTGCATCGCGCGCACGGGCGAACTTCAGCAGTGGTGCGACGTCGTCGCGCCGTCGTCGCTCGCTGCGCATTAAAGAGCCTATTACGGCCAAGTGGCCGGACCACCGAGTTCGGCCTTTGCTCCTCCCGGACTCGAGCCCTTCGGGCCAGCCCTTAGTCCCCTGGCCCCCGGGGAGTCGTCGTCGTCTTGCCCCCGCGGCACTCCTGGCTTCATTCGGCCCTATCCAATGTCCTTTCGATAAACTTCGGCTCCGCTTGATCCACTCCCGACTTCGAGCGAGTTCCTATCCGCGAGTGAAAACAGCCTCACGCCTAATAGCAGTTTTCTACAATTGTCCCGATGAATTGATCCTTCGTTCGCGATGGGCGCCAGGCCGCTCGGCGATATTTCTACATCCTTCTATAGCTTTCTTTCTACATTTTGAGCCTATCAACGTTAGCAATTGTTTTTGAATTACAAGTTCGATAGTTTTTGAGGAAAATTCAAAATTTCATTTAAGGGAAAGCCACAGATACGTACCTCGATTAAAACGATAATACGAATGAAAATATGCTTACGTTCAGAATTTGTAGTTTTTAATGAAATATGGCTTAGTGTGGCATAATCAAAAAATCTTGAACACTCGCAGGGAAGTCTAACAGCGATACTGTAATCAAAATTCAATTAAAGTTACAAATTGAAACTAAACTTAATGCAGTTATGCAGTGGAAGTTCCATTATTTTTCTATCAACGAGTAAGCGCACTTTTGTTATTTATAAAAATTAAGTTGGTGCTTAATTATTGAATTATCGAACAACGTAATTTAAATCGTGTCTGCTTATTTGGTATGAATCAGAGTTCGATCATTTTGTTTCATCCGATTCATCTTTATCTCGGATACCACCATTCCTGAGAACAGAAAAAGCTCTTCCTAGAAAGGTGTTTAAGGTTACAAAACTCGATAAATCCTTTGAATCGAAACTATTATTAACACCGGCGAGACTGGCAATACAAAGTGTCGTTTGGAAAAAACTGATGACCAGAAGAGGTTCATTATACGAAGCCATGGTGCTCAACTTATACATGCACTTGACGTCGCTTCCCCCTCCGACCAATGACGCGTCAGAAACACGCGACCCACGCGATTACACGATCATGAATGTTGTTGTATAGCGATTGGTACTTCATTCCGGTGTCCCGCCGGCCGAGATCGTAGGCCCTGATCGCATTTTCAGGCCAGTAGCTTAAATAGGAGGGAACGAGTGGCAGCTAAATATATTCTCAACTTAGAGCCTCGCCTTTTTGCCGACTCTCCCGTCTTTATTCGACGATTGACGTTGGGAACGGACTAGGAAATGATTATGAAAATGATCATTTTTTAATCGAAAAAGACTGCCGACTTTAAGGTCTAAAAACATTTGCACAGACTCTTCCTTCGGATAAGGGCCTGTTCTCAAATGTTTTACAACTTCCTGCAGCTACGAGAGCTTCAATTTATTTCGTTTCGTTTCAATATTGCAGCTTCGGTTCGCAAACATAAAAGTTTAAAGTAGACATGCGAGATTCGTAGTCAAACGAAAAGGGTTCAATATTACATTACTAAATGACTAGACTGTATGACTTTGAATTGAGCATAGAGGTGCGTTAGAGGAAGCCAACGATTTAATTAAATTCAGGAAACGAAAATTTCGGCACTTTTGAGGATCGTCCATGTCCGTATTGTACGCTTTCGTGCCAATCAAAATTGACACATATTCTCTAACTCTCTTAAGCACAGCTCAGGCTCTCGGCATTTTGCACGAAAGACACACACTAGATAGCTCAAGTAGAAACATAATGAACATTGTCAGGAAAGTGCATACTTCAATTATTTCGTACACTACAGGTACATCAAACTTGGTATTTTTTTAACAACTCGAAAGTGAGCAATAACGTCGACTGCGATGAGAATGTGATTTTGAAAGATTCAATTTTGTTATTAGGAAAATTCATTATATTAATTATATATATATATATATATATATAACTACAATAATTTAATGCCCTAATAAACTCAATTGTTAAATGCAGATTTTAGCTTATTGGCTTTAATGTTAAAATACATTAATAGAAAATGCATCACTAATCTGTGAATATCTGCGACACGAATAAATAATGCGGCTGACTTAATTTTATCATACGAATGCTGAATTCAATTCGTTCGCGAGGTGGAGCGTAATTAAAAGAAAGCCTTTTTTTCATCGCCATTTCGAACAAAAGAAAGTCTTTACGTTTACAATGGAGCGCGGCAACAAAATAGAGCTGGAGGGACCGTTAATAATTCTTAAGTAATTTCCTTTTTTTATATTTGATGCGAAATCAGCAGAAAAAAGTTCTCCAAATGTTCTCAGCCGAAGGCTGATTCTCAGAGTATCCGGGAAAAAAGATAAGGCACGCAAAGCCATGGATCAAAAGCCCGACAGAGAACCGTTTAACGTCTTATCTCCGAGCTGCGTCTATGCATTTTCGGAAATCGCACAAGGACTAGTCGTGCGTATCCTATTGTGTCCAGGTGGTATACTTATTCGAGTCGAGCACATCTCCCTATGCTAAATGCATCTAGATACGTGTCGCTCAATAATCGCCGACTAGGACTCGGCTGGTTCGATAAGGACTAGGCAGTCTGGAGGATCCACTTCGGCCAAAGTAATTATCTAGTATTTAGCCCCTGATGCACTACTTGGTTTAATGTTAATCTCAATTTACACGGCAAAAAACTACCGGCTGTTTAATCAAACGCTCTTGCGAAATATTATTAAAATGAAAGTGCGCATCAGCGGTGTAAAATGAGTCACGATAAGAGAAAATATATATATATATATATATGTGTGTGATATTTGTACGTGGCAGTGCCCGATAAGGCGTATTTCTTCTTATTATTAATTTTACAAATATATTTACAATCGTGTATTTTTATACAATTTCTTCAGTGTATTATTATTATAAATACAAAAATATTCATGAAACGTCTTTTTGAGATAGACGCCTCTATAATGAAAATATATATATCTGTTTAAAAATGCATATTTTACATCCAGCCTTGGGTTGTTATTTATGTATCTAAAAATTATTAACTCATTTTTTTTTTTTTTTTTCTAAACCAAGGTATTAACGAGAGTTACTTCTATCAACATTTAAACATTTTATTAAAACATTTCCATTATTCTATTTAAATTGCACAGAAAATAAACACTAGTATAGAGTTTTGCAATAATGGAAAAAACTGTAAAATTTTATGAAAATATGAACAAAAAATTTTAGTTATACATTGAAATTTGTTCTTTTTATAGGCTGATATCATAGAGTTTGTAGTAACGTCTTAATATATATATAATAACTTCATGAGTTATTAAGTATCTTCACTGTTTTATATGTAAATCTCCTGATATATAAAGGAACGTATAACTTTTTCATCAGATAAAAATAAATTTGTAACTTGTGTTATTGAATAAAGCTCAGACGATATACTTATAAAAAGTGAAAAGTTTTCCGCGGTTAAAATTCCCTTATAAACAGTGTACTCCATTATTTTAGATGAAAACAAAAAAATTATAAAACAGGTTGCATAATTTTTCCAAAAAAGTGAAATAACAAGATAAAAATCAAGTACAATATGTTCCAAAAAAGAGAAAAATTAATAATTGCTCACTCGCTGTGTCTCGTAAAAGAGCTACAAAATATAATCTCAGACTCAACGCGGTAGACTCCCTGCTATGTTCGTTGTAATACTCTACGATAGTTTAGTATCTTAAAAGATAAGCGACTTTGATACAAGATTTTACTTATTTAGCGGATGTTTTTGCAAAATAAAAATGTATTTTAGAAAAAACTGTTTCCTCTAAATGATTTGACTATTACTTTTAATTGGCCGACTTAAACTTCAGTTGAGTATAAATTTTAAAATCACATTAATTTTCCGATTTAATGTAATATAAAACAGATCATATTTATTATGTGCTTTACGAGGCTTCTGTGGAGTTTTTTTTTATAAACTATGTGAATTAATTTTACGGAGGCACTTAATCACACTTTATTACGATAATATTTTTAGATTTTACAAACAATGAGTTTGATGATTTAAAGACTATAAAAATGAAATATTAAAATTTAATTTCTGCCGCATGAATTGCAAATTACAGCTAAAGAACTTATAATGTTGTCTAATATTTTCATATTCTAAGTAAAATTTATGTATTTATAAAAAGTTTTGCCTGTACACCAAAATGTTATAAAAATATCATACATATTCCATAGAAATTTATTCATCTAAAACAAAAATTGGCGCTAGATTAATTATTAATTACTAGCTTTGTTTTATAATTTCTTAAGTTTAAAATGTCCTTATGGCTTTCTCGTAAAAAAAATCATAAGTATTTATCACACACGGTGAGTTAGGACAAATTTTAAAAGCTCGGCATACACTCTAACCATCAACGTATTGTATACAAATAGGATAAACAAACATTGTGTCATAGTAAAACTGTGATTCTGCGAAGAACTCGTCTTATAGACAACTTTTATAAAGTTTTTTATTTTAAGTTATTCAATATTAATTTAATCAAGCATAGGAACTTTTAAAATTAAAAATATATTTTATTAATTATAGCGGTACGAGCAAACGAATTCATCCATGTCAATTTTTTTTCCAAAAGTAATTTTATAAATAATTCAAAATTATAATTAAACCTAAAGTTGATAATTGGATTACAAGGCAGATTATTATTTATATATGTATATATATATATATATATATATATATATATATATATCAGAGATCAATATCTTACGGCAAATTAATGGCAATTAAAGGAGAAGCAGCAACGTCCAAAAATTTTAATAAAACAAATACCACTTAATAGGTAAGAAAGTGTATACTCGGTGCATTGAACAAAGTAGTTGGGAACTGATATAGACGCTTTTTAGAAAGAGTGCGGCAGGTTTGATGAAAAACTTAAACTTGAGCTGGAATTACTAAATATCCCGTTTCCAAGCGAGTAGCGCGCACGGAATAACCCTCCTAGAATCCGAAAAATTAGGAAATGCAAATAAGCGCGGATGAAGCAAAAGGTTAGGAGGACGTCTATCATTTAGCGAAGTTTTTCTCAATAGCAGTTCGAGTCAATTGGGCTAGACAGGAGGAATTTATTCTAGGAGTGCGCGAAGCCCCGGGCGACTTTGCCGCTCAGCACTTCAGTTTTGGTTCCGTGGGGGCGTCCTTTGCCGGGGCAGGAGGAGGGACCGAGAACGAGGTTGGGCTCCCCCGTGCGTGTCCTCGGTGAGTTTACATTGCCGAGCTGCGGCAATGAGATGCCAATGCTGGTGCGGCGAACCAACAAGTGATGTACGTGCCCCACCCGTGCGCTCGGCGGCGCCGGAAGTAGGTGCAATTTTAAGTGGGCTCCCCCCCCCCCCGTACGTAGGGTGGATACTTGGAAAATGGCCACTGTTTGTTCGTACGTACGCGGCATTCGCATATTTACACGAGACGCGGCAAGATCGCGAGCGAGTCTCGGAGGTGGTGTGCGCAGCAGCTGCGGGTAAGGCCAGCCCGGAGTTAAGGATCCGGAGGACTTTCCTTGTTTCTCCGCTGCCTGCGATTCTTTGATACAATGCGGGCGCATCGAGCCTCGGCTTCTCGATTTACGCATTCAATATTTATTCGGTCGCTCGACGCAGAAATGTAATTTTCCATTTGGAATTCAATTTCAACGACGAAATAAAGAAGCCGAGGTCCGCTACTGGATATAGGCTTCGGGTGGAAAAAGCCCTCTTTTGTTATCTGGCTTCGGAAATTTTATTAAATGCCTTCAACGTAGTTTCGTTGTACTTTCTTATGCGCCTGTGTAAAATTTAAGGTCAATATTGATTCGAATTCACGACGCCAGAGATATATTTGTTATCCCATTATTTCTTCGCTACTCTATTTTACATCGTTTTTATACTAAAAATCATGTGGAGCCTGCAGATAGCAAGAAGTCTTAGAGTAGACTGCAAATGTTTTTTAAAATAATTTAATTTTATATTATAGCTTACGATACGCTGCACATATTACAATTGGTTGATGACTTGAACTTACCTGTAACATAAAAGAAAGACGATAATTGAATTCAAATTTAAAGATAACATTTAAATATTTTATTAATATTTCAATTCGATACCTACGTAAAATTTGTTGAATTGGGTCTGTATTAAATTATAAAATTTAGTAGCTATATCTTAACAGTTTATTGAAGTACTGAGAGCAACCCACTTATTCATTTCTTACCCTACTTATTTTAATATAAATTGCTACTGTTACATTACGTAGATAAATCGTGTTTTATTTATATCCTGCACTCTACTAAAAGGTTTTCTATTTCCAAAAAACAAAAATTACATTTTTAATATATGTATTTCTCTAGTATGAATAGTATTCCATAAGTCTGTATTTTCTTGATACTGTGGATAAATATTTTAAGCGCAAGATTTTTTTAAAAATATATGCGATTTTATTTCGCAAAGAAGTATAACGAGTTTCATTTTTGTCTACGTATACTCCACGAGTCCGAGTATCGAGGGTTAAAATGAATTTGATAAATAAAATATCAAAACTAACGATAAGCTCAATTATAAATATAGTCTATCGATACATAAAAAAGGTACTGCTTAAAAAAATTTTTTTTTATACATTAGCGAAGCATGTTAATATTGGATGATTAATTCTATAAATGTATTGCATTTAATATTTTGTTTAAAAAAAAAAACATGTATAATTTGTAATGTGACAAAATTTGATTCTAATTTCTAAATTTTATTTGTAAGATTTTGGTAATTTTAAAAAATTAACAAAGATATAGTTTCCTTGTATTTGAGGTTGTATTAGTTTATTTATTGATAAGTAGTAATGTAATAGTATGTTTAATAAAAAAAACTTATAATACACTTGTTTTTAATTCGGTTATGTTTTATTTTTATTCAGATTATTAAACAATATTTATTTAGAAAAATATTAAACAATTTAATGGAAAATTATATTTATTATATTATTTAAATTTTATTAGTATAAGCTCATTGAGCAATAGCAAAAACTGTATCTTGAATCACGGTTTATTATTTCAACCTACGTAAATTCTTCAAATTGAACGGACGCTTGCGTTCGCCAATAGTTTGGATAAATATTTTTATAAATGGTTATATTAAATATCACTCAGGCGAATAAACAATTATTAAGCAGTTAACCATTATAAGACATGCATCTAAATTCGGATAATTACATCCAATCTATTCAAATAAACAAAGTCAGGGTTGCCGCCCCTGCGTCTATATAATTTCGCCCCGTTCATAAACTCGGAAAGTCTTTCTATTGGAAATCGCGGCGGTTCGGAACTCAAATAAATAATATAGAAGGAATAAATCTAAAAATAAGGCAGGAGGAAGTTCAACAATTGTGAAAACTGGTTAAATAAGCGAATCCGCAGGGATACTGTGCTTTTTCTATTGGAAAGGAAAGCAACGACTCTCCTGCTCCTTAAGGCGCATCTCGTGGGGCTTTATTGTGTTGGTATCGTTTGCGCTAAAAATGCTTTTTTCTTCTTTTTTTTGTTGGTAAACTGGAGCAGCGGCGCTGGCGAGAGCAGAAATTCCACTTCTGCATCTTAGTTATTGTTTACAGAAGAAAAAAAAAGAAGCAAAGCCAGGCATAAATGTGATGTCCAGCTGTTGTTGTACGGTAGGACGATTTCGTTACGAAATTTGACTTTTACGAGCTCATAGATTGGAATTTATTTCGATAAATAAACTTAGCGATGGCAAGTCTGATAAGAATTCTAACAAGCTTATTCGTATACAAATATTATTAGGGAGATCGCTATTCCTTTATTTTCGACTGTAAAAATATGTATTAGTGATTGATGATTTTTAAATGTTATCGCTGATCACGGGGCTTACATAAGTCCTCTGATATAATGGAAAAATTTCTTTCTTTGACAGATATCTTCAGCCATCGTAAACGGAATATTACATTAATGGGTTAAATTTATATTAGAGACGTGACGTAATAAAAAATTCTATTATAAATATAAAATTAAAAAGAAACCGGAGGCCATTGGTAAATATTCCTTTGGACATGACATTTTAATCAATTCTAATATTTTAGTCGCATGTAATTGTAATAATTAGCCATTGAATTCATAACTACACAAAAATAGAGAACGATTAAATGGCATACAGTTGAGGTCTGCACATCTCTGTATATCTGTCTCTCTTTCTTGCGAGTATAGTACCAGTTGTAATTATGATATTACTGGATACTTGTACGGAAGCAGCGAGTAAGTATGTATATTCCATTAAATGCGCACTTTGCCAGATTTAGTAAACTATGCAATTGCGCGTGATAACTTTGGCAGGGTCTGCAATATCGCATTGATTCTCATTAGCTGTTTGGAATTTGAGCTTGTTATACTTGTAGAAGTTTATTAAACTACTTTTGCTAGGCCACTTTCTCCGATATAAAATCAAGTAAATATTTTACCTCGGCATAAATTAATTCTTTGATATTAAGCAATGATAAAATTATTTATTAGGTGCAACATGCATTTAAAAAATAGTGGCTTCTATAAGCCTCAAAGAAACACGAAAACAATAATTTTATATTATTTACCATTTAAAAGCTATTTTACAATCTATTTTTTAACTCTAATAGCATTAATATAATTTTATGTTTATAAAAAAGCTCCTGGTAAGAATCGTTTTATATTTAAACAATTTTTTTAACCGGTGCTTGTATATAGACCAAAAATAGCAGGCTAAGGTTTTCAATTTAAATTAAAATAATTACAACGTAATTCATTTTAAAGTTATATGCGCATAAAATGTTCAAATATTAAAATAATCTAAAGATTAAAGGAACTGTATTGAACAATTGTAAAATTATTATCAGTTTTTTTTATAAATTTATTTTTATTAATACTTATAATTTAAAATGTACCGAATAAAAATAATTTTTTACCTCGGGTTAAGGATTTTTAGAAAGATGAGTGAGTTTGAACATTTTAAAAGGAGAATCGATTGAAACGATTTTACGATGATTCAATTAAAAATGCATCAATCTGCGTCATTTGACAGAAAATACTGTCGATCGGTACTTGGAATGGGATGTGCATATTTATTCGTACAAGAGCTCGCAACTACAGATGCCCTTATTTTAAGGGAAGAGGGTACTCGTAATTGGTGTAACAGGGATAGAAAACGTCTTCCTTTATAAGACAGCGAGAGAGAGAGAGATAGAGAGAGAGAATGAGGTGTCCAAGATGAGGATGTCTCATTGTTATTACTCATTGAATTGTATTATATACCCTTCCTTCCTCACTCCCTTTCACTTATGTAGTCTCCAGATTTTGCAAAGCTACATTTAATCTCGCATAACTCTTGACTGTGCTTAAATAGACTTAGATTGGAACGAGTAACGGATATATAATGTGCGGTAGGATAATCTAGCGATAACCGAGAATGAGAGGGTAGGGGTGAAAAATATAGCCAGGATAAAACTTGGCATGATTTAATCTACCAGATTTACTTTGATTTAACTAAACTTTCAATAGCCCTTCTGGCAAAGGACTTATTTTCTGAATATAGATTTGAAGTGAAATCAAGTGTGTCAGTAGATGTATAAATTAAGATATAGTTAATATACTGTAACAACAAAGTTATGCTTCTTATTTACCACTTCATTAAGGGCCTCCACTGTGCACTTGCTATTGTATGTGTGTTAATAGTTAAATAATTCTATCCCTGGTGCCGAACTATGTGAATTCATATTAGCCATAAGATTGAAAAGTAAATTTGTGGAATGAATTTACCCAAAGAATAGTTTTAATTTTTAAATTATTATACATAAAATGATTTTTAATATACTTCTAATTTTACTGATAATTTTTGCGTAATTAAAAAAAAAAATATCAAGCACATTTACGTACTGATTAACGAAATAAACAACAGATGTACGCTCACTATAGAGCACCGAGCATGAAATATAATACATCCATAATTTCAGGGTTATGAAATATTATCGATTATCAATACAAATTTCAAGTATTAAAATTGTATCAAAGCTATTCTTAAAATACCGAGAATATTCTCAACTTCGATGAAGAAGCTGCAGAACGGAGGCGTAATTGCCAAAAGTCTCCGGATGCTTCTGTAATTTTAGGGAGGTAGTTATGCGACCGATAAAAGTGATAAACAGCAGTTGACGGAGAAATGAGAGTATTCATTTACGAAGTCCCGTGTAACGCATACACATGGGTATATTTACCAGTCCACTGATTAATCATAAGACGGACGGGCACGAGTGTCGATGTTTCTTATAACATTGCATCGAAGAACGAACTCCCCGTTGGTCTGCCTAATATAAAATCCGGCTAAATTAATGTAGTTGCCAGGAGCCCTCGGGTTGCATACCTCCATCAATGGCCCGTGCACAGGCATTATTGTTTAAAACAATGGGCAAGCTGATTTTCAGAGTGGGTAGTAACGAGTGGCTCGGGCGACGCGTGAGTCAATAATTTCCCTCGCGGTCGTTAAAAATTTCCTCCAAGCTGTCCGCGGATCGCAGGCTTTCGTGAAATTCCTCGATTTCGATTCGAAAGCAGCAGCAGCAGCAGTGCCAGTATTCTTTTACAATTCAGGGGTAGTCGGCTCGGCGTCGCGTCGCTCTGGCGACAAAGAAACAGGTCGTCGCTACGTGCCGCCGTCGGTCTTCCCACTTTTTCATTAGCCACTTTTTCGATTCGTCCTCTCTCTCTCTCTCTCTCTCTCTCTCGGCTGCGCGCGCGCGCGCGCCCTGACTCTTTGACTCCATCCCTTCCTTGCGCTCTTAATTAAATGAATCTCGCCGGCTGCACGCAATCACGGGCGCTAATCTCCGCGATACACAGGGGGACGCGAAAGAGGAAAAAGAGTCGAGGGCACGCGCGGCTCGCCCTCCTTGTAATTCCGTGCCGCGATGCGGCTAATTAGACGCGTGTAAAACACGAGGTGGAGGGGATTACGCGTGCCCACCTCGTCGAATATGACGACTTCTGGACAGAAGAGAGGCCCGCACGTGATGTGGTTCTGAAGCGCGATGAATGCGCGGGCCATTTTTGTCTTCGCCGAGCGAGGGCGCGATTTTCTTTTTATCGCTTTTTCAACAACCGAGTCGGAGGTGAAATCTAATTGTTCGGAATCTGTGCTTCATTTTCATTTCGTATGTTGATGAGGTGTACGGCTTGCCTCCTCGCTACGTGAATTATTTGGAAAAACTTTTGTAAATTAAGTGGAGAATCGTCGGCCTCGTGTGGCTCCTATGGCGCGAAGACTATTTATAACTTACGCGCATTTCTTACAATCGATAATATCAGCTGAGAGGTAAATGCTTAATGTAAAAAGGCATCGAATTATTTTTGTACTAGCTCGTTTTTGCAAATTTGCAATTTTACACCATGTGAAAAATGCAAAATTATCTCGAGGAGGCAGGTAACAGATAATAAATTGCACGAGTTAGAGTTTTATAAAAAAAAATTCTGTCTAATTATGTTGAATAAGTGGCTTAACTTCTGACAGCTATGAACAATTTAAAAAATAAACTACTTAACCATCATTATTATATATATATGTGTAATAACGAATTAGTTAATAAAAAAATGTTTATATACAATATAAGAACTATGAAAACTCATCTACGTAAATGTAATCTTTATGTATATGACTTAAGCCTTAATACTAATGAGGATTAGGTTGAGTTCTTGTAATCCGTTATACTTTTAGTAGCAGTAATTATTACTCAGTGTGAGCTCGTACTGATAAAGATTATACAAATCTTAAAAAAATTATTTAGCGATGGAATTTCTGCAATTGCAGACATTGGATTAACCTTAAAGCCCCGATACCGAGGATTTGCAGAATTGTAAATTTTTTCGTATCTATATGAAAACACAGTGAATGCGAATAAAAGGCCTTTTCTTTTCCCCTGCTTTTTGAAGAGATGAAGAAAAACAAGTAGTGAAATGAGACTAACGGACAAAATGGACTTCATGATTGGTGAGATTAGCTAAGTGACAAATCGATTTCCGTACATCAGTTTTTTTTCATATTTTCATTGGCCTATCGGTATATCTGAATAATTCTTCACAAAACATTTTTATAAAGACACTCGTAAAAATTAAAAAATGTTAAAAAAAAACTCTAGCACTCATCATTTTCAAGCATATAAAGTGAATTGATTATTATGAAAATAGCCTCGATTAAAATTTCTGAACTTTCATAAAAAACGAAAAAGAATTTTTTTTTGATTTTGAAAATTTTATACATAATTAATGTATTAGATTCAAAATCTACAATTAGATTTTTTCATACGCAATTTTTTAATATTGTTTTTTTTTAAGTGTATTTTCACTCAAAATTTGAGCGTGTATATTTTTGTAAAGACCTACACAATTCTCTGTAACATTTTTACAATTTTGAAATTTAATTAAAAAAAGTGTTTTTTTTTAAAGCATCGATTGTACCAATTAATTAAGTACGAAGTATGGACCGTGTGACAATATGATAACTTCAACACTTATAACAGCTGATATCTCTATGATAAAGTAGCTCATTTTATCCTACATGAAGAAACTTTGAACAGCTTAAATTCTGCATTTGGCTACGTTTGCAATATCTTTATTCTACGTCTTTTTCAACGTAAATTCCTTACCCATCGATAAAAAAAACACACACACACACACACATATATATATTCAATAATTCACTATAATGAAATATGATTTTTCCTGTAAATGACACCAGTAAAATTAACAAGAATATTCTTTTTTATTGCAGAATTTTTTTTCATAATTTTTTTTATGGATCGTACATTAATTATAAGGTATCCTTTCTTTGATAACGTAGACTAGTATTTGAACTTTGCTACTATGGAAAAAGAATAACATCAAAAGTATAAAACTGAAACATCTTGAATTGGTTTTAAGCTGATGACCTTAAAAAATATAAAAATTTATACGTTAAATCAACATTGCAAGCATTCAAATTAATTTAAAGGAACATTTATTCATTAAAAAATTAAAATGTAATAATGAGAGGAAGTTTGCATTAGTTGAAAAAATGTATTAAATGTTAATATTAAATATTATAAAAATAATTATGCAGATTTCTGTATCTCACTTATTTTTATAACTTCCACTTACATTGTTTATATTTTTTGTAACTGTTATTTTAAAATTTTTAAATCCAAATATTTAATTAATTAAATAGTTTAATTCTATATTCATAAGGATTTTATGATACTTTATACGAAAAATTAATTAATTGAAATTTAATTTTAATTTATCAGTAAATGTTATTAAACATAAAATATCTTATGATTAAAGAGCAATTATTTATCTCAGTTTGAAATTTTTTTCAATAAATATAAATTTCAAAAATCTATTCTAGAAAGTACAAAAAATTTAGCACTTACTATATATTGTATTGGCTTAAATTTAATTTCTTTTATGTATCATATGTCAAAAAACACACATACGTATCTCTATCAAAATAATGTTATTAAATTTCTTCCGCAAATGAAATGTTATCTAGTAAAAAGAGAATGAAAATGAAATAAAAATTCATTATTAAAAAATGTTTACAAAATTTTTGTAAAAATATAAATTGAACCAATGGTTTATGAATAAAATGTCAGAGTATCTAACCAATGACTTGTTTAAAATTTTCAGTTTCAGAAAATTTGAAAAATGGATTCGATTTTTCCTTACTATAATGCGTAGAAAACACAATTTTAGATCATTTTTCTTAAAATTGAAGAACAATTCGATAAAATTATGCTTTTTAAATTTGATTTAAAATTTTAGATACATGAATAGAAGTTGTTATTTTTAAAAAATTTATTCAAAATTTATCTACAATTTTACATCAATTATCTAATATACGGACCTGATGTTTTTACTATATTTATCATATTTTATGTTATTCTTAATGTATATGTATTGTTATAAGAAAATTTTTTTAAGCGTTTAAAATTAATTTGAATTTACAACATATTTTAATTTTTTACATATTTAAAAAAAATTTGCTACTTATTCTATATTTATTAATGAACTTGTAACATAATTAATATACTACGAATGAAATTTTGTTTTATTAACTATTATTATTGGTACAATACCATGAGATTATAAAAACTGTTTTGAAATTTTTTTTTTTGCACTATACTATCAAATATTTAATTACATACATAAAGAATTAATTAGGTATATAAATAAATAAAAATTTTCTAAAATAATTATATGAAGAAAAATATTTTAAAACTTTATCAAAACGTTTATTGTTAGATGTCTTATATTTGTAATTCAAGTATCTTTCATTTATAAATTAACAGTTGATAAAATAAAAAAAATGAATTATAAATACTATGTAAATAAATATTTCCACGTATAAGAAATATCAGGACACTGCTCTATATATAAATGCTATATATATATGTAAATAATAACTAACTTATGTATAAATATTAAATTTCTGTTAATTGATCTATAATATATATTGTGTATTCAGTTTATATATAAAAAAAAATTTCTAGATTTTGTAGGAAACATTGAAGCAATAACTATAATAATAATGCAGTTTTTCAATTTATATTTTATTTGATCATACTACTTTCTCTGATAAATATTTTTAGAGGTAAATATGGTACTTTTAAGCATGTACATATTTATATAAGTAGAAAAATAAATATTGAACATTAACATAAGCTTGTTAAACGGATATAATTAATTTTGTTTAAACAGGCTGAAATACTAAGTTATTCTAGATATACCGTTCTTTTATAAATTATGCTATTTTTCAGTAAATAAAGTTTTGATAAATAAAGGTCTTTATTACAATATATTTCGATTGATAAGACCGTACTGGATTCTGAATTTGTAAAGAAAAATGTTATTTATTAAATTAATATTGACATGAAAATATAGAAAATAAAACCCATTCATTCAAATGTAATATTTTTCACGCGTAGATTAAATATCGAAAAAACTCCTATCAAATAATTTATTATATTTACATTCAACGGATATTATGTGATGAATAATATTTTTTTAACAACATTCGATAAGCCTAAGCGTGTATGGAATAAAAAATTGCGAAAAATATTATTGTTGTAAAATTATTTTTAAAAAAAGAAAATTTACTTGAAGAACGAGCGAATGAACTTTACTTTGGCTTTTAAAAACTTATACATTTATTAATTTTTCAAGCGGCTGTATTGTTGTATTTCAATTAAAAATACTGATCAAAATACACAATCAGTGTAACATAATCACATATATTATTATAAAATTTATAAATACGATTATTGTTAAAAAAGCGTAAGTTATTTATTCAACTTTGTAAATACATATGATTTAGTGGTATGGTAACTTAGAAATGTTCTGCCGAAAATTTCTAATTAATAAAGGATTCGAATTCTGTATTTAACTAACTATCTTATAAATGTTCATTTTAGCATCAAAATATCTAAAAAAAATATCTTTATAAATTTAACAACAATGAAATATTAATGTTTTTTTTTTAATTTTCACAAAAATGCTTACTTATTGAAAGCATATATGTACTCCGAATTTAGCATGAAATCCATTTTCAATATGTAGAATAAAACAATGATTATCACCAATTTAAAAATTAGCAAAACCGTCTTTAATCTTCTTGAATATTAAATACTCCTGTAAATGTGTATGTATATAAACCTGCACGATTATCATCACAGCTTTAATAATAAGAAGAAGAGATAGTAGTAAATAAATGTGCTTATACAAGATGGTGATTAATTAAGAATAATGCTCAATTTTGATTTAATTGCACATAACATTAAAATTCATTTATATTATTAACGTTCCGTGAATGTACAATAAAGAAAGTTACAGTTCACATGCAAAGTTCGTTCAAAAATACGAAGAAAATTACTTAATAATTATTCTATTGTATAAATAATTGTTGGTAAAACCCAATCAATATCAAGAGGAGGAGTTTGAATTTTATGGTAAAAGTAATAAAAGCATACGATAGTTATAGAATCGAAGAGAGTGAGAAGCCAAGAGAGAAATAAACAGAGTACATGCATATTTATAAGCATAGTTGTGTGCGTGTGCGTGTACACTATAAGTATGTATGTTTATGCATACGTATGTACATGTATGCATGCATATGTATATATATATATATATATATAGAAAACACAGAACAGAAGGCATGTAAATCCTTCTAACAGTATTTTCCAAGTTCGAGTTAGATTCGCGACGTGATGCGGTGTCTCAGCATCGTCTCTTTCTCTTTATCTTCGCGAGAGATTACGCAATCACTTTATAGCGAGGGTGAAGCAGGAAATTTCGCATCTCTCGAACTATGCATTCGCAAGTCGTATGCGTGGCGACCGCATGAAACTCAATTACGTTCCATCTTCCTCATCCTGTTTCCCTTTTTCGTGCTATGCTCCTTCCACGTCCTGTGTGGAACTTTCCTTCCCCCCTCATTTTCCGCCCTGTTTCTATATGTACCTGTCTCTTTACAGATGTACATTGTTACTTCTCTTTAGAAATTCAGAAGTAATTTTACGTTTATCGCAGTCCATTTGTTTGCCGAAGGAATAAGTGGGCTTACGCAGCGTTCAGAATTCAGAATTCGTTAACCTTATTAATTATCGTTACCTGCTTTAATTACTTATCAATTCAATTCAGAAGTGATTTATATTATTTTTAAGGGGTTTGTACTTTCGGAGTGTAATACAAAAATAAAATCTTAGGCCGATGCAAGTCATTGGGAATTTTTTTTATAAATTGATTAACGAGTCGGAAAGGTTTTTTTCCTTTAAATGCTTGAATTTATTACGGTTTATGTGTAGTGCAATTTGATAAAAAATTATATGAAATGATGTTTATCAAAGCACGAAATATATGTCTGTATTAAAAATTTGCAAATTTATTTCGAAGCAGCTACATATAATCGTAAATATTTATTAAATATAAATAAAAATAACCGTATTCAGTGTATAAAGTGAACTTTGGTATAACCAAATTTATTTTCGACAATTTTTAATAAATGCATTATGAAAGAAAATAAATGGTCGATATAACGGTTGCATTATTTATTTTTGGAAGGTGTAATTTCATAATAGTAGATGGCAAATTAAAACTGATCAAGACTTATATATATGTACGTATAAATAAGATTTGCAGGTTCCTGCCAATGGAATTATGAGTGGCGATTTCGGCAGCTAATGCCGAAAATCCATATGCTCGCATAAAAAGCGCAGCTATTATGTCGATAGAATCTTTTATTCGGCAGGGCCATTCCACTTGAAATACGCGGACTTGCGCTTGTCAACGGGCCGACGCGATGATGACGTCGGTCAATACTCGTGTTTCATGCAGGTATATTGAGTTTCTTATGTTCTCGGTAAAAAAAAAAAGAAACGAAAACACACGTCTCCACATCCTCGACGCGCACTCGTCTTTCTCTTTGTTTACTTTTTTATTTTTTTTATTTTTTTATTATTTGTTCTTACGCTCCTCTGCTCTCCTCCTTTTCTTGTTCTCTTTTTTTTTATCATGTGATTTTATTTTCGTCACTTTGCAAGAGTTATTTTTCTCTTGCACACGTACGCGGATCGTCGAGAGACTTTTCAATTATCGTACGGGTGTGCGCACTCTCCTTTCATTGCTGCGAAATGATCGTTACGTACGAGTGTGTAAAGGCAAAATTTGTGTGGGTACGTAGGAGCACGTACAATTTTTAAGGTTCGTTTCAGTTTGTTTTATAACATCAACGTGTACTTTACTTCACTGTTAAAAATATTCAACTCCGTATTCGAATATGATATGAAAAAATACTCGATGCTCCTCTTTATCCTACTTTTTCGCCGCTCAATTTATTAATATAATCATCATAATTGCTTATTGCAATTTTTCTCCAAATTCGTGATTATTTTATATAAAATTAAAGGACGTTTTGACTAAATAATTCTCATATGAATTCCAGCTAAAACATTTATGAACTTATCTTTTGTATAAATATTTAATTTGCTTATTTCGTTATATTATTCCAGAAAGATACATTTCCTTTTAAATCAAATCTACTCGAGTTTATTTTTTTAAAATTCATATAAAAAATCATACAACATTATATAGAGTAAAATTTATAAGTTTATTTTAGCTCTCGTTGAAAGTTTCTACTTCAATATACATTTCAAATTTCAAACTAGTTTATTTTAATCTATTTTTTTTTAAACATGTTTTATAAAATTACAGTCAACAATTTAATTTTCGAATTACTTTTAAATGTATAATATAAATATGTATCAGTAAATTAACATATTCTTAATTAATTTTGAATACTCTTTGTTAACTCGTAAGATTCTCAAAAAAAACTATGGAATTTTCAATTTGTCTTTCTTTTTCTCAAACTCTTTATCCCTCTCGCAAATGTATCTATATACTTTAAGCTTATTATAATAAATTCTGAATACAGAAAAGTATGAACCTTAGTACGTTTGTATAATACTAAAAAGAAAGTTATACTGCAATGAGGAAAGAATGGTAAGCCATTATAGTCACATCTTTCTATTTAAACCCCGTTATTATTACTACGCACGTTTCTTCATTAAATCTCAGTTAGATTATATTAATAACTACTATTACCATTTTTTACATTTTATTTTGACGAAATATGTATAAAACCTTAAAAATTTAAGATTTTATAGAATACCTAGCCACAAGGTATGACTATTTTAAACGAGTCTTCAAAATTACAAAATAATTAATACTAAACAAGGAAAAAAATTAGAATAAAAATTTTATTAATCGACAAGAATTTATTCCAAGAAATATAATCTTAAATTAAAACATGTTAATATGATATTATATTGAAAAATGTTTCTTAAAATCTGATATTTCAACATTACTCGGAAAGACTTTTTAAAATAAGAATCATACATATGATCTTATGTATGCTTAACACTCGAAAAATTATCGACTATTTTTTAAACAATATAATGCTGGGTATATGTCTTCTAATTATATAACGGTTTAATATATTGAATATTTTGTATAATTATAAATTTCACTAGAGTCAATTAAGTAAAAAATATATAATTTGACTAATTAGAATATAATTTTCGGAATTTTCATAATATTAGAAATGAAATTTTTGTATTATTATTAAGTTTGAATTTTTTAAGAATATTAATTGCATTAAATTGGCATTTAAAAAGTATACTGGCATAATTTGTAAAAACTTTTATAAGATTAAATAAATTATTAAATGCATGCAATTATCTATATATGTGTATATAATTTTTGCAAAGCTACATTCTAAAGATTAATAATTTGTGGATAATTTATGTGTTAAAAAAATTGCTATTGACTGTTATAATAAACTTACAAAATCTAAAAATTACTCTGCTTACAAGTGTTTTAATTATGTAGTTTTTCTTTTAATAATGAATTTTTGTCCTCTTCATACAACATCTAGAATAAAAAGTATAGCGCGCGGGCTTTGACGGGCACAAGATGAAACTCAATTCAAAAGGATTAATTAATTTGTTAAAAGGCAAGGGGCGAATGAAAGCAAGAGGGAAAAGGCGACGCAGGCGAATGTATCCGACGATATTCAGTTAATTTTTACGAGCACTTTTTCACCTTAACATGGTAGGAAAAGCAAGCGAGGCCTTGAATAAGAAATTTTTAACCGCATTCTCGAGCTTTTTTTCACACACAAATCTAAAAGGGTTAAAGTATTATCTAATAAAATCGCTACCATGCATGACGTAAAATTTATTTTTCGGATAATAGAGCCACAATCGACGCCTGACAGGCTCTCCAACTCGACGGGGAGTTTCGCAACTGGGGTTGGTTTGAAGGCATAATGTTGCTTTAAATAATTTTTAACCATTTCTTCGAATCGAATCGAATAACATTAAATTAGTCAATGATACTTAACTCAGTATTACGGTAAAGCTCACTCTACATTCGAAATAGCTGATTAGTTATTTACTATTTGTTATTTTATTTACATTAATGAAGCTACGAATAATGATGATTTTAAGAGCAAACCTTCCTAAGTAAGGACGTAAATAAATAAATAAATAAGCATATATATATATATACGTAGGCATAAATCCCATCTGTATAGCTGCGCAGTCGTAAAAAAGTGCATATTTATAGGCGGGCATAATTCTCCTATTCGTCCGGGTTGAAGAAAAAAAATTATCCGAGCGCAATTATCCAGGTCAAGCTCAGGACGCACAGGCGAGTCCTTTGCAAGTGAAACTATTCGGGGGCCGCGTCCCAAGGCTGCCCGGCCCGCAGTGGCATTCGCAGTGAGAGCAAATTCTCCCGTGGTTGATATTTCAACGCAACTGGGCGTTTTTCCATCGTTTTTCCCCGCGTCCAGACCAACAAAGCCTTAAACGAAACGGCGCGAGCCCGAAATATATATTCCCGGCACGGAATGGCGTTATACGCTACTCTGTATAATGGCAAATCCGGGGAATAATTCTTGGGCCGGGGTGGGGTGCGATAATGGGGGTAGGGGGTTGGGTGGGTGGGGGCGAGCGCGCACAGGCGAGCCTTGCGTCCCTTTCATAAAACGTGCCCGCGTCTGATATTCCGCGCGGCTTCCCGGGTCCTCGTAAAATTCCTCTCCGGCCCTCGCTATCTGCGGCCGCGACGGGCTCGCCGGGCTTACTGCTGCAGGTGCACGACGGACTCCCCCTTGGGAAGGGGGGGGGAGAGAGGTGACTTCCCCCCGCTCTGCCCTGCGCCTCGATGACGAGCCAAGAGCCATCGTCGTCGTTCCGAGCAACACCTTTGCAGCCACTATTACGGCTCGGCGACCGCACGTACGCTCGCGTTTTTGCCATTTCTGATTTCCATCCGTCCCTCTCGCCATGAATCATCGATCGGAAGCTACAGCGAGAGAAGAGCCATTCGAGGGGGAGGGGAGGAGGGATCGGATAAGTTCTCCCTATGAAATGTAAGCTTGTTTGCCAAGAATTTTCTCGTCGTTAAGGATTCCGCTTATTTGTGCGCTTCTTATTTAAGTGAGGAAATATTCTACTTGAATTTACTATTTACTATTACTATACTTGAATTACTAATGTCTTCTAAATGCTGCCGAGAGTAGTTGAGGTTTTAATTATCGTTGCTAATTCCTTGCACTTCGCGTTAAGACGGATAATTTTATGCTCCATTTTATGGGCTTGCCATGCTGATACATACTGAACATTAATTTAATTATAAAATAATGCTTCTTTTATTTACGCCCCTGAGCTAATAATAACGCGTTTGAGGAATTTATTTTAAAATCTAATCAATGAAATTGAAGGCTGCTAGACAATTTCCCGATTGAATTTGTACGTCTATAACCCGTAAATTAATTATAAGCGGTGAATTGCATAACAATGATGCGTCCCCGGCCCCCCCTTTCACCGCCGCGCAAGAGACGATGTCGTAATTTATTCGCGGCCGTTATTTATAAATCTTGAAAATTTTTCTAAACCGTGAGCACACTTTGCTGCGAGAGTCGAGGGAATTTGCAATGACTCTTTCTTTAATTAATTGTTCTGCGATTAAAGGGAAAGTGTTGTTCCTGCTTACAAAACTGCGAAGCTTTCTGGAACGAACAAGCGGCAAGTGCTCGTAGAACAGAGATAAAAAACAGATATGCAGGTAGATGGATAGATAGATAAGAGAAACGGAGGCCATTAGGCTCGTAACTCGCTCCCTCTTTTCTTAAACGTGTTCTTATCTATGTCGAGACACCGAGGCGACAGTCCGGATTATGTTCTGCTCTTCTCATTCCATTTTCTCATTCCACTCTCTCCTCAACTGGTCCTTTTCCTGTATTTTCTGGATAAAAGACGACTCTTTGTGCGGACTCGCTTTAAAGACATTTAACATAGTTTTTTGCTGTTTTTTTCCAACAGCCGATCCATTTGAAAGTTTTCTTATCGTAAGCCTGTTTTTGTTTTTGCTCCATTCGATTTTCTAAACGTCATCGAATTTAAATGCAATTTTTTATATTCTTGCCACCCTTAATTCCTGGCAAGGATACAAATGCGCCTTTCTTTTAAACAAACATTTCATTAGCATTTATTTATGATTTAGAGCAAATTTTTTCAATCCATCAGTATAATCATACGTACAAAATTAATTGATACGATTACGAGTGTTTCTTAATTTAATTCAATATTTGCCCTGGTTACGGAAGCGTGAATTCTCTATTATTGCTACAAGTACGATTCTGTCGGCTACCGGAAAATCCTACTGGAATTCTTCATCTTATGTTATCCCTTCGAGCCCCTCCAAGTGTTAATCTCACCTTTTGCCTACTTAGGCTTTGTTGAAATAACAGTCGCTTTAAGATGAGGGTGTTTTATTAAATGCTTGTGTTACGTTACATTGTAAATTAAGTATGATTTTGCTCGATTACAAAAATGTAAATAAATAAATTAGTTTAAAGCAGAATTAGAATCATGTATTATTTAAATTTGTTTCATTCTAGTAGTTAATTTTTTTTTTTTATAAAGTATCAAAATTTGTTTGCCTACGAGTAAAAATACGAGTCAATAGTGATTGCCATAAAAGTATTGTATGAACAAAATATGTCAGCAGGAGTAGTGAACTATCCGCGGTGTTATTAAAAATCCAGAATTAGCTGAACGCGCAAGTCCTCTAAGTATTCAAGAGTTTTCTTTACACATTAGAACAGCTTAATTCAATGCACCTATAGTACATCGCAATCACGCAGCCTCAAGCCAATATGATTCTGATCCGTGGCCTAATTCGAAAATGACAGGAGTTTGAGAATATCGAATTCAATATCAAGCTTGGCGTACCTATAAATTCAGGGACGAATCAATTTAATGCGGCAATTCACGGCTCGATGAACTTTAATTCTCCCTCATCTACGAGAATATAAATCGCGACCCCCTGTGCTCTAATTATTTACATCTTCTCGAATAAACCGCCGTGCAATTATTTGCCACCGCACTTGGCGTTCATGCGCGCACAAATGCACGCGCGCGTGCACCCACACACATACAGAGAGAGAGAGAGAGAGAGAGAGAGAGAGCAATTAGAGATTTCGCTTAGCGAATAGTGGTCGAGAGCGATTTCTGACACAGAAGGAGCACATTTATCGATATTCGCATCTGCGTCTTGAACCGAATGCTTAAAAGCCCGAGCGAGGAATGTTTTTACTCAGAATAATACGGATTTAGCACTACTGTGGCTGAGACCTGATTGAGTTGTCGACACGACCGAATGTGAAATAATTTTTTTGCTTATTTAGCCAAGGGAACATGATTCATGAATTCGTTTGCAGTATTCTCTCTGTCTGAAATATATATTGAAATTTTTTACATTGGCTTTCAAGCGAACAATAACAGCTACGCATTTGCTATGCACTACTGTGATACGTACAAAATCTTATTTCCCATCATTAAAAACTAAAATTCAGTCTTATTTCATTGCGTAAGTTTTAAGCAGCTTGTTGCAATAGATTGGTAGTAAGCAGTTTGGAGATTGAAAACTGAAGCTACCTCTATTATCAGTACACTGAGTTCTGGTACAAGTGTATCTTATAAGGATATTAGATAACCTTCTCAGTGCATTTAATACCATTAACTTGCGTATTACATTTTTTTTTCACTTTATAATTTGAATTTATTCGATTTGTTTAAGCTTCGCTTATAGGAAAATACATTATACCGATGACTTAACAGAGAAAATAAAAATTGTAATTATTTTTATAATTTAAAAATCCTAGCCTAGAATGATGAATATTATAGTGTAGCTGTTTGATCGATTCTCTATACAGATTCCGCGCCCCAAAACGAACAATGATCGATGAAAAGAAGATATCTGAAAAGTACTCACATAGAACAGTGAGCTTCGCATTAGTTCGAATTGGCTTGATTCGTCCATTAGGTCCGACTTGACATTGGTATTGTCCATCGTCGCTCAGCGATGCGTTTCTGATGTTCAGATTGTAGATACCCATCGACTGCTCGCCTATGATTCGCCATCTTGGATGACCCACGATGTTTCCATCTGAAAGCAATGCTCATTTTCAATGTATTATAGGATCAGGTTAAATGTGTATCACCTTGTAAATTTTTATCTTCCGCCCCATCGACAATGAAAGCTTATTTCCAATGAGAATTTAGAATCGAATGGGATAAACACACTTTCGGAACAAAGAATTATGTCACTGATGAGACTTTTGAATACTCGAAAGCATTTTAAGCCTATTCAAATTCAAGGACTTCGGTTTTTTGGAGGAAAATGTAATTAAAGTCTAGATCATGAGTCATTTTTAACAAAGCTAATAAATAATAAATAGGACATTTTTTTGAAAAATTAATGCTTAAATTAATACAAATTAAAAGAGTATATCAATATGAGAAGCTGATAATTTAATAAATATTTTTAAAAAACGATCCCTATAACTCATACAAAAATTGAATGATGAAAAATGTGTAAAACTTAAATGTGCATAAAATGAAGAATTCGTAATTTCAGTGTAAATTGTATAATATGATACATGTATGTCTACAAAATATATCCGAACGGATGTCGTAACTTATCTGTAGTGCTAAATATCTGATGAGTATTATTAAAAGCCACAATTTTATAATAATACACGGCAATAATTAAAAAAAATATTTAAAAAGTGACAGTATTTGATTAACAAATTTACGCCGGATTAAAATTTTCAATTGATCTTTGAAAATATAAGATTATTTGCTTATCCGTATAAGTCAATGTAACACGTTGAGTTTTAATTATAATATAAAAAGTTATAACGAAGGAATTACACAATGTCTTGTGGAACAATGGATCTTTAAACTATTATTTAACTAATATATGCATGCTAAAAAATCGAGGAAAGATTGGAGAGAGGTAGCGAGCGAATTGATTGTATATAAAGTTTAATGCTGGCAGAAGCAGTAAGAGTATGGGCTACTGTAAATTATAGAGTTGAAAAATAAAAGGAAAAAAAAACTCACTTGGCTGCATAACGTATGCGAATCCATCTTTGACCCATTGCACGATGCCAACTCGATGATTGACCTCGCATTGCAATATGACCTCGGCCCCTTCTAGGACTGAGGTATTCGTGGGTCGGACCCGAAACGACTGTTGCACCCCACCTGGATAATAAGGAAGAAAATTCGTTTAATTTTTGTTATTACCGGAGATTACCGAGGTATTATTTTATATTCAATTTTTAATATGTATTTTCCATAAATAGCTCCTATCAAAGAGATATAAGTTGTTGCGCACAATTAATGCTGTATTACAATATACGTTTATTATACAATAAGTGGTACACCAAAAAAAAAAAAAAATTAAATTTAAATACATTTTAAGAATAATGTAGGTGAAGTATGATGGTCATTTAAACGTAATGGAGTAGAATTAATTTGATTAAAGTGAAATCTTACCATGCTGAATATTCTTAATATCCAATCTTATAAATATATATAGTGACCACACATAAAAGAATAAAGTGACAATTTTATAAGTAATATACTAATATAAGCATTTAAAATTTCACTTTCGCAATTAAAGTTAATTTAATATTCAAAATTATTTTTGCTACATATTTAATATGTATTTTGTGATTATATGAAATTGTTGCAATGCAATTGGAAACCAATACTTCTTTGTATGAAATTCATAATAAATAGCAGCAAAATATTAATGGTAATGTAGAGTCTGCGAATGGTGAAAAATAATGACGCTAATTTATTAGTATAAAACCGCCCAATTGTGATTTCATGAAAAAGACTCCTTTGGTTTTTCTATTATATTCCTTTTTTTGTCCTTATGCTTTATTTAAAGAAATAAAGACAAAGAAGGACAATTTTATATCTCCGTTTTAGATTAGCAAGTTACATAATCCGTGCTTGTAAGGTGTGCCGCTCTTGAATGTGATACGCATGTAAATACTCCGGCATTTTTCGGAGATACATGTAATGAGAAAGAAAATTGATGTAAGAAAATGGTAAGGGAGAGTCGGATTAGAAAGTTGAGAGGGATGAACGACGAGTAAATGGAAAGTAAAGAGCGAATTTCTATAAGAACGAGCAACGTAAGGAGCTTGATTTATCTTTTATATCGTCTTTATTACGTTTTACGAATTTCAAACTTAAGTTGATCTATCTTTTTAATTCTATAATTATATGATCATAATTACATATTGTTTAATGTCATATTTTTTATTTTTGTTTAAATATTTAATATATATATATTTAACATTTAAAATATTTAACATATATTTAACAAATTATCATATACATATTAAAAAGATGAATTTTTATAATTTAATTGTATAATGTATTATTTTCTTTACAGATAGTTGCTAGTACCTCATTAAATTAGATAATCATTTATAATACGGAAATCAAACTTCAATACAACGTTCTGTTTGAAAATTATAATTCCATATTATTAATTATAATTAAATAATTGTTAATTCAGAGATGTGTACACATATATTATTCATATTTAATCATTTTTAACTTATTTTTGATTCAGATAAGAATAAAAAATTTCACATATATTTATATATTTAAAGTAATCTTACTATTTTATTTCTTTTCTTCTGTAATTAACGTAGAAAATCGACTTATTTCCCGCAGCAGTTAGCCGACGAAGTTCATATATTATCTTTATTGAAATCTTTATCTACTTTTACATAGTAATAGGTACAGAGTATAATTTCAAAGTTATTGAAAAGTGAAAAATTTAATACAAAAGAAATCTTTTTTATTATTATAATGTGATGCGTTAAGGAAAAGGATTAAAAACAACACGTTAAATAATGTATTTAATTAATTAGATTTCATGAAAAATGAAATCAATTGAATAAAACAACCAATTTAAAAAGACTTTGTAAAAAGTTAAAAATTGTAAAATGTGCCATTCACTTTATCTGTGAATTATGTTACAAAATGCATAATGTTTCGATTAAAAGTTCTTCCGAGATTTGATTCATTTACGTTCTGTCCATAAAATAAGTATTAGTAGCAAAAATTTTATGACAGATACAGCTGGAAATTTAAATCAATGTAATAGTTTTATCGAGCGCTAAAAAAGCTGAATGATAAAAAAAGTGACTCGCACAAGAATGGCATAGAAATGCATCCCCTATGTATAGTTCAAAGATGTAATATGGACCAAGCTTCGGTCGTTGCTATTATTATTTATTCCCATAAAGCTTATTTATGAGAAAAGTCCGCGATTTTTCGCTTTTACGCGCCGTAAATTAAAGTCTTGAGGATTTGTTGGGCAAAAGCCATTCTCGTAAACTCTCGCAGCAGTAAAGACACCAAGCGTCGACGTAAAGATGAATCTTCATCGTGTGGTTCAAATCGGCTTTTGGATGCTCTTTCTTACATATCACTCTCTCTCTCTCTCTCTCTCTCTCTCTCTCTCTCTCTGTATATATATATATATATATATATAAATATATACATACATATTGATGTACGTATGATTTTATAAATATACAAACATCGTAAAGGCTCTTTTTTTCTCATGGGGAGAAGAAAATGAAGAAGTTGATGAAAATATTGATGAAGTTCTCAACTACTTTACGTTTTAAAGACACACCAATAATGCCGATTGCCGCAAGATTCATAAATCCTCCGTACACAAGAGAAATTGTAGGGATTGATGGATTCGCGGGCTTTCTTTGACATTTCGTTCCATTATATAAAAGTTCAGGAAATCTGTTTACATTATTTGTCAAAAGTTAGGAAACTTGTTTTATTTTATTTTATTAATTGTTTTTTATTGATTTTAGTAACTTTTCAATATTATTTCCAATACAAAATAATTAATTTCAAATTATTTATTTTAAATAATAACTAGTAAGTAATTTTTAATTACACGCAGTTAATATTAAAAATAAGTGTATGTAGGATAATTGAAAAAGAATTTTTATCAGTCTATAAAAAGTATTAAGGGTACTTGTAAGTTGTATTAACCGATTAATACAATAAAATATGAAATAGCTACGGTTCCGTTAACAACTTATAAAATACTAATAAGATAGTGATGTAGAATTAGAGACAGATCAAAGCACTAAGTTCTCTTTTAAGCTTCATTTTACATTCATGCTTTTGTTTAATTAAACAATAATTAATTCCTTCTGATAATATGAAAATTTTATTTAAAAATATAGATTATAAAAATCATTTAATCATTTATCTTCGTATTTTAAAGAATTTATGTATAATTTTGATTTGTCAAATAAAACAATCTTACATTATTTTTAAACTATTTATAATTATTGTACTGATATTAAAATAATATTTTTAAACACTTAATCAATGATCTTTCTAGATTTGGTAATATTCTGATGAAAAATGTTTTCTTAGTAAATTTATTGAGTTCGTACTAAAAAGCAATGTTTATTTAATGTATGTGAGTCATATTAATCAAGAATATTTTCTCAAATATTTTGTTGATTTTTTAAGAATAAATGCTTAAAAAATAAAAATTCTTTGACTATTTCCTTCTTTAAAAAATAGAATAACAATCAATTAAAAACTACTTAGTATTGAGAGACTATACATTTCAAATGAAAGCATCTTCAAAAGTAGGAAATGATAATTGATGAAAAGTTTACTAAATTTTTTATTTTGTACAATTGTTTGTAGGTTTTTTTTAGTAACTACAGTGGAGTGTCGACTTTTCCAGTTTGTTTTCCAGAGTATTCGATATATATTTATATAAAAATATCAATTTTTATTTAATTTGTAAAGAAAAATTATATAAATATTCTTTCGCATATAGATATATGTGCATGATCGAATTATTAAAAAAATCTTTAATATGATTAATATGTAAAAAAAAATATTTAAAAATAATTATGATAAATGATCGAAATTGAAAACCAAGTATTCGCTTTATATATGGCATAGCGTGTTATCATGTATATCGAGTAAATCGTTCCTGGCCCTAGATTTTATTAATTTTGCTGTAATAAAAATTTATTGATAACAAACAAGAAAAAATGTAAAGTCAAACACGAATCTAAGCTACGTGTAAAAAAGTTTCGACACCGATGCCTGCTATCGTAGGATGGCAATAAATTTCTCCCCTTAATCAAAATGGGTATCCAACAAAAGTTTTCCATACCTTTTATTTTACATACACTTATGCGTATGAACGTGTAATGTAAATCACGTAAAAAATAGCTGTAAATTCAAATGGAGGAAAGTTTGTTTCAGGAGATCAGCCCCGAGGAGAAGGAGCCAAGTGAAAAAAAGTGGCTAATCCAACGAGGAAAGTGAGAGCCTTCGCGACCACAAGATAAATCTGTTGCCGAGGCGATGAAAATAAAAAAAAGACGAGGCCCATGTACGTGATAAAACAAAAGTCGGGTGGATGCGTGTTGAGTCTTGAGGAGAAGAAAGACAAAAAGAGGCGAGCGAGTAGGAGTCGGCGGGTGTGAGAATAAGTGCGCAAGTACAAAGGGGTGGAGATGTGGGCTTTAAGATGAATTACGCCATAACGGCTCTGTTGACTTATAATTTTCGGCTTGAAGTGCATCGTGAGAAAGATGAGCTCATTATCAAAATAAAAAGAGTAGTTTATATTTATTTTCGCGCGCGGTACAAAATGAAATATCGTTCTTAAGTGGCTTTATAAAAAATGTATGATTGATATCAACGAGAAAAATCATAAACGATGTATAGCACACAGTCTTAAGCATCAAGAATATTTTTGTACTTTATAAAACAAAATGGACTACTGTGTTTGGAATGGGAATTTGCGAATTTTACATAAATCTTTTACAAAATGATAGATTGAAATCCGCATACAAAACCTGTAATAAAGCTTGCCAAAGAAAAGTGAAAAAAGAAACTGTGCGTTGATTAGGTACAAATTTAAAAAAAAAAAAAAAAGAAAAAAGAAAAAAAAGAACTTTTTCGAAAGATACGGTTCTTTTTTTAACCTTCTAAAACTTTTACAACAAAATACTATAAATTTAAGTCTATTGAGTTTTTTAGTATAGCCCGTAAAAGCACAGAATTAAAATATAAAGTTATGAGCACAAGCCGAAGAAAGTCAGAAACAAATAAAAATAAACATTTACTATGCAAGTGAAAGGTAAAAATGCAAAGTAGTAAAGAATATGTTGAATGCAATTTTCGAGACCTACGGTATTGTGAATTGCATTAAGGATGAAAAGAAAAATATACGTTTTAGCCTTGCTTTGCATGAATACACGCGCAAAAGTAACGAGACCGCGGTTCGTTCGATGAGCGCGTGTTACATTCATGTTTGACAGTCAGTTGTTTACGTAAGTATAAATGCAAGTAATGTAAATCACTTTTGACATTGACTTGAAATAATAGGTTCAGCATTAATCCCATAATAACAATTCTAGAAAAGATAAAGGGCACGTTGCCTTAAGATTTTCGTTTTGAGCGTAGGATAACAATAATTGTATGTAATGCAAATACATTATCATATCTAAGTAATTGCAGTTGATAATCTAGTGGGCCTACAACCATAAATACTCGACAAGTATATTTAGCGCTGTGCTACAACAATATCCACCTGCCGTTAATTCCATATGATTACTCATCTCTCCTGCGTTAACCAACTTTACACTGGAATACGTATAGGCATGCCCTGGCACCATATGATTTATTTAATCATTATGATACTATGGATGAGAAAATCACCTCGACGTCACACACGCCATGCCCCATTATGGCTCACAATCCGAATGCGAAATTGACATCCTACGATAGTAATTTTTTCAAGGGCACTAAGTGCGAGCACCACCTATCGATAAGCCTCCGCTCGTTTGGCTCGGCTATCCCTGGGGAAGATAAGGGCCGACATTATCATATTCCTCGAGTTATTAGCTACTTTTGCGCCTGCGCCCCTTTCTTTGCCTTTTATTGGTTAACGAGTAGTTGAAATTCGCTGCGAGTCAACCTCGTTTACGTATATTCAGCCCTGGAAGAGAAGTTGTAATACTAGATACTCATAAGAATGGAACTCAATTTGTGCTTGCACAAAGTTCTGTAAAATGAATGGACCGTACAAATTAATCCGTTGATAATTAATGCTTTTGTATTGGACTAATTGGAGCTTTGGAATCACAAAGCTTGCTCTTCTTATTTCCCATCGAAGTACAGTGTCAGTACGTCGACTTTAACCGGATTTTTAGAATTGGAAATATTTTCATTGAGAGGTAAACAATTCCATCGAAAGTTCGACAATAACATCTGAAAATGAGTCCGCGATATTTTATATTTAAGTAATTCTGGACGCAACAAGTCGGATTAATTACCGTGCGATCTATTAATATTGTACGAACTTTCCATAGCGATTGATGTTGCGAATAGCTCGATGTAATTACAATTACTTTAATTGTATCCTAAATGCAGTTTGAACGCATTTGCGCCTCGGAGTCGCGAGACGCTTAGGTCTCTAAATACCAAGAATCAGGCGAATGCACGATTTCGATAAAAGCGGCAGAAATTTTTGAACTCTTGGATAGCTAAGCACACCGATGAGTTTCGTTATAAGTTGTCTGACACTTCCCCAATAACTGGTCTAATGCAACGAGGCGCGACGTCGATATTCATCCATCCCCTACGTATCCACCCCTCTGTGCTCCTCCGCCAACGCCGATCCACAACACCGTTCCCCGTAACTTTTTTTCTTGCCACTCACCCCCCCCCCCCCCGCCCCCCGGACCACCGCCAACAACAACGCCGTTCAGATTTGTTTCGCGTTTATAAGCTTTTTCATGAAGTTTGTTCGAATTCGTTCGGGGAGCTGCGATTCACTTTCGTAGGGAAAAACTCGAGACTGGACTCGCTCACGAAAACGCTTCGAGGGTTAATTAAGCTAATTAGAAAGCGCTAACGCGAGCGCGCGTACGCACGAGCAGCTGCGGAGGGCCTTGACAGTGGCAAAATAACTATGGAATAATAAACGGAATTTAAACCGATGCAGGCTAATATAAATAATAGGAAGGCTGGAGGCATCGCTGCTACTTGTCGGCGCTCAGATATTTAGCTTCCAACGTATTTGTATACGTATATACATATATATATATATAAGTGTGTGTGTGTATGTGTGTGTGGGTGTATTTCATAACAAGCTGCATCCAAAAGCTCCCTGCCCGGTCGAATGACTTTTTTATTTCCATCTTCCGTTATCCATTGAGTGATAACTTTGTCACTGAGATTCAAAGAGTATGTGCAAAAGAGAGAGAGAGAGAGAGAGAGAGCGAGAGAGCAAGAGAGAAATACAATAGAAAAAAAGAGAGAGAGGAAGAAAACAATTTTCATACAACCATCAAACAAAGTTAAAATACTTTTATAAATAAAAGCATAAGCGTGATCAGTTAACTCATGAAATTAAAGTACAAGTGGTATTATGCTGAAAATATTAACAAAAATTTAATATTTAACATCTGTACCATCAGTTTTATAATTTAAAAATTTTATCCTATCTCTTAAATTTGTTTCTTAAAACGCAACGGCTAGAAGGAACTGCTTTTAAATTATTATTAAAATTGTATATTTAATAGTTTTAAATTGTATACCCTCTAATATTTAATTATGAACATAATATTTAAATGCGCTTAAATATGAAATCTCGCAAAGCTCTTAACTTAGTAGTCACATATAAATACGTACACATTAAACTAATTCTTTATTTAGATATTGAATAAGTTTAAAAGAACAAACATTTACAAATTGTGAAATTAAAAAAAAGCCTATATACGCTGAAAATAAACGCCACTGTTTGATGTTTCAAAAACTAACAAATACTTTTTTTACTCTTTGTTAATTAAACAAAGTAATTTAATGCGAGAGTTATAGATACTAAAAATGAGAAAACTGACTAAACTAATTTCCATTACAGTCATAAAGCTAATAATCAACATCGTCGAGCGATTTTGTCTCTCGTGCACCGTTACCGGAGCTGAAAAAAGATTTTTTAGCTGACTTTTTGAGCATAAGGTTTCGAGACCTATGCACGCCAAGTAATTTCGTAACGACATCCTTCAGTTCTTCAACGAATTATAAATTGTACTCGGAAAATGTCAAAGTCCGACTATTTCTTTCTTTCTTTTGGATATAAAGTGAAAAGAGCTCAAATATTTAGAGAATTTCTAGTGGTCGCGAACGAGGAATTGGAGCGAAATTAATTAAGCATTTAATTACTTATATGTTGATAGCGGTAGGAATGTACACTAAATTTTAATCAATCCACTAAACGCGGAAGAAAGAAAAAGAGAGTGAAAGAGATAGATTACGTGTATGTGAATCCGCATTCAATTCGAGTATGAGTTGTAAAACATATTTCGAATTTTTTATAAATAAATTTATAGTCAAATATAATATGCATATTATATGTGTTTTTTCTTTCATAAGAGCACATTGAAATTCTATTATATAAACAGAGTGTTGAAAATATGAAATGTTACTGTAACTCAGATTAAAAATTTAAATAAATAAAGACTTGATAACAACTTTAAATATTTATTAATATGCATGATGAGATATAACGTTCCAATCTTATTTTAAATATTGTATTGAATCATAATTTCAATGCATTAAATATGAACTTCATACGAAAGCTTTGAAAATAAGCATAAATCAAGTATGATCGTCCACTTTAGTTACATTTTATATTTATAACTCTAATAATAACAATCATTTTTATAATTAAAAAACTTCAGCTAATCAGTTTTAAAAAGTCTTTTTTCTAAGGGCTGCAAATCATCAAATACATATTTCACAATAACATTGAGTAAATCTGGAAAATCTATAAATTTTTATATTTTGTAATAAAATAAAAAGAAATTGCTCAGATCCGTATATGATTAGAATATTCAAATTCAGGTAATTAAACAAAAAAATTTATCCTCTGATGTTTTAAATTGCCTTTGATAAATATTCAACACTTCTGATTAGAAGTAAATCCATTAATATAGCCTTTTGTTCTTCGAAAAATTAAAAAAACGCTAGATTTATAACATTGTTTATTCGACCTATTTTTTCACATTATGCTTGCGCAAATATAAAGTAAAAGAATTGAAGATTCTTTTCAACCAATGTTAAATAGTTCTCTTTCTTCAGTAGTTTTACCTTTCACAAGGGACGTGAATATAATGAGAAATGCGTGTTTAAAATTGAAAACTTTTTATCTGTATATGAAACACGTATAGAATACATACGTGCTCCTCGTGCAATCGCAAGTTTTTTTAAATTTAAAGTGTATATTCTACAAAAATATAATGAGTTATCTACAGCTGCATTTTATATTACCATCGAAACTAGAAAGAGTAACATAGTAATGAAAGATTTTCAAAAATTACAACAATGCCTATTTATTAAGTGGAATTAGCTTATATTCTGAAAACTGTTTTTGATGGGAAGCTTTTTAAAATCTTAAAATTGTTAAAATAATCTGTTAGAATTAATGTTCATTTTATGAAATCGCTCGGTATTAGCGTTGAAATTTTATTTATCTGCTCGACTTCCCTGTTGAGGGCAATTTCCAATGTTTTATCTTCTGGATAATGTATACCAGAATTAGCACATAGAGCTTATTAGATTTATAGTTGCGACCTTTGAAAAGAATTCTAATGGCGCAGATCAATGCGGCTAATTCCGAATAATACACTTTACGTAGTGATAAGACAGAGAATACTTTAAATGCCACAGGAATAAAATCTCACGCTACGGCTCAATATGAGCCAATTTTAGTAAAATGAGAATGCGCATTATTATTTGAGCAAATCAGTCCTGCAATTTAAAACATTTTTAACTTTAAACGAGCCCATCAACCTAAGCCTGCAGCATGCCTCGCTAGAATTTATTTGTAGCTACGCAAGTAAAATACACGCGTGTACTTCACCGTTATGAGCAGGTTATACCCGCAACAAAATATAAAGACTAATTTTAAATGCGTACCTGTAGTTGTTTCATTAAGGAGTATAAACATTCATTTGTTTTTGAATCCAATGTAAAATAGATTTGCACAAATTTGCATAATCAAAATATAATTTTCTTCGTAAGAACTGCTCCGTAGCTACATAATCATGGTTAGGAGAGGTTGTCTACCTTACAATTGAATGCAGCACTCAAAAAATATTAAATTTTACGGGTATTTAATAAAAAAAAAGAAAAAAAAAAGAAAAAAGATGCTACGTTCAAGTGGCTCGCTTGGAAGCCGAACCATTACACATAAATTACTTAACTTATCTAGGTAAACATTACAACGCATACTTGAGCGCAGACGCGGACGTACAGGTTGCCGCACAATCACAAGTACGGGGAAGCTGTATGTCCGGCATGAAATCCAATTATTTGTGAAATGCCTGACGTTATACTCCCTTTGAGCGAATTAAGCGGACACGGGTGCACGAATTCTGTCGAACAAAAGCAGATTGCCACAGGGTGTAAGCAAATTTTGCGGCTTGCCCGAAGCTCGTGGTATATGAAAATCACAAAACCAGATCGCAAAGTACAGAGTTCAAATCTCGCTACTGCATTGTACGGAAGCCGTGACTTTTTCTTCTTTCGATCTTTATTATTATTTCTTTAGCTTCGTCCTGTTACGGATTTTAATGAATATTCAATTATCGCGCAGCAATACTTTGCATTACTTTCCGTATTATTAAATATTTCGAATAAAAATAGCGAAGCTTCCAAATAGCAATTTGATTTCGTGCCATTGATTTAAATATTTTCCTTTGCAATTATCAAAGCTCAGAGGCCGATAAAAAAAAAAAAAAAAAAAAAAAGGGTAAAATGCAAATGTCGTCCTCGGGTACGAAAAGTTTAAAAGTGAGAAAGCTACTGTTGTTGTTTGGTAAATTAATGGAGATATAACTTTCTTCGTATTACAATACGTAATGATTAGGCTTGTAACTGGGTATCATTATTTTTTCGACGAGGCAGCACGCGGAAGTGACGTATAATTGCTGTAACTACGTTGTTGAAATACGATAGGAGCACTCGGCCATTAATGCATCCCGAAGTATTACAAATATAAAAAGTTAATTGTTAATAGGAGGCTTTTGAGGCTGGGTTAAATCGTTTGGAACCCCTCTTTTCCAAGCTATACAGGCGAATGAAAACAGTAAGTATAAAGAGCTGAAATTTAACCTCCTACGGGGGCCTACAAATAGTATTGGCCATTCCGAGTACCTCCATTACCGAGCTCTCGACAGATTTTCAGTTTGCGTTAGTCCACTCCCCCCAGGCCCTCCTTCGTGCTCCTTCTTTCTTTCGCGCAATCGAATACGCCCGAGGTCTGCCGCTGAAATCGAATCTACTTAAGGCTCCGAGGGGTCTGCGAGGGTGAAACGCTCGGCGCCAGGGGTCGGGGAGTGGCGGCCGGCTCACGAGACGGGGCCCTGACAATTGAGAATATCGCTCCTCGAGTTAATACCGATCGGCGGGAGCCATTCAATGCACACTCGGAGTGAGAGCGGGAACGCCTAACGAGGTGATTGCCCCCGCCCCCTTTCCGCCCCGGCGTTATTTTTTCCACTCTCGCTGATATAGGCCGCGGTAAGTGGGGACCCGGGGTCCTTGGGGTACCTGCGCCGCTCCGGGAACCGGACCTACGAGCCTTAGAGCCCGAATCGATGGTCCTGTTTGTCTCGAGGCTCCGCGAACTTACAATTTCATTAAAGAGCGCGTATTTCTTTTGGAGATATGAAAGCGCGGATTACTCGAGGCTCGATAAGAGGCTTCGTTTGTTCAGCTGCTCCGTGTGCTAGCATTAATTTATCCGATACGAAAGTTTTGGGAATTTAATGATTCTGTCCCGGGGATTGATCGTCATCTATTTTAAACTTTAGAATTAAGTCTCGGATTGAAACAAGAAACTTTTAAGTCTCATTCACATAAAAATACCTACTTTACGCCGCTAGTTGTTCTATTCTTAATGCTGGGTAATATTTCGAGAAAATGTGATAAACTTATAGAAAATAAGCCAATGAACTGTATTTTTTCTTTATGCTCGATTTTTTTTTTCTCGACTATTCAATTATTTTTATATTATGCCCTTACTTTTTCAACGCATTCAAGTAGCCTAAGTTTCTGTATTAACACGTTAATGTGTATTACAAAAATTAAATAAAAGGCGAACATATGTGAAATTGCAAAAAAAAGAATGAATAAGAATAATTCTGCTTAAGCTCCGGCAAAATTGAAAAATTTGAATAAAAAAATTACGAATTGATTAAAAACGGACCACCAAAGCCAGCTAAAGCCACTGTATTATTTACAATCACAAATATGTAGCTTTTTAATTTTAATTTAGCTTTAGAATAACTATTTAACTAATAAATACATTGTCTTCTAATGTATAACGAAAATGCTGAAGAATCATTCGAGACTTACTCATCCTGAATAGTTGATGAGTGCAACAGCAATCGTTTGTTCCCGAGTTATCAATATATATATATATATACACAAGCATACATTTATTTACTGCGAGATTCGCCAGCTCTATTATTGAAATGTACTTATTTAAACTTAATAAAACTTTGTGCAACGCTGCGATGAAGCTATTCTTGGAACAATACACGACACTCGCAATGTATAATACTGGATTAGAGTTGAAGTACGGGAATAAAGGCATTGCAAAAATGATAACGAGGATTCCAATGGAGAATATTTATTAAGTAGTCGATGGCACTGTAATGACGCAGGAGATTAAACTTTTTTACGGCGAATGTTTTTTTTTTTTTTTTTTTTTTATGAGAAATTGGAAAATTGTCAAAGGGATTTAAAATGACGATTCACTTGAACTTACGAGTGGCATTGAAGTTTAAAGAAAGTTACGGGCAGGATCCCACAAGGCTATATTTGAAATTGCAGGAAAGCTCCAAATACATTTGATATAACAAAACTTTATGTCGACTTTCATGTACTTTTGCAATAAGAGAAAAGGCTTTTAACAGACCATCATGTATGCACCAGTAATTTTCGTTTGTAGAGCCACTCAATCGAATGGCTCCAATCAAACAAGGCATAGCAGCATCTAAGAGAAGGAATCAAGATCATAATTATTCTCCGTAATCAGCGAAATGGAAAAAACGAATCTCCAATTATCACTCTATTCTACTTTTTAAGAATCTTGCATTATATTAACAGCCGTTTACTAAAAAATTGAGGAGAATCCATAGAATAGAGGTGAAAAATAAAACGCCTAAGAGAGACAAGTTCCATTGGTTAAAAGCGTAAGAGCCAGTTGAATAAAGGACTTTATTAGATCTCCAGGCGTCGAAGACAATGGCAAGCCTTTCGATAGACTCGCTCTAGCCTCATTTATGAATGATAGGGGAGTGGGAAAGACGATTATGCGTTGAGTTATGATTTAATCGTACGCGAGCATTTCCTCCCACTCTCGCTCGCCCAACTCTTATCATTCTCATTCTCGAGATAATTATGTGAAAAATAAAAACGACTGGTTACAGGAAAAAGAACAACATGAGATGTCGGTCAAGTGTCTACAAAATATTCATGGACCCAAGCGTTTCCTCGCTTTTTGCAACTATGATTGCGATGATGAGCCGGTTATTTTGTATTTTTGGAGATAAGGCGTTGCGTCACTGGAAGCGCTGAGAGCGGCTTAAGTTAGAAAATTAAAAATAGTAATTTAGAAAGTATTGCAAGGAATTTTTTAAAAATATTTTACATCAATGCTCGTATTTCCATAAAATACTGATAATGAAAAGATAAGAGATACCTTAACATTTTACAAAAAGTCAGATTTTTCATTATTTTTACCAATGCTTTGTGAATCTTCTGCATCGTGTAGATCATGTATTAAATACACGGTCGATAACATTTGAAGCTAAAATTTTATCTTAACACAGTTGATTGGCGCGTGGAAATTTATCCTTTTGTATCATGGAAATGCAGCCCCGACATTTTAGACCAATATTTCATTCGCGTACATTTTGCTTCACACGAGGTATTTATTACCGAATCTAAATATAGCATTATATATGTATGTAAACGGACTAATGAATAATTTAGCGGTCGCTTGCATATTATTTTTTTGAATATTATAAGGTGAACAAAATCCAGTAAGAAAACATAAATCAAGAAATTAATTAACATATACTGCCAATGTAACCATATACACAACAATTTTGTATTATACAATAAAATTGATACGTTGTCAAGTAAGAGCAAATTTTTATTTAGAATATGCAAAAATACAAACACACTAAAGCACATACACCCAAGCGAGCGCGCGCACACACGGACACACAATAATATTTTCTTTACATTTCATGAATATATTAGTTTGATTAGAGATATGTTTCACAGGAATTTGTGTTTCAAAGTAACAAGTAACTTTGAATGTACGATATCTTAAAGTATCATGAAAATACAATTCAGCAAATTCTCAGAGCATTACAAGGGAACAATATTGTGATACAATCGAGTAAATGATAAAAAAATTCATATTAAATTTCACTAAAGTCCCTGTGCCACAGTCACGATTCGCTCGGATCAGTTGGAATTCAGTAGCAGCGCTCGCTTGGAATTAAATTGCACCGAAACGTAAAAGAATAATTCATATCCGAACTCCAAGAAAAACCCCCTCCGCCCACATTCTCACGTAGCAATTTTGTGTTGCCGCGCTTCATAACCGCTGTTTTATTAAGACTCGTAAAAGCCGGCACGAGCTTAGGACGAAGCCGCGATTTGTGAGGAAAATTGACCCCAGTAAAAACAGCGATCGAACGGAACCGAAAAAGATATGAGGCTCGCAAGCCTGATTTTTCCGTGGCATTTTGACGGGCACTTAAAAGCTACTTAGAAACTCTGTGGTAGCTTCGTGTTTTAACGAGGACTTGGACGAATTTTTCTCCTTGAATGTCTGATCGTTATTTCCAAAGTGGGTTTAGAGATTTCTCAGCTTCTGTCTCTTTGAGATTATGAGTTGAAGATGTAGAGATATTATAGATAGATAGCGAGAGAGAGAGAGAGAGAGAAGAGAGAGAGACAGAAGGAGAGAACGATATTAGAGACGATTCAGGGATAGTTTTTAGAGGAAATGGAATCATTTTTTTTACGTAGAAGTGGACAGCTAGAAAAAATTTTTGTCATTTAAATAACTATATTATTAATACAGCTATTTTCATTCTTATGAGTACTCACCTGCATGAGTATAATATAAAACTAAGCTCAGGAACTAATCGATAATTTACGCAAGTTATTATATTTTAAAGGTAATCTAATCTGGCCTTACTTTTATTAATTAATAAAGTTAATTGCGAACCACAACTGTAGAAACTTTTTTAATCAAAAATTTCTTCTGCATTAAAATTTTGTTGAATGAAATAAATTATAGCTAAATTAGATTTATCTAATACTTAGCAATTAATAAATGCTTTAAAAAACTTGTTTCGAATTTGAAAACTCTTCTCTTAAGAATACTCAATCTTAATAATTCTCATTACCTTACACACATCATAGGTATAAATAGATGTTTCTTTATAAAGAAACCTCTTAATTGTATTTTGTTTTCTAAATAATGAAATGATAAACTAATTTTATCAAAAATACAAGCCTAATACACAAATCAAAATAATTCGTTAATGTAAAAATTCTCGAATACATTTCACTCGCATGTAAACAGCGCGTAAAAAGAAGCGAATAGTACAGTAAACGAGGATGATTTATAAATGAAAAAGTGTGTCATTTTAAAACAAGGAAAAACCCCCTCGCAATGAAGTTCTTCTTCAAACAAGTTGCTCAACAACTAAGTATTCCTCCGAACCATCTCCGCGAATAAAAGTTGAAAAGTTCGCGCATTAGTCGCCAAGTTGGAAGGATGTGCATAAATGGCGCTGCAGTTTTCATGTGTGCGACACGCGAAACGTTTACGTGATTCTACTATAAAGTTTTTATAATCAGGACCTTGTCTTTTCTCTCAGATACGTAAAGAAATACATGGTGGATCTATTGAGAGAGAAGAGGGAAAATTGAGTGTAATGTAACGTTTGATCGAGTTGTGGAAAAGTTTTTTTTTTTTAATTTAAATTAAACGAAGAGGTGTTTTGCGAATTCGAGTAGAATCGATTGAATTGCCGATAAGGAAATGAAGCAAAATGAGTGTGCTTAGTCAAAATATGACTTGAATGAAAAAAGAAAATTTTGGAACGATTCTTTGAAGAAGTATTATATGGATGTACTAGATTTTACAGTATCGAAAAATATAAGAAGTTATCGTATATTTTTCCAACTACCTAAAGTATTTGTACAAGTAAAGTCTTCTCAATTTCTTTGTTTCTAGTCACAAGTACTCTATTTTCTCATCTGTTTCATACAAAACTCGTTTTTGGCATGTGTCAAGTATTTTCACATGTACCAAAGTCACTAGTTCTATTGTTCTAGGATACTATGAAAACGAAAGCATTTTATACATTTTTCTCAACAACTTTGTTACTCCTTAAAAACATCAAAAATCTGAATCGAATATATATTTTATTTTTCGTTTTAACCTTAAATCGCATTTAGTTAAAGTAGATTATTATTCATATCTGAAAATTTTATAAAAATTTTAACAAATTTATTAAAAAGTGATCAATATGGAATAATAGCAGCATCCTTAATAAAAAAAGTATTCACAAAATATTACAAAAATCCTCAAATTTATTTTTAATATATATATATATATATGTATTACTTTAGATAATACAAAGTTAAGAAATTTTAATTTTAAAGTATTTGTAAATTATGCATTTTTTATTAGCTTATTTTTTATCTTGAAAATTAGCTAAATTATTTAATAAATTTTCTTTTTACAATAATTTAAAAAAGTAAAAAAAATGAAAAGGCTTGAATTTTATTTTAACAACAGAATTTTCATTATTTTCTATATCATTACTTAATCATATCAATAACTTTCAGTAACATAGCCAAAAAAAGTAACTAATGTAAAAATGGGAAAAGATAAAGAAGAAAATGCATTAAAAGGATAGGTATAATACTAAACTGAAAAAATTAGAGTTGGACTTAAAATTTAATAAAATCAACGAAATAACGAAGAAAGATTTAATTACGAAATATTCACGGTTTATGTTATCTATTTGCTCCAATATACTAGGAAAATGTGTACATAATAAGTGCATAAAACTATTGACAAAACGTGCTACTGAAAAATTGCAGTATACGTGTTTGGGGTTAAGTATATATTATTAACGTAGTTAAAGAATTAGCTTCAAATACTTTATTTGTAAATAAAAAAAAAAGAGCAATAATGATTATTTGAGTAAATACAAAATACATTTTCCAAATTTTTTAAAAATTAACGCATTTGTCTATTATTCCACCGCAATTATTTATAAATTGCAGAAATTATTTTCTCATTAAGTAAAATTAACGAATCTGCGATTCATCATAATAATCTAAGAAACTATATCTATATTAATCATGCTTTTTTCAATTATTTGTATAATATATGATCTTAGTTTCTATCACTGATAAAATTTATTAAAAATTCCTCACTCAAGTTAAAGTATATATTTAATTAAGTGTGCTTTGATGGGTATCTATCACTGTTAGATATTAAAAATAATAAATAATAAATAAAATCATCCGAAATATTATGAAACTAATGTTGAAGGAATCTGAAAATATTAACGTAATATTTTGTATCTATCTATATTAAAATGAAATATAATAAAGTCAATATTTTTAATTTGGCTGATCAGTTAACATAACATAAATTCCTTTTTTTATTATAAATATTTGAGGTCAATTGATTTAATTCACAAGCAATTATCAAATTAATAATCATAATAAACAGGTTAAAAGAATGAAATTTTAAATCAATGTATCAAGAAGATTAAAAACTTAATTATTGTAAAAGATTGAAGGTAATCGCATATGAGAGCTTTGAAAATTGCCAATAATATTCATGATGAATTTTTAAATTCTAGAGGTGAGTTTTAGTTTTCATGTTATTATTGAAACTGGGATATTTAAAATAAAAAAAATGTAGGCACGCGACTGAGCGATATAAAAAATTCTAATTTGTCGAAAAAGGCAGAATCAAAGTCTTGCGACCATTTTTACATTCCGCGTAAAACATCGGTAGCCGGTGAATTTGGTGCTAAAAGGCCGGGATGAGATTCGTCCTTGAGCCCTTCACCTCTTTTCCGTGGCATTCACACGCAGAAGTACTCGCCTTAAAGTTGGGCGTTGGAGATATTGTGCGAATGCTTCAACCCCGTGTAAAAAGCCTTTGCCCGAGTTCCGTTGTTCGGGGAGTCGGAGCACTACAAAATTCTAATTAAAATTTAGTGCCACCATGTTCGTTACAATCGCTTTGGGCAATTTTGTTTTTGTTACACCAAGATGTTTAATTACATTTTTTATGGATTCAAAGTGCGAATGATATAATATGGAAGGAGAACTCTAATGCTACTTTTTTAAGCTGCGAATTGCATTAAACAGCTAATCTTAGTAGGTGTGCAGTTTGTTTGTTGCTTGTGTGCAGTTTTTCAAGCGAGGTGTTTACTGCAAAAATCAGTTAAGGAACTACTCAAAAATAATAATCAACCTATACACGTAAATTTGTAAATTTAAGATTCTTTTCATTGAAAGAATTTTATAATTCTGGTCTTAAAAATATTGATATCGATTGAAAGGAGAAACATTTTTATTTGTGAAGGTCATTTGAGTATCTTAGAAATTGTTGAGAAATAAAATTATCTGTTTTCAATTTTACTTTATACATAAAGATAAATTATACATTTTTATATAGTATTATGTAGAAATCAATTTTTTGTGATTATAAACCGTATTTTTTTTTAATTTAAATTGTACAGAACGTTCAGTTAAAATAGTGCTTGATGAAAAACAGACAAGTCTTATATTGATCTTATTCTGCAATTTTTTTATACAAAAATTCTCGAAAATGTTTATTATCATTTTCAAGTGAGTCTAAATTGTTATTACTAAAAGGAAAACCTACGATGAAATAGTTCCATTCACTTCTATATTAATTACATTCGCATCTATTCTCTTCAATTTCCAATAGACTCATGATGCATGTGTTTTACGTATCCCTCCGCCCGTACATAATTCGAAGCTTATAAATAAAAATATGAAGAAAATCGCACATCAAAATCTCACACGGAATATTAGATAACCATGCACATTGCTTATCAATTACATGCTAATTAATTAACTAGTGCTACATGCCTTATTTTTATTTACTTATCAAAGTTTTTATTTAAAATTACGGCAATTATCTGCGCAACGATATACGAGAAATTCTATGCAAAGAAAAAAGTTTTTTAACATAAACGATGCTCAGTATTTTAATTGCACTGGCTATTTATTGAATCTACATTAATACATTGTTAAAAAGTATTTACGGCAAAAATTGTAAGTAAATATTCTATTAAGATTGCTTCTCAAATACTTCTTAAAGTTATTTATTTTTATAAATACGAGATGTACTTGAAATTTTAAAATTATTCGAGAAATATTTGCCTTGTACGTTGTAAAGCTCTTAATACGTCTGTCATTAAAATAATTTATATGTATATATATATATATATATATATATGTGTGTGTGTGTTTATGTATAATATAGGATCGAGAGAGAGATTACACTCCGTTCTTTCTCACTTTCAGTTGCACAGCCATATAAAGCATACAATGACATTTTCAAGATTCTTCATCTTATCTTCCGTTACCGCTACTTGAAGAAAACCCAAGCGAGATAGAAGAGGGTTAGTGGTATTCATTCTACCTTGGATCTCTTTGAAATCGGATAAAATCCAGAAGCAGTAGTACCTTCGACAGTTTCATGTTACTTTTTGCTACCTCTCATTCTTTCCTTACTTTTCTCTTGTTCTTAACTCATGTGTATATATTTCATTTTGTTTTTTTGCTTTTTAACGGTTTAACGATTTTTCTTTTTCTTTTAATATAATTGATTCTCTAAATAAAAAAAATTATTATATATAATACATCTATTTCTGGACGCTGTGATTTTCAAACAACTTATTTTAAAAGGTATGTATATGTAATAATGTAATATTGCCTTATTACAACGATTCCAATGATTTTTAATGCATTTGTTAGGAAGAAATCCGATAAGAAATTTACCATAATTATTTATCATAGAATAATTACAATACATTTTATAATCATTTTAAAAATTTTCTCCGAAAGAGGGAATCTTTATATCGAACTGTTCTTTTTATATTGCATCTCAATGAAATGGAAAATCTTTTATCTTGAAACACAACAAAGGTGATACGCGTGTAATGCTATACTGAGATCGAGATGGTTTTTTATTGTACTTAGCTAAGAAAAGACTAGTTAGAAATTTTTCCTTTTTTTTCAACTAAAATTACGTCTTTTCTTCTTATTTTCTTGAATGTTTATTTAATGAAGCACAATGTAAATTAAAATTATCTTTTATTTTAAAGTACTGAAAATTCAATAATCTCAAAAATTGTTCTAAAATAGCTTAGATTACTCGAAAATTGATCAACACATTTAAAATAATTGAAAATGTACGAGGATTATAGAGATATTAATGAATTAATGATCAAGAAAAAATATGAAAAACTTACAATTATTATACAAGTTACTTATCAGCATGTATCAATATGTAGAATTATTGTATACGAAAATCTTATATGATTTTCTATTTAAAATATTCGATCGTTAAAGTCAATTAATTATTTCATTAATAAGTCAAATTTACTAAAACTGATAAATTACGCTTTTTTTTGTAAAATTTATTAATCTGACATTCATGAAAAACGTATTTGATTATACTGTGCTTTCAAATTTTACAACGGTAAATAATTGAGAGTTATTGAACGTTCGAGTAAAGTAAGCGTGACTGAAAACATACAAAAAAAATCTCAGTTGTTAGTATCTATTTCTTCATCCAAATCAAGCTTCATCCATTAAAAAATTTTGTTTTAAATTTTGGAAAGAATTTTTTCATCACTTTTATATTCTCAAAAGCTATTCCGTAGAAAATAATAAATGAAAGTATTTGAGTTTTCATACTCTTTTACAGAACAAGCAGCCTGATTACAATGTATACTTTTTAAACATTGTATTAATAATATACTTCCTATAGTTATTTTATCCTATACATTTTTAATATTTAATTTAGATGTACAATACCTTTCTTAGAAAACTTTTAGAAGATAAATTACAAGGCTTGTTAAGGATAATAGAAATAATGGCAAATTGTGCTTTTAGGGGATGATCAAAGTTTTTAATGAAGCATATGCAAAGCAGTTAATCTTTTGAAAAGACTCAAGAACAAATCGAAAAAGTCAGTAAGCTGAAAATTTCAACAATTCTGGTTATCTTCATCGACAAATATAGAACGAAGATAAAACAAGGACTATAGAAATCGTGGAAAGTATTGCTCTTTTACATCATCGAATGGATCGTATAACGATCACGTAGTTCTTATGAAAGGCGGTTCCCTTACAAAACCTTTCTATCTTTTTATCTCTCTCTCTCTCTCTCTCTCTCTCTTTACGTCAAACTCTTTTTCTCCTATATTTGAAATATTCACAAGACTCGAGCTGCTGGGTTGTTTACCTTTTTGTAGGGATTTTTAATTGCATATTCCTGAAAGCGTACGAGTATCAAGTGCCTACAATACGTATGTTTACAGCTCATGTAAACAATGAATTATTGACTCAGAGATGATGCAAATTGAAATAGGTTCCGTTCGAACAATTCTCATTTAAAAGCTCGATATTTCCGAAGGGATTTTGTAAATAAGTAATACATATAGATATATAGGGGCTTTTTTGAGACTTGGTATTTATTAAAGTATATGAGCGTACAATTTTTTTTTAAAATTCAATTCATAAAAAGTCTATTAGAATGCTGCACGTAGTAATAGCAATCGCATATGGCATGAGATTTATTTGTGAAATTTGCGCAGTAAGCTGCTCGGGTTCGATAAGTACGGAGACTGCATATTTTTGCCTTCTTATTTTATAAACGCCTTTTATATATTTTATTCATTTTTTATATTTTATTCATTTGTAGTGTATCGGTAAACTTCGAGTACTACAAAGTGCGATACAGTTTGAGATGTACAATGAATGATATAAGCTTTACGCAATCAACGAATTGTGTTCAAACATATAATCATTATACTTTCTCGTCCGATGCTACTACGGACACAATCTACAATAGTATTTATTTCAATCGTACATGAAAAATTATTAAACAGATGAAACCGATTCAATCCGATTCATCGATAAAAGTATTTTACACAATATTTAGACTTTAGAAAGTGACAAAAGAATATATTACTTTGCTAGAACTTTTATCTAAAGAAGTTCTATCCAAATACTATTTCAATACCACCTTCAAGCTTTACATTATTTAATAATGAATTCATTTAATGTATTTTAAAATGTTTAGTGGGTATCAAATAAAAATTACAAAATTTTAAAAACAATAAAATAATAGTGTAATTCATACATTAATCAAGGTTTTTTAATTTTTATTTTCCCTCAATTGTTCGTTCCGTTTCTAATTATATTACTAGTTACTTAAAGGTTGCAGCTTAAAGAAAGTTGAGATATGTTACGATAGATTATATGTTCTATAATTATTGAGCTTTTGTTTTAAAGAAAACTTGGGTAGTATAGCTAACGTTTAAAATGGTGAGTGATTTACGCCGGGTCCGTAGTTTTTTCAAAAACGGTTGTCTTTGATCTTTCACTTTTACAATGGTATTATTTCTATTTTGAAATACGAATGTGTCTGATAACTTAAGACTTCTCATTTTTATGCAAGCTCGGAGACCGGGTCTGTAGTCTTCGATACCATTTCAACCTGCAAAGTACGTGTCTTATATTACAGAGATTATTTTACCAAATATGAAAGTAGTTTCTTCAATCAAAGAAAATTATAATAATTGCGTAATTGTTATAAAGAAAATGAAAAGCTAATGCTAAAGCAATTCTGATTTTATAAGTATAAACAAATTATATTTGTTTAAATGTTTAAAATAGAAGACAATGAAAAGTTATGTGCAGAAGGCATATAAATTGAAAAGATGAAATTCAAATATATTATTAACGTTATTATAAATAATTGCTCTTTGAGATTCGTTAAGATAAATTATTCCTTTACATAAAGATACGAACATAAAAATATTCAAGAACATAAAAATTAGAAATAATTTACTTATGCAACAAAGGAACCTGCTTAAAATATAAATTGTATCTGATTTATTGTAACTGTATAAAAGACATATTAATTTAGAGGACGAATGAAGCTGATAGAAAGAAGCATAACATTTTTTTTTTAAATCGCTAAATTTTAATATAATATTTAGTAATATTTGTAGTTTACATAATTGTGTAAGTCTAATTTTTATCTTTATCACTTACGCTATTCAAAGATATCTAACTTTGAAAGATATCTGAGTGATAATTAGAAGGTGAGCTGAGCTCCCCAGTAGAAATAACGTTAAAACGTAATGAAAGATTAAGTCTTTAGGTGAATGTACACAGCGATTTAACGACTTGCGAAACTCTAGCGACACAACTTTCACGATTAGTGTGACTATTTAGAAAACACTCAAACTTCTCATTGCTGGGCAAGTGATAAATTTTTGTTGCTGTAGCTTCGTTGGGATCGGAAAGGGTGTCAGAGGTCGAAAAAAGAAAGAGAAAGAATAAAAAACCAAGAGATAGGGAAAAAGAAAGGTAGCTGTCAAGAAATGCAAATCATAAAGTTAAAATAGTCTACAAAATTAATAACTACGATAATGACATTTTTTACTAGGGTAAATGCCATAGTGATAAATACAATAATTCAGGGCTTCGGTCATTCGCGGATCTAAAGTCGATTTCCCGGGGGGTAGCCAGCGCCGTGTCTCACGAAAATAATAGAGCTCGATGGAAGGAAGAGGAAGAATTCTTCCATCGAGCTTCTACCCTCCTTCTAGCCTCCCCTGTGGGGGTCCTACCAATTAGAGCCTTTCTTCGGCGGCACGTCACCCTCCTTCTATTGTATTCCTGCATCTTCCTCGTACCCTCCCCCGGTTTCACCCGTGGACTACCAATCCTCCCCCCCGCCGGATGATACGACTAAACGCTCCCCTTGTGCGGTCAAACCACGAGAGGAGCTGGTGCCATTGTGATCGAATATTCACGGCCCCCTCCCCCCCGTAAGATTGCCTCGCGGAGAAGCCGAATGAAAAGCCACTGTCCTGTCCGGTGTCTGCCCCGCCGGCCCTTTCTCCGTGGTCGAGCGGGGTAGAGAGCCACTGCGTTGAAGACCAAAGGGCTCTCGCGCGCTCCCTCCCTTCCCCGTCCCGACGAGAATCCCCAGGCCCAGCCGAGGACCGCTCAGGGCAGGGTACAGAGGAGCAGCCAACAGCAGCGGACGCGAACAACAGCTACGACACAGCCGGACACCACGCGCCCCCTCATAAAGGGTTCGGTTAGTTCGGTTTAAGTTAGGAGCGCTTAATTTATAAATTCATTAGTCATTGAGCTTTGATATTAGTTCAATTCTGAAATTCGTATGAATCAGTTATTGAGCAGTGCGGTGGAAGGGAACAGTGGGCGAGGATGAGTAAAATGGATATAATGAGCACAGCCTTAGTCACGAGAAGGTCTACTCTCGGTAATATAAACATGGATTTCTGATCTGACGATTTTCGTGCCAGTTCTATAACATTGAAGGGACGCTAGTCGCTAATCGTGAATACGCCACGCATCCTAAATGAAACCCTTATGTTGATGGCAGGGCATATAAGTCACAAGAATTTATTCTACCCAAGCCGACGGGACAGAGCTAAAACTTGTGAATAAGCTTACATTCGACCATTTTTAAGGTTAAGTAATTTCACTAGAAAATAAATCCATAGCACCCGAGCGGGCAAAGTGAAGCAGTATCTACAGTCCTCGTATCCTTAATTTCAGACCTAATGAAGTCAAATCTGGTAGGTCGCTTCTACAGACGGTTTCGGACAGCACCGCAATAGAAATTGACGCCTACGCCTTGCGCTAGAGCACCTCATGCCAAGTTATTCGGGTAAAAATGTTTCCAGGATTATGTAAGGTAATTATATGCTCAAAAATTTTTTATACGTAAAAATTGTTGTGATACATATTTAAAACAATTACAGTCCGTTTTCTCAACTACTATGACGGAGATATAACAAAAGAATAATCTCACGATGACAACCGTCAAAAATCATTAATTCATCACCGGAACACAGTAATCGAAATTATTCTACATTAAATTGGCCTCCATTAGACACATCAAGACCAGGATTCGAATCAAAAGCTAGCTGCTATAGTAACCGGTACAAGGGGTGACGATAGACGACAAATCGCTATAAAGTAATTGAATTTCACAATAATGTCCACAACAAAATAAATTATAATATTTAAAACTTAATTGACTTCTAAATCATATTTATCATAATATTTTACTGCATATATTATTGTTAATTTCGCCTATTATGCAATATTACAGAATATTGCACAATTTTTTTTTCAATATTATTGAATAAAGCGAAAGGTTTTTTACATCGTTTGTATAATAGGTACGAGAATCGAATTACTTACATTATAACTTACATGAATTGCTGCATTTTAAAGGGCTAAAGAAAAGATAATTAATGTTCACCAAACTATTATACTTGTTTCTATGATCTATAAGATTGCGTACTTAATTATGCGTCGACCCTTTAACAGAAACTTTTGATGTCCGCCACCTAACCGCCGATTAACATATTACGAAGTCATTACTTGTAAACTGCGCTAGTATACTTTAGTTCCGCGCCAATCCTTTTAATTCTTGGGGCTCGCCACCTACCGGTACACCTCGAGTACTAAAAGACTGCAACGCCTTATTAAGCTTATGCTCGCTATTCCTACTTACCCCAACTCTAGAGATCAACATTTCTGTACACATATTCTCGCCGCTCACGCATATGTACAATATTCGGTGCTTGTTTTTCCCTTTACGTTTAATCTTATAGCTCAAAAATATTGGCTTTAATTTAATACGGCTTATTTTTTTTAGTATTTTCAATTATTCTCTCATTGTTCCAAACTTGAATTGTATTTATTGTTACACAATGTTTTCCTCAGGTAGTTCCGAGGAATTTTTTTTTATGAATAAAACTGAATTTTCAACAACTGACAATAAATGTGACAAATTTTACTTTAATATTATACTACTGCGGGCACATACTTCGATGTTTTACTCCTACTATAAATACTAATCAGCGCTAATTGAAAATTGGACTGAAGATCGAGAACCAATATTTATACCTCCATCGTTCGAAAAACCAAGAAATCGTAGTAAAAAGCAGAACTCCAGGACTGTTTTATGGAAGAACAACAGGAAAGCTGGAATTACATAACGGCTTTTACGTGAGATTTTTGACATCGCCGAAATAGCACCCAAAGATAAGAACATCAAGGGATCAAGTCACAAATGAAATTTCGTTACGTGACTTTGGCATAGTTGGCACACATACTGATGAGATGATGTATTCTCTTAGAATTTCCTACTTATTCACTCATACTATAAAAAAAGGGATAGTAGTAATAAATCCATAACCATGTCATGAATTACCGTAATGTTTAATCCATCATGGCTTTGTCCGTCACCTTACTATAAGCTGTAACCATTCGCTGAACGCAATGAAAGATTCTACAAACACAATTACAAAAAATGTAAATGCTTTTTTAATTTAATACGCATTACAACGTGTATATATATTTCCTTGAAGGTCTTCAAGCTTTTCGAGCCTTTATGCTTCAATAATTACTTTCAATAATATGCTCTTTACGCACTGCTTTCGCGTAATCGCAGGCCTAGAATCTCCATTAGTTTCTTCCCTGTGGACTTTGGATTCGCGTATTCGCTGGCTGAGCACCGCATTATGTTGTCCCCTTCGGACGACTTTGCACCGAGCCTTCTCGTAATGCATCCTTCCAAATGCGTTACCATGAAGAGCTTTCATTCTCATTTGCAGATGTTTTCACAATTATCCAAACGCTGCTTTAAAATTTACTATATTCACTGCGCTTTTATGGATTTCCTTATCGTATCTCTTGTCCTTATCATATAGTAAGAATAATACAATTAAATTTGAGTAAAAAATACCATTTTAGATATAAATGCACCACAATTATTTTAGTATAATAAAAAAAGTATTAGTTTTACAAATTAATTAGGCAATCCAAGAAAGTCTTTACAAAATTCTGCAAGTATATTTTAAAACTAAGTTAAGAGCTTTGCGTGTGTTTACCAATGGAATTGTACGAAGATTTTTAAAAAATTTATGAATGTTGTATTTATTAAAAAAATATGCTTTCTGTATTATTGAAAATTTAGTAATACCTACTCTGTCGTTTCTATAAGAAGAGGAATTGTTAGAAGCTTGAACCGAATTATACACTACGCTGAGATAATCTTGTTTCACTTTGTGGTATCTAACATCAGGTAAATTCTCCATGAGAGATTTATGAATTGATCGTCTCTTATTTTCTTTAGATATTAACAAGGACAGCTAGAAGGTTATAATGTATCTGTGATTAAAAATAAAAACTTTTTTCGAAGGCTCAAAAAGTCATAAATTTTTAGTATAAAGTTACTCTGAATTGAGCATGACATATTTATCTCAATGGTCTTTGTGTGCTACGTAGCGTGTCTTCAGGGTTTTTTTTTTAAATTTATACATATAATAAATTTTTAAAAATAAGCCTTATATCATTTAATACTTGTGATTACGAAATATTTTACACTTAGTTCCTTATAAGCCTTATATATCTCTGTATAAGCATCCTTTCAAAGTTATTTGGCTAATTTATTCAAAATTCAAAAAATATACCACTAGAAAATTTCAGGTATCCAAGATTTTTTAATCAAATTCACATCATATTTTATTGTTTTAAGATAAAAGTTTTTCCATAGTAACAGAGCCAAGAGAATAAATAATGCAGTTGAAATATTTCATTAATATATTTTTTCAAAAAGTATATCATATTTCATAAAGACGTTAAAAGAAGTTACCGATAATATGTGAGAAGCAATAGTCACGAATTAGCAAAAATATTCTAAGGCTAAGAGCAAAATAAATTACCATTAAAAATAAAATATGACAATAAAAAATTCCCTCGGATCGTAAAAGACCAGAAGATTGATATACCTTGAATTTGATTTTACTACGCCAACTAATTTATGCACTCGCAATTTATTGATAATTGAAGGACTTCTATAAAATAGACATCATAAGTTTCTCGTCTAATTTGCATATTCTCTTCAAAAGAACCAAGTGACAAGAATCATGAGTCTAAGAAAATAGGTTTCTGACTTTTTGTTGAGCTTTCCTTTTTACACATCTTATCCGTGTACTGACGTCGTATTCAACAATCTAGATAGTGTCTTGGCTTCATTACTTTTTCATTACAAGTCTTTCTAAGTGTCATTCCTTTCTGATGATTCAACCTTTTTCTCTTCACTTACATTCAAATCTATTTTTTTCCTATTCCTCGTTCTTTATTTTTTAACTTTCTTACCTATGCTTAAAATATTTTGACGCGATTAAATCATGCGTTTTGTTTCAATCGTTAAAAACATTATTCTTTTTAATTTTATGCTCGATATACATATTTCTAATGCATCGTATTTAATATATATTTAATATGATCATTGAAAAATGATAAAAATAATGAAAATATTGAAATAAATAGAATTTAATCTTTTTTTAAATATTTTTTAACCCATTACTGAAAATCGATATTAATAACGTTTACCATTACAAAAGCTCTTTATTAGTTCAATTTTTATGAGTAGATATAAGTTTATTAAATTTTAATTTTAAAGCGGATATTGATTGTCTTATTATGTGTAGTTTAAACGTAACTAAGATAATAATATGTTCTGATACATAAGCTAAATATTATGAAATAGAACTGTCATTATTTGTCATAATAAACTGAGAAACAAACGATTCCTAATCTATTTTATATTAATTGGCTATTTCTTAAATATCAATAATGTTTTTTTTATGATTCAGCTGATATTGTAATCAAATAAGAAATTCAAATTTGATTAATTATAACGATTTAGATTTTAATTCATTAGCAAATATTCTGATGTAAAACAAAAAATTATCCTTATTGGACAGTTGCAGAAAAACACTTATTTTTTAACGCCAATGATTTATGTTTGCTAAGGATAACATAAAAAAGATACAAGTCTACAATGTAATGGCATTTTTACGAATCATTTTCATTAACTCTATAATCAAACCAGCAGTAGATCAGTAGGCATTGCTGTTTTCTAAACTCTATTTAAAACACTTTTTAAAGGAAAATATACTAACCACAACTGGTTATTTACTTTCATTCTTATATAAGAAAATAAACAGTCAAATTTATCGCGGAAAAAATTAACGGATTTTTATAAAAATTTTATCATTACTCACGTGAGACATTCGACGAGTCCGAGTGTGGGAAATTCGACATACCTGTAACACAAACATATAAATATATATATATAATAATATTTTCAACTAATAAATAGTGACAGGAACTTTTATAATTGAGTTACACTTATTCTAATACAATTTGGAATTCACACCCAATATTTGCAGATACTAACATTTTTTAATTAAACTTTAAATATTTCAATGTTCTCGAAATACATTAATACCAGTTGCTTACTTTACTAATTTCTTATTTTACTTAAACATTATATTCGGCATAATGTAAATAGATAGGATTATTTTAAATTTGACGTCAAATTAGATAATGAAAAACTTATTCCAATATTTGAAATTTGCTTCTTCTTCAAATACTCGATCGGTCCCGTTCAGAAATACTTTAACTTCTGGACGACTAGCAGTCATTTCAAACAAAGCATCGAACGAAAGTCGCGTGTTAAAAACTTTCGCACCTCTTTTTCCAATTCGCTTGTTCGACGTTTACTAAAAAGCACAATGAAAAATGAAAGACAAAAAAAAAAAAAAACAACAAATAAGCAGGAAACTTTTTAAAAACCAGCTTGCACGTGGTTGGCGCACTGATTTGATAAAACTTTTGATAAGTTTACGCCTCTTTGCGTAATTTTTTTAAGCATTGACAAGCTTGTGAAGTTTTCAAAGGACTATACATGGCATTTGTAAGAAAATATATTGGGAAATCCAGTGTATATTTATTTTATGTAGGTAAAGGTGGTGTAGTCTCTCGGAATTAAAAAGTTTTTAGCGTTTTATTAAAAAAATTAAATATTCAATACTATTTGTCCCGCGGGAAATAAAGAGCAATTTTTACCATAACTTTCCTAAAAATTAATTTAGAATTTTAATACCGTACTGCATTAAAAGAATCGATATTAAATTAAAGTTGAAAATTCTAAATTTAAATTGTGCCAACATAAATTGAACTTATTGTTGCACATTATGAAACTACGTATACATTATTTGTAAGTATAAGAATATTTGCTGGAAATACGATTAAACATTTCAGAGACGTTTCCTTCATCATGGTATAAATCATTGTTACTAATTGATATGAACGAACCTCTTCGCATTAATAAGAAGAGATATTAAAAACACAAACTTGAAATATCTGGTCTAAATGGTTATTTATTATCGGAGCCATTATCATTATCATTATTATTTTAACAATAATAACAATAATAATAATAATAATAATAATGATGATTACATTTATTAATATTGCGATGATTGAAATTGCCTAGTTTTGAAATTAATATATATCAAATGTAAGCAATGTAGATTTTCTGTTCAAAAACCATAATCCTGAATTCCAGTAGAAATACCTTCCGACGCTAATGCCACAAAAGTGCTCTAATAATTCGCTTGATCGCCGTCATAAAGAGTTTATGCATTTTAAATGTCGGTAGAGCGTAGTAGGATACACAGCGATGAGTCAGAATGAAGTATATAATTAAGAAAACATCGTTGCAAAAAGGCGACGTGCCGTTAGCTCCTCACGTCGAGCACATTTACCATAAATTACATTATCATGGATTCCGGTCGCGGCAGCTTTTTCGCGGAAGCCCGATGTCAACGAAGCTTCAGAGGCAAGACCAGCGAGATTAGGCGCGGCGGGGCCTGGGGGCTGGGGGGAATGCTCATTAACCGCGACACGTAAAGCGTAGCGATGGTGTGGCGTTGCCCATCGCGCGCGACTCCCATCGCCGAGATAAAAATCGTTATAATCCGAAGCGCCAGTGCGGTGAGTCAAATCGGCGAGCATTTTCATGGCTGTTAACTGCCCGCTGGCCACGACATCTCGCGTGCGATCAGCTGCCCGTGACGGTTCAAGGTTCCCCAGCCCTTTCTCATTTTTCATCTCCTCCCCCCCCCTCCTCCCACCTACGCTCTCTCTCTCTCCTTCTCTCATTCTCCTTCTTCCAGACGCAGCCACGCACACGCAGTTAGCGCCATTTAGTAAAATAGAAAACGCCCCGAGGCGAGACCAACGAGGACGAGAGGCTCCGTCGAAGTCTGTAACGTTAATCGGAGAATGGAAGCGACGACAGTGACGACGGCATCTTTTTCGCGGATGTAAAGCTCGGATCGGCGACTCTTATAAGATGGGACATTCATGACAACAGAAATAACGCTAAGTGTTAATTCGTCGCATTGAGGTATTCGCCCGGACGACAATTTTTCGATAAACTACAATCATATTGGATTAGAGTTGTATATTTTCGTCTTGAAAGCGACCAATTTTCATATTTAAAATGTAATATTTATAATATAAGTGAGCGTCGCTTGTACTCTCTGAACTTCTATATCATATTATGCGCAATAATTTTTTAACGAACGACGAATTATTGATTACAAACCTTTTTTTATTTCATATAAATGGAATTGCACTTCCCTTACTAAACATAATCAAGCTTATAAGGGAAACTCATTGATACTGTATAGATTAACTAGATAATAGTATTGAGACTACTTATAACAAATTTGAACGCCGTTGCAGGAAAATAATATACACTTCTCTTACTTTTATGGTATAGTATAATTATTTATAATGCGCAGACTTAATAATGTTGACTTTAAATTAATTTTATATTTAAATGCATAGAGGTACTGATAAAAATTAAAAAAAACATTATCGCCAAATTTCAAATAAGTGTAACCAGTGGACATAAATCATACGCATAACAATAAATTAACTCAAAAAAAAAATTATCACATTCGCTGTAGTACATTACCAGTATGTCGTAACTAATTTTGTTACTGATTGATATATTTATTTGATATTGAAATGTCACGACGGAGCAGGTAATTAACACTTTTGAACTTGAATTATCGAACTCCATAAATTACTTCTTTTAATTGAAATACGAAAACTTTAGTTTTAAAAATAGATAATTTTCTATTTCTTTATGATATTTTTCGATTCCTTAATCGTTATTAAAAAAATTTTCTACGTTCAAAATTATCAAAATTTTTACATTCATTAAACAGCAGAAAACATATGATTCTAATTTACATTAAACATAAGTTAAACATAGCCAATAATATCGTAAAATAAAATCAAGAAAGTATTTATTGTTTTAATAGTTTATTTATAGTATTGATTTACTAATAAACTACACGTACGTTTACTTAAAACTTTCTGAAATTTCTGATTGTTCGAATGCAATATTGGCACTGCATGAAACTAAGAAAATAAAAAACTCATGGAATAGAACAAAAGGAAAATAAGTAATAGGTAGGCCAGTGAGACAACGGTTGAATGTTTTCAGAGATCGTAAATTATTGGGTTACAATAATTTGAAGGTAGAAGAAGTTGTAGTTTGTTGGATAGTTGAAAATTGTTATCGAAAAAAAACCTTTTATTTTTGTATTTTGGTAAACGGGATAGGAACTCAATTTAAAATATAATTACTTTAGTAATCATAGACTTTAAAAAAAAATATATATATATATAGATGACATTCGTCTCCTGTAATAAGGTTTTACCCACATACTGTGAAAAGCAGTTCAAAATAAAAAAAATTTTTAGTCGTACTTTTAATTAACATTTATTAATTTACTTTAGTATATTAAATTTTCATTTATATAATGAATTCATTTGTCAGGAATGCAGTTATTGTATTGAAGTGATGAATATATGAGGTATTTCATTAATATATGCCAATTTTTATTATTTAATAATTAATCAAAACTTAGTTTTTGTAAATTACACCTCCCAATATTCAACTTTAATCTAACATCAATCTACGTTTCGTTATTTATCTCATACGTCATTGAAATCAAGTATAGAATAAACTAATAATTAATCTTTTCAAAAAAAAATTTATAAAACAACTAGTTTATCGAAAAATATTATTTACATACGTTTATTTCATAGGTTATAATACAGATTTATTTTAAAGAAAAAATAAAACTTTGTTTTTTTATATAAAAATAATATTATTATTAACAAATATCATTAAACTTTTTCTTTGATTTTTCCATTTATTCACTTTAGTCTTGTTTAAATTTTTGTTTTTTCTTTTTTATCATTTCCCTTATATTTAATTACATATCATTTTCTATATTTGTTATTCTTTTGTATCAGTTCCATAATTATCGAAATTAACAGAATATGGATTTTAACATCTTTAAAATTTTAATAAAAGTAAATCTGTATTTTTCGAAATATTATAAGTCTTTATGAAATAATTATTTTATAAAAAGCTCGTATTTTCTTTCCTAGCATTCTCTTGTCACTGAGTCTAAGAGTTTCGAAACCCAACTTTCTATATTGTTTTCCTTCTGTATCTGAAAATCCTTTGTTATTAAAGCCAAAAAAAGGGAAGTTCGAAAGAAGATAAATTGACTAATAACACGTGATGTTCTTTCTTCGAGGAGTATATGCGAATTTTGTACGATTCAATAAATTTTCGGAATCGACAAAAGCCGATATAAACATCAATCTATTCCTCGTAAGGAAAATGGAGTTAAGGGAAAAATCTAAAGTTTCTGGTTATTCATATTACTGCTTCAACCTAAAAAGTTCTTGAATGAAACGCAGATAAATTTTATTCGAATCTAACAAATTCACTTTAATACACAAAAAAAGCATTTGATACAGAAATTAATTTTTCAAATTTTAATATTAAAAAAATACAGTTGTTGGATGTAAAGAGAATTTTGTAGAATGCGAGTTTAAAAACCGATCTTATAAAGTATTTTATACGGTTTTTTATGAATTGATGTTAGAAATTATTAAATCATTTGCTCTTTTGAAAGAAAAATTTTATACTTTAGACAGAATTTTTTTGGTTTCACGTCAACTGGTTCGTAACAGATTCGCTCAAAAAAGTATTAGATATTTTTGCAACCAAAACTAATGTTAATAATAAGTTATTTAAAATTACTAATGTGCTTTACTTAATATTTAACTATATTAATATCAAGCAAAAATTCATTTTACATTAAAAAAAATACAAAATAAATTCAAAATATTGCTTTTTGGCCAACTTTTAATACAATTTTTTTCGCACTGCTTTATTTTTGAGACTTTTTTATCTTTAGCCCAGATGAAACAGAATCCACAAAAACTACTTGGGTACTTTTTTTTTAACGCAGTATAAATTACTGTCCAATAGTAATTATTATCATTTGATGCACACCGAGAGTCGTTCAACCGCGACAATTTTCTCGTCCATGAAAATACTGATTTCGTTGTTTCAGCAAATATTCACTTGTAATATATATTCCACGCATACACGTTTATACTACATATTCTACAACATAAAGTATGAATGGATATTGGTAATGCGAATATTAGCGAATAGACACATATAAAGGGCTTATGTTGCAGAAAATCACGTCGAATATATTTGGCATCCGGCAACTGCGTGTGTTAATGAAAAATGAAGCTTAGAGTTTTATTCGAGCTTAAACACTTTGATACAATGGCCGATAAATTTAAAAGGAGTTCAAACATCACTTCAACCTTTTAAGATAATTTGATTGCGCTCAGTTCTGAGTCTTTTAGTACCAAAGTACGATCGAGTACGATTCGATAATACACTGCGGAAGTACCATTTTGTGAACTCCATGCGCACCCTTAAAATCAATGAATCACTATCGAGCTCGCAATATTCATCAAGTCACTGAGTCGAAAGGCAATACCGTAACAATTAAAGCAAGATGCTCCGATGTGCGCTAAAAGCCAACGAATAAATCTCAAGCAGGATTTCGAGTATCAAAAAGTACACCAAAAAGTATACGGTTCCGAGGTCATTGAGAATGCTGATGGTGTTGCGTTTGAAAAGTCTCGGCCATCCCTCTCAAAAGGTCAGAGTGAACTGGCACCGGAAATGCAGGCACGAAGCCGAAGCCGGAGAAGGGGGAAGAGACGAAGAAGAGGAAACCTAGTGCCATTGCGATAAGGTTTGAAGGCGTGAGAGTTCGTGTGCCAAAGCGTCCCGTCCGCGCCTTTCATGTGGCGCCCGCGAAATTGCGCTACGAAGTTTTCGAGAGTCTTTGGCACTGGCACTTGAAGTCCCAAACTTCACGATTCCGTTGGATCGACTCATCCTGTACCTTCTTGGCGCCGCGTATCTTACTAATTGACAGTGTAAACTCGCCAATACCATGGTTACCAAAACTTTTTATTGGATGTGGGCGGACACTTTTTACCTTCGGCTACCTCTGATTTACTTTACTGCTCCTAATAATCATATTAATAGATATTATTCTTCCTTTGTCTGAGGAACTAACTTAACTTGCTTAATTTATTAATTTGCTTTTATCGGAACATTTATAGTATATTTAATATTGTGCAAATGCAGTTTTTGATACTAACCCAAATTAAAAAGAAATATGATTCTGACCCATTACAAACTACATATGTATTGCTTAACTATAAATAAATAAAAGAAAAAATAATGAATCACTTACATAATAAATACATCTCTAACGTACAAAATAATAATTTTAGAATTTTTTCCAATATTTTTGTTTACATGCTATTTTAAAAGAAAAAAACTGAAAAGTAAATATATAATACATGTGTATAAACGCATGCGAATTCGTGTTGTCACACACATGTAATGAAAAAACAAATAAGTTGTGAATAATCCATATTTATATGAGTCTGTTTTATTTAATATGTTTATATTTATATTTTTAATCAATAAAATATCCTCTTTGTGCAATATTGCAGGCTTAGTACGTTTCCTTACAAGACTTGAAATATTTTATGCCCTTTTTGCAGCTTATATTTCATTTTATTTTACTGTAACATTTTATCAATTAGTACGAAATCTTGGTTAATCGTCCATTTGCGGTTACGGTCTGAAAAAGGAGCCCGAAACAACAGACATTTAAATAATGCCATCTTATTTCTCTCTTTGCCCCACAGCTGTGATATCATTTTAGCTTTTTAAAATATTATATTACGAACATTAAAACATACCAACACAAGGATTTTAATAGACATCTGCATAATTAGCTAATATATTTGAAGTTGCATTATTAAAAATTTATTTATAAAGGAAAAACTAAATATACCAATGGAAAAACTTAATCAATTTATGAACTATGAATTGTAAACATATATGCACGTAAATAAAAAACTAATTGTAACGCAAATTGAAAGGTTTAATTGGATCAAAGGTATCAAATAATTGTTATAATTAAATTAAAATTATAAATAAATACTGCTAGTCTAACAAATTACGATGGCTGACAGTTACTACCCAAAATAATATGACAAGCCCACTAGCTTTAGAGGAATATAGTAGTATCGGAATTCTCTTCATGGTGAAGAGATTACTGGTTTGATTTATTATTAGTATTATTATTTATGTTTCATTTATTATTGGTAAATAATCAAAGACAACGCATAATGATTCGGTATTAATTTATATTCTTTGGAATGCATCCTGAGTCATGAGTTCGAATGAGAATTAATATGTATAATTCAAAGTTTCGAAAAGAAGAAACGAAAATGACGTACAGGATGAGAAAATTACCACTAAAAAACTTAATCCGAACTCTTTTATTATTTTCACGAGCAATTGTTTTAAAAATAAAGATCGATATACAAAGTAATCAAAGTCAGCTTTCAATTATGGTTTATTCGATGTATTAAAAATTCAAAAAAATAATTAACGAAGTAAATTATTTTTATGGTAATTCAACATTTGCATTTGAAAATTTTTCTTTTTCTTTTTTTCACAACGGTTCTCCCAAAACAATTGCCAGTAGTCTTTGATTATATTGAAAGATTTCAGGCTCGATTCATAATAATCTTCCAAAAGAATCTTCAATATTCTAACACTCATAAATCACCAAATTTTATCTCAATAATAGTTCATTCTGATAATTTGGATTTATGAAGCGCCACAAAAGCAGTATTTCGTATTTGTACGAAAATGGTGAAAAAATAACGACGTACGTAGAGACAGTTAATTAGAAAACTTTTCACACACGGCCCTTGCAGAGTTTAATGACTCGTATAAGTTATTTATGAATATATATATATATATATATATATATATTATATATATGTATATATATATTTATTTATTTATATATATATATACATACATATTTATAAGAAAAGATTATATTTACAAGAGCTTCGTATGCTTATAAATTTCGAATTTAATGCAGAGATATTGAAAATGGAAAATTTGCGTTGGAGAGAGCGGGGCACATTACGCAAAGTTTTTAAACTGATCGTGCGAGGAGCGCAGAAGTTTGGCTCGTGACACGGGGGCCGATATGCGACTAAAGAGGATCCTGACGACTCCCAGGGAAGCACTTTTGATAATAGTCAACTGAGATCTGCCCTTTCCATCTTCCTTCTTTCTCTAAGTTCTAAGTTCTCCCGCTACCATCCCTCTAGCCTCCTCTGTTCCGTCATTGTTAAAGGAGATGAGTTTCCTCGACTTGGCCATTATACCCAGTCATATGAGTTAGCCAAGATGGAGACGACAAGACAACGACGCGATCTCTCCTTATATAATTAGTAATCAATCTTCATCGATGGTGAAATCTATTTCTTGTGCGACAAGTGGAATTAAAATTAACTTATGAAACCGTTCTATCTGTGAGCACTTTCATTGTCGTGCTAATAACCGTAAAGTCAATTGAAATTTTGACAGCTTTTGAAATCAATCAACGTAATATAATGATTTCTTTGGGTGTTTATGGTAGTTTAGGCAGTAAGTTTTGTGAAAAATATTATCGAGGCATTATTGACATTTCGGCTCATTCAAAACCCCCATTTCTTTGAATATCAACATATTTTTATTATGTGCATTTATTCAAGTAGCTACATATTTATAACACTATTGATCTTCAAAAAGCTTGGATATGTTGCAATTTATCTCAAATTACATCAAATTTCGTCAAATTTATTTTTTTTTTCATTTTTTTTTATCAAAATTTATAAAAATATGGAAAAATTTATATTATATGTTTTTTACTACAAAATAAAAATCTTTTATATTAGGCATCAATTTTGTGAGAGCAATTTTAATGAAATCTTGACCGCTAAGAATCTGGACTTTATTTAATCTACTGAAATTGATGTACGCTCACAACTGTGAAAGGTCAACCTTTATTTACAAAGGTGATCTACGTAATGAGTTCAGAAGCATCAAAATATATGAGAACTTATTCGACTTGTTAATATAATTTTTCTCGTACACTTTTCCTGAGCTCTAAATATCCTCTCTCCCGTCACTAGCCATTACGTAGCATTTTTTTATACTCGCAGATGGTCCACGTTCTCATTCGTGAAAGTACAACCTTAAGTCTTAAACGTGTTCGGAATTTTCGATGGCCAGTCGCCGCATAAATTTTAGCGCAAGTCTGAGTACGAGAGTGGATCTTAAGAGAAAAAGCTTTCTCTCAAATATAAATCAGCGGTGTGTAGCAAAAATTTGCCATGGGGTTAGAGAAAAAGAAAACTTATCTACTTTAAACTGGTGCGTCTTTTTGAGGGATGGATCTACGACTAGTGGATACTTATACTCGTTTTTATGCATTCAGCTTATTAGCTTCACTTTTGGAATTCATGGTGGTCAAGAAAAGCAAGCGAAATTTTAATGAAGAGGCTTAATTTTTTTTGATATTTTTAAAATAATTAAATGGACAATCATGCGATTTTATATAATTAGTAATTGACCAAAAAGTAATGATATACAAAAGCAAAGCATGCATAAAAATTTATTAAAATAAAGAAAAAAAGGAACTTTTAATTGGAATATTATATACTTATATACACAATTTAAGATATTAAATACTTCAGACTTATTATTATCTGATTTTTTATTATTTTTACATTCTTTTTGTATTTCTGAAATAAAAGAACATGATCTTTTTAAATAATAAAAGATATTACTGTATCAAAGATATACTAAAGAAATCCAGTTCAAATGCGGTTCAGTTTCAATTATTTATCATATTAAAGGTAAAAAAGCATCTAATTTACATTTGCTCAAAAAATCAAATAAAGATCGTGCCTGACGCGTAACATTTTGTACTACTTGTTTAATACGTGAAATTTTTTTAATTAAAAGGTTTAAAAGATTTATTATAATTTAAAATTTTTTTCATATGTAACTGAAAAGTTTGTATTCTAAAGTATGAAGATTTTATAATCTTTCGAAAAAAAAACAAAAAAAAATTTTTTCTCATAATTTCAAGATATTTTACTTTATAAGTATTATGGATTAATTTTTATATAATAAAGTGTTATTATATTTCAATTGGCATATAAAAATTTATCATTGAATTAATAAAAATATTAATAAAAATAAATAAGTATTAAAAACAGTCAAAAATGGTAGTAATTTTAAATAATAAATTACTTAATATCTTAAAAAGAGAATTAACAATTTTTAATCCGTATTTCTTTACTTGTTCTTAAATTTAATTTATTTAATTATACAAAATGAACTTCGTACTTTTATATATATATTTGTGTGTGTGTATATATATATATATATTTATATATGTACATATATATGTATATGGAATAAGTATTAATGTGATTGATAGCTAGAACTTGCCTGTTGCACGCATAGAACACGAGGAAATGAGAGTGGGAAGTCATAGGCAAACACTGTATCGAATTTCGAAAGTGTCGTAGTCTTAAGCCCTCCTACATTGATGATCGACCCAAGTTGTATTTTATGTGATACGAAAAACAGAAAATGTTAAAACTACCATGGCTTCAATCACTCTGAAACTCAACGGGGAACTCCTTTATATATTTCGTGCCACTTTTGCAGCAAGTGCCAAGATGCCACGAAGCCTTTCGATTGGCCTGATTAGATCGATCGAGTTAATTTTAGTTATGGCGTCGGCGTATCGTCTGTTGCTCTCCACCCTGGCAATTAGTGCGGATGGTCTAACTATTGCGACGTCCTGATACAAATCGGAGGCGCGACAACGACGTGTCCTCTTCACGTCTTATCGCCGCAGACTTTTATTGTTAATTCAGCGCGGGCGAGTTAAATCGATTGATACCAAAGTGTTTTTTTCAGAAAAAAATTGCACCAGGTATTGAATAATGAAGGAGCTCAAGTAATCAAATCGCGAAGTCCCGATGACTTTTTAACGCAATCGACGTAGGTTCGTTACTTAATAAGTGTTTTTCGTTGCTTTTGAAAAAAAAAAGAAATTTTCCAGATACGTTTGCTGACTTATATATTCTCCAGAGTCTAATCAAGAATTCTGTCATTTATTCATACTTTCCTGTATCTTTGAGTTTATGTTAATGTAAAGCTTAACGGTTCTTCCTGATTAAAGCTATTTAGTAGTAAGTTACTTCATTTGGATTAGAACATTATAATATGAAGCAAAAATTAATTGTATACAATTTGATATTAATATAGAATAAAATTTAAACCATGGTACTGTAAATAAATTTATTTACTTCTATATCTTTAACTGTTTAACATGAATGACCCTTACAGTGACGATACTATATGATTGATATATGTATTATATATATATTGACATAGATTTATTTAAATCTAAAATCTTTATATGTTAAATTTGAATTTTTACAAATTAAAATCATTGTAAAGGATAAAATAAATGACTTTTTTTCTATATTTATAAACATAATATTGGTAATAAACCACTAATATTAGAAATATCAAATAGCTTATTCATAAATATTTATTAAAAATTTTTTTTATGTATTTATCTAATTACAAATCAATGATTCTTACACGTTCTGTAGAACAAAAAAAATCATAAATTTTACTTTATCAATTACATTAATTAGAAAAGTTAAAAAATTTAAACAGTTTCAGGTATAATAAGATTTATTCAAGATTACTACAAATGCATGTACCTATAGTATATAAATAATTTGATTTAAATTACATTTCCAAAAATTTGATTAAGAAAGGTAGAGTTGATAAAATAGAGCGTAGGTATTCAAATAAATATTTAAATGAATTTTTCAAAATTAGATTTGAATTGAAATTAATCGTTAAAATACTCAATAGTTTAATATATTCGACTTTTTAAAAATGCAAAAGTAATTATTTTTTTATGATTCTGGTAGATCAAATCTTTCCAGTTACTTTATTGTCTATAATATGAGCTTAAATATATTATATGAAAATTGTAGTTTTATAAAATATTATTCTTTCTTCAGTTTCAAATATTATTTACATCTACAATTCTTAATATTGTATTTGGTATTGCACTGATAATAACATTTTTTGAGTTTGATTCTTCAAATTTAAATTTTCTAAATACGTTTTACATTAGTGTACAATCAATTTTATACAATAAAATTAGTAATTATAGTAAAATAATAATATTAACAATGATTTTTTTATTCTTATAATTTTGACGATTATTATTGAACGTAATTTATAAAACTATTAAAACTATTTTAAAATATTTTCGCAACTTAATAACATAATTTTTCAATAAATCAAAGGAGGTCATTATAAAATAATAATTGTAAGAATAAAATTGCACTGAAAAATATATAAAAATATGGTATTTCTATAATTGAAACACACAATGGAATAATAGATCAAGGTACGAGTTAATGTGTCATATTGAAAAAGAAAAAATTTATTTTAAAAGAGGTCTACGTCTATCTAACTACCTGAATCTTTTACGAATATTAAATAACAAGATAATGGGTAAACTATTTTATTTGTTGTTTTAGTGTCATTTAGCGAAATTTTAACATAACAAAAACAACCTAAGGCATAACCTTTTTTCCTGAAAATGGATAGTGTTTTGTTATATTATAAATTATAAATTTAATTATACGTATAAAATATTAGAAGAATTAATAATTGTATATTAATTTTTAACTAAATAATATAAAGTTTCGTTTACTTGCATAAAACAACTAAAATTTATTTTAATATCATAATGATTTATTTTTAATTTTACGTTTTAGTTTTTTTTTTAAATAGCAATTAAGTTAAAATTAAAAATCAATTTATAAGACTTACATTTTACGTATTTTTTTCATAATGCCTTTATCTTATTATCAAAGCTGAATCAAAAAATCCAAGTACAAAGTAAATGGTTTCGCTCCATCAATCAGGAAGAGATTTTAAGCTTAAAAAGGAACTCAAAATCTCTTTAAAAGTTATATGTACGGTAATCAATAGAATATATTTTTGTTCATAAACTCTAAAAAAATTGTTTAATATTTATTTAAAAGTAGATTTATTCAGTTAGGATCATATACATATACATATGTGTATGTGTAGTATCTATGAAATATTTCAATCTATCATTATATAGAATAAAATACAGAATAAATGTAAAAAATGGTCTTAAACAAAACTGAGGAAAATGTAACAGCGACATAGTTTCGATTCATTTATTATAAAATACCTTTAACCTGATCTACTTGAATAAATAGCGTGAAAGAGTTTAAAATAGCAAAGGGTATTTAAGTATATAAATTTCCTGAGAAAAGTTCATAATGGGAAATTGACGTATAAACGGTACAACGAGAAAATATGTAAAATATTCATTAGGATAATAAGTATCCTGATTTCAAGTAATTGAAATTGTAGGTTGCAAAAAATGCCTTTACAATAAAATGTGTCTACTTACTGTATTCTGTATTGTATAATTAGTAAATTTCTTTATAATAACACCATATATATTTAATTGCTCGTTAAAGTTAAAAATTAGCTAGTTGTAGCAAAGTCAAAAATTGTAGTAGTAGCTACTACAATTGTTTTGTTAGCTTGATTTATAATATAATCAATCTGTATAGAAATTTAAAAATTACGAAGAGAGAAGGAAAAGGCAGTCGAAAATTGAAAAAGAGAAAATGTCACTGGTGACTTTAGTCAAGTATTCGTGGTACTCAAAAATTCTTTGAAAAGTCTGTAAATATTTATAGAGGCCATCGTAGAAATGTTCTCAAGTACATCATTCCCTCGTGTGCATTTCTTTATATCTGAATACAAGTATACCTATGCTTTTTATGCCCTATGCTACGAGTTTTTCGATTTATGTTGCTTAAATACTTTATTGTCAGGCGGAATTTACAGAGAATATTAGTTGTTACTACACATGTATTTCGGCAGTTAAAAGCAAATAAATATGGTAAAAAATAAAATTTATCGATCGTATTAAATGAATATGATCGCTTTAAGTGATATAGTATATAAATTTGCGTGTCCAGTTACTTGTTTAAGTGTACGTACAATAAGAAAATAGAATGATCTAAAACGGACAGACACTCGTAAATACCTTAAAGTAGCCAAAGCATGTTTACAGGTGCTTAATATCGTACATAAAATTTTTAAAATACCCGGCCAATTGTGTTTAAATTATTGTTGTATAGTATTGTAGTATTGTAGTGTATAATAATGTTGTGCGCATAATATCACGTGAAAAATGTAATTTCATTATAGATAAAAACGAAATTAAATTAATCATCCGGACCTCAACGGAATTTATAATTTCTAAATGACTTAGAAAAAGTATAAAATAATTGTACTGAGGTTTAATATTTAATTGCCGTAATATAATTTTTTTCATGTTTTACTTATTAGATACTAAATATTTTATTTAATAAGAAAAGTCAATATTACTAATTTAATTTAATCAGCAAGATACTTAGTAGGCAATGAATTTATTTTTAAAATATCTAAAAAAAATTCAATTAATAAATATAATAAAATTTTATTTAAAAAATTATGGACTATTTGAATTCGACATAACATACGCATTAAATTTGTTATCTATTTATTTAATTATTAAAATATTCTACTTCCGATGGACGTGTACTACATTTTACAAAAAAAAAAATAATATTTAGATAATCAGTGCATATTAAAAAACTATCGTACCTTTTTTACCAAAATGCATTAATGAAAATAAATGAACAGAACATTATGCAATCGTTGTTATTATTATCAACATTCAGTTTCCCACGATATAAAATAGATATTAAAAGATGGGCAATTAGAAAGTTCGCACGATGTTCTCTTTCTTTATGTACATCGGCATAAGCACTATTTCTGTCGCGAATATTATCTGATGTCGCATAAATTAAAACAAACTCCAACATCTATTATTATCGCACGTGTGATTGTGTTATACAGCACATCCCCATTTTACGTATATCGGCAAAACGAGCCGTCGGTGCTTGATTTCTCACACAAGTAGCGTTAATAAAATATCATTCATCATGTATATTATCCCTTCCATCGTAAATGAAAAACCACTAGCCATAAAGCAACAATTGCCCACATCCTTGGGCCCAGGGTAGAGCAAAAAAAAAATTAGAGCCAAAACGAACGAGTTGCGATAGTTTAAGGATATACCAAGTAAAGAAAAAAATCCTCGTTAGGGAAAAAAGCATCATCAAGTATAATCGCAAGATCTGCATACATTAGTTTTTAAAATGGATCACAAGTCTACAGATAAAAATACGATTTTAGTTGTATTAGCATTGTGCATACGTTGGCAGTTTTACATACGGTTTTGAAATAAATTCATGAAGATTCGCGCGTTCATATTATACAATGTTTATAAAAAAAAAAGTCTGTAATTTATAAAGAAGGTTAATTTATTATCCTCGGTACGATTAAACGACGAATCGAAAAGCAGCAGAAGTATTTTTATGATACGGCATGAAGTGATTCAGATGGCCGCCTTTCTAAGAATTGATCGCCAAAATGTAATTCACGGGAGGATTCATCATCGTCAAGGCACGTGTAAAGATTTTATCGCCATTGGAAAGTACAGCGAAGACACAATTGTATTAAGAATAAAGCAGATAAATGGAAAGGCGTTAAGTACAGGAAAGCTGCCCACGTCATTTCGACGATTCCCAGAAAAGCCAGTACGTCTGGTGGGATGCTAATTAATTTTCAGACAGGTCGCAAAGCATAAGGGACGCCAGATTTTCGGAAAGAGAATTACGATTAATTTGGCTAGATTCTAATCGCGGGAGAGGATAGAGCCTTAGACAAAGAGGAAAATTTAAATATTATAATCGGACGCTTAGGCATCCGCGCGGTTCCTCTCTTCCACGCTTATGCTAATGAGTGGCTCTCGGTTCCCGGGCCCGACGGCGGCTCCGGCGCCGCTCGTCAAACGTCGCGCGCCTTCCCCTTCGGATGAAAAATCCGTCGGCTGCTCGCAGCCTCGGCCCTTCGTCACCCGCGAGCCCACAGCCCTTGAGGAGGAGAGCCGGAGGAGGCTCGCGGACGGAAAACGGCGGTTGCTTTGCGCGCTGGCCCCGCAGGAACCAACGAGGCTGGCTCTACGTGCCGCAGGTGCGCGCCTCTCAACCGACTTTCAAGGCCGAGCGAGCAAGGCGCGCACATCCGGCGCACGGGGGTGAGACAAGTGGCCAGGGCGTCCCCCGGTGTTCCGGTGCGCTGCCCCGTGTGGGATTCTCCCACGGCGTCTTCGCGCTATCGCGAGCTCCTCATCTCAACGAGCTCCGCCGCTGGGGGAGAGCGAGTGAGAGAGATGATATGGCGATAGGGAGAGGGGGTGGGGTGGGGGTAAGGTGAGGAGGCGCGATACGAGGGCGAGCCCGACGCCGAAGCCGCCGCTCTAATTGCCGATTTCACGTGCGCCCTGGAATACACTCGTACGGGTACGAGTCGGAGGCCGAGTGCGGCCCCGACGTCTCACTTCGGCTCTATCCAGCTGCGAGGCCCGAGGGAAAGAGCCTTGACGGGAAGCGAGTCTTGCCGGTGCGTCGGCGCGTTAAATCGATGCCCGGCCTCCTCGTATTCACACCCGCGATTTCCAGGCTACGTTCTAAAATATTCGGCAATCGTTCCTGGGATTTTACACTTCGGCACGTGTCGATCATCTAGCGTTAAATTGTCCGCCTCTAAGGCAGGAGCGACTTAAGTCAGTCTTTGTTCAAGGGATGCTCCAATTCGTGCCAGTCGAGTTGGATGCTTTAGAATACAATATCGAGATACTCTGTCTTGAATAGCGCAATATTCCCTACATTAAATATACGAATAATCCGATATTAACTCAAATTTAGCTATAGCTACTGCAACGCATTCTTCGAGGTTAATCCGTTGATGCATGAATGTCATTACATCGCCAACTTTAATCTCGGTAAAATATTAAACGATCCCATAATGCCAATGTCATGCTTCATTATTAACTCAAATGTTTTATGAATATTTAATTACTAGATTATATATATATATATAAAGTATATAAAGTGCAAAGTTAAAGAAATATTTACGAAATATCTACGAATAAATTTAAAAAGTTCTCTCATTAATTGCAATGTGCACTTATTTGATTCTATATTTCCTGTATTGAATTTTAATTTCTTATACATTTCAAGTGCTGCGCGTCGCTCTCTTAATTATAAAGGAATATTTTTTACAATGTAATAAATATTTCTAATGTAATATATTTCACTAGTGCTATTAAATTAATTCTACTCAAGCTGAACTAATTTTTAGATTCCGTTTCAAAATGGAGAAGCGAAACATTGTTGATAAATTATAGCAACTTACTGAACAGCAATTCATTACATACCCTGTTACGTGTAAGGACTTACATACGGAGAAAAAAACAAAATTTATTGTTTAGATAAAATAAAATTCTAATAAATTAGTTTGCAATTAGTTAAAAAAAAAGAACCTTAATTTATTTAAAATACTGTGTGTGTATGATATTAAGGCCCATGTAAATCAAAGTTTTTTACTACACTGATATACCTCGATTACAGTCATAATACGAAATTAGTTAGACAATGCTGAACATATTTTATACAAAGAACTAATATCAATGAAGGATTTTATGCAATACACAGAATTTTAATTATACTTATTACAATGATTATGATAATATTATTAAATTTATGAAAAGTGTAAATGAAGCAAGCGCTTTTTTATATTAAAACAAAGTAATATAAAAAAGGAAATTATTTCAAGTTTGATTGCATTATATTCTCATTATCAGTGATTTAAAATTAGATTTATCGAATGAAATCAGGTCTGTCTTGAAAAAATATTCGTCGTGCGTAGTCTCTAGAAATAAACAGTATTGATAAATTTAGAAAAATTTCATCTTAAAAGTTGTTGTTTCGACATGTTGAAATAGCGTAAAAATCTTTTCAATAGAAACAACACAAAGCATAAATAAAACATTAATTCAAATAACAAAACAGAGAGATATCAATAATGGACTATTTTTTCTCGAATATTTTATACTTGTATTTTACCGGACAATCTTTTATACGCATAAAATTAAATTCATTAAAGCTTAGACTTTCTTTCGCGTATATAATTTAAGATCCAACGTTACGAATAATTAACTGGTTAAGAATTTTACGAGGCGAAGCGACTGGAATCGCGTGGGCGGGCGGATTGGAAAAAAAAAGAAAAAAAAAAGATGTTTGATTTTAAACACCCTTTTAAGCAGCTGCAATTATTCCGTCAGTATCGTCCTACGCGTGCACGTGAACGCATACACATGTATACTGCGATAATACCGAATATTGCACTTGTAAAGTTCGGTATGCTTTGTTTGATAAAGTCCTGTGATGTATTTAGTCAATGACTGTAGATGGTTCGTCGCGTCATTGATGTGATTAACGAGTATGAAACGTGATTTGGTAAAGGGGCGTATTAGGTCAAGAGAGAATGGCCATTCGAACGTTTTGAACCGAACACTGAATAACAACCGGCCACCGCACATTTAGATATATATCTCGGCACTTAAATCATAATTTAATATAGGTGTACATTATTTTCAGAAAAATCTATTTCGCATTATACGTATGTGTACGTGTGGCTTTGTAATGGGGCGTTTTCTATCCACGATTTTTAGTGAATAGCCTTCGCAAAGCTTGCGAAAAAATTCTCCCCCCGGCTCTGTACTCCGTATCAATATTTCATCACTTTATTATAATGAACATTAGTACACGGTATATATTGTTGGCTTTGAAATGTGCAGTAAATTTGTAAAAAGCTTAATATTTTCAAATTAGTTTTTAATGCATAATGCATAAAGAGATGTTGTGGTGGTTCGTACAAATTGTACTTTCATGGAAAGTGACGTTTCCATTAAGAATATGAATAATTCTTTATGTGTAAATAGCCAAAAAGTGGAACATGTTTATATTTAATTTTAATACTACACAATTACATTCCATCGATGAATTGGCGAAAAGTCATGGGGATTAGTTACGGGTTAATTTAATTCCCAAATTAGTTAATATTTATCTTATACTTTTTTGCACAGTCCAGCTTGAAGCGAGGTTTGAAGCGTTAAGTATTTCTAGACGCTACTTATCCGATTAATGTTCCGAGGTGAATAATAATTAAGAAGAAGTTGACAGTTTAATGTAGTAAAGATTTTGTAATCGCTATACTCTATTTAAAATAATTTGATATTGAGCTATTAATATTTTTACAGTGTAAATATGTGTAGAGCAAGTACCAGTTGAATATAAAGAGATAATTTTTGTAAATGCCGTGAGAAGAATTTTTGGTAAAAAAAAATTCGAAAATAACTCGACCACATGTACTTTAAAAACTCCAACGGATTTTAAAACGTAATTTTCGACGAATCCAGTTTAGAATGAATTTTTTTATAAAATGGTGGTATTTCAGTGATCCAAGATTTTCGAGCGATATTGATGTAGATAGCAGGGCATTCCCTTATTTCGACGATTCTTTTGGAAAAATTATTTTTATCCGGTGCATAAATTTTGCGAGCAGATGGTATTAGAACTTAAAATAATAAAAAAAAAAAAAAAAAAAAAACGCCGTTTAAAAAACAAAAAAACAAAGTGGCGCAGTAAAGGAGAGGATTCAACGATTTTATGAAAATTCGCAGCGGCGCCACGTAAGACTCGAAGAAAAATTCAAATTAACGGTTAAGATAAGGGATTATTAATTTTTCCATGTACGTGTGCGTGTGCATCGAGGTAAGCGTAATGACTAAGTTTCGAGAAAAGTGATTTATCGTGAATATAAAAACTCCCTTAACACGTCGTAAAGAATAGTCCAGTATTTCGTTAAAGTTACTTTATTTCACATCTATAGTTCTAAGTTAATTCTCTGTAAATTACGGGCGGAGCATGAAAAAGGCTTTAAAGCACAGTAGCATTTAAAAGAAGGTAAAAGTCGATAAGGGCGCATTTATTCGGCCAGCTAATGCAGAAGGTGATTATTTAAAAGGCCCAGTCGAATCGACAATCGATTGGAGGCACGATCAATAAATTAAGGACAGCGTCGAGCCGAGGTGACCCAAGCGTCGAGGCGACGTTGCAGTCGTCGCTCCGTCGTTTTCACGGGCTACGGGGAGTCGGCACGACGAGACCGCGTAATATCTTTGTACCACATCACCAGGCGAACAACAGTCGAGTATAGGCGACTCCCGGCACAAGGAGCACCACCAGTTAACACGGAACGATAAGGAACTTACACAAGAGAAGGACGCATTGCAAGAACTTGTGGGGCGTGATCCTGATGCTCGCGAACATTTCTTATTGAGATACTTCATCACTCGTAAGGAAGGACGACGATATCTTCAGGTTCGGCGCGACGAGGCACTGACACACTCCGGAGCACTTTGAATCTCGTGTCACTTTGAATAATAATAATAATAATAATAATAATAATAATAATAATTCACCAGAGGATCGACAATCACGAATCACTCGGTGGCACTGTCACTTTTGTTCACAGGAGGGGTACTTGCGCCTTCTCCTCCTCTTCCTCCTCCTCCTCCGCCTCCGCAGGAGCAAGCCCAGCTCCAGGTCGAGCTTCCTTAGGAAAGCGGCGCTCGGCTGCGCATCCTCCCGCGTTAGGAATCGATAGGCCGGCTCTCTCGGCGACGGGCTCGGCCTGGCCCCTAGACTCGCTAGGCTGCCGGATCACCAGCTGTCGTACCGGGTGGCATCCCTCGGCCGCGGCAGGCTCCGGTCCGCGGGGCTCGCGGGGGCTCGACTCCGCGCACTTGGCCCTTCGGCGACGGGCCGTCGGTGCGAGCCTCGGCGGCTCGGGAGCGCAGGCGGACGGAGAGAGAAGGACAGAGAGGAGCGGACAGGAGAGCCAGAGCTAGAGGTAGAGAGAAGGAGGCGGACAGACAGACAGACAGACAGAGAGAGAGAGGAAGGGAGTGCGCTCCGGCAACACGAGGAACGTACGTGTCAACGGCTCGACGGCGCGCACGGGACTGGAGGCGGAGCTCGGGCTCCGAGTCCGGAAACTCGCTCGCTCGCGGAGCTCCGCGCCTCGACGGCCCGACCGACTCGGTGCGCGGCCGACAGCTGGCGCTGGCTGCTCCCCGGAGGAGACGCGCGCCGTCGTCCCGTAGGGGGGGGACGGAGGCGCGTGCGGCCACGTGGCCCCAGGGGATGCCGCTGCCGGAGAGCCGAGGCCGTCGTGGGCGCGCTCAGGGATAGACGATGGACGGAGATAGATAAAGAGAGAGAGAGAGCCGGAAAGAGGTGGGCGGGTGGGGAGTGAGCGAGTGAGATGCCGGGCCCGAGGACCAGCGGAGTGGGACTCTCGCGGCCAGGCTCCGAGAGCAGCTCGCGACTTCTTATCGAGTTCGCACGCGCCTCGGATTCGGTGTGCATGGGAGGGAAGGCTCGGCTCTTGCGTCGCGTGATCCTCCTTCGGCTCTCGCCTTTAAAAGCCTTTCTCCCGACACGGAAAAATTGCTTATTACCCGAGTCGGGTCCTAGTGGGCCGAGGCCCTTGTACGCGATCCCCGCGAGGAACTCGTAAAATTCACCTCCCTCCCCCTCGGCCCCTGCCTCTCCCGCTAAGACCAAAAGATCGACAGCCACGGAAGGTCTGTACTTTGCTCTACGGTAATGCCGCTTTCTCCCTACTCACGCGCTATACTTTGGTCCCTCGGTTCGGCTTCTCTACCGAGCGCGAATGACAGTAATTATTATTTTCTCGGCAAATGCATCGTTATTTACGGTATCTCACCCCCTTGTTTTGCTACTTATTTTAAAACATTTTTCCATTATCCAAGGCCACGGATCACTATTCTTCAATTTATCACTCCCCACACGCATTAATAAGCAAAAATTTATTTCCCTCTCTCTCTCTTTCTTTCTCGACGCAGATTTATATGCAAATTTTCATCAGTATTAATTTGCACGATTAATCAATTATGTATATCGTGAAATGCAATTACACTTGTTTTTGTAATTTCGGTCGAGGCTCTTTCGCGCGTCTCGCATCGCAGAAGCCCTTCTGATTTTGTACGATTAAAATATAAATGCTGGTAATAATTGATCGTTCTTCAGCAGGAAGAACACCAACACAAAAGCACCGTGTACATATGTATATATTGGAAAGCTGTTATCCGGTAGAAGCTGGACTACGGTTTAAAAACTCTTTCAAATAAATGAATAAATTTGTTTCCATAATGGAAAAACTTTTGTCATTTGACACACGCAGCTTTTCCTTTATGTCTACGCTACCTTCATAGCCGACATTTAAAATTTTGCAGCTTCAATTTAATTTATTTGACCGCTTAAAATTTATCGCGGCCTCGGTTGTAAAATCGCGGGCATCCAGCCCCCAGAGCTGAAAAATAAATGAGGAATCATCAGGAGTTAACGAAAAGTACAAAATACCTATTAACATTGGCTCGTCCCTTCCTCTCGAGCGCGTTTACAGCCTAGGCCGGAGTCCCAGCACGCGACCGTAAAGATGAGGAAGCCAACGGAAAACAGGTCGACCGACAAAGTCTGCACGCGTCGATCTCAGTCGATCGGGCAAATGTCATTCTGACATTAGCCCCGAACATAAACAACATCCTGCAGCTCCTCGAATATAAATAAATGAATAAATAGCGTCATATAAATATTGCGCATATCCGCGCGGCGTGCACGACGACACCAGCGATCGCGCGGAAAGACCGCCATTATTTATAGCGCAATGTACGACAGCCAGACGTACAGATCCCCCCTGATTTATTTCCCATTTCAATAACGCCGAGCCGACGCCCATCCCGCGGATCTTCCACCGGGCGTCAAGGGCTTCCTCCTCGACGCCCCTCGAGATTCCTGTTTGCGGCCGATCTCCTGTTTAGGTGGCAATTCGCGATAAGTACATTGAGCGATTGGAGGAACAACATTTAAATTAGCTTTTTCTTTGTTTTGATTACAGGGGACTTTTCGGATCTTCTTGCTCCAAATTTTTACGCTCCAAAGGCTCATGATTGAATTATATGAGAACAGCTGGCAAATGCTATCCGTATCTTTTTTTCATCATCTTAGAAATCTCTTTCTCGAAATTATTTTCAAAGAAGCTAATAATGTTGAAGCTTGTCTAGATACTCAGAATGTAGTACACATTTTTAGAACTTGTACATTATAATCAGCATTTTTTTTTTAATCATTCATAATATTAACCATTTTTACACAATTTTTTTTTACAACTAAAATTATATACTTTCAATAAAATAAACATACGTTATAAAAGTAATCATCTTAGTTTTTTGTGCCCCATTTACAATTTTTTCATTTAAAAAATTCAGTTAATTATTTAAGTGATATTAGTATTTGATGTCCATGAGTGATTACGAAAATTATATAAAAAGTATGATGATAATTTGTTCAGTATAAGTCGTCTTTACATTACAGTTATTGCAACTACTTCTGCGTTAAATTAATATTACCGCTTTACGTTATGAACTAACAATTTTATATAGATATAAAGATTTGTATAACTATAGCTTGATTCATAATTCATTATTCTTTGTTAGTTTTAAAAAGTTAATGGCTAGTAAATCGATATGAAATATATTATACCTATATTATTAAGAAATTCATTAAAAAAAATTCTATTATTATTGGTTGTTTTATAATACAAAAGCTTGTAAAAACTAATGACAGAATAACCGTTGATGAGAAAAATAATTTTAGTAATTTTTTATCAAGAAACATTTTATTCTTGAATAAATTTTAAAAAGCTATAAGAAAATTCGAATACACGTATAAAATTAAATATGTGCATGAATAAAAAAGATACTATTCTTAATTATACATTATTTAATGTTATTTTTATTTTAATATTATTGGGGGTATAAGCAATACCTTTCCAAATAATAGGAAATCAAAGTGTAGGTAAAACATATTATAAGGAATTTAATAAGTAAAATAAGTGAACGCATAATAAATGTATTTTACCAGTTTTCAAAATTCATAGTAAATTAAAATTTTATAAAAAAATTCTAATGTACAGAACAAATAAATAAGCAAATAAATGTATACATAGTAATTTCAATATTCATAGTAATGTATAACTAACATTATTTTTACGTGTCAAGAAATATTATTCGGAATGAAAAATATTTTTTTTATCGAAATCTATTCATTTATTGATTTACATCAAATATATTTATTCGACACGGAAAACCACACAATCATATTTACTACAATAATTGTCCTATCATATTATTGCGTGGAATTATATTACAATGGCTATAATATGAACGTAGTGATAGTCACTAACCATCATTTTACATTGAAATTGAATACTTAATAAAAACATTATAATTATGTTCATAGCATTCGAATAAGGGAATATGATTGAAATCTAATATTCTAGGAAAATTATGCAAAATACGCAATTATGATATCACACTAACAATTATGTAAAAAATAAAGAATGATGACTTTATGGAAAAAACCATTCGAGATTCATATATTTTAAAATAGAGAGTTCACTAAAAAATATACTTAGATGTTTAAACGAATAACGACTATGCGTGTATGTATATTATAATAAAAAATAATTAGATGCATTAGTGAAAGATGAAGATGAGGAGTTTTTTAACGAAAATTCATGCCGTAATAAAGAAAATTATTATAGTATCTATCAAGTGAATATTGACTTAGTTGTATAAACCTCTAGACTCTTTTAAAATTGAGAAGCGCCAATTGTGACAAGCAACGTTCACAAGCGTATTACGAACAAAACGTCTATTCAGTTTCCTGTTTCACAGGAAAAAACGAATTTCCACTCGCAGGTACTCTAACGTTTAACCTTACTAATTTTCTTCTTGGTTAATATCAATCTTGGCTTTTGTGATTCCTTAACTTGTTTTATTATCCATTATGTCCTTATCGTCTACTGCGTTTGCTGCTTCCATAAAAAAAATATTAATATAAGGACGCTCGTAAATTTTCTAATATTATTCATTTTTTTCAATAAATTAGTTATATAATGTGTAGTTATATAAAATACATTAAACATGATATTGACACCTCTTTAGGAAATTTTTGATTCTTTAGACAATCCATTGCCTAATTATAGGTTTTATTTAAAACTATATCTATTTATGTGTATATATATATTTATATATATTCCTAAATATTCACTGAAACATTTAATTAAACTGAAAATTTTTATCAAATATACGTCTACCAAAACCATAATATATATTTATCGGTATAAAAATTATCGCGTGGCGATGAATTATTCTAATAATTACAAATGATATTTTAATAATCCTTAAAATAGTTCAGAAAAGGAGTTTCGACGATGAAGATGTTGAAATCGATAATTCATCAACGCATTGTTTGGCGAAAAAGTTTTCATAAAATAAAACTCATATAATAATAATTACAGAAAGTTGGAGGCTTCTTAAATAGAGAACTGCGGCTAAATACGTGGTTGAAGAAAATTTCACACGCCATATCATCATGGCTCGAAGCTCGTCAAACTGCCTAGTAAGAAGGAGCCTCTTTATCCTCTAAGCAACCCTCAATTTCCATCTGCATTGTTAATATCTTGTCGAGACCCGAGCTCTCCATTTGCGTCAGTTTCATTAGGTCGAGCGACTGCGAATGAAATGCCGACCTTTTATGCGCTGATATGCCTCCTTCCGTGGGAGCCGCGCCTATTAAGGGGCGACAAAGTAATCGCGATACATCAAGTCTCTTCTTACCGTCTTAGCGCCTCTTTAAGGTAGCGGAAAGTGAAGGATAAAGGGAGGTGTTAAGGGAAGGGGAAAAGGAGCGACAGATGTACAGGCGGATAATGGCTGAACGCGTGTGCCGGAGTTGCTTCGTTAATTTCAGATTTTTCACGTCTGCTTCCTGGCCGGCCTCCTCGAGTCGGTCGCGATTTCCCGGCGCAGTATGAGCGAGTGCGCGACTCCATGAAAAATAAACCGCGAACTACTGTCATTTTGGGCTTTTGTCTCTCCTAGGTTCGTAATCTTTTCGCTAAGCTGTTTTCACCTTCCATTGTAATTCTAATCTGAGGAGTTAATCGTGTCCCCTGCCCCTCCGCCTCGGTCCGGAAAATTGCGCTTTTGAATTAATCGCCGCGTAATTAATGGATGTCTCAGTGAGCTCGAGTGTTTAATTTGGGTGCTCTTTGAGTTTTACGGTTCTTCAATGATTGTAGACCATTTTTATACGCTCAAGTGCGCCTTAATTAAACGAATTTACATTCTGATTTTTTAAAGCAAAGATCAAATGGGTCGTTTTCTTTATTTCAGTTGTATTTCTGGGGTAGGAGCACGCGTGATTTGTTCCTTATAACACACGTCACCGATACATTATCTTGCCACCGTTTATAAATGAATAAGCGAATGCACCTATTTTGAATAATTTTCAATTATTTTTCGTACCAATGCCTCTTCCGTATAAAAGTAAACAAAAAAGCACTGCAAATGACGCGTGGCTGTTAAAAACATCACCGATGAGTGCAATTTTTCAAAGTTCGCACATTTCAAATCTTTTAGATTTAAAAGAAAGAAAAAAAAAACTTTTACATCGATAATTAATAGGCAAACATGTTTCCAGCTCATACTACTGATCGACCTTTGAGCCACATTGAGCTTGGATTTTTCTTTGTTTAAATGCTTCTTCGACCCCGCGAGCATTGTTCCACATTACAAACGGTAGCTCGTGCACGTTCGACAGTAGTAAAGAAAAAAAAAAAAAAAAAAAAAAATAAGGGGAAAAATCAAGATTACGCCACAACTTAAGCTTGTCTCAAGGCTGCGTATTTATTATAAGGTGGCTGTAAGATAATTTTTATCCGATTTATCATGGCATAATTTATTTAAATCGTCCCAAAGCGGGTAGTTTATTCATCAAGATTCGATCGGTCGAGGACTCGCCTCGTTCCCGCAAGCCATTCTTTTATTGGGTCAGCTATATAACAACAGCAGAGGGGGGCGGGGCGGGGAAAGGGAGAAGGAGACAGAGACAGAGAGAGAGAGAGAGCTGTAAATTCCTAATGGGCGTGGAGTGCGTCGAGGCAGTTGCTAAAGCGAACAATTTCACTGCAGAGTAAATAACGGGGAGTGAGCCGCTGCATATTATCCGAGCTAAAAGCTGAGCTCTTCAGACTCCCCTCGGCCCGCGCAGACGCCGACCATAGACGGACGTGGCCGCGCGTACGGGGCGCCCAAGTGTTACGTTGGCAGCCGTTGGCCGAGAAGGGCCAAGTCGCCCGACAAAATTTATTGCCGAATTCGTGTCAGTGAGCGAGAAAGTAGTCCGCGCCCGAGATTCACTCGCACCGCGGGTGAAAGTGAGAGCGGGGACCCTCGTCGTCCTGGGCTCGCGCGAACATCCATCGAATTATTGGACTCGGTAGCTCTCGGTGCCCGCGCTGTCTTTGTCCCCGTAGCGCTGACCTCGGTGGGGAGCGTCGCCGTAAATCCCGTCCCCCTCGGTATCTCTCCGCTGCCCATCCCGCTGGCCCCCGAGTCCCGGCTCGGCTCGCCCGTGGCTCTCCTCGCCCCGCCACCTGCGCCGGCCCTTCCGGCCCTGAATGGCCTCTGCCGTCGCCCTCGTGAGCCGGCTCTGTTGGCGCCGAGGAAGGCAAAGGAAGTGCAGGGGCTCGCGGCTTCGATTATCTTTGGATTCAGCGAAAAGGCCGCGCCAACGGATGGGCGGAGGTGATCGAGTGAGAAATCCGGCTAGAGGGGCACGGACTCCCCGGCCGCGACATTTGGCGACGCAGCGTTTGCTGCTCCTTGTTTTATTTATGCGATGATATAATATATAATGGCGGCGGTGGGGTGCGGGACCGAGGATTTTTTTTCTATTTTCCTGTGTACATTTCTCGTGCGAAACCTCCTCGCCAGGAGGCTTCTGACGCTCGCCTTCCCCTTCACCTTCGTTACATTTTAACCCTGAGCCTCTGATATCTTGGCACGCTCAATAAGATGCTTGTGTGAGCGATTTTTTACGGCGCTTTCATTAAGCACGATTAAGCCCTACGGGTTACAACGAATGATTTAATTATTACGAATGTAAGAAAGCAAGCAATAAATGGGCCTGCGACTAGGCATCCAGTAGAATGTATAACGCACAAACTGACCAAACAAGTAATTAATAATAATGATAATAATAATAATAATAAGATTAATTGAATAGGTCAAATTAATTATAATACGATATAATTATTTGTAAGCCTTAATGAACTGTATTAATGCTAAACTAAATCATTTATGAAAAATCAAGGGTTTAATTTACATTTTTTTAAAACAGTCTCTCCATGTATGGGAAACTAAGTGAAATAAAATAAAATTGCATTTATTAAATGACCGTGGATATTTATTTAATATTTTTCGTATTTAAATCGCTGTTGTAAAGTTATGACGAACATAATTTTCATCCTCCGAGGATTTAAATTCAATAGGATACATTCTTGAAAACGTGATGCCACGTTTTATTACAATAGCCTGTCGACCGTATTGAACAATTGGGAGCTGAAAAAAAAATTTAACCTTATACATATTTTTTCGGGAATTACTTTTGCTGATAAAATTAACAAACGGTATTATTTTTAATATAAATTTTGTGAGACCTGTTTAAATTAATAAGAAATTTCACCATAATATTCTAATCGGCGAGTACATAAACACCTCGGTAAAGTTAAAAAAAAAAAAAAAAAAAAGAAAAAAAAAGAAAGAAAGAAAAAAAAGAAAATGCTTTCTACAGTTCTAATTAGTGTACGCGTGTAACTTTAATAATGTTACCACTTTGCCATTAATTTTGTGTACCTGTTCCGAAAGTTTTGAGATTCGCATTAATTGCGATACCGAACCATCCCTTCCTACAAACTGTGTATATTTAATGGAAATGTTGTTAGGGTAATACCGACTCATTCGTTGCATTTAAGAGCAGAAAACACATGAGCAAAATCGTTTTGCCCGATGGGAAATGAAGGCCACTGCAATATGGATACAAATCGGGGATGGTCCGCGCTAAAGAGTTATTTTCAAAAACTAATCAAACAACAAATCATCACTAAAGTAAAGCAATTTTATCGAGGGGACCTTTTGTATAGTAAATCTCCGATTTGTCCGGACATTTTTTATGCGCCTCCATTTCATCGCGATTAAGCGAATAGCGGCACCCGTGCACTAGGCCGTATTCCCGAATGCGATGCGCACGTGGGCCAGCTTACGCCCCATTCGGCGACTCTTGGGAATTCGATCAAATTATTGCGCCATGAAATATGCTTGGAATAAAGGCATTTTCATGAAATAATTATTTTATCCAGCACGCAGCCCTCGCACGTCCTTTAAGATTTACTCCCCGACTAACATCGGTATTAATAGCTTGTTGGCTGTTTAATTTTTCTCGCGCCTCTGGAACTTGGTCTGTGACATTTTGATCGAGCATTGCAGATTGACGTGTCAGATTGAAGAAAACTTTGCAAAGTTTTACCGGTGCTTAAATGCAATGGTTCAGGCATGTCGACTAAAAAGCGGAGGACCCGTGCACGCTCATAAAGATGTCCTTAAACGAAGCCATTGGTACACTAGAATTCTGCGTTTAACATTCTAATATAAATTTTACTCTCAAGGATATTTTCTCGGTCTATTTTTTTTTTAATCAGTAATAAATTATAACTTTATTTTCTTGTTTAAATAAATTAAAACTCACAAAGCTGCTAATTTCAATTGTTTTCAACAATATATGTCTGGTTGTATTAAATTGTGATTCATTGTACGCATAACCAATTAGAAATTATTTAAACTTTTTTATAAATGCTTCAACGATCTTCATTATTTTAGAATTTTATGAAACTATTTGATGTAATTTAAACTTTATGTATTTTTGGGTATTTCATTCAAGAAAAAAAATTTAACAATTAATATCTGTTCTTTCAATATAGTGATTTTGTTTCACTCTACAAATGTATCAAAGAATTATTTTTTACAAAAAAACCATTAATGCTTATAATTGACGTATTAAAATACTTTTATTCGAAATCTGTATTCATAAATTATGCTATAACGTAATTAATATGATAAATTAGATAATGAAACAGTATATAATTAAAAATAGTTAAAACTTCATAAATGTATAACTTAATTTTATTAACTATTTTCGTAGTCATTAATCTGTCTCTATTAATTAATAACAGTACTTAAACATTTGATTCGATAATTAATTACTAGTTTTTGATAGTAGCATGAAAATAACTTTTAATTTCATGTATTAGGAAATAAAATTAAGTAATGTCTAAAAGTCGAAAATATCTTAATAGACAACCAAAATTTGAAACATTATTATCACTTTCAATAGTTATGTTATACGCATTAAAAAATGTTAAAAAAAAATAAAATTGTTGAAAATTTGATATAAAATACTTTCGTAAAACTTCCTAAAGCCGAGAAATTCATTACTATTTCAATTTAAGTTAAAATCACATCAAACTTCAAAATTGAAATTCTGTAAGTTTATCCATGCAAATAATAAATTGTTAATACCCTTAATAATAAAGAAAAAATTAAGTCGATAGTAATAATAATGGCTTATTATAATTTTAAGTTGCTTTATATTTAATTAAAATCTTAAGTATCAAATAGAATAATCATAATAATCGGTGGGAAAAAAATTTTTCTGTATTTTTATAATAATACAAATGCAGTTTTATTGAAAATGTTTCAGTAATAATACCGTTTACACGAGTACATGTCTATACTCAAATATTGAAAACTATGCAATTTATAGGCCAGACTATTTGGAGGATGCCAGTCAGCCGGTAAAATAAATCGCTATATTATTCGGTAAATGGCTTGTGCTAAAATGTTATTGTAATGCGCTACCATTTAGTAGGTAAGATTATAAGTTAGTATAGCATACAATGTATACACAGGTTGATATAGAAATTTCGCGACCAGTTTTGCCTTAGTTCTTGAGCAAATATAATTTTCATAAATTTTACCAACAAAATGCTTAATAAATGGAAATCTCAAGTATTTGTTATTTACGATTTGGTTGAAAGTCCGTCGTATACCTCTGCTTTGCAATAGAAAAAATATATTCGCGCGAACAATGTTGAGTCCAACGATAATCAAAAAAGTACAAAAAAAAAAAAAAAAAAAAAAAAAAAAAAACAAATTAAATCGCAAACATGAGGAACAGTCATAATACCTGCGTTTAAAGGAATGTTTATAGTGCAAACGACTTCTCTGATGATTAAAATTAATGAAATATACGTCGACTCGTAGTGAGCCTCTGTTTTTTTTAATTTCAGCCAACATAAAACGAGACAAACCAAATTTTATGCATTTAAAGGCTTACTGGAGTACCTATTTCAGAAATATATGTTTACACACACACACATATAAATATATATATATATATATATATATATATATTTATTTATTTATTATAGAAGCTATTATGTGAGATAGTATGTCAATATAGGATAGGTATATAATGTAATTCCGCGTATCGCAGTATGTTATGTTATCCTATACATTTTATGGGATATTGTCTTATATACAGTACTATTATAAGCATCTGCACGAAGGAATATATCGCTCCGTATAATCCTCACGAAGAGCTGCATTTTTAATATCTAGTCAAATATATAGTGTAATCTCTTCTTAAACTTCGTTGTGCTGTTACGTACTTTCCGGTGGTGTATGAACAGATAAACTAGTTTTACACGCATAAGGCAACAGTTGGTTTGCTGTGTATATCCGGCTGTAGTCCACTACAAATTTGGATAAAAGTCACTTAAATCAAGCCCTTCAGCTATAGTGCAATCGAAAGCTCACGCTCAAATTGGGCCCTTCATCCATCTTCTCTTTCTCTCTCTCCCTCTTACTTCTCTAAGCGCAGTTAAAGCTACGTCCGAACGTCGATGCGTAACCCCAGTGCCATCGTATGCGAAATTGCGTCTCGTATCGAAAAGAGCAGGTTCCAACACTTCTATAAGCTCCTGCGCCCTGCTGTTGGCCACAAACGTCGCTAATACGTCCTAATGATATTACCGGCACACGAGAGTTGCCGGTATTGCCTTCTCTTTTGTTTCGGTATCCGGGTTGGCGGGCCCATGCGGCCTCCGCTGCACCTGACCATAAGCGTTAATTAGCCCTCTGCTTTAGCCCTGGCTCGTCGCCGCCCACAGGAGAGTCCGAGGGTCATTCTGTGAATTATGTATCGTCCAAACTCCTACATTGGGCTCAAGAGATGAGCTTCGCCGTGACAAGTGAAAAATCGAAGGCATGAGGTAATTTTTAAGCCAGGCTCACCGCGGGTGTAAAGATTGCTTTCTTCGTTGGAAAGATGTTTCTGGCTTTCATCTGTGGCCAATGGATGGCGTCTAAGAAAGTTAAATTCCCCCAGAAGAATTCCATGGTTTAATATTTACAGGCTTTGAATAGAGAAATGGAAAATACACAATAATATTAGATCTATTAACCGTTTTAATAATAGTATGAGGAATATCCTTCATTTAGTATCTACTCAGAAAAACTAATTCTTTCTCATTATAAATTATTAATGAACTACAATGGGGCTATTTTCATGCATTTATGTTCGTTTACATATAGTACAATTCCATTATTTTTTTTTTCACTGTTAATAGCCTTAATAAACATTTATAATATTCAAGAGACTCATGTCAATACATATTAAACACAGTGATTTTCAATTAGATGCATTGAAATGTGAAAAATATTCATTTTGCTCATGTAATCTAATAATTTTATTGGTACAAATTTTATTTTTATACGAATTCTAATTCTATTTTAAAAAAAAGGTCATGCCGATCCAACTATCCGACTGTCCATTTAAAACAATTTAACAATTTTTAAGTTTGTAATAATTTCGAATGACATTGAAAAAAATATTGTAATATTTTGGTTTTCTATTTAATATAAAAAATTTTATCTAAAATATACCAATTGAAGTGTGTGTTTGTAATATAATCATAAAAAATTAGGTTTATGTAAAAACAAATAATATTTTTCTACAATTTTTAATTTATGTAATTAAATATTCCATTAAACAATAAAACAGTAATATACGAATAATACTTGTAAATTAATCAGTGAGTACATTTTGCACACGAAAATAAAACTGTTTGAATAGTATTATATTATAATTATAGTTCCACTTGCAATATGCTTTTCTTTGATAAAATGATAATTAATTACATTCGAAACCGTGATTCTGTTTATACTTTTCATTAGAAATATTTCATACAATCCGGTATTATATACTTTTACCTTTCATCCTCAAGAAAAATAATTTCGAATAATTATTTTAAAAAATAATATGCTTAATTATATATGAATTTTCATGAGTTCTATCTATCAAAAAATTCTTTATGCGTTTAATAGTAAGAAATATTTGCCTTTTTCTGTTATATACTAAATTTTCTAATATTTGAGTACAGTTTAAAAACTACTACAATCGTACAAGTGTCGAAAAAATAATTCAAACAATGATATATTGCTAAAACCAATGCTTTTTTGTTTACTGTTACATCAACATTTATTAGATTTTTTTATAAATGTAGCAAGACTCCCAGACATTGTGCCTGTTTTTCAAACGATGTTAGTATTTATTTCATTTTAATAAATTAACTTCCTAAGGCGTTTTAATATGACGTAATACAATTCGGATAACCTCTGCAATACAATAATTATCCCCCAGTAAAAAAATAAACATATTACCTCTTTTATTTCGAGTACAACCCGATAATTGGTAATGATTCTAATTGTATTGCATTCCAACAAGGGAAGCTGACTTGAACGTATTGCTCTACGAATTCGGCCAGCACACTTTGGTTCTAACGGCGAAGTGGACGCCATCGTCGTAACGCCCTTACAACACTTCCCCTCTTGACCATGGGCGCATCCTTTCTTCTAGTTCAAAGGGAGCCGATGCTCTGGCCTGGAGGACTTGGTTGACTGCTTACCGCGGCTACGCTGTGACATGTGCCAATCTAATCTGCGCGCAGCCGGAAATTGATTTTACTTCGTGGTTTACCGGCGAGCTTCGCCAGACCGCGGATCGACGTATAATTTAAACACGCGCACGTGTTCGAAAGATCGAGCACTGTGTAAATGTCTTAAGAGAAAATTCAAGGATTCGCCGTGAAATTGGTAACTGTTATTTTGAAGGAAGGCCTTCATTGAGCCCAGCCCAAGAAAATATTTATTAAAAACTGTTGTTCCGACGGTTTTTTAAAACTAGGGGAAATAGAGAAGTTGAAGAGAAGTGACGAAAGTTCGCGTCATATTTGTCTCTTCTCGTGTTTTCATGTTGGTCAATAATTGCATATTTCAGGTAATAATCAATTGAACAATACATTGCCAACCATTTCAATATAATGCTTATGTTGCAGCGAAAGTAGATACTTTTTTAGGTAATATTGTTGATGTATACAATACTTGTACATTAGTTTCATTAAAATTAATAACCTATATTTTTTAGACGTATTAATGTTTTCTTGAGGTAAATACAAATTTATAAAGTTGATAAATGAATGTTTCTTAGTAAAGAGTCATCGCAACGTTAATTTTTTCAAAAGTAATGTATATCTGTCACCCTTATCAAATTTTAAGAGTCATTTGCTCGAAGTAGATATTTATAGTTATTTGCAACTTGAAAATTATACGTGCGAACAATGAAAACTGTAATACATTGCTCTCAGTATGTGGTTTTATTTACTTTAATCTTGTGGTGCAGCTTAATTTATGTTTGCGTCTGTAATTAGTTGAAACTACTTTTAAAGTGAATATCGTGAGATTCGCGTGTATTTCGTGCGTTTTAAAAGGAAATAACGAGTTTCAACAAGGGAAATAATGACCGCACTGCATTGTGAATTAACATTTTTATCGATCGCCTTGATAGTATATGTATTTTTATGTGCAAGGGAATGTGTTTCTGTGTGTATACTACTGTGGTCGTCAAGTAATTAATTTTCTGATGTTACAGGACAAATTATCATTTCATCAAAGTAAGTAAATCGATTTTGAATAATAAATCATATTAAAACTTGGGAAAACTTTGAGCGTTTGGTTAGCAAACTCATACAATACTGTTATTATAGTATCATTTAGTATCAAGTATTAAATCAGAAAATATACAAGCAATGAGCGCAAGGAATTTACTGTACAAAATAAATTTTTTTGTAATTATTTTTAAAATTTCTTATAAAGTTTGTGAATGTTTTAGAAATAATTTTCGTTAAATACGTATGTAAGCTTTTGATTATAAATGACCATAAAATATGCCTTTGACTAAGTGTCGCTAATATCATAAGTATATGATTTTAAATTGTGACTTCTATTATTGAGCAATTCTCTTTTACAATTATTTATAAAACTATAAGTTATCTAATAATTATAACTTTTATCGTGGAAAAATTACATCTAGTGCTAATTAATTTTCATTTAATGTGAAACTTGTAAATGCAAAATGTATATCAGCTTAGTCTGATTTATATCGAGTATCGAAGACATCAAAGGTGAATTAAGGCTTCTGTATTCAGAAATCAATTCTGAACGATGGTAATTTATTGATGGCATTGCTACTTTCTGATGAATTGCATAATCGACGCGTAAATGATACTCGTCATTGCCTTTTTCGGCCTAATTTTGAAAATTTTAATAGGACGGTGTTTTTAATATTTTTTTTAATTTTAACAACTGTATTGATTTAATTATTTTATCAATCAATTTAGGGTCCTTAACGAAAACTCACTTATTTAGAATAATTAACAATCATATTCTGGATAAATATTGAATTCAAAGAGTATCTAGTTTTGGTTAGAGTAAAAAAAAATGAGGATCGAATTTTCTTGACGTTTCAGTCGTGAGGATTTTCAAAAAAACAATGTAATTTATTAAAAAAAAAAAAAAACTAAATTTCATTGACGTTCTTATGACATTTTTATTTTTTCTGGATTCTGCCTTTAAAAAATGATAGGCGATAAATCAGAAATTATTTGCAATGCACGTACGTATTGTGTACGCAGAAAGTGATTGATATGCAAAATATTTTCGTTTACACACCAATAAATAGTTTAAAAGTTTATTAATCTTAGAGGATTTTGTTTAGCTATATTTTTTATATGTATTTTTTTATATATGATACATGTGTCTACAGCATAGACTGGTAGGGCTATTTAAAATTTTAAATGTTAATACTCGTAGGTAAAGAAGAGTGTGCAATGGTTATCAATAATGTTTGAAATCAGATTAGTTCGAAAACTAATTTCGAAAGGCTTCCTCGTAATAATCAGCTCGTCCGTATTGTATACGCAATAAACAAGTTATTCGCTTAAACAGTATCGCAATGTGGGCTCAAGTACCTCAACAATCGTTAAGAAAATCACGTTTATATTACTGTCCAAGTAAGTCCCTCGAAGAATCCCTGGCTCATCCATATTTCAAGCCTAAGGCAATCGAACGCCAGCCAAAGCTCAAAAGTGATAACCAATTGTGAGATAAAAGTGACAACTGCTGTTCGCAAAAGACACCCCGAGCGAGGTGCGCATTTATACAAAGAAGAAAAAAAAGAAGGAAAAGAAAAAGAACCGATGCAGGATTCAATGAAGCGCGTGTTGAAAACTCGCTTCAATCGCCTGTCTGCCGGAGGGTAGCGAGCATACGGGGGAAAGAAATAGCCAAAGTCAGAGGGCCCTTACCAGGCGGCAGCCGTCATTAATAAGGGAGACGCAGGTGCCGAGGATGGCGATCGGAGGCGAAAGAAGGAGCCGCGCATTCCGCATTCTATCAGAGCCGACAACCCGGGCAGCTTCTCCCGAGGGCCCGTAAATTCGGGCGTCGCATGAATTCGGATCTATCTTTTGTGGCATTCGACGGTTCAATTGTTATTCCGGGCGCGCTAGACTTATCCCCGGCGCCTGAGGATGGCGTTGCCGGAGTCGGAGGGTGAGAATGGAAGAGGGAGGGAGACCGAGGGCCACCAGATTGGCACAAAGCCCGATTCGCGACTAGATTTCTAAAGGAGGCCAGAGCCGTATGCTCCGTGCTTTATGTCTATCTCTTTATAGCCTCCCCTGATTGTACGCCTGCTTCATTTAAACAACTTTCCGTAATTTTATTGTTTCGTTACTACCAATTCCTGCGCTCTTAATACTGAAAGTTTAAATCATTAATTTGACGCGCTACCCCCGGAATGCCAGCGTTAATCTTGTCGCTCGGACTGCGCGCTCAAATATCTTCACTTCCCTGCGATCGCTTCCATATGAATGGATAATCAAAGACTTTCCGCGCATACTTTGTAAAACCGGCCTCGCATCCGAATATTCCGGCACAAATGCCACGCTAATCTAGCTTAATGCTCATTCCAATTTAGCCTTTGTTTCTTTGTGATTTGAATACTAATTACTAACAATATTTATAGATAATTGCTTCTTCCACAATAACTGCGCCGCCATTATAAGCGAATTAATTTTGTATTTCTAACGATGTTTCGAATTTCAATGATACACAGGGCTAATCAAACATATTTAACCTTTGAATGAAGAATAATTCTGTTTGAGCTAATTCATAACTTAACTGTTCTTTGACTACGCCTGCTTCAACTTTAGAATATTATGTTACCAAAATAAAATATTATTATTTTTGCTGCTGTTATTATTATTATTATTATTATTATTATTATCTTACATGCTTAATTAATTATACGTGCTTAAAATTTAAATGACAACTATTTATATCTGTTTTAGATAAAGTAATTCGCTTGATTATTGCTATTTGAAATAATATATATATATATATATATATAACTGAGATTGATTACCTGTTTAAAAGTTAGCGATTAAGTTTTTGTTTGCAATGCAGAAATGCAGTTTATAATGAACGGTATTATTTCATGATGTGCAGATTCTTGGAGAGTCTCTTAATATTATACATTTTTTTAATGAACTGATGAAATTAAAATAAATGAATCGGAAATAGGGAATATCTAAATGAGAAATCGGAAGATTTTATCATTACTTTGCAAATTTAGACTACTTAATACGAAGAGGAGTGTTTTTATATTTTTACGAGTTAAATAGAATACAAATGATAGCACATTTTTTGAAAAATTCACTATATGAGAACTTATTTATTTATGGAATGCAAGCAATGATTTCTGATTATTTAAAATAATTTCATTAAATTTATTAGCCAATGCTTAGAAAAGAGCATCTTGCGATAATAAATAGAAAAGGTTCGGTTTTCCGAAACATAAGTGTCAGTCACTTAATGAAAGCGAATAAGCGGCTAACCAAATTCTCCCTCGTTCTGTCTTCTTTTTCCTTATCCTTCGCTGTTCAATTTCTGTTTTGGCTTATCGGCGAAGTAAACGAGGTTGGATTTTCCGACTGAGTCTTTCAATCCGATACATCCGATCTCGACAGAGGAGAAAAGACTGCGCGAGTAATTAAAGTGATGTGTGGTTGCAATCAAAACCAGTTTCGGTAAAGTCGGAATGCCTGTGTGTACAGGATGTGCTACAACTGATGGACAGGAACAGGTGATACGAGAGAGTGAGAAGTTTCGAGGGATTCGGCGAGGGTGAAAGTTGCAGATCGCGACGAACAAAGGAAGGCGGGAAGGCGCAGTTTTTCCTCAATCGCAACAATTTGCAAAGTTTGTTTTCGGTATACCTTGATTTCCGTAGAAAAAAAGATCTTTCATAAAACATACTCAAAATGAAAAGTGCTTTATTCATTAAAGGAAACTTGTATTAAATTGATTAAAATTCTTGATTTTTGCATAAATTTTATCGGAATAAGCATTTACCTCAACAAAAAAAAAAAAAAAAAAAAAAAAAAAAAAAAAAAAACAGGACATTACTATAGTTGAAAGAAAAAGAAGAAAATACATATTTTTAGTTCATACTTCTTTGAATAATGCATCAAGGTAGAGAATTTTTTAATTATACAAGAGAAAAAAATAAAATTTTTATGAAATAATATTCCTATATTTATTACAGTGAACGTTGTTTTAAAAAATTTCCTCATATTTGCATTATATGACAGTACATATACCGTATGAGTATATACAGATATATGGGGTTCATACATTGCATTTCAATTTCAGTTACACGCATCTTTCAATATTTAGTAAAAATAATAAAAATAATTAAAAATTGTTTATATATGAACTGCCAGGTTTAAATATCTGTCAAAAAACATCTCTTCATACTGCCTTCTGTCTAATTTGACGAATTGATGCAAAAAAACATAATTTTCTTACAATGTTGATATTGTAATGATTGTTCTTCAAATTAAAAATTTTCGCATATAGTGAGTGAGTAGTTCCGTCTGATACTTTATGCCTATAATCCTGTTCGAAATTTGTATAAACATAAATAAAACAAAATTGAAGATAATTACACAAATGTTACAAGCACGTGCAATAATCATTGAAATATTGATCGTCTTTCACTGCTCTCTCAAAGCTTGATATTGCTTGTTTCTTACATTCGATAAGATAAAGAAGATAGACGAGAAATGAAATCGTTGAAACAGCAGCAGAATGAAAGAACGAGACGTGTTAACGAGCGGAAATCGTATAGCAGTGAATCTGATAAAGTTTCTCCCTCGTTCTCCTCTCTCTTCCTTTCTCTTTCTCCTTCTCACTTCTTTCACAGATGAGAAAAAGACAGAAGAAGTATGTCATGTGCTACTACGAATACTATACGAGCTGTTGAGTGCCTTATATCTGCATTTACTTGCTGTATTATACAATTTTTTTATAGAGAAGACCCCAAAGTCAGGCATATACGTGTTCTAGATCAATTAAAATTGACCAAAAATAGTTTATGAATTTTTATAGATTTTCCCAATAAGCATAACTAACGTGACATCATTTTCTCAATTTATTTCGTTGGGCGTGGCCTATATATACGAATCTATAGACATGCTTTGATCGTTATAGAGTGAAATTTTATAAAGAAAACGATTTAATATCACACTTCAATCAATAAAAAAATAACTTTTCTTTATACATTTCAATTTTTAATTGATTACCTGAAATAAACGTAACAATTAATTATTTTGGTCGCTAAAACATTATACGTATAATGGAAATTAAAAAATCATTGCAAAAAAATATATAGGCATAATTTATAAGCTTAAAATTCATTTACATTTCTTTTAAGACTCGTGTAATTTTTAGTAATTGAAAAAAAAATATGACAGGTTCTTAGTTGCAATTGGTAATTTGTATACAAATGGAATTAACAACACATAATAATACCAAGGAGTGAATGAATATTTTCATTAGCTTTAGTATGAAAATAAATATTTATCGAGAAAAAATCTTTTTGATGGATAATCGTATTTTCGAGCATAGTCAATAAAAACAGTTCCAACAAATAGAATGAAGTTTCGTGCATACGCAAGAAATACCTCAACAAAATTAATAAATGAAGCATGTTTTGATTCATTGTATTTTTAAATTTATCAAGAAAAATTAACAATTTTTTCAATCATATTTACGAATAGTCGATTTCAACCACCCATTCAGAGTAATCAGGCCAGTTGTGAGTATTGTGCAAATTGATATTATTTTAATTTTTTACATGTAAGATATCGATCAAGTCACCGACCTATATTTTGATTGAAGCTGTAAATATAGCTTTATTATAAATACAGTAATTACGAATAAAAATATTTAATGGCGATTACGTAAATTTGAAAAAAAGATTTAGAGGCTAAAATTGAACAGCCTTTCAAACTTTTATAATTAATAATGTATAATTTTTAGTTTTTGCGTAAAAAAGTGTAAAAAGATTTTAATTCTTAATTTAATTCCTAATTTAAATGCAAGAATTTACGATCATTATTGAACCGTGAATCTAGACTTTCGCGAATGCAAGTATTAGAATTTTTACTAATAAAAAATAAACCGCTAAGTTGCGCACTTTTTATAAATTTAATTAAAACTTTTAAAAATAAAAGCACCAATATAAATATTATGTTCCATTTACATTTAATATAAATAAAGAATTTGCAACGCTCTTATCTCGCAATCCTAAAAATAAAATATATATAATACGTTTTGAATATAATATTATTCAAGACACTAATTAGAAGTTTGCTTGGATCAAAAGAGTAAAGTCGTATTAATGTTTTGCTTTGCTTTAGACTCAGTCGTGTACGAATTGATAAGCGTGAAAATAATCGTTAACTATCCGGGTATCTCTTATCTTAATTTACTCGGTGAAAGCTGCAGGAGCTTTCGTGTTCGTAAAAAAACTTTCAGCGTTGTGTCCTGCACTGCGACGTTACGCACGCGAAGTGCGATGCAAATAAGCCCCAATCAAAATTAATTTAGTCGAGCAGCCATTCATATCCCACAAGACTTAATAATAATTTAAAACAGCTTCCGTTGCGCCAGCCCTCTGAATTTATAAAGTAGCGCACCTTGCGCCGGTCGAGGTTAAAGATTTATGCACAAAGGCCGAAAAGTAATCGAGCCAAGTCGGCGATTCGTCATCCGCTCCTGCCATGCCAACAATACCTCGTTTTCTCGCAGGAGGAGCGATCCTTCCCGCGTAGCTCCTCGTCCACGAGCGTAAACTTTCGCAGCCGAGTTATAAAATCCGCCGTGTCTCACGCATCCATTGTGCGGCCGTGGCTTTTGCAAATAGCAGATACTACACTGGCGGCAAAGCAAGCGCACGCGCGCATCTCCCATTCTTGAGGCATACGCCGAAAGTATCTCGCGCAACAACCTGGCATTTTAATAACTGCAACTTCCTTGTGTTTGTAATATGTATATATATATATATGTATTGTCTGTAAGTGACGTTCCTCGGCTTGCCCCGCACCCCAGCGCTACCGTCGATAAGGTCCCACCCACGCACGACCGAGGCTCCTGCCCCTAAGCGCTGCTGTACCAGTTCATGTTTAAGACGTTACGTGCAATGGGCCTGCAGCTAATGAATTTGTTAACTCCTGTGTTTATGACTGCATCTTTCACTATGAATTTATTTTGACGAAAATTATTATGGCCTCTGTCTGGAGCTTACGTACGTGCACCCCTTTGGCAGAATAGAACCACGGCAGTCTATATTCTAGAGATAGCAAGATTTTACAAATAGCTGATTGTTGATACACGGAAGGACTTTTTTATTGGATACTGACTATTCAAATTTATATATATATATGATAATGATAAGATTTATCGGTACATGAAAGGTAATAATAATGCTTACTTATTAGATTCATTTCCAACCCATGTTTTTGTCGAGGACAAGTAATTTTATATAGTGTGATATCGTAACATTTAAATGCACATGCACTCGTTTAAATTTAAACATAATGATAGTACAAAGGTGTTCGCATTTAAACAAACATAATTATATCGTGAGTCTAGTTTTGTAGTACTGAATTACCTATTTCAGTATATACACGATAAAGTATTGATGCTTGACAATGTATTATAAGCTATGCAAAATTTACTTTGAATTGTAAATATGCCCTAACGTAATGAAGGTTCGATAAACTCTATATTATGTCTAATATAATTATAAAAAATTCTTCATTTATGATAGTCTAAAAATAGCCTAATTCTTTCACACAGCATAATATTATCTTAAGTATAAATAATTTATTAAAACCAAATAATATATATTTATATATACTTGCAATTGCATTATGCTAAAGAGAAAATGATGTAATTGATGTTTCATTTGTGAGTTGGTTAATGGTATAAATAATGGTAATGATTCATAGAAGCCTCGTTATTCATACTAAAAATTACGGAAGTTGTATAGTTCCGATATCATCTTCTTATCAGAAATTTTTTCAAGTATACACTTTTACAAAGTTTGGTATATAATATATAATTATAGAATTAAAAGTTATCGATGAGTAGGTCTTATTTTTTAGTAATCGTTGGAGTTTTATTATAAGAATAGTGGTCGAAATTTATAAAATAATACTTTACCTTAGTAACCTTATAAGAAGCGTAACGTTACGGAATATAAAGTAGATCAATGGAAGAAATAGAAAAATAAAAAGATATTAATAGGAGAAAGTTAAGTGAAGACACAGAAGTAAAGAAATACAAGAAACTAGGTAATTGCGAGTTAGAAGAGTTTTATACCTCAGCGAAAGCCATCGACGTAATTCAATCACGCAGAGTAAGACGTACGTTAAATAAGTCGATGGATATACTGTGCTTCCGAGTTGTAATAATAACAACAAGTATTACTCTTTGTACAAGTGATACTCGACTTTTATTGGATGTAGAATTTCTATGTGGAATCGGCACTAGTTTAGGGCAAAAAATTCACAATCTATTCCAAAATCGATTTATTAACGGTAGGCACGTTTAATTGGACGCAACATTCTAATTTGGGTAAACTCTTCTCATGGACAAATAAAAAGTCCGCAACATTAAAAGCAGGACTGTCGGCGAAAAGGCGCGTATCGGAGGGGACAAGCGTAGTCATTTTTGCGGCGGCATAAAAATTGATGGATTTTTGAGCGGCGGGGGTGGTGGAACGAGCGGAGGGACATTATTGTCTTGCCGTGAGATATTCGCTTCCGCGCGGAGGTGATGCCGTTCGAAAGCTGCTTTTCTTCTGCCCGAGAGTGAAAAGTCAAATGGCTTATGGGTGGTGAGAAATAATTTTCGTGGGCTTTAACGCAAGTATTCGTGCTTGAGCTGCCGGATGCTCAATTTAAGTGACGATTCGATCAAACGGTCGCTTTTTTCCATTACCTGCCCGGGAGTCGCGTGTTTTGTATATTTTTGTGCTGACATTGAGTAAAAGAGCTCCACTTTGAATGGCATTAAACGTGGAAAAATTATTTCTGTTCATAATATTGTGAGTTGCGGTGCAGCGACTTTCTTATAAACTCATTGGCAATTGTCGCTATTGAACGAGAAAATCAATAGCTGCTTCACGTGAAGCGTTTTTACGTGGCGAATAATTATATTCTATTCTTAATACTGCTGACTAACGAGAAAAATAAATTAATAATATTCGTAGCATAAATTACCAATACTTAATTTCTTTGGTCAAGTATTGAGCTAGTTAATAATTCGAATTTATAGTTCGTTTTTATCCCTTCCATTAATCCAAGATCGTAGTTGTATTTCTACTCAACACATTAGTGAGATTTATGTTTTTCAAGGCATTCACGTAATACATTTAGTCATTATTAGTTTAAAAAAAAATTTTACTAATACTTTTATTGCAAACATAAAATTCACTAATTTTTTTCATTAAAATTCTTACTTAGTATAAAAGATAATTTAATCTTTCACGTTTAATAGATTTCTTCATTGCGAATTTCTCTTTCCATATTTCATATAATAGGTTTATGTATTAGCCAGTAAAAAAAATGTACATTTAAGAATTATAAATAATAGCTAAAGGGTATACAAACTGCGTAAGGAGATTATAGTATGTTTCCTGTGAGGCCAATCGAAACTGATATCGTAAAGGGTAAGTAAAAATATTATCGCTTGCGGTTTATAAAAAGTGAAAGTACAACTGCTGGCAGTTCTTGAGAATATCGTCTGCGTATAATACGTAAAAGGAACAAAAGAAACAAGATACTTAGAAAAAACATCATCAATATAAACACAGAGCAAATCAATGAGTGAGAACGTGAGGTGAAGTGATATTAAAGGGGATGAGAGAGATATACATATATATGTATATATATAAGGGAAAAGGAATAAACTTTAAGACCATGTTAAGAAGAAGAAAGAGTGACGTTCTTTTATGCTTATCCCGGAGATAAATGATTTCATGCTTGGTTTACTCCATGTCATCATCGACGCTTCCGCTCTTTCTCTCTCTTTTGTCCTATTTCCAACTTCTGTGTGTTTTTACTCTCATCATCTTATCTACTGTTTACTTTGCCATTGCCATGTCATGCTTCCTATGACCTTTAACAAACTTTCAAATATCATGGTCCCGATTTACTTCTTTTTTCTTTTATGATTATACGTCCTTTACTGGTTCCTCTCTATATGGCTTTCCTTCGTGGTTTGTCGAAGGAGTTTCCTTTTTTACGAGTGAAAGGATATTCCACCTTAGAATGCTACTAATGTACTCTATATTGAAACTTAAAAGAAGAAGGATATACTTTTGTTTGAGAATTGTTTTAACAAGAAAAATTCGTCAGATGAGTAATTCGTTTGTCTGGTGCCTAGTTCAAGTAACAAAAGTTTTAAATAAAAAACTTGTTTCGAGAATAAGTAAATCGCAACAAAGTATAAAGTTTAATTTGATATAAAAATTCAACTCATGTCTAATTTTTTTTTATTTAATATTAATTTATGGTAATCCTGATACCAAAGTGGAAAAATGAAAAACTAATGATTAATAATGCAAAATAATGATTTTTTTTTAATTAAGCTGAATTATGTCAAGTAATGAGATCAAATTTATAGTTTACAATATTTAAGTGCATTCATTTTTCTACGTACGCGCAAAAAATCTATTCTTGATCTTATAGTAAATTTGTACATTTATTTCTAAACATTAGCTTTTATTCTAATGAGCAATTTATTTATTTCAGTATTTATGTAAAATATTCACTGAAATTTTTTTCTTAATTTGAATTGCCGATTACTTTATCATTTGTAACTGCTTAGTAATTCTCCTAACGATCTGTATATTATGTACACTTTCTCCAGTCGGTCTACACGAACTTGCAAATGTATTTGTCTTCCCAAATATCTATTAAATAATGAACTCTATTAAATTGTATTCGCAAATATCCAATAAAATATCATTATCAATTATTAATTATTATAATTTTCGTTACCTTACGTAAGTATTCCGATCAAAAACGGATTTCTAAAATTAGACAAAAACATTATTTTATGTAGAAAACTATATTTTTTCTGACTTAAAACGTTTATAATTAATTTGCTGCCTATTTTTTTCATAATATTTGATTAAAATTTATAAAACATAAATTCGTGATTATTAGAATACTACTAGATTTTAATACGTAAAGTTATATTTTTTTAAACACTCATTATTTCCTTTTAATTTCAAATAATTACATTCACAATTGAAATAAATTTCAATGTTAATATCATTTTTTAAGGTTAAATAAAGTTATTCAATGAATTTGATATAATATTAATTTAAAACATTAATAGAGATTTTTTTAATAGAAATTAATCAATTAAACTTTAATCACTTGTTTACTTGACAAAATTCAATATGTAATTTTAATATATGTACGTGTGAAATATTTAATATATGTATAGTATGGGAAAATTACTTTTCATAGAATCCTTCAATTATAAACTGTATTATTTGGGTAGTTTAATTGAAAAAAGATCATTGAAAACGTTTTCAATTATAATTAATAAATGTAATTTAAATACCCGAGAAATTCTCAAAACTTGTTGACATTGTGCATATTACGCTTTCATAAAAACTAGCAACTTCTATTACGAAAATTCGATTTCGCTAATGGAATTTCCTTGGTCTAATATCTAACGCATTCATCAAATGTATTTCTTTAAATCTAGTAATAATCCTTCATTAAACATGGTTTTCGAAAAAATAATTTCTTTCGCGTATTATTCTTTTTTAAATTATTTCCTATATATTCTGTTATCAAGGAAATTTAAATTAAACTATATTATTCGCATAATTAATTTTTTTTCAATTTTATGTAAGTATTCGCAATATTTTTCTTATTAAAATATGTGTATGTATATGTGTGTGTGTGTGTGTGTGTGTGTAATTTTCGATCAAATTTAATTTCTTATCTTTAATGTATTGATTTTTTTTCACAAAAAATGTTTCACGATAGTCATTCCATTTTTACAATCCATTAAAAAAAAATACTATATAACTTAAAATTTGTCTATAGTATGGATTTTCAATAACGAATAGATTAAACATAACAGATAATTTTTTTCGAACTTCAGTTTTTAATTTTTAATTGTGGCACTTATCTATTTGTATAGTGATTCGTATTATCTATTAGCAATGCATTAAAATATATAATTTAATAATATTCGTTTTTGATAACCAGATGGTTTTATTAAAGAGCTTAGCAAAGAGACAAAAAAATACATAAATTAATTTGTTACGAGTAGGTTGAAACATGAAGAAAACGAATTTCAAGTTCTCTGTCTCTAATCATTTTATATTATAGGATGGTAATGATGCATTAGATTGCCAGCAGTATATAAAGCGGTAAACTTGCGAGAAGCAAAGCGGTTCAAACTTGTTTACTCATGCTTCACTAGTTTTCATGACGGTTTGAATACGTTCAACTAGTTTTGCGCATATGAGCTATGGTCAATGGACATGATAGCAAGGCACTCGTCATTTCCTACCGAACTCTTTCTATAGACGATGCTGATGATGCGTAGAGCTGGAAATATAAAGTAAGTATTTACGGATACACCAAAATTTTTAAGAGGACTTTTACATTCTCATTTAGAAATCTGAAACCGAAAAATAAGACTCTCGAAATTATTTATTATTTTCACGAGTAATTCTTATCGTCGGAAACTTCAATTACAATAAATAAATAATTAAATAATAAATTTGTACTTTTTCACATACGATTTATTAATGAATTATAGTTGGCGAATTTTGTTAAACGTTTAAAATCGCAGATTTAAATGTATAAAGAGTCATTGAGAGGGACTAAGCACTATACGAGCAGTGAAGGTTTGTGAAGAACCGATATAATCCCCGATATAAAGCAATAAAGTGTACGTTATGCAAAGACTTGAAAAATAAATGGGAACGTTCAGTAGTTGTGTGATAAATATTATGTTTGTAAAGCTTTCTATTCGTAGCATTTTTTTTATTATACGGATGATGAAAGACATTTGTTTATTCGTTTTAATTTATCACGTATATAACAATAATCATACAAAAAATAATACTCGAACGTATAGATATAGATTATAATTTTTTATCGTTTCTTTTGTTACGCGATGAGATGATCTGTATTCGAGATCTTTTTATAATTTATCCAACTATTTATTGTTTTATTCATAAAACTTTTAGCCTTTATTATAAAGCTTTACTACTTTTCTTCGTATTCGAACATATAGATACGAAATATTAATAAATGCATCTTATAAAAATGTTTAAGATGAACTAAAGGAAGATTTGAAGAAGGAAAAATATTAATAGAGCTTACGACGTAATAAAAACTCTTAGTTTCGAGTCCATGGAATTAATCTTAAGTATAATCTCTCTTCTACTATTACAATCAAAATATTTTTTATTAAATAATTAATAATACTTACGAATTTCTACGAAACATTAACACACGTGTTATTTAATAGTTTTTAAAATATGTAATTTTTTCATTATATTCCTAAAAGAATATTTTTAAAAAAATATGTATAAATCAACTCTGGCATTTATACTAATAACACGTACAATTATTTCTTGTTATACACTCAAGTAATTTAAGGCTTTTAATATAATTATATAGTCCGTATGAATATTAATATACGACGAGATATATCATGATAGCTTTGCAAGGCCAAACCATGGAAATGATTTAAAATTCAAAAGAAAATATATAAAATTATACAAAATTCAATTCTTCTTATAGCTATAATTTTATTTCCAATAAACATAATGGCATCAAGCATTTGCTAGCTTGTCTGTCTGCGAAATGCAACTTGACTTTCTGACTTTAAGCGAGTCTAGACTTCTGTCACCTCGAAATCGACAATAATTACATTATGTAAGCAGAAATTTTCATAATCAATAAAATTTGCTACTTATTATTATTTTTTTTTATTATTTCAATGTAAGCGTAAAATGGTACATTTATTTATGTATTTTTTCATTGTGTAATATTTATTTGTCGCTAAGAGTCCATTCGAAAACATTTTTCATAATAAACAAATTTTATTTTCGCTAAGAACATTAGAATCTTTAAAGTAATATGACAAATAGAAAATTTAATATATTGTATATTTTACAAATTGTAAAATCTGCATATTTGTAAATATTGTTTAAATGTGTTTTTTTATTAAGCATTTTTGCTAGGCCGGTACAAAATTTACTCGCCGGCTTTTTATTATTCACTAATATGCTAATATTATTATAATAACTACTTATTTTATTTTTAATATTACACTGTGTACAAGTACCGTTATGATATTTTTCTTTTTATTTATTTTTCCCGTAAATGTTCTTACTATGCTCGTAAAGTTAGATGCTTGAGGTAAAAGTTTGGGCTCGACATAAAGCGATCGTTGATCTTCATTTAATATTACTGGCTGTTTCTTCGTAGACCGTATATGCAACTGATCCTAGACAGAAAAAATCGTGCTTTTGATCTATAACAAGATATTCCTGTAACATTTTGTTATTTAAAAAAATAACCATTGTTAAAATATATTTAATAGCTAAAATATTTTTCCTTGGATCTAATTTATATAATATTTTTCCATAAAGTTTATCGCTCATTTTCATGTATATGTATTTCAATTATTCATGTATATCCAAGAAAATTTAAATAATAATATAAAATAACTTTGAGTAACTTTAGCCAAGGTTATAATATTTATAATGCGTTTATAAAACTTACCTGACGTATCACTATCATTCACGATTTAAATACTAATTTTCTGTAATATTTTGAATATAATACTCATCTACTGCAGAGAACAATATGGCTTTCGAAAAACCATTTTCTTTTTGCGCAAATACCAAAAAGAAAGTCTATATAACAGTAGCGTAGACATTGAGGAAGGTTGACGTTTCCTTGTACGGGTGTACGAAAACGCACCAGCTGGAGAATAAAGAATCACGACTTAAATGGATTGGAGCAAATTTTATTTCTTTTTCGACGCTATTTATTTTTTTTATTTTTTTGTCGCTCTTCGTCTTCGTCTTTCATTTCATTCAAAAGTCCATTCTATTCGGTTTTGTTCCCAAGAAATAGTCTTTATTTTTTAAATAAAGACGTTGACTTTGATTAATTTTAAAGTGGTTGGACAAACTTGAGATACGGAAAATAAAAAGGATAAAATAAAATAAGATGAAAGAATTTAATGATGGTTTCAGTACATCACACATTCTTGTTCTCGAAATAATGTTTTGTCCAATGTCTCTGTAAATAAACATTTTTAAAAATGTTAAAAAATAATTACATTGACTATTTAAAACAATATATTATAAACCAGATAAAATTTTATACTGACACTATAAACTTTCGCCAAAAATTTTATAATAATTTCCGTATCTAGTATCATACATACAAGTGTGTACATATTTTTATGTACATACGACTAATTAATAAAGTAACTAAGCTGAGAGAATTATGATAATAAATTTAATTACAGTGTTTATATTATAAATGGTATTTTTGTGTAATACTTTAACAAAAGTTAAAAACTTGAAAATTAAAATTTGTTAGCAGAGAGAGAGAGAGAGAGAGAGATGTTCAAAAAATTATTTAAAAATGTCACCAAAAATTGCCGTTTTATAAATTTTGATCAACTAATTTAGAAAAATATAAAAATTTCAACGTTATTTTATTACATACTCGGTTAAAATGTATTATTTTGGTAGTTTAATTAAAATAAAAATAATTTTATTAACAATTAGAATAATTGTAATAAGAATTTTAATATAATTAAAATAAGAGATAAAACATTATAATACCATTGCTATCAAATCAATTCTACTAGATAGAATATACATTTTGAAAATTATAAAGTTCTTGAAAGAAATGTAAGCAATTAAATATATTTAGCTAAACTCTATAGATGATATTATAGATGATATCAAAAATTAATATTTTTCTTTACTAATAACAATATATTAATTATTCACAAAATATTTAAAGCGTTTTTTAAAAAATGAACAAAGAAAATAATAAGTATCTTCATGAATATTTTGTATGAAGTACGTTGTAAGTGTTTAAGTGAATCAATGTAAATTTTATTAGACTAAACGACATTCATTAGTGCAAGTATAATAGGCGGTAAAAGGATTTATTAAAATTAATTTAACAATTTATCGAAACGAAGATATTATTTTGATATCAATTTTAACATTAAAATCATCATTGAATATTACTTAAGCGTAAAATAAAATCGCATAAAAAATTTGTGTATTATACTGTGTACTTTAATAAGGTTACACATCTGATGTTAATATCGTAGATATTCATGTACGATGCATTTTGAGAATTACTTTACTCATTTTCAAGAATTGGATGTTTTTAAAATATGAATAAAGTATGATATTTTCAAAATTTTTAACTTTCTATTAACCACATATGCTGACGAGTCCATTGTCAAAAAATGAGAATTGGGTACAAACTATCATTTCCATACAATACCAAAACAGCTAGCAATATTTTTGAATATTATTTAAGTATTTTAAAAACACATTATTAACTATATTTTTTACAGTTTTCTATTTACAGCAATTTATTATTTAAATATCTGAAACGCATAAAAACATAAATTTAAATATAAAACAAATATTAATTAATTTCTTTTTTAATAAAAGTATAAATCTAAAAAGCTATAAAAAATATATCAGAATTACAAATTCGAAAAATTTCGAAAATTATGTAAAATATATTATTATTCGATACGCTGAAAATGCAATTTAAACTCAAAAAGCCCTTTTTTTTTATTTATTTAAAAAAATTTTCTTCATTCAATTTTTAATTTTATGTATTTTTACTAGGCTAAAAGCTTTAAGTATGCTTGCATGTAAGGGAAGAATGAAAATAAAATTCAATTAATTAAACACTAATATGAACGGAGTATTGTTTTTAATTGCCGGAATAAATCATCGGAGGCCTCTGCGTAATGTAGAATAGTCAAGGAAATATGCTTCTCTCTTATCCACCTTTATAGAAAGAGCAAGACTCCCAGTTTCGTAGAATATTTGATGGCAAAGTGCGATCGCATTTGCATGCATTACTCTTTTACTATATTCACAAATCGCAATGAAGATACTACTTATACTCAGAGGTTCAGATGTTGGAAAAAGTTTATATTTCATTTTGATATTTTCGATAGATGGTCAGAATCATCAAGGAACACATTCTTGTAATAACTGATTGATGATACATTACTACTATACTATCGTCATCTTGTATGAAAATTTCATATTACTATTATTCTCTATACAATAAGAAAATACTTCCACAAGCTATAAGCGCATTTTAAACACTATTAATTCGTATAAGATGATGAAAATTAAATAACTAATAGTATAATAACAAAAACTGTTTCGAAGAATTAATATTATTAATTGCATAACTCTTCTTTATGTATCTTTTGTACATCTAAAATTTTTCTATTTTAGACATTTTTCATTAGGGAAATAAATAAGAATTGGATTTATACCAAATAAAGATGAATAATTGAATTTTGTAAATATTACAATCATCAGCGGATCGTAAATATGCTGTTCTATCTTTTATTAATTACAATAGTGTTAATTTTTCGAGTTATTCAAATATTTAAAATTAATAGCAGAGTATGAAATTTCTAAAGGTAATATTCGTATTTAACATATTCATTATAAATTTGTATGGAGAATAACTTTTAAAAGGCATGTAAGTTTTATTAAACATAAGTTATCTAAGATGGAAATAGAAATTTTAATTTACACGTTCAAATATTTTATCTCTGAATTTAATAAAAATTGTGATTTTTGAATAAATATATTAAAAAGATGACATGTAATTTAAAAAAAATAATAGAATTTCGGGATGACTGTTGAAGAAACGTAGCTGGCCTTATCTAATAGTTTAGAAAAAGTCCTTAATATTACGCAATAATAGCATCATATTTTTCTGAACTAGTTTAATAGGTAAAAAGGACTTTTTCAAGGGTCCATTATTAAATATACGTTATTTTTCAGAAGACAGTTTGACATAAATTGAAACAAATTGTGCGAATACATTTTTTTGGATGTAGTACTTTTCCCGAACAGTGTAATTCATTCCGAATTTAAATAATTTGCAACTAAATGTTGATAAAAGGAAAACTTTTTTACAAGGCAACAACTCGTATAGTATTAATTTTTTTCATTTTCGTAAAAAATTGATACAGTAAATTCAACACAAAACAATGAAAAAAAACACGAGCTCATTAAAAATAGTGTAATAATCTTTCTGTTGAAACATTTTCAGCGATCATCATCGCAAGCAACTGCCATCCACATTCGCCTGTACGCGCAAGAATGGACGTCAGTAAAATCCGGGGCGCTTCATTTTGCTAAAAACTATTGAGCGTAGGTAATAATTGACGCGTCGATAATTATAACGAGTCATGGGTTCTCGTAAATTTTTGTGGACCAGATGCCGTGCTCCGCCATTGTCGCGAATTTACTTTGGCGCGCAGAGGGCAACTTTATCGTTATTGTGCTGCCGGCAAAGGATATCGTCGCAAATTTCGAGCCGATGTATATCCGAGGCGCATAAGCGCCGAACACGAGCTCGCGTTCTGCTGGGCGCATCACTTGTCGGCGTGCACACACCCGAACACGTACACGCTCGTGTAAAAGCTGCGCGTAGCTCGAATTTCCGTAGTATGGATGGTTTTTTACGACGTCAGATTTGAGCTCCAATACTCGGTGAAATTGAAGTGTGCATTCATACAATGTGCATACTTTTTTGGATTCGAGGACCGACGTCGATGCGCGTTATCAACGTTTAATCGCACGTGATTAATGCAGCTGATGTGATATGATTGCTGGACTTTTTAAGCTTTCATAAATATTATTTAATATTAATAACAAGACTTGTTCCGTGTTGTTAAATACAGTAAAAAATCACGTGCTCCGCCATTCGTAAAGAAGGCAAATGTTTTTAAATATGACGAAAGCATAAACATTTTCAATAATGGAGTAGTTGTCAAAAGATAATATTTGGTTACATTATTGTTACTGTCATTATCAATGTTACATAAATACCATACTATTTAACAGCGTGTACTTTCGCAATATAAAATACTTCACACAGTCCTTACATCTCTCTTTCATTTTTTAAGCACATACTGCATGCCACCAATATTTTCGTCGTATATCTCGCAATTTGTTTTGGCAGATCTTTGAGCGAAGTTATCATCTCAAAACTTCAAATACTCGCGTTTCTAGTGATGGCCACTTTATTCACATCCAGTGAACTCTACTTCAACGCTGTCACTTTTAAGTCGAAGATTTGATGTTGTAAATAAAAAGAAATTATCTTTTGTCAACTCTTATTAATAATTATCATTAACAATTAACTCACACGTGAATTAATATAATTCTTAACAACATTCGAAAGTTTAGCAAGTAACTTTTGTGGCAAACGGTAAGTATGTGTATAAAATACTCTAACATTGCAATGTTGTCGTTAAAAAATTTGCTTTGCTGAGAATTGAACATAAACAACAAGGATACTTAGCTATAGGTAAGATCATAATTACTTCATTACATGAATTATAATTGATAATTCTTACAATGCGATTGTTTCCATTATAATGAATATTTATAATATTACTAATTTATAGCTTGAATAACTTTTATGAAAAATAATAAAAATTTATGAGTAATATTAATAATTCATTGTAAATTTTGTAGGTTATAAATCTGTTAAAAGGTTTTCTAACTCCAAGATAGTATCGAGTGTATTATCTGTCACCATGTTTACATCAATTGGAAAGGTGTAGATAATTTTGAGATTTTTTTATTATTTTCCATTAATATGAATATTTAAATATTGAATTTGTAATTAATTCACGTGCTGCATTAAAAAAGCATTTAAAAGTCATTAATCGTTTTAAATTTCTAAAAGAAAAATGTCATGAAACGTGTTTGTCAAATTTTCGTAAAACTCTTAAGTACTTTATAATCATAATAAGCTTCTGCTATTACAAAAATAAACTGGGGTATAAATTTAACGCTATCAGCTACTAACGTCTTATATATAAACACCGTTCTTATCAAATCTGTTAAGTACCTCGTTCTCTTAATATTTAAGATATTGATGGATCACGCATTATTAATGATGTTTTTCATGTCCACACTTTACACGTCAAATAACAGCTTTATAAATTCATCGTCTTTTTTTAAAGAGAAAAAAAAGAATTGACTATAATACGTAATTTTCTGTGCTACGCATACTTTAAGTATGAAAGTGCAAAAGGAAAAAGCGAGAGAAAAAAAAGATAAAAATTTGAAGAAATACATCTGCCTATACAAAACCATTTTCAATCCCTTATGCGCTTTCCTGCTTCTCTACATTTCTTTCTTTGTCTATGATATTTCTGTAAATTTTCCTTTAATCCGCTTGTGCTCTTATACTTTACACAATTATTTACTACAGACACTTTTAAGATTGAGAATGAATGCCAAACGATTAAAAATTATTACTTATAATTTTACAAAAACAATAATACATATTATTTAAAAAAGTACTGCTAATTTACTATTTCTATATAAATTACAGAATGTAATTATAATGATTGTGTTCTGTCATTTGTATGCGTCTATCGTTAGGATAGATTTAGAATATGATATTAAATATAATAATTATTCTCATATCTCTTTCTTTTTTGCCGTGTTTATCTTTCGTTTTGTGATTATCTTTAATTTTCTTTCATTCTCACTATCCCTCGTCAAGTTTTCTTATTCTCTCTCATTTATTGAGGTCGCGTGCTGTCTCACAATTACTGTCCGTACATACTTGCCGAAGTTTTTTATTGGTTACGTATTTACTGGCTACGCCAGCAATCAAGTTTCTACCTCCTTGCACGATCGCTATTTTTCTTTTTCTCTTAATATCCTACGCTACTTCGATTTATGTCGTACTCTTTCTTTATATTTGGTTTATTTATATTTGGTTTTTCTCCTTAACTTATGTTGTTATTACATTTCGATGTGGTACATATACAGTTATTTTTGCATTAATACGTTAATGGTGTGTACAATCTGAAGTCTGAAATAATTATTGGTTAGGATAAAAAAAGAAGACTGTATCAATAGTTCTTTATAGAGAATTTTGAATGTAATTAATAAATTAGCTTTAAATAAATACAAATAACTCATTAATGAATCTTTATATATTAAATACAAACTGTATTCAATACATTTATGAATTCAAAAGAACAAGCTATTAGATCTCAATTTAATCTAATAATTTTATTTTAGGCAATTTAGAAGATTTATGTTTTAAGTTATAATTCTATATACATGTATTCATTAAATATTTTGTTTATTAATTCATAAATTCACCTTTCATATCAAATTATTTAATTTAAAAAATCTATTAAGTGCATGGAAATTTTACACAATTTAATTATCACTATTGAGTAATAAATTTTAACTAATAAAAGAACTTGTCAGTATAATAAGTGCACACTTTAAATAACTATTTAATTTACAAATATCTTAATAAAATGAAGCATGAATAAATTTTTTTTTCATTTGTAACGAGCTACTTTTTTCAAATAAATTTATACTAATTTAAATAATTCAGAAATTTAAATGACGTTATTTCGTAAAATAATATTTTCTAAATAAAAATCGGAATGCAATGATTCACATTTGTAAAGCGATACTTTAGTGTAAAATTAAAAGTATAGAGATAAAAAAAGTTGGCGGGTGATCGAAGGAGAGGTTGAGCGGGAAATAAATGGTAGAAAATATTGTTATATGAATAAAAGCTATATAATGCTTGAAAATTTTACGAGCTAGCGTTTTTCATTACAAAAATCAAAAGTTATGTGTTGGGCGTATGTTACTCTGCAATGTTTTCGAATAATTTATTTTACATTCCGTAAATTTAGTAATAACGCGTTATCTGCAAAATGCGCCGATTAATATGAAGTGAAAGCAGCGTATGTATATGATTTAGGTGCAGCTAAAAAGAGGATATCAATCATCAATATCTATTGCTACTTCGAGTCTATTTTTTATGGATGGACTTGTTCGTATTAGCTGTCGCTATAGATTATTGATTAGACAAGAATCAACGGACTATTAGACAATTTTAAATTCTTTAATATTTGAGATATGATTATTGATTTTCCTATTAAAATTAAAAATGTATAAATACAAGGCAGTTTTATAACTTACGATTAAGCGTGTTTAATAACAGAAAAATTCATTCCCTCAATTCTTGTTTCATGCGGTCTTCAATCCTACTTATTTTAACATAAAACGTATTTTCAAATATTCAATATCATTTTATATTATAAAAATATTGTTCAAGAAAAATTCGTATAGAAAATGCATACAGAATAGAATATTCCGCCTCCACTTTTTTTATAATAAATTATTTGTATGTATTTCACCGTTGCGAATAAGTAAATTCTATTTTAAAAAATACGTAATTTTTTTTGTTGAAAAATTCCACAATTTATTAATAATTAAAATTCTTTTAATAAACACAGAATACCTAATTTACTTTCTTTGTAAGTACAAAAATTTATTTTTATTATTAATACCTATACACTTCCTGGAATATATTGTTATAAATAACGTTGAAATAAAGACGAAAGTGATATTTTTTTCATTACTTTTAATAGTGTATAGTTTTTTATACGATTTAAGTATTGATACTGATATAAGAAGTTTTATACTTTTATTGTAAATTATTTTAAATAGATATCTTCAATTATCTGAAACATTTTCGTCGGGTAATCTTATATTTATAACGCATAATTTCTATTAATTTTTTTGTAAGTATAAGATATATTTCTATCTTATATACCATCATATTATAAAATAAAAGTATAATTTCAAAACTTGCCATTTGTACAAATTATGTGTGATATCACCATGAGTAGCAGGATTCTTAGATATGGATCTTCAGTTATTAAACTTTAAAAATATGTTTATTTAAGTTATTATTTTTTTTTTAAATTGAATATTTGTAAAACGAAAAATAAAGTAGTGTTATTTTACACTTAAGTAGTATAATTAGTCTCTTCTTTTGAATCAACTTTATATTAAAGTCTTATCCGTATAAAACTAAGATTTCGTGATTGTCAATCTAGAAAATTCAGGTGTAGTCATAAATATAAAGTTGCTATAATTTTAATTGAATCATCTGTCTTAGAACCGATTCATTTTATACTTTTATCGCAATATATTTAAAAGCAGTCTATGGAATATCAATTTCTATTGACAGATGTACTTATCAGCATACGAAAATAATAATTAAAATAAAGAATGTCTTTGTACAGATAAATTTGTTACTTCCATTTTAAAAAAAATCATGCCACGAATTTTTAATTAATTGTATAAATATTGTAAATTTTTATAATTAGAATTTAATTACTAATTTGGAAATGAAAAATATCCTTAATACCAGCAATAACATAAATTGAATGTATATATTATTAATAATTATAAATTGATTCAGAAGAAAGTTCCTTTCCGTTTCAGATTAAAAATTTTATTTATCAATACATTTATTAATATATTTATTAATGCTGTAATAATTCTTGGAGGATTCGACGTTTGATGTCGCAGCCAAATTCCATATACAAAGCTTATAAAAAATGTCTTCATAAATAGATAGCGTATGAGAATCCTCTCGTCCTGCCTGAATTCGTAATGGCGTAACGAACTTTTCAAACACTGGTCCGCTATTATTCAATAATTCAATGATTCCTTAGCCAAGCGGGCGCATCGAGAGATGTTTTTTGCCTCTTTGTTTTGTTCTCTTCCCCCGAGGCCAGTGAACCAAATAGCCTGCAAAGTCGGTATTCCGACTTATTATTGCGACCGTGGACGCGCGCACGCCTGTATTGCACCTGCCACGGGAAGAGGCTTAAAATTTAAGAGCGAGTGCGAATCCACGAAGCGACACATCATAGAGGCATCGGGTAAGCGTCGGTTGTCGCTGCCGCGTAATGCCGCTAATGTGGGCTTCGGCCAAGTTTCCCTGTCGCGACATTTAAGGGTGTAAGATTTGTCGAATTTGCATAATTCCGGGTAATGCGAGCGGAGAACAAGACGTCTTCCTCGTTAAAAGTACGTCGAGGATACGAGCTTTAGTCTTGGATCTCCGTGGCGTCAACTTCTTTCTCACCTCCTCCTTGGCGCGTCTCTGTTACTCTTCGGAAAGCCACACCGGTGCCGCTAACTTTAAGCTGGATTCGTATGATAATCTTGTTTACCTCGGAGTTCCGAGAACTGTGTTGCTCCTTTTTTGCTCTTTGAAGATCCCCTGCCACTATCAACCTCCTCTCCCTCCCTCCCTCCCTCGCTCTCTCTCTCTCTTTGTCCCTTTTTATCTCTCAATCCTATGTTTTAAATGTTCTATCCACTTAAATCAAATATACAGCTTATGTATTTTCGCCTTTTATGGGTATTTTAGCTTCGCAGCTGAGAAATAGCAGGGGAAAGTGTTGTACTTAACCGTACTTTCGACAAATGTGCTGAAAGATGTATTAAAATGTATATGCAGAATAGCTTGTATTTCACTTTAGGATCTTCATGTACGAATCTAATCATTGCATTGCTAAGTAAATGTAGAGAAATATAAAACAAAAAAAAAACAATAATTCCATTATTTCAATCGACAAGTATTAAACATTTTAAACGCAATATTATTTTATTATTGTAATAATTTATACGATTCTCTGTAACACTTCGTAGATAATTAATAGATTAATTAATAATTAAATATTTATTGTAAAAATTTCAATTATCCAAACAATGTTTCAAGATAATCTTATCCTAAATTATATACGGAAGTAATTAATATGATAGTAATTATGATTCCATGTTCTTTTAAATAGTCATTCTGCAAGCGATTGTAATATTGACTGTGCCATTAATAAAGACTTTTCATATAAAAATTAACTTTATCAATATAATACAATCTTTGATAAATCATTGACAGATCTAATTATTTTCATAAATATTAAACAAATACAGATTTCGGATTAATACGATGCGAAAATTTTTTTGAAATATTTCTTGTTTGTTTAAAATTTGAAATATATTTATTTAATTAAAAAAATGTTTTAACATAATGAGTCATTTTTTGATATTTTGATCTCATCTTGCTGTAAATAAAGTACATTTGTAATATTACGCGTTACAATTGGTCTGCAGAAGTGAGTAAACTTTTTTACGTTAATATTGTATAAATATCCTTCTATTTGTTGATTCTATTGATGAAAAAATTGTATTGACTTAAGACTTCTAATTAATGATTTTTTTATAACTGAAAGCAATTAAATTAGTTAGATCCTGATAAGTTCTTAAAACTAATGAATTTAATTTAAATTAATTTTGTCGGGTAATTTTTTTATGAACTGCGTACAAGGATATCATCCAATGAATCTACCCAACTTTATATTTTGCATGCAATGCTTCAAATGTGAAATTATGATGAATTGTAATTTTATAATCTATACATTTCATGTATTAAAAGTGCACGGATGTATACGAGCTTCTAAAATTCTCAGCGAAGGAAGAAGTAAGAAGTGAAAAAACTTCGTATTACACGATGCGTGTTACCGACTTTTTGGGAAAAAATTATTTTCCCTACATTGTTCAAAATTCTATTCGAATACTTTTTGCATGAACGCCTCCGGGCTGTAAATTAAAATAAAAGCCGCAGACAATTAAAATTACGAATTCAAGATAGACTGATCTGGTAAGTCTAATCGCGGCTGGGTTAAATGTTTACCAAGCCGAATGTCCCCGTAAAAGTTCCCAATTGGGAAACGTCAAGTCGAGGCAGAAACATTGGCTTAGTTATGGCTTAGTTACTGGCGCCATTGCGAGTCAGTGTTCAAGTTGCCCCTTCTCTCCCCGGCTGGTAGGTCAAAGCCATGAACGGGAAAGACGGGACTTCGGCTCCCCGGGGTTTGGTTCGCGGTTCGCTACTGTTGTACGCTCATTCCCATCGCGCTAATTAAAGAAGCGAGAGGCGCACAAGGAGGAGGCCTCGAAAAGGAGTTGGGTGAAGTCGTCGGCCCCTTGAATTGCAGGATGTGAGCGTGGGACGCGGGCCCGATTGTCTCGAGGGCCGGAAATGACGCGGGCCTCTAATAACTCCTCGCCCCGTCATCGCCGGTATCCTTGCAGGTGCACGAATCTTCTTCTACAGCCGCGTGGCGCACCTGAGGTTATGATTCCGCTTATTTGTTTGAAATTTTCATTTTTATCTTTTCCGCCGCAGACCCCACCCTTCTCCATCAAAGAGACTATTTTTCACGAGACCTGCTCTTATCATCGCCCCTTAGTGCCGTTGAAGTATTGAGACGCAGGCACAATTTTCGTAGCGGCTCGTGATTTAGAGGATAGGCTTTTTCCCTGCGGCTCCAACGTTATCGAGCTCGCGGAAAGTACTTTTTATCTAAATTTCGTTGTGTTCCTATGTCCCAAGCGTGCAATATTAATGAACTCTTCGCTTAACGTACATACGGTGGTAACGTATTGACACGCGTTTTCTTATTGCAATAGGTCGTACTTACTTGTAATTTGATCCCCACGTATGTATTTATATGCATAATGCAATGCCATTAGCTACATTATGAACTTGTTATTTTAATTTAAGAAAATTAACTTTAATGCCCATTAGTTGTATTAACGTGACAAGCAATTCCAATTATCCTAATGATTTATTCGATTTTCATTTACTCTATAGGCAAGAACAAGGTCGTAAATACTTTATGACGTGTTAAGGAGAAAGCAAATATAAAATGTATTTTTAAAGTAGTATTGTTAAATTTATGTCGAATAATTCGTTTATAAATTTTAATATCATATTCTAGTTTTTCTAAAGCATTGCGAATCTTCTTTACTAAACACACATCTTAACAAATTTCAATTGCATTTTTTTATTTATTTTTGGTTACTAGATTTATTTCTTAGTAAAACCTTTTAAATTATTCTTTTCACAAAGGTCTATTTTCTTTAATGTTTCATGTACATTTAAATCGTTGTTATAGGTAAATAAAATTATACATAGTCGAAATTTGAATGTATACGGTATAAGGGACTCACAGATTTTAGTTTGCACTTCAAAAAGATTTGTCAGTAAAAAACTACTTGCTTATCAAGTCGTCGAGAACAATATGAGAATTCTAAAATTTTAACGGTAATTATTTTTATTTTATTACAGACAAAATAAACTCACCTTAATTTTTCCTTGAATGATTATAGTAAAAGATAGTGTTAATTAATCGTTCGTTAAACAAAACCTTTGTAAAGTTAAAAAAAAATTGTATTTGAAACACAATAATATAGACCCTTTAGTTTTAGATTATCAATTCTTAAGCAATTACAATTGTTACTGTAATAGGGGTACTTATTATTACAATAAGATTTTGTATTATGGTTACAAAGATAAGTAAATTGAAGTTGGCATTGTTACATTTCATCTGTAAGTTGTTACGACAATGTTAAATTGTGTTTGCAGGAATATTATGCAATGAAGGTGTTAAACATTTTTTTTGTAATCTTTAATACTTATGCATTTGTTTTCATGAATCATATTAAATAAAATTTATCAATACGATCTGTATCTATACAATTTTCATACGTATTCTAACGGTATTATCTATTGATCAAAATAGATTTGGTATAATTCTAAAAAAATTTTCTTTAAATACATTTTCAAGTACAGTATTTCCATGCAGTTTTCTATCTAAATTTATGACGTTTGTATTTAAATAATATGAATTTAAATAATCTTTTTCAATATCCTATACAATTCAGAAATAAAATAGGATTTCTCATTATATTGTGAAAATTGTATTTAAATAATTGGAAATTATACTTTAAAATGAAAGTAATATTCTACAATAAGTGAACTTAAAAAACAATGTGTACATATAGGTTTTTGAAAAAAATGAAGTCATAATAATTTTAAGTGAGAATCCATTTAGTAATAAAAAAATGTAAAACTGCCTTTATTGATAAGGAAGTAAATTTTTATTAGAAATGTAAGTTTTATTGATTTATATTTATGCATTAACGTACGAAGTTTACAAAGAATTATCATAATGAAATGCAAGTTAATTTCATAAAATCACTTTCAAAGAAGCAAACAAATTTTCATTGAATTAAATGTGTCAGAAATTAATAATATATCCATAAGAAGAAACACATATTTACAAAAAGAATCGCATATTTAGTACATGTACTAAAATGAAATACTTTTATACAAATATAGCTAAATTATTTTTTGCTTTCTATACTAATCTCGTGTATAGATTACTATGAAAATAATATTACCTTGATATTTATTACAAGAATGTATTGGCTACCTTTTATAATTAATATAAAAAAGAGTATATTAAATATAAATTTTATTACTATTATCACGAATGAATCATCTCGACGATATTTTAAGAAGGCGTATTCGAAATAGCGATTCTGGTTTATGAGAAATGATCCAAACACTTCCGTCGTTGTAGTGGATTCACCAACCACCTAAACTGACTATTACTATCCCTTCTGTTTCCGAGTCGTTTTCAATTTCTAATCTTTATGTAAAATCGGATACACGCGCTCCATTACATAATTGAAATATTATCATAATGTAAAATAGAATATTATAATTATCTGAATTTGGAAAAGAGGAATTTAATGAATTTAATATTGTTTTCGAGCAAATTATTACATTATTTAGAGTAAACTAATAAAAGGGGTTTACAATTAAATCAATTCAATATTTAAATATTTATAACACACATGAATTATCATTCAAATATAGAATCTTCTAAATTTTTTTATTTAGAAATATATTGCGAAATATGTTGCATAAAATTTAATAATCAAATTGGTATTGAGCAATATTTAAAAATCGAATGGATTTTTTTTATTCAATTGATTCGTATTGATTCAATGTATTGTATTAATAAATTTTTTACAATATTTAATATAAAGAGAATTAATTACAACTAAATATAAATTTTATTAAACTGATTATTAAAGTACATATTTATATTCTGGTCAATTTATTATAAATTAAATAACTTTGTAATATGATTTTTTTAATCTAAAATGTGTTTAAATTTTCTATAAAAATTTTTATAATATAATATTATCAGAGTTTTTCATAAAAGGAACAAAATAATGTAAAATTCGAACTTAAGCAATTGTAAAGCATCCAATTATCATTAAATTTCGATTTCACAAAGCATGGAAATATTTTCAAATTTTCGCACGTAATATAAGCCTTTATTCCCATCTTTAATATAACACAGTTTCAAATTGGATATAACAGTGTTGGTCTTCACTTACAGAAAAGCAAAAGCAGCGAAATGATTTACAGAGTTTTGCGTTCGCATGCAAGTACTGGTCTTACACTTCGTTAATATCAAAGTGCATTTACATTGTATTATACACATCAACCACGAAATAGGCAATGCATAATATTTAAAATGCTCTTAATACGTTCAGTAAATTCACAATTAACTTTTTGGTCTGGAAAAGTAATTTTCATTTTTGTTTACGCGAGAACTATGATAAAAAATATTTTATGATGTATATTTCAAACAAAATGAACACACATTGAGAAAAGTCACTGAAAGAATCAGAATGTTGTGTACTAAGTTGTCCTTTCAATATTCAATAATCTGTATCGATCTTTACCTTTTTAGGAATACTTGTATTACTAATTTATTTTTAGACATATATAAGATTTTATTCAAATTTGAATAAATTTTTAAAATTTAAAGACAATGCAACCGACAACAATACATAAATCTACTCTTAACGTATTAATATTTTCTATACATTATTGCAGATTGTTTTATTAATGTTATTAGTAAATTATTGTATTTAAAATTAAAAAGGCATTATCACTAGTCAATGTTGTATTAATATTTGATTTAAACTTACAAATTATATAAACAATTCAAAATAACTATAAATTTCCCAAGAACTTGTAAAAATCTTTCATTTTTATAATTAGCTATTTTGTAGATAATTGCAAATTCGTATAAATTTTTTCAATACTTAAATAAAAATTAATTTTCTATTTACGTAATTGTTGAAAAAAATTGATGCATTATTATACCCTTGTTAAAACCTTACGTTATAAAATATTAAATTTACTTTTTTGATTTGATAAATGTAAAAATATATCCCATAATAGTCAAGTAAGCAGCATAAATTTGTTTATTGTTAAATGTCAGCTGGGAATAAATTTTTTAAGCTTCTGATCGTCATGATAAGTTTAGCCTATGATGGTGATTGGGGTTATCAAATTATAAGTGTCAATTATTGTGCACACACTTTCGCATTTTGATGCTGACCAAATTACAATAACCGAATACTGAGAGTCGCACCAATCCAAACTGACGATGGACGAATTACGAGCCTGTTGACTTTTTTGTTGTTGTCCAATTGTATTCAAATACTACTAAAAAATACTTTTTCACAGTAAAATCGTTTGACAGATTAAATTAATAATGATTTATTTTTAATGCCTTATTCAGAAAAATGTCATGCAAAATAATTATTGGAGGTAAATTGAAAATGAAATAAATTCAATGGTGTGCTTCTAAAAAGTTTCTAAAAGGTGAGATGGATAATCAATTTGATATTTATTATTGATTTTTTATATAATTCTATTAAAGGGTTAATACATAGAAATTCGTTTGCATGCATTGGTAAAACTAATGCCCAATAGCTTTTATATCTTAATAACATATGTATTCACACCTATATTTAAATAATGTTTAGGATTATTATTAAGAATTTTTCACAGATATACATTTTTATCAATACAAGAATTATGCAAATGTAAACTTTAATACTATAAAATGTTAATGTTAATAGAAATGGAAGAAATCAGTTTATTTATTTTAATATTTACATTGATGAATAGTAGGTAAAATAGATTTATTGATAAACAGTAAAAAAAATAGTATTACTTATAATACAGAATGTTAATTAAAAATAATTAATACAAAAGTTTACAAATTAAAAATTAAAATTAAAAATCTATTGATAAGTTTTATTAATACGAGTAGTTTGAAATTTTTTAATATGTTTTTTTATGTCAATGCTTATATACAAATTTCAGTGCTTCTATTTATCTAAAAAAATTTTTTAAATACCATTGTAACATATACTTTGGAATTCAGTCACAAAAAATACACATTGTAAATAAATATTTAAAAAAGTTGTTTTCTATAAAATATACAATTAAAATTTTTCAAAAAATGTTGCATATTTAAAGTTTATTAACGTTTATTTGTTTATTCTTTTATATTAATTGTATATTTTAATATAAGAATAAAGGTATAGTAAAAGTAATGCATATAATATGAGGGATATGCGCAAAATTTATATTCATTAACTTGTCAGAATGTGTCCAAGGGCATGTTCGAGGGGTTAAACACAGCAACCGTTAGATAATCAAGTTTACAGCTTCTATTTTTTTGATTAGCGTTATAATCTTGTTGTCGAATGGAGTTGCGTTGTTTGAAAAAAAGTAAAATAATAACTTTGATACAATTAGAGAGAGAGAGAGAATTAAATTTTATAATTGTCGACCAACCTAATTTAGAAATAGACTATTGCAAGATTCTACCTTTTTTCTTCTATTTACAGATTCACTTATATCTATGTATTTTTATCCATGTATTAACATTACCGTTGTAGTATTTATATTCAATTGGAATTTTCCAATCTCTGCCAACGAAGCAGCTTAATCAAATTAACGCGATGGATTAAAAACTAGTCGATGTTGTAGTAATCAAAAAAATTTGTTTTCGGGATTGTTTCCATCAAGATTAAAAATAATATTTTAATAAAAATCCTGATAACAGAATATGATATAATGCTCTTTAGTAGAGACCTTCCTATAACTTTAAGTCATCTAATACGGGAACTTTCTTCGGAATAAGCATGGATCGTATTTCGATCATGTGTGGAAACACTTATACGTATATCTCATTTACGTTCTCATTATTACAACGTACATATGCATATTAACAATCTGTTATTAATACACCAATATACCAATAAAGATAAATTCTCAGCAAAAAAATAATTAATCGTGTAACCAATATATTATACTGGGGCTCAGCATTAAATAACTTAAGAAATACGAACTTCAGTGATTTCAAAACGAAGAATTTCTTTATGAATTTAAAAAAAAATTTTTTTTTTATCATACAACGCGTACACATGATTACGAAGTAGAACTAGATATTTGCGTGAATAGACACGCGCTCACACACAAAAGCCTTAAGTATCCGCGACAAAAAGCTTTCGTGAGAATATTCATATTTACGGTTAAAAGCCAGCAGCAGACAAGCATCCATCATTTGAGCGATGGCTCGTGCAAAAAACCTAAGCTAAACATTATCGGACACTCGTAATTAAAAGACGTTAACCGAGTGATTCAGGAGGGAAATGAGTCACATAAGGCAGCTCAATTATAAATATTAAAGCAGTTTCGACGATTACGCATATTTTAATGGCCAAAGTTTTAGATTATCTTTAGCTAAGCATGGTGACGGCGACCCTCGCCAATGCTTCTAGCGTTCCGCAGAAACTTCTTGTTTACGTAGGTCCATCCACGAGAAAGGCTTTGCAGCAGTGTTCCCCTGTCTCCCTCCGCTGCCGTGCCGCCGTCTCTCTCCCACTCAATTTAGTTGGTGGAACTCTGCGGCGTTTGCATCGGCCATTGGCGCTCTGCATTAGGAAGATGACGTCCCCTGCAGATTTCGAAAACGTCGAGCCACAATTACAAGTGCATGTACACATGCGCGCGTACACCGTCAAATATCTGTCGGCCGGTAGGAATCAATATTCCGTGTGGTTCGATTTCCCTTCTTTTTCGCCGTTGCGCTTCTCTCCCCCATAAAAGATACGCGGCAGGGTGGCCTGCTGAGTCGAACCGAACCTCGTCAGGCACTGATAAACACTTCGCGTCAACTCGTTTTTCCCCCATCGATCGAGAGAAGTTTCACCCAGGTATAGTGCAAAGGTCTTAGCTAATCATTTGCCTTATTCGCCCGTTCTGCTCACCGGAGCTTGGGTCCAGTTTGTGTTCCCTCGCGATATCAGTCGGGCTTTTGCTCGTGGTCAGCTACACGTTGACTTAATTTATATTATGCATGTAAACGAAAAGTTGCCGAAACACTCTAGAATTACACTGTTTAATTAACCCACTCAACTAGTATATGTTTTTGCTTTACGACTATATTAGTATTCCTAAGCAACATGCTACGAGTTCAATATTTTTATCTAAGAGTAAAAACATTTTTCAAAATAACACTATAATCATGACAATCATTATTAATACTTTATTTAGTGATTTTAAGTGATTTTGCATTGTTAATATTAATATTTTCAAAATTTATTTTACATTCCATACATTTACTATTCATCCTAAATGATAAGTAGAGTGCATAAATAATGCATAGAGGAAAAAAGTTTGGTTTTAAAATTATGTCTTCTTAATTAGTGTACACGCACATAAGGAGGTACATATACGTTTATTGATGATTTTTTTTTAATTTGTTGAATTAAAAAAAAGTTTAAATAAGGAAATGATCAATCGATTTTTAAGTATATGCAATTATTTCAGATAATAGTACTTATGACTTACTACTCATAAACGTATGCAAATATATTAAAATATAATATTAGAGTTATTATAAATAAATAATGTATTAAATTCAATTAATTTTTCTTGGTTATTTTTTATTATAAAAATAACTTTTATTTATACTTTAACATTTTAACTCACCTTTTACATTTTAAAAATTATTTTAATTTATTTATTATTTTTCTACAAAAATAATTTTAAAAATAAAAAAAAACTAAAAATGTATTATAAGACTATTTGATAATGATATCATCGTATGATGAAAGTATGCAGTCAAAATTCTTCCAAAACCAAAAAAATTTGGACTATTTAATACTAAAGCTATTACATTTTGAAAATAATTATTATATTATTTGAACTTATGAAAATAAATATAAATATTAATTATAAAATTTATTTCTTTGTAATGACAATAAAATTCTAAAATTAGTTAATCTCATTTTTTATTAGCATTGTCAGTTTTATTTGACTTTTAATAGGTCAATTTATTATGTCAATTTTAACATAAGTACACTGCAAGTAATTAATTTTCTTGTAACTATTTTCAGTTAAATCATTAATTTTATGAAAGTTTCTCTTAAAGTTTCAAGTTACACTGTTGTATTCCAGAAGCCAAGCTTATGTTTGAAGCTCATGAACAACATTAACAATAGCTAAATTGAAAAGACTAGTTTTAACGTAAATTATTTTAAGCTTTTATAATAAAAATACAAAATATAATATAATAAAGTAAGTATACTAAGTAAAAGAAATAATGACTCTCAATGAATATTTATTATTAAATATTTATTTGTGTAAAATTAGGAGTAATTTATCGGTTTTATTTTATATTTTTCTTTTATCTGAGAATCATATATTAGTAATTTATAAAAAAAGAAAATATTTAAACGTTTATTATACAAATATTTTTTATTCGAAACTTTTACAAAAATTTGTGTTAAAATACCTGATGATGATATTAACGATTATAATAACCTATAGTACAAATAGAGAATATTTCTTGACTGTACTTTTATACTATTTTACTCTATTTCTAAACTGTTCTGAACTATTTTTGTCAGGTATGAATTATCAAACGATTTTTATATGAATTGTTAATGTTACACTTATTAAAGATTGTGATGAATTCCAGAATCCGATGAATATAATTTTTTTACTGAAATCGTAGCCTTAAACGGTATCTAAATTCAGTTTCTCAAAACCTTTACTTTATAAAAGTATCTGTAAGACTTTTTTCATGATAAGAAATTACGAAATTAATAAATTTTATAAATCTACAAAAACTGTAGTCAAAGTCATATTTTAAAAATATAATATCTCAATTCAAAATATAATTATTATTTAAGTCCGAAAATTCATATATTAACCATTACCGTTCTTTTAGATAATTTCAACGTAACTCTACACAAGGTATATAACCGTTATTTTAGTTGTAATTATAATTGGATACTTAAAAAAAATGTAACGAAAATTTATAATTTATAATACTCTTGCCTTAAATCGTAATGTATGTTTATTTTCGATTTATAAAATTTTTATGTTTTTTTTTTATTAAATAAAAACTTTTTAAATACATATGTATATATATATTAATATAAATTAATTTAAATCTAAATACTTAGAAAGTGTCATATGGTTTTAACATAAATATTATGTATTATAATAAAGTATCATGTATCAAATAACATATATAAAATAAACCATAAAACATGTATCGTAATAATTTTTATTACGAAAGTGTCCATGGTAACGAAAATTGATATATAACATCAATATTCTGATAACGTAATTTAATTTTAATATTGAAAAGTAATTGAATCTTTCAATTTAACTTTTTAAAATAAGTTTAGAGCCTAATAATATTAGTAATATTAGATGAAATTAATTTCTTTGAAATGTTTTAGAGTCGATATGTGCCAAAATTGAAAAAAATTCCATTTCACGCTTTTTCATGAACCTTCTAAAATCGATGAGTAAGAATATGAATGTTTCGTACTTGAAATCAAACATGGTTCTCGATAATGTAAAACATTCTGTTTACATATCGTTTTACATCCATTAATTATTACTAGTCATTAAAATTATGTGTCATTTGTTGCTTCGTTGTCATTAGAATCTGTTTAGAACAGAACTCATTGTCGTTTTTAATGTTTTATTGAGAGTTAAGCTCAATTTACGGGATGCTAGATGAATAATTAATAATCGGAGTCTACGTTCAATAATTTAATAACTAAATGTCATTGTTATTAGTTGATTTGTGTACAATAGATCCTGAGAGTAGCAATCACTATCACTGTTAATGTTTTATAAAGAGGTATTGTTCAAATTGCATTGACATGGATCCGAAATATTATGAATAATACTGATATAATTCATGATGTTTCAGAAAAATATTGCATTTTCAGAATATTAAATAAGTAATTTAGTTTTGAAGAAAAGAGTAGAGTTTAAAATTTTTCATTGTTAAAGCGTAAATAGAGGGAAAATAATATTTTGGCGGTGGTGAGTGTTATCTATACTTGGTCAACCATATTTCTCAAATGGATGACACTCGTATTTCGTAGCAACATTTGAGCCATAATTTCCTCTCATAGATACATGCATATTCAAAAATAAGCGCTGGCTTGTTTTAAATAATATACTTGGAAATTATAAACATTTTACCGTGTAATCATAATTATAATTCATTCGTATTACTTCTCTGAATGTTTATTTGTCAAATTATGTATCGCTTTGTAAAATAATACGTTTTAGCGGCTTTCATCATGATATAACTATAGTGTTGGGGAATAGAATTATTACCGTATGTGTCGTATAATCATAAAATGTTTGAGACAGCAATCAGGAACGTTTCACTTCTAATTAACGAGAACGTATAAGGTGACGCGTGCACTTTTAGCATTTCAGTTTTAGCATTTTAGATTATCATAAAGGATTACCATATTTTATTCATTCATGAGAAGAGGCGCGCTAAACATATTTTCACGCAATCAAAGCAAAGCAAATAAAAATGAGAAGCGGGTATTTTATTTACGGAATTAAGGGGGAAACAAATGAATCGTGTCACTGAAAAAGCCGTCGTGGAAGCTTAGCTACAATTGAGAAATATTCCGATATAATTTTTTGATACCTACTTTTGAACGTAACAAAGAAACAGCCCGGAATGCAGAGGTGTGGTATGGCGGGCATCGCAGTAATTGAGATGGAAAGAGAAAGCGGATCCAGCAGCAACTCGGCAAAAACTTAAAAGAAATATATAGCAGACCAGTAGATTCAAAGCGTCTCATTTTGCTCATTATCATGGGGTTATTCGGTGGGGTGCTAAGTAAAAAACAAAGAGAGTAAAGAAAGCGCTCCTACCCAGCGGGTAAAATTCGGCGATGTAATCGATTATTCAAAGCGGAACCTGAAGCGGCCGAGCCCGGGGCTCACTTTGGCAGACGCACAGAGACAAACGCTGAGAGAGCGAGAGAGGTGGGGAGGGACGCCACGAGTCTGAGACCTCCCGCATATGGCGGGATAAAAGCGAACGGCCTCTGGACCCAGGCTGTCGTCCCGAAGAAGGTGGAAGCCCCTCTTGCCCAAGGCTCGAGCGCATTCTTGTTTAGTTCCGGAGCAGCTGGCGAGTTGGGCGCGGAGGCTCGCGGGACACTTTAATGGCTTCCCTTCTGGAAATCAAGCCGACGAGCCCCTATTCGTGCGTGCTCTCCCGTCCCTGTGTGCCCGTGCACACGGGGCAAGGCGCGAGCACGGCAGAGAAAGCAGGAGAGAGCGAGAGGTGGGGGGGGGGGACACGCTTTATTGGCAAGCGAGAGGTTAACGAGTGGCGCATTGTTGCCCGTAGAGCGAGGCCTCCTCTCGCGCTCGACGCCTGTGCCGATGGATTTGCGATAGCGACTCTGATTGCCTCGGCGCCCAAGGAGCGAGAGCTCTATTTATTTTCTTTCGCCTTTCTTCTCCCCATTCCTTTCCCTTTCCTTTTCCTTTCTTTTTCCTTTCCCTCGCCCGTTTGTCCTTGGGGCTTTTCACCGGGTAGGGGGGAAAGAGTCCCCCCACCCCACCCCTCCCCGCCGGCTGACAATGCCGGCATTCGCTCATTCGCGCTCGTCGCTCGAGCCTGCCCCGGCCCGGTGAAATATAAATTGCCGCCCCCTCGGTGGGGGTGTAACAATGCGGTGGCGAACGTTGTCGATGGCTCGCCCCCCCGCCCCCCTCCAACCCTTTTGCTAAGCGCGCTACCGCGCGCCTCGGCTACTCCAGTAGTCGGTACTCGACGGATCCGCGACGACAATGACGCGCCTAGGCGTCCTGCGGGAAGGGTAACTGCCAACAATCGCCACTTGATTGCTATCGCTTTAGCCCCCATGAGCTTTGAACAGGGGTTACCGAGTTATGGATGTTTATTTATGCCCCGGCCGTGCTCTCGGCATCTCGTAAGTGATATCTGGTAAATGCTCGTTCGACTAATTAAAAGGACGCTCGCCGAAACCGATCCCTCTCCGCCCCCGCCCCGCTCGCTTATTCGCCTCAACCACTCATCGCTGAGCTACAAGTCTCCCGTTCTGCCATTACTGTGTTTTCTCTGTCGCGCGAGCACGAAATCCATGTTCCACTATTCATACGTGTATTGGCTCAATGTCGACGATTGCAACTTATTAGCTCCATAAATCGAAGATAATAGAAGGGAACAAAATGGAAATCACATATTGAATAATATTATTAATAAAACATAAATATTGGGCGATGAAATAATGTTTGCTTAAAGCCGAAAAGCACCGAAAAGCTTAATTAATCCATTAACTTCATAAACAATTAATTTACACGATTCTTTTAATGAAAAATATTATATATAAATCCTCTATCATAATAAATAAAATAATACACTTTTATGAAAACGTCTTTTTACCACTACAAGTTTTTCAAATTAATTACTTAAGCTCGCACTTGATTGAAAAATACTGTTTTTTTAAAAAGAACCTGTTAAACGAAGATATAAACTCATCTTGTAGACTTGATTTAATGAAAAAATAAAGCATCCAAAATTAACGTTTATGTCGGTGAGGAACTTTTTTAAAAGAAAAGCATGAGTGCGAATGCATAATTTGAACATGTAGAGTAAATTTGTGAATCAAATAGATGGAATGACTGTCGGAATGATGGATGATAAAGAGAAAAAGAGATTAACTACTTGAAATACATATATAAAGATAGAGAGAGATAGAGAAAGAGAGAGAGAGAGAGAGAGAGAGAAGTACACAAAAGTGTATACGCGTTCTAACCATGATTTAAGAAAGGAAGAAAACTCTTGCTATTAAGACGCCTTGGAAACTTAGCTCAGAGGTGGTTTCCGAAAGCGAGTATCTGCATATATATATGCAAAATCATTTTTTTTTTAAATCATGTTTATGACTTTATAATAACTTGTATTTAAAATACTTTTTATAGCTAATCTCATATCAATTAGCTACTTTTTTACTTTGATATTTAAACTTCATCTGAGAGCAAAAGATTATGAAAATTTAAACAATCGCAATACTTGAATCGTAAATTTCTTCGAAAGATAAATGTTTTCAAAGATCTTCCTGTAATTGCAATGTTAAAATTTGAAATGTAGAATTTTGATTACGATGATATTATCGGATGACAACCAAAATTTTTATACTCTGTCAAAATTTAAAAATTTACAAATAAATCTGCTGTCTGAATATTTTCCGTTTGAAAATTTTTCGAATCTATCGAATAAACCTCTCAAAGAAGTGCAGGGGCTCACTTACGATGTACTATAAATTTTTCATTAATTTTACCGAGTAAGATTAAAATTGAACTTACGATAATAGGATTCAGCAGCGCTTGGATATATCGTCACGAAGAATTGAAAATGGAAAACACGTAAAGCAGCGAAAAATAAAATGCCTATGAAATGATTAAATAATGCACGGGTTGCATAAAAGAAAACCAAGGACCTAAAGCAAATAAAGTAAAGGGGAGAAAAAAATGGGACAAAAAGAAACGTAAAAGGGTGGCTTAGACCAAAGGTCAGAGTTGAAAAAGGCATACAAAAATATTTTTACAAGCGGCTACATTTTAACCAAGTCTTTAAACAATTATATAACTACAGTTTCTATCAAGCTTCCGTAAAAAAAATCGATTATGCTATTCGAGATTGGATAATTCAAAGTAATTAATAGAAAAATGATTTCATTGTTATTGTAGTTTTTAATATATAGTCAAGCTAATCGCATGATTATTGTAATAACGCTATTGATAATTAATACTCATTCTTATGCAATAAAAAAATTAATTTAAGATTATCTCCTAATATTATCATAAATTTCCAGAAAGCTATTAATAATTAGCAGCAATACTATTGTAATCAGCTCTACTAATTAAAGTTGTGAGTTTACACGTGATAAGCCATTAAATATGCACTTAATAACTTTAGCAAGAACCGTTGTTTTATATAACTTGTAGAAACAATAGCCTTTTAATTAAATTTGTTCACAGTAGTGGTAATTCGAAATATAGATTTATCTAAACGAAAAATACATTTTCAACAGATTTACTTTCGCTTTACAATATTAGAAAAAGCCATCACTTCTACTAACGGAACTAGATACTCTTAGAGGGTCGAGGCGATATTCATTGTAATGTTTTACAAAGCAAAGAATAAATAATCTCCTAAAGAAAATAAAACGTATCGACGAGACTTAGTCCGCTTTACGTGGACAATATCGATAAATTGCTTCGCAATCGGGCGTAGCTGGGTCAAAAAAGTCACTCGATCTTTGCTGGATCAAAGTAAATATTTTGTTTTTTGAAGGGCTCGAGGGGCGCGCTTATACAAATGGCCATCGATTCCGTGGCGCGCATAATCCGCCGAGTCAGACTTTCGTCTGCCGTTGTTAACAAAATCATCGAAAAAGATTCCGTTTTCACGGCCTTGGAATAATTGCTCGACGTCACGTTTAGCACCCAACGCAATCTAACCGATCACGAATGACGACAATTGACCAACGCTAGTGAAGTTTGCATAAATCGGAAGTGCCGCCAGCTCGATTCTCGGTCCGCGAGATCCGCCCTTTCGAGTACAATGGATCCTCGCCAATGCGGTCGTTCGTCGAAGGATAACGTCGAGACTTTGATAAAAATTGATCGAATAATGAACGATCGAACCTTATAATTATTAAGATTGATCTATTTATAGTGATGGTTTATAGTGCAAAAGTGATTTCCTTTATTACGTGGATTATAAATTTTCATTCGGCTTGGTAGGCTCTTCAATTTCGGCTTCGTCATATATAATAAGAGTGCTGTAAAAAATTTTGTTCAGGCGAAAAATTTAATGCCGCTTTAAAGTATAAATCGCTTCTCACATAGCAGAAGAGGTAGAAAAAGTGAGCCTCGGCTTTCGACGGATCGTTACGCCAAAACTATATAGCCTGATTTAGATCAAGATTTAGTTTGAAAAAGTAATACTAAAAACCAATATACAAGACAAAAAGGCAAATACCTCATGTTCGTAACATTCCCTTTAACAGTCAACGCTTCAACTTAAATATTACATATGTCAGGCAGGCAATTCAGAATAGCCGGTAAAAAGGAAATAAAATATAAACAAAATATACACGCCTCTATGTATGTTTATCATGTTGTGGAAATTTTGTTGATAAATTTCGGTTGCTTAGTGGCTCAAAAGATACTTACGAAAATATCTGAAAGTAAATATTTTGCATTCATTATTAATTTTATAAAATTAATAGTATGTTGTTAATATATTTAGTATGTAAATATTTTTGCGAATATAATTTACCTATACGCAATAGATATCTATGCTTTATTACAATGTAAAACGTTTCAGAGACTACCTGCACCATATATTAAATCTGTAAAAAATTAATAAATAGACCGATTTTAATTAGCATTGTTGACATTGTTAATGTAAATAATTTAAATTAGATTATTTTAAAATTCTAGCATTGTGGAGTTAAGTAAAACCAATTTTTTTTTATTAAAGAAGTATTTATATTAAATTCAATATACATATTAAAAATTGTATTATTTGCTTCTAATTGTACGTAAGTTTTTATAGTAGTCGAAATTTTTTAAAAATATACCTTTTACTAATTGTAGTAATACATTTTCTTTCAAAAATTTAAAGCATAAAAATTTTCAATATCTCGTACTATTTAATGTGTACATGTATATAAAAATATTGCTTCGTGAATTATCTGACTGGGTTATGTGACAGTTACATGTATTTAAAAAGTATCCGTATAACGAGAAAGTGGTTTTTATATGCAAATTAAAAACTAAATATACCTTAGTATATACTTTAACGATTTTTCGAATATCAATATCTCTTAGCTTAGTATTGTTGGCGAGAACTTCTTTAATTAAAATATTTTATATTTTATAAATAAGCATTTTGTAGATTTTATCCATTCTATCCATAGGTACAGTTTTTTAAGCCTTCAATTATGACAGATGTTTATAGTTTTGACAAAGAACTATCATTGTTACACGAATATAGAAATATATCATCTTTGTACTAAAATCTAATTAAAAAATAGTAACGGTTAAGTCCATTCTATATCACTCACAGCGAAACTTATAAAACAAATTATTATTACTACGAGAAACATTGAAAAACAACGTAATTCGACGACAGGATGATGTGAATGAATGTAAAACAATTAATCGAAACTGTTTGGGGTAACGCACAGTTACAATACATGAAGCGTATTATATGGAAAAGCAAAGGACCTGCCATAATCGCGGTGATAGGCTACAAATGTATTATTATAAAACTCGGGGCGTATAAGGTGGAGTCTTAAAATATTAACTTGTAGCGGCTACTTCTGCTGACCGAAATTAAGATTTCCACGGCTCGTGACATCCACAACTCCGTCGGCGAAAGAGGCACTAAGCCATTTTGCTCGCCGGTGTCAAGGTACGGGAGCGATAGCGCGTTGCCTCTTTGCCCGGACCTCGATTTTTCTCTCCACGCGTATCATGAAAAGGACGAGCCCTATCTCCCCTCTGAATAACGATAAGTGAAAAGTTATTCGAGCTGTCGGCGCGTGGCTGGATATGGGAAACCGATGCGGACATTTGGGAGCTAGTCGATCGTACTTTTATGGCTTTGGGACAGGAGTAATACACGTGATCCATCGGCTTTCTACTCTCGCGATGGACCGAGTTTCGGAAGTTCAGCTTATCCATATTTTTTTTATGATTAATTGGGTTGTCAAGTAAGTCAGGGGTGTTTCAATTTCATGTTAGTCCACAACCTAAGCCTAGTCCCGCTCTGACGAATCTTATTAGAACATAAAACGTTCAAAATTGTGTCAGGTACCAGACGTGTATTTTAGTACGTTTGACGTGCATATGGAATATTTCACGATGCCTCGTTAATGCAGAAGCGCTTTAAAAAGATTAGCTGCCAGTAAAAATACCATGAAAATGTTACATTTGAAACTGAATTGGATGTATTAAGAATGTGCATAGATTTTCTTTTATTATCAGTCCGCGACTCATCTTCCATCTTCTATTATTTACATTGTAGGTCGCAGTTTTTCGTACAGTAAGATCATCTCATTATTATAAGACTTTATGCTCTAAATTCGATCTTACGTTCATTACAAAATATCAATACTCGGTATTACTGTATTACCTCGGTACTTAGTTACAATGAATAATTTTCCCAATTGTGTTTAAAGACATTTTAATGTTAATGATAAGGGGGTTTGCGAATATACTTAAATTTTTAATACATAATTAATTAAAAGTTATTTATACTTATATCTATATAATTACCTTTACGCAGTGTTTTTTTAATACCTCTACTTTCTTAATTAAATGCCTAATATTGTAAGCACACTTTATAGCGAATTTATAAAATTTAAGTTCAAGAGCAATTAAAAATATAGTTTTCTTAATTGTTACTTGAATTTTTATGTAAATATTTATAATGTTTTTTTTAATGTTCTAAATTATAAAAATTTAATGCAAATGAATTTACTTCCAAAAATAAAGAACTTCCTCTTTGAATAAAGTAAGAATATTTTATCGTAGTTAAGCATCGTATATATCATTATGTATATCATTATTAAATACTGTATACATTTATAATTTCGTAGCTTAGAATTTAATATTTTGAAAATAATGTTTTATAAATAAGGTAATAACTACAGTAAAACTCTGTATTTTTTAAAATTCAGAATACTACATTATTATTTGGAATAATACAGTTTCAGAGATACTAAAATTTCATTCACCATATTATTACATCTTTTTTTACAAAATTTGTAGAAAGCTAATATTTAAATTATAAATATTATTCGATACATTTAAGTTTAAAAAGCTACTATAAGTACTATCATAATATTAAATTTATTATTATTATCAAATAAAACATTAATATATCGTGTATGAAAATGAAAGATGCATGGATCTCATTAGAAAGTTAAATTAAAAAAAAAACTTTAAAATAGAAGCTAGTTAAAAACTTTTACAGTATTGATAGCTAAATATATTGTTTTGAAGATAATGCAGATTTATTGAAATGAAGTGTTATTTAAAACAATGGCTAACTATATTATAGACAATGAAGAAATTTATGAAAACATACATAAAAAATAATTTTGCATTTTTCATTTATTTTCGTCACTAAATGCTTTAAGTAAATAAATAAATAATAATAATAGTAATGATGATAATTCATAAATGAATTTTTTTATCGGAATGGAATTTGTTATATATTTACGTGTTTTTATTAAAGTAATTAAAATTCATTGTCATTTATGTGATAATGCAAGTACATACAATTTTACGGATATATTATATAGCAAAGGTTAACTCGTTAATACATTATGTGGGCTTAAATTTGAAAAAATTTTCATGGTATATCATTTAAATAATAATGAAATTAATTTTTTTAATCCCTTGCTGCTATGTATGAGTAAAAATATACTTGCGCATATATTTTGAAATTTTATACAAAGATATGAGAACATTTTTTAACAATATTATTCAATTTAAAAGAATGCATGCATAGAGAGAAGGAAATATGTTGAAGAGGCTAAAAGATAGATTGAAAGTAAAAGAAAGAGATACGTATATACATATATATATAAAGAAAGAAAAAATAGAAATAGAGGAAGTATGAGATAGGGAAGCATAAAGGAAATACTTATTGCTCGACATATGAAGGATTCACTCTCTTCATGATACCATTCAGTTAACCGAAAGCAAGATAACGAAGCAAACGAACAGAGCCCAGTAGCTACAACTTCTTGCTTGCAAGAACGTGCGTTTACATGATATAAGCCCTTGGTGAAGGAGTTACGGTAAAGTCCTCGTGCTCCTTCCCGACAGGACGAATTTACCACCTAAAATCCCCCATGTCTCAAGGCACCTTTGTCTTTCACCGACCGAGTTTCTCTCTCTCAGTCTTCCCCTAACTTCTTTTCGCTCTTTTCGTGATACACCTGCGGTATCTTTGCTCGCAGATAAAAAGAGAAGGAAGAAGCCTTTCAAGCATAAGTGCAAGAAGCACAGTTCCGTCATACGAGAGACTCTAGCGGCATTATTCGCTTCTCGACTTTTTTCTTTCTCGTCTATTCTTTGTCTCTATCCTACATCAATTCTTCTTCTTTTCCATCCTCTTTTAGCCTTTTTTTTAATTGGTGAGGGGAAACCATAACGCACTCCATAACCTTGGCTTAGATGTCGAGGATGACGAGAATATGAGATTCATTTTCCTTTTTAATTATTAAGATTTACTTTCAACTTAGCTCCGAGGTCTAGATGTATGGAAAAAGTTTTCAATATTGTTGATAATGTATGATGGCAATTGGAATGGTTCAGTTTTGTTAAGAAGCTTTTGGAAATTGCAATACTCTCTTCATAATTTTAGCACTATTTATAATTTAATTATATAATTTGTAAATTTTATATAATTAATTCCGCATAAGTATAAAATGATACATTATGACATATATAAATATTTGAGAGTGCAATATATATATCTAATATTTCAAGCTAATTAGATTATTCACCTTCATGTCAAGAAATAATAAATCAAATACTCTGTTACGTCAAGTCGAAATACGCGACATATGCACAAACTCATCATAAGCAAAGAGATCTAATATAGTACTAAAATACGTGACAAGCCACACTTTACCCGTCACATTAATTATTAATTCTTTCAACGCTATTTTTTCGAAAATCCAATTTAAGGACGTACTAACTAGTTGGCAATTTATTTGTCCTCTCTCGGTCCAACTCAACTTAATTACCAATCCCTGAGTTTCACGCTTTCCTTTCCATTTTTAGCAGGACTATGATGAAGAAACTGCTACCCGGAGTTTTAATTGAAGAGCTGAAACTTGGTGGAGCATGAAACGAGCACACGAGTACTTTTCGATCGTATGTGGGAGAAGAGAAGCTGTTTTCAATAGTTCATTTCTATGATCGCGCGCACGCCGACGCATTTTATAGCCCAGATGACAGACTTTTTAACGTAAACATATAATCTAGGGATAGTGGGAAACCGATTTTTCCCCATTAAAATTCGCCAATAGCCTTTCCTCGGATAAGGCTTTAACATAACGAAAAAGGTTTGCGATTTTTAGTATTTTTAAAGGTATTTTATACACGTACTGACAGACTTAGACACGAAGATCAAAGTTGTATAAAAGTTATAATGAGAGTATAAAACTTTTCAAGTCTTTGTCATTTTAATTATATATATATATTTTTAAGAGTACGTGTCATTATTGCAATAAAGAGAAATATAATGAACAGGAGACATTTGTTTTTTTTTTTGTTTTTTTTTTTTAGTTAATAAGCAGTGTTTGAAATTCGTTTTAAAAATTGTTTTTACTACAAAAATACCTTTTACAAGTCGAAATATGTAACTTTACGATTATAAATATGAAAACATACATGGATTTGAATAAATGGTACTTTTATGCTGCAAGTAGGTCGAGATTCAGTAGAACATACACATTTGTATTGACAGAAGCCAAGCTCTGAACTTTCAACTGCGTTGCCGGCTTATGACTTTGATACTCGCCATCCTCAATGCCGGTTTATCTTTCAAATATAACCACAGTTGGGCAATTAAAATCTTAACCGGTCATCTTGGTTATGAGCTATAAAAGCAACAGCAAAGAAAGGCAGCTTGGCCTTAAGCATTCCGAAGCAGGCTTAAAAAAAAAATGTTTACACGCGATCGGCCAAACTGCGGGGCAATAGCTGACCATCGTTATGCGGGGGATTCGGGTCGTAACCATCAGGGCCGAAAAGAGACAAACTGCCAAGGGTAAAACAAAGAAGGGAGCGAAGGGAAAATAAAGGGTGAGGTATCGGCCAAACGACTTGAGGAGTGATACCAGCCCTACCATATTCTCGCCCGGCCAAGCGAGCCCGGGTGGCAAACTTTATGGGTACACGTACTTGTCCACACGTGGGGGTCACTTTTTCAGGACATAGCCGGGAGGGCTCGTAAACGTTTCCGGCACCGAATAAATTGCGAAACGAAACCCGAGCGCAACCCCGAGGCTGTTCCCCCCTCCACCACCCTCGCGACTGCCGCGTTTGCTCGTGCGGACGCTGCGGGAGCTTCGGACGACGTCTGCATGGCGACGTGACGTTTGCTTTTGCTCTTTCCCCATCCCTCCTGCCCCCCCCCCGGCAATGCTGTCTCGTGCCCATGATATTTCTTCTCTTTATTAGTATTATTTGCGTATTAGACTCGGGGACGCGAAATTCTAAACTTAAAAAGGCAGTACCTGCATTCGATATTAAAGAAACGTCCTTTATCGAGAAGATTACACCTTTAAAAATAATACGACTTTAAAATCTCTTCACTGCAACTTAATCTCCAATTTAGTTTTAAAAAATGTTAAACCACGTTATGATGTTGAAAATATTTTCAAATGGAGCTAAAAGAGATTATTACATTTTGAATATCCGCATATCTTTTGAAAAATAACGAACCTTTTGCTTGTACATTTAGAGTCAAGATTTTACAGTTATTAATCTAAACCTGCCATCTGTTAATATGTAAATTTATTTATCAAGCCTACTTTTGAAGTGTAGAATACTATAAAAAAAAGTATCATTAACTAGTTCAGGTTAAGTATTTTTTTTTAAACATTAGATGTAAAGCCTAAAAAAAGGGTAAGAAAGAGAAAAAAAGATCAATTTTTGTCATGTATAGTACGAGGTAAAAGTTAGAGGTAAAACCATTGTACGTGTATTGAATCGCATCGCATTACTTAAAATTCCGTAAAATGTGAAAATACGTTGAAAATTGTCGATCAATGTGAAAATTTTAAATATCGAATGAAGGAATTCGTCATATTCCATCTCATATAATTTTTTATCAATTATCATCTCATATATATAAATTTGAAATATGATTAAAAAAATTAAGGAAATTAAAATTTATATCAAATCTTGTTACTTATTATATTCTACTGAAATCATTTTATGTTTAGATTTATTTTATTATATTTCTAATATATCCCTATACGATAAATGTACAATTAATACTTAACGTAGTGTATTTGTATTTTAAGCTCAAAAATCGCAAAAAAAAACTTTCTTGTTTGTAACTCCATTACTAAAATTTTATGAATTTTATAATTGTAATTTTATGAATTTTATAATTGTAATAAATGCTAATGAAGAAAGTTTCGCTATTTCAATTGCTAATTGAAAATTAGATTAAGTATGGCTTTATGTAAAATTGATTTTTATTTAATTTTTTATATATCATCAAAAGAAAATTTTAATTGTTTCTATCTATAAAGATAAATTGAGATCAATGATTTTTTTTATAATCAAGTAATTAATTTAATGAAGTTATGTCTCCTAGTCACTATCCGCTTCTTGTTAATTTTATTCAAATAATATTATTTCAATTTTAACAAAATTATTTCTTCTTCGTTTACTACATAACTATTAATCTTTAGTAAAGTATTCTTTTTATTCGCTATTTTTTTACGAATTTACAATCTTTGAATTCATCATTATTATTATTATTATTGATAAAATACCGGGTAATACTAATTTTCTTGATTTGATATTAATATATTACGTTTGAAATGGATAAAACTATTTAAATTGTAAATTCATAAATATATCTGTAATTTTATATAAGCTTTTTGATAAACTTTTATTTATTTCTTACCAGGATTCGATATTTTTAAAAACTTTCCCGTTTTATTTATTACTTATTCAAATTTTCTTGATTGTAAATAAAAATATATATACTTAAATTTAATAGATTTTAATTTTATAATTGTTACATTTGTTTTAAAACTTTTACGAGCCAGTTTTTAAAAAAACATTACTTGTTTTTTTATTAGCCTTTGTATTTTTATACGTTGTATTCGTTTCGCCAAGTTCACAAAATTAATATCTTACTTGCATCCTATCTTACTCACAAGTTTTAAAATGGACTTTTTATGGAGCTTGCAAACATTCTACGAATTCTATGTTTCGAATATTCGATAAGGGAGATCTATAAAGATATGAAAATAATTTAAGATTTATTTGTCTAAATTTATTACATGTGCACTTCCTTTGATATTCAAATATTTATATTTTTCTTATGCACTTACATTTATGTAAAACTTATAATTCATTATAAAATAGTTCTGCATTTTCAGCATATTGTTTTACAATGGAATATAATAGTTATATATCAAACAGACTATTTATAAGATATTTTAAAGTTCATAATCACTCTAATAACACCCAAATAATACAAATAAGAGTAATTCGATGTGTTACTTAATTAGAAACAATTTTGTTGTTCGTAATCGTAATTGCACGCGTTATGTTACTATTATTATTATTATTATTGTTATACGAATGAAAAAACTTAGTTCTATTAATAAAGCTGATTATCTAATTCCTAGGGCTTACGGTTTTTTTTAATTAGAGTCGCTGTATATACATGTATGAACATAAATTTACGATGGCGATTATAACGATTATAACATATATATATATATATATAAAGCTTAAAGACAATACAAAAATCGATCATTGTACAGATTCGAATAATATTTACCTATGATATTGAAGTAACTTAACAATACCGTAAAATTTTATGCACGAATGAATAGTATTTCTGGATTTTGTTTATAAATAACAGCATATTTGCGTACGTAAAATCCAGGTAAGCGTATCTTAAAATTTTTATTTCATCTGCATGTGAAATAGGTTATAGAAAAATCGTGAATCCGACTGCTGGAGAAGACGGGAATCAAATTGAAGGAGAGATAGAGGATAGAGAGAGGGAGAGAAAGAAAAACGAATTGTAATTGAGAGAGAAAGAGAGAAATATGTTTTCTTCAATCAATCAACAACTTTTAAAAATATCGTTCAATGAAAAATACCCCCTAAGCGTTAAAAAGTACAATTGTCTGGAACATTTTTGGTATTCTACATTTACAAAAAAGTTATGATTTTGTTAAAACAATCACTGTGAACATATTTTGGATCGATCTTTCAATTATTATGATATGACTATCAGCATCGCCATTTGAAAAACGTACAAAACTTGATTTATTTAGAGCTTAAAATAAAAGTAACGTGTATTGAATTAATGTTTTTGAATATATTCACATTATTTGAAGTACTGAAGACTAAAATGCAACAGCGATCATGATTGATATGATGATTAGGATTTTAGACCTAGATTAGTACCCTAGGCTTTCGTTATTTGATTAAAGAGTCGATTGTTTAGTTGTTAGGATTGGAGGAAGCCAGTATACCTACCACTAACAGGCATAGGTGCAAATATGGTTTGCATAATCCGCAGTGCAGCGTATTTCAAACTTTCGTAGTTAGTGAATCCGGACTTCGAACAGCAAATTTATGCGTACATCCTTCCGAATTCGACTTCGAAACTGCCAATATCTGATGTCCTTGAAAAAAACGAACTGGAAATAAGGAAATTTCGGCTAGTCTATTCGTGATGCGGTGTATCGGATGCCCTAGATATCGTACGCCGACTTGTACGGCCGAATTCAATGGCCAGGCCTGCGTAGATTCGATGTTTCGGGCTTCACAGCCCATGACACGCTCTGCTTTGGACTACACCTGGCAATGTGAGTGTTAAGCAATCGCGGTGAACGGGTGATCAAATTACTAACTATCTTTGCCGACGGGGATATCATTGAGAAGCCACATCAATTCTGGAATGCACCCGCAACTTATGAATGAAGACGACCATGAGTCTGAAGAATACTATAGCGACATACGTAAACCCATTCAAACCCCGTCCGCTTACCGTTTAATACAGGCCCATGCGCTTTAAGGTTCTCAAGTACAAATATAGTAATAGCTTTAGTGCGGTATTGGTTCCAAAGATTGCTTCGCGACCAGCGATCAAATATCAGGAGTTCATAGTCTCCCATAAAATCCTAGGTTGAACGGAGCGCATTCCAGAGGCGAAAATTGGAATTTTGGGTGCGTTCTACGTACCTTATCACACAGTGATATGGGGACCTCTGCAAAAGTCGAGTAGCCTCGCGAGAAACCAAAATTGCCTGAAAAGCTTTCTAAGATTCGAATTGACACTTCGGCGAGATTTTACTCTAGTTATATTAAATTCAAGGCGATATAGTTATGCCTTCAGCGCGGACATTGTAAAAATGTGTTGCGCTTCCTAGCTAAGATCGACAAGGCCGATCAACAAAATACATTGCGAAAACTAATTTGGAAGAACCGAAGATAATCGTACGGTTCTTGAGTTTTTTGTATTTCGTAAGAATAACGGCATTTTGTTAATAATGTGCGTAGAAAAAGGAAAAATCATAAAAAAACTGCTGCCTTTTCTAGCTGCAAGAGATAGACCATGGCTCGTAAAGGTTTTTTGTGATAATGCAATCCAACAAGAGCCATCGTTCGCAATTGTGTTCAATGTCAAATGGTGAAACTGCGCCTAGCCCATAAATTAATGGGTGATTATCCTGAAGCCTAAGTGACTGCTTCAAGTCCATTTTCTATCAGGATTGAATAACGTTGACCTATTCACAATAATAGCGATTAAAATATGTCGTTCTCATCGTATATGTCATGATCATTTCTAGAACTAAAAATTCATCCCTCCGATGGACAGCTGTCGGAGGCAATAATCGAATCATTATAACATTTTTTGAAATAAACTATCAATTACTTCACTCACATTTGATGCGCTTAGCATCTAATTAATTTCTATCAGGGATCTACAACAGTTTGTGATTTTCCTGTTTCGCTAACTGATTTAGAGCATGATAGCAGTACAAAACTAACTCATATCTTGGCATAAAACCGTCGAACTCCATAAGGGAACAGTTCTACATTTATCTCATTGTTGCCGGGTTGAGGCCCCAATTCCGTTCTATGATTCTTTTCAGTTTTCATAGGTTGGCCCAGACTTTTCACCTATAGTTTCGATGTCGCTTTCAGTTCAGTTTACTGTCCAAAATTGCACCCAGATATTTTGCATGATGCCTAAAGTGGAGATTCCGCACAGCCAAGGTCGGTTTGCATTCTCTTTTACTTTTGTGCCTTCTAATGAAGACGGGAGACTCGGTCTTTGCTGCGTTAGCCAGGAGTCCTGCAATCTTACCTCATCCGTTCGCGAGTGTGAGTCCCTTGTCCCTGCTCCTCATCAGAGGACCCAAAAAAGGCCTCTAGCTTTTATGAGTATGTCGTAGGAATATCCAAAAGTCATACAGCCTGTTCTATTGAGTTAGGCGAGCAGCTCATCCAAGATTAGGCATCATAGAAGCGGAGACAAAACACTACCTTGGGGACAGTCTGAACCTTGGAACCCGCTCAGTATAGTGTCGACCTTACTGGTTACCACATGCCGGATTTCCGGTCATCTGATCGTCGCAATCGGCCTGTAAAGGGCAGACCTCCGTCAATCTACTGGACCTAGAGGCTTCTTGATCCGCATGAGGACTCTCTTTTTTGCGAATTTCGTTTCGGATAAAATTGTCGATCAGCCCTTCTAATGTTTTGAGAATAAACGAGGTCAGATGGATCGGACCGAAATCCTTCGGTCGGTAGTAACTCGCCGGAGTAAAAACTCCCTCCGCACCCTGAACAACATCAGTTCTCGCGCGATCCTCATCTTAGTTTTTATTTTTATCAAAGGCAGCTTCCGTTCCGTTCCCTCGAGAAAGTAGAAAAAGGTTGGTTCTTCGCTACCGCAGAGTCCGGCATGCGGCGGTAAGACCAAATACTCGGGAGTTTCGCCGAGTTCCTCCGAGGTACCGTTTGCGAGCTCTGGTACCCAGTGGCCAGCCATTGCCCTGGGTACGGTTACGCATACCTCGGGCTCAAGGGTTGAATGTATTAACCATTATGTCTCCTTCCGAATGATGGGTTGCTTATTTGTCGCGCAAGCCAGAAGCTGCCGCGGTCTCCTCTTGGGAACCCCGAGAGGATCCCCTAAAGATGACCTGATGAATGGGCCGGGGTTCCTGTCTCAGCGGTTTAAGTCGCGGGCTCTTGCATCCTCCACCCATAGCCCATTTGTACTTCCATCCGTGGGAGAGCCCCCACTTAAGGGAGATCCCTACATGGATGAAGAACCCGTTTATCGGGTGATATCCCACCCTCTGCTACATTCTGATGGATCATTGACCTTTAGACCCACTTTTATTTCGACTTGAGCCCCCTCACCATCGACACGGTTATGCAATCCCTAGAGGGGACCTTAACTCTTATTGAATTGGCATTTTATAGTGAAATAAATTATTAAGCAGAATACAATAATTTTTAAAAAAGGAACTTTTGAATAATGCGTATTTTAATTACACATAAAATATTATCTATCGCAAAGTTTAATTATTTATTCTGATTTCTACCTAAGATTAAAATTTTCAATATCATAACGAAAATATTATATCTATTATAATTAGTGTGACTCAATACACCAATCTTTTTCAATATAATTATAATTCCAATAATAATTAATAATCAGTGTAAAATTTCTATCTCGTCGATAGATGATTCATCTATTTACGCATTTAAGAGCTGACATTTCAAAAATATATGTGTTAGTTGATAAAATATACTCCTGTGATACTGTGATACTCTGATTTTTCTATCAGTCACGTATATTTGATTGTAGTTAAAATTACTCTAACACCTTTTGGTTTCCTTTTCTTGCAATAAATGTCTAGAAACTGGAACCTTGTTACTTTACTGGGGCTCATTAAGTAATTTGTTATTTAAAGTTTCACATATATGCTTTTCAAATTTATACATTCTAGAATAAGCCTTATATTTAAGAGATAAATAAATACGTTCAGCAATAAAAAATATAGTCGTTGTTTTTATTTCGCAATATTTTTATTTAGTTATCTAAAACAGAATAAAATCACTATTAATAATATAAAAACATTATAATAAGGAAATTTTGAAAAAGATTTGTGTATTAAAATTAAAGTAAATTTTGAAAAAAAGTCGCATAGATATATATTAATAACGAAATCAAGCAGCTGGAATGTTAGATACTAGTAATCAATGTAATATTACATAATAACGTTCATTTTCTAGGTATAAACAATAAAGTAAGTAATTGAAATTATCGATATTGAAAAACTAATATTCAATTTCGATAGTTGTTAGCTTCACTGATTGCAAATTACGTTACTGACTAATTTTAAACGGTGTTAGCTTTTAAGATTACCGATAATGAATACCCAATTCGTGTCTGCAAAACTACCAATTAAAGTCCGTTAAAAAGGTGCATGTACAGAAAAGGGTAATGACAGTAGAAAACGTTAGATAAAAAAAAAGATTTCTCTCAAAAAAACAATCTGAAAATTTCGGAATCATTTCGCATGGATATTATTCTCTATTTATGAATATATTCTGTTGAAATTTGGAAATGAAAAAATCTCTTTTCAAGTTGGATTATGTTTTATTTTTTATTTTCATCCATTAGTTTGGCAGACTTGTGTGTTCGGTAGATTGATTCGTTCTGCCTTTTCGTAAATTTTTCTATATACACACAAAAAAGCGAAATACATTCAGAATTTATCATCAGGCAAAACATCGTTATAAGCGCAGATGAATTATTTAGTTTTAAATATGGGATTATGAATACAAGAATGCTGTAGATAATATACTTTATATAGTGTATAGATGATATTAACACGTTTACAGAATAAATAAGCATTGATGATTTGTATAATTAGGCACTTAAACGACATTACCTGACATTCGAGAAAGCTTTTCGAATTACACGCAAGTTGTATATATTCAAACATTTTAACCCAAACATGCCGCCATACCCCCTCCCCCTTGAAGCTCCTCCCGCAGTTCAAAGATTTTCACAATGGTAGATCTACAGGTAGTGGTGATAAGCCGTTTATTGATCGCTTGTATACGCCATGGGCAGTTCGCTCGGTCACTACCCGGATAACTCCATCATGGCCAGGTTCTACGGTCATTATTAGTGCCAGTGGCAATGGCATGGATGGTGTATTTTCTTCTAGGATTACAAAGCTACCTGATTTCACATTTGTTGCAAGGCCCTCGTGCCATTTTTGGCTTACCGCGAGGGTACGCAGATTTCGTTGTAACATCTTTGCCAAAATGTTGTCGAATCTTATTCCTTTATTTCCAAAATGATGGCTTCGCGTTTTAGGGATCTTAGTTAAGTCACGCTCAGGAATTGTAGTCAGTGGTTCGACTGCAATATAATGCTCGGGCATCAGTGCGTTTAGGTCATAGGGATCGGATGATATCGCACTATTCGGCCGTGAGTTTCATATAGTTTCTATTCCGGTTATAATTGTTAACAAAGCGTCATACGTAAACAATCGGTACGTAACAAAAGGATTTTATGTCAGCTTCCTATAAACCTCCAAATCGCCTCGATCGGGGAGGATTAGATTGCCATTGAATTTGTTAGCGAGCGAGCTTTTAATTTGCACAATCGGCCTAGTTCTAGTAACACATCGATGAATTATATGTTTGTTGATTTGACGTCCGTTTACCAGCCGGTAATTTTTTTCCGAGCAGTCCGAGCTCTGCTTGAGCTCCAGCATGGCCGGCTCGTAGATGGGCTTTTTTAATTAATAACTTCGTGACGGGGCTATCCTCTGGCAAAAACACTGGAGGCTCTTCTTCGTAGCCTCATGGTAGCCGTGCCAGATTTATACGCCCTCCGACTCGAGTTTTTCCGTTTTTGTCTAAAAAGGGCGAAGGTGGTGGATTATACTTTGAATCTCTTGTTGGGAACCTAATGCCTTTCTATCGCTCGTAAAATAACTCCGCTGTTTAACTCTTATGATTGTATCATTTGATTTTTTAATTCTATCGCTTAAATGTGTCCTATTCCTTTACTCGCTCCTTGCCTTTATTCATTTTTCAATATTTCATAAACCTAAGGCTCCATAACTCGCTTTAATTTACAGATGGATAAAAAGCGCATAAAAGTGTCATCATTGGTGTCGTGAACGTAGAAGCTGATTTTCCTTTTTTGCTTTGGTGTTTCGCTCGGTTCGATAATAGTTCGAGGCCGTAGATCTTCACTCAGTTATAATAATCGAAGATCATTTTGCAATAATTTATTACATTTTAAATCGGTGGCCGTCGTACCCGTAGATAATAAATCGGCAGGATTATCGTTAGAGCGTACATGCCGCCACTGATATGACCTTTCCCTATCTTGGATCTCGTAGTAGGGATTTACTACGACTGTTTCCAATAATCGCGGAGGAGAATTAATCCTTCGCAGAACTATCATCGAGTCAGACCAACAAATTACATTCTAGCAATCAAATATCGACAGAGCTCGCTCGATCAATTCTAAAAATTATCCCAACAACATGGCGGTACAGAGTTCAAGGCGCGGCAATGAGACAACCTTTAAGGACGCAACCTTTGATTTTGCGCAGAGCAATTGTATTTTATTCTCCCCTGCTGTGTTTCACTATCGGTGAAAGTGATTGCACCAGATGCACGTTCACCGGCCTCACAAAAAGCATGCAACTGAATATTAAAATTTAATTCGTCCACTCTCCGAGGCGTAACGATTCTATCGAGTCCTTCTAAATCCTTTTTATAATTTTTCCAAGCCTAGGCAATTGACTCGGGTACCGATGCATAGCCATAGCTGCAATAATATTTTTGCTCTTTCGCGGTTTTCCTATTTTCGAAAAGATAGTCTGTTTTAGTTATGCCAGGTCGATGTCATTGGAAGCCCGTTATTTAAAAAGCATACCTTTTTGACTTTACCATAAATCTTATTAACTCGTCACTTATTTGTATTATTTCTACAGACGAATTACAACCAGTTAGTTTCCCTTATAAAAGTTTTTTTTTTATTATTCGAGTTTTGCTTTTTAGCTCCATTGCCTCGTCGTCGGCTAATGGTTACAACGTACGCAGAAATGGTTCCATATGTTAACATATTTTGCGTACAGGTTTTTACTCTTTGGTTTTTATTTTCGCGCCGGAGTGTATTTTGGTGGATGCGATCATCCATTTTAATCTGCATATACATTTTTTCTCTGTCTGAAATAAAGAAATCTCCGTGCATTCAATATCATAATATAATATTGAATATCATAGTCTATCATTCAACGACTCTCCACTCGATGTTTTACTAGAATCGACGAAAACGACTCACAACTTTGTAGTGATGCTTCAACGTAAAATTATCCTTTATAAGGATATATAACATACAGCATCAAACGTCTCTTGGATATGTGCCCCAATTTTTCGTATTCGCATAAGAATTCAATTTACTGACTTTTAAACGACTCACGCTTTTCAAAAGATTTTTCTTACGCGTAAAACATTACACAATGATGCCGTATGATTAGTTAATTTTTCAGATTTCTGTATTGAACGGCAGTCTAACGATGAATCCTTCGTTGCGCAAATCGCGAGTAGTAGTTTTCCGATAAAATTTCTCGCTCAGGGATTATTCTTCAAATAAATGTGTTTTTGTCAGCACTTCTTCAATTTCCCAGAATTTGCTTAATCGATCATTTATCTTCTTTAAGACTACATTACATTTTAAGGAATAGGTCGTGGTAAACTCAGCACTTTGTTCGATATGACCAAACCAAGCTGGGGCTTTTGTAGAATTGCACCCGTCGTTATTATATTAATTTGTTTTGCGCATTATTATGCGCATAGACCGAAGAATATTTTTTTTTCCTAATAACTTATCAATTCGCGAAGGTTGGTTAGCCCGATTTTTCGCGATATTGTTATCTTCTTCGCATCTGTTTCAAGTGACGGAACTAATGCATTAAAAATTTCGCGTATCAGATATAGTATTTCGAAATGATATTCATTTACTATAGACTCGACACTTGTTGTTATTTAGTTCGTATATTAATTTATCTTTTCATTTATTCCTAATAGATACGCTAACCTCTTTTCGCGGTGGCTTAAGCTTACGCGCTAACTCTTCCGTCAAGAAGTTGGTTTGGGAACTCGAAACCAATAAGACGCAGGCCTTTACCCATATAATTTATCGTCGACGTCTACGAAAATTTTCAACGCTGTGACTAATACTTGTTGCTTTCGTATTTTTGTAAATGTGTAAGCGCTATTAGATTATTGTCTTGCCATCGGATCCTGTTTATGTATCATCGTATGATGTTTTTCACGGCACATCCTACAACCGTTGGAGTGGCAGTTTTCTAAGATATGATTTGCTCTTACGCAGTTGACGCACAGTTTTAATCCCTTAATTAACGTTGTTCTACCTTCCGATTACAATCTCGTTAATCTGCGATCATGATAATCCTCGTGCATAGTGGTCCCCTTTACAAATTTAGCAAAATGGATCGTTTTGCTCTGTGATTTCTCCTGGTTAACGCGCGATCACCTCGGGTATTAAAATATTCATTTGATATTGTTGGGACGTCAAAAGATTGATACGAATTATTATTGGGCGCATTTGGATTTATCGTCTTCTAATACTCTTTTTCTATCTTTTATAAACTCGAACAAACATTCCAATTATGAGATGTGGGTCTTCTTTCTGACTTCCCTCCATTTTCGTCACATTTCCTCATCAAACTGGATGTGATAGAATATATGGGAAACATTTCGAGAAACGATATATTGTCAAATTCTAAAGCGCTCTATAATACCGTTGTCTAATATACTGCATACATTAGTAGCAGTCGCTTTCGCGAAGGAAGGCAAAAAAGGCTATCGTGTATTTTAACACGGATGTTAACTGATCTTTAAACGCATTCTCGAGTAATTCTCACGTTACAGAATAAATTCCTTCAACCGTCACTAATGCTTCTATTTTTTCCTCGGCTCTATGAATAAAAACGGCCGTAAATATATTAATTTTTGCTTATCACTTATCCGCGAATTATTACGAACCGCAGCTTTGAAGGCGTCTGAAAAACTGGGCCACGTTTCGATTTACTAGCATCTTAGTATGGGTATATTGTTTAAAGAATATTTCAAGCTTGTAGGGGTCGCTGGTCTTTTTGTTTCTAAGGAACTTATTTTTCAAAGTTCTTTCTATTTTATTTATGTAAATTAGAAAATTCTCCTCTAACTAGGCTCGTTCCATCAACTGCCCTCAAAATTATCGCGCAGGCGTTCGATCTCATTTTGAATTGTTTTAAAATTATCTATTTTTGGCTTAAACTTCTCATATCTTAGTGGTAACGCAAGAGAATCTGGGTTCGATTCGTAATTATCTAGAAATTATTTAATTGTGAATTTTTTTTGATATATTAGCCTGCGAATAAGGTCTTTTAATTCCATTTTTTTTTTACAAAAGGTTTCACGTTTTATTTACAATTATGACGCAGGGTGAAAGGTGAAGCACTTAAAAGTATTCCTGAGGTGACCTTCCACTTTATCGCAGAACTTCGTATATCGTCGTCGCTGCCGATTGGCTTAAAGTAGGCTCGATTGGATAGCTGATTAAAGGTTGCTTCTGAACCCGTGGACGGCTTGAGGATCGGCGCTGCTGAAGGTCACTGCTCGCAACCTTTATTGGATATTCCCTGAATATCGGCTGCTGGAATTTTCTTATTACTTATGACCAACTGCCTCTATTCTTTGGCTTCTCTCTCTGCTGCTGCTCTTGTTTATTTAATTCATTGATTTATTATGTTGCTATATCCGCCCTTATTTTGCTCACGATCTTTTAGGTGGACCGAGTACAATGCTTCGATATGCTAAGTTTTCTTGACAGCGATCGATATCGAATCTCTTGCTACCCGGTCCGTGTTTCCCCAGCTCACAGATCCAGCTGCAAGGACCAATTTTTGCGTTAGGGTTTTGAAATGAAAAAGCCTCTTTTAGATTCGAATTTTGTTTTAAAATTTTTATTTTCTTCCATTAGTTCGGCAGACTTGTGTGTTCGATAGATTGATTCGTTCTGCCTTTTCGTAAATTTTTCTATATACACACAAAAAAGCGAAATACATTCAGAATTTATCATCAGGCAAAACATCGTTATCGTTATAAGCGCAGATGAATTATTTAGTTTTAAATATGGGATTATGAATACAAGAATGCTGTAGATAATATACTTTATATAGTGTATAGATGATATTACTTTAACACGTTTACAGAATAAATAAGAATTGATGATTTGTATAATTAGGCATTTAAACGACATTACCTGATATTCGAGAAAGCTTTTCGAATTACACGCAGGTTGTATATATTCAAACATTCTAACCCCAACATATTTTTTTATCCCTTTTCGACCCTTCGCTTCATCTACTTAAATCGATTTACTTTACCTGATCAATTTCACCTAATTTACTTCAATCGATCCACTTCAACTTATCTTGCACTATTGTTGTACGAAACACATACATTTACTGTCTCGGTCGTCAGCATATTTAATCACCGCAGTGTTCAGGATAAACTTCTTGCAGTTTCCCAACATCAGCAATGTGAGACAAAAAAAGAAGATAGAAAAGTGAGAGTACCGCTGTCTTTTTTCAAAATCTCACCGATGTGTCGACGACAACTAGGTCAAGATTGTGAAGAGCGAGACAAGGAACAAGAAAGCTTAAGATAAGGTAGGGCAATCTTGTATGTTATCATTGTCCATGCTGACGCCTTTTATCCCTCGGGTACAGTGATGATAGACCCTCCCATGTTTCCTTTCTATCCCTAGAATATTTTTCATTTGTTCGCGACCCTCTATATTGATCTTCTCCTTTCCTTTTTTATCCATATATTAGCATACGCAAGCACGTGAAAATCAAGACATGTGTTTCTTTTCATTTTCATTATGTTTTTTCGTTGTGCATACAGATTTTATTCAGGACGTTTTATATTCCGATGATTTATTTTGTGTTTGAAATCCATAAAAACTTGCATTTTTAACCGTGTATAATTTCTTATATAATTGTAATAAATGGAGATGCTAACTAAAAATTTTATTTCTTACAGTTTTCAGCATTTATAACATATTTTTTATATGTATTATTTTGTATTTTTTTATAATCGTTATAATAGTTTATATCCAAATTACAGATAATGTGAAAGACAAATTAGACTATTTTGTTGAAAAATCCTTATAGTTTTTGAGTATTGTAAGCTTTAGTTATTTTTCAATAAGATTTGCTGATTGTTTTAATATAATTCTAGCTTAATAAATATTTTTGTATATTTTTTAACAAAATTAAAGGAAATGAGATATTACTTAATGCTATTACAAATATCATTAAATTGATTTGAAATCATTATTGAGATGAATAGTACTTACTGCTTGAAGTTGCAGGATGTAACAGAAACAGGACAAATAAGTTTAAATTCACGTATGAATATTTAGTGATGGTTCTATGAAGTTATTAAAACAAAATGTTAGTATTTAACATTTCAATAATGCTATAGAAATTAAAATCTTATGCCTTTATCTAAGAAAATTATGTAATTCTAAACTGTATATTAAATTGGCAAATCTTAAAAATCAAATGATGTGTTAATATAATGTTTTCAAATTTCCTTTCTATTATATATTTTAAAATATAATTACTTTAAGAATGTATTAGTTTAATAATAAAGTAAATTTACTACTGCCTTGAGAATTCATTTTGATATTGCCGATGGATATTATTATTCTATATGACATTGCACAAAAATCATGTGTCAATGTGCCTACGTAGATGAAAAATGGTTTCTCCTCTTTTTACTGGAAAGTGGTAACATACATATTGTCTACGAGCATTAATTTTATTCGATCTTATGCTAATCATTTTTTTTTTGTTTATAAATAATTATTTTTTTTAAGAAATGCGTACTTAACCGAATGAAATATATTTTCAACACATTTATCACGTAAAAAAATAAAATTTTTTAAGATATTGTCGTCTTATGGCTTAAAATATTAAATGTATGCTAGTATTTTTATAGTACGTACAAATGTAATTTCCAGTTAAATTAAAAATTCATATATTTTGGAAATTTAGCAGAATTAAATCGCAAGTTAGAAATTTTATTCATGTATGAATAATAATATAGTATGTAACAATTGTGACTTAATTTACGAGATCTCTTTCGCAACTAGTAACAAAAAATTAGCTTAAAACAATGTTATGATTTTTTTTTACGATACTGTTTATTTCCACTAAAAATAAACATCTATTTGCTTTATATGTTGTGTATAAATAGTTCATCATAATATAACTGATAATATTTGATAATTGATAATAACTCAAAATAATAATTTTCAGCTTAATTTTTTTAGGTAATTGTATTTTATATTTGATAAAAATAATAACTTATGAATATATATTATTAAAAATTAATAGTAATAATTTATTAGTAATAACTTATTAATTGTAATAAAAAAGTCGTTAATCATTTTATTGTATTTATTGCTATTACATTTTTAAAACTCATCTTACGTCAATGTTGTAAAATTTCAAAAAATTATCTAAAAAATGTAATTTTTTTAAAAATAATAATATGAAAAATAAATAAAAACTATTTGTACTCTACAGAAATCATGTGCAATTCTCGCTAATGAGGAAAATATTCTTTCGCATTACTTACAACTCCGTAATTTTTTATATTCAATTATATAATTCATTGGAAAGAAGGACCGGTAAAGTACAAGCCGTTTGGAATTACGCATAAATATAATGACATATATGATTTTTTACAATGGTGCTTTCGTCAAGGCTCTCTAGTATGACAAATATAGTTGTGCTTTTTACTATTTTTCGTTTGAAGTCTTCAAAAAAAACTTCTAATGAGAAGTATTCATCAAAATTCTCAAATTACTTTATTTTAAAAAGCATAAATAAAAATAATATAAAATTACGAAGGTATAAAAATAAAATTTTAGTTTTTGTGGAAATGAATATGTGGCAGAAGACTTAAATAAATGATTTGTGATAATTTTTGTGCATTTTTATTCACCTTTAATCTATAATAATGCAAACTGCATATTAAAATGTATGCTACTTCAGCTAGTTCCTATTAATATTTTAAAAAATTGTTTAAGAAATGTAAAAAATTATGTTTTCTTGTAAATAATACAAAGCAGTATAAAATGAAAATAATGTTATTAATAGCAAAATATATATTAAATTTCAGTTGTAAGAAAGTTTTGTATGAAATATTATGTAAGAAGGCCATCAGTTATAAGAAAACAAGCTACAAAGAATTGCATTGTAAATTAAATGTTAAAAAAAAAATTAGACAAAAAGCGATAAAACATTATTGATACAATTTTGTCACTACACAAAAGAACTTTTTTCATTATTATTGTTCCTCTTTCCCTCCTGCTTTTGTCTTGTTTTATCAGTAATAAGAACCAAGTTTTTCTCCAGTGCATACCACTATTGCACTGTACGATTTTCCAAAAGTACGACTGAAGCGCATAGTCTGGCTCATTCAAGTTTTAGTGGACTTGAGTTTGATGGAATAGTGACTACTAGGTCGAAAAATGCAGCACTGTACGACCGTCTCATGCAAGCTGAATCGAAACTATTAAACTTTGTTTTCGACCATCTTTATTTTTTTTTTTTCATTTCTATAACTCTTCAGTGTTCGAATAGGCGCTGGGAGAAGTTCGCGATGACTCATCCCATCGTAGATCGAAAAAGCGGACATCTTAATATTTTTAATGTAACCAGCTAAAGGAAGTAGGCTTGGGTGACTTAAACGAATATCAGAGCTAAGTTTATGACGAGGTCAGTGGTGATTTTTACCTTCTACAGTATGAATGTGGCCAAATTTAATTAATAAAAGAAATATTTTTCTTCTGAAATAAAGCGAGTTGTGTCGTTGCTTATTACTTAAACTAGCTTAATGCAAATGTTTTTGTGAGCTTTAATGTTGAAGGGCGAAATTGCTTTTTTGTACGTTATTTCAAAATGTGCGATATTTTGTATTTAATCCTCAACTTTTGATGTCTTAAAAATACTGCTCAGGCACAATATATTCTACCGATATATATTTCTGTTAAGAGAGTCCTTTTAAACTTTAGTTGAACTATGCTCTTAACTATATTGTCAGAAGAGTATGAATTTTTTTTCAGTATTGATCAAAGTTTCTAAGCACTTGTATTTAATTCAAAAGAAACAAATGATTAACTAATAAAGTACCGAGTAATATATTCTTTAGGTGAAAACACATGTAAAGTGACATTAAAAGATCGTTTGTGTAATATTAATGTATTTAATCGTGAATTAATTAACTCGTAAATATATATGAAATATGAATAGACGATGGAATATTAAGAAAATACATTATAAATTTTCTTTTACTATAATCCTTAAGGATAATTTATAAGGTAGTGTGCAATGTACCAAATTGTGTATTTTTCTACATTATTGATATTATTTTATGTAAATTTATGTTTTCCTTTTTCCTATATTAATGCATATTTTATGTGGATTTGTTTCATTAAAAATTGATTTGTATTATAATAAAAAAAATTTATTAACACCTGAAAGCTTCGAAATTTTTCCTTCTATTTATAAATAATCGTATAAAGTTCAGAAACTATTTTTTAATAAGATTATTCAAACATCCTTGATGTACTTTTAGATGTAATAGTTTCTAAAGGGACTCTAAGTGAGCATGAAGTTAAACTGTTTCTTTGACAGCGCCTCATCAAAAGCTTGTGTACGTGTATAAACAATCATAGTAGCTGGATTTATTGTCCAACAGTTCTTTTAATAGGGAGCTCTTGGTGTCATTTAGCAAATATCCGAACAATTTAAATTCCAGCCGTGCCTTCCTCTCCTGGACTCCTATTTTGCGTAATATCAAAAGCCAAAAGCTTTTGTCTGGTCCGACCCTCTCTACGATTTCGCCAAAAGATTAGCAACTTGACGACATTACTCGGTTTGATTCACATCTGCGTGCCCGAGTGTGTGCGTGCATAGTACGCGCGAATGCGTGCTATCTTTACTTCGATAATTGGATGTGTATCGTGGAGGAATGGGGCGAGCCTATCTCGAGCCATGTTCCACCACGTGGATCCCGAGATTATAAAGTGATTCCTCGAAATCTGCTTGGGCTCGGTTATTGCAATATTATATTCTGTGAGCTTGGGACGCGACACATCCGATAAATACAGCCCGGAGAGTGTTAATTATCGAGAAGTTTATCACGAGGCATATACCGCCCCCTGAGTTCGTTTGATCGCTCGACTTTGTGCACTCGGTATTCCCTCATCCGCTTTGTAGCCTTGACAATCAAGTACAATATATCATAATGCCGTCTATTCATTTATTAGGCAATGTGTAAGTTGGTGTTACATTGTTTGAGAAAAAAGATTTTTACAACCTACTGACAAATTTATGTTGACGGTAAGTAATCCATTCATAGATGGGGGAAAATTTATTTATTATACAATAATGTAGCGAGAAAAAATTGATTTGAAATTCTCAGATACTTAAACATTCCACTAATGTAGTGACAAACTTGGTACTGATGATATTTGGATAGCAGATTCTCAGGGCTTTCACGTAACGGAAAATTGATAGGGTCGTAGTTCGGCCTGTTTGTAACATACCGATGTTCAATATACTGTTCTATTAAAATTTTAGTTATTAAACGTATACCTATTAAATTAGATGATCTGAAGCGCATCATCCAAAATATGTAAGAATAATAACACTATATACATCGAAGTTTAAAGCTGTGTATGAAGTTGACAGTAAATTATATTTAAGACGCCCCTGAATGATTTAAACAATAATAATAATAATGCTGCAGGTATTTATATTTAATAATGGCTTCACTTTCACTTTTATACGTGTTAATACTGTAAGCGAGAACTGACAGATGATGGAAGCTTACGCTGGATTCGATGAACAGTACATCATACACATTGTACAAAATTTTAAGCTGATTCAAACTATATCTGGTTAATTTAGTATTTATTCAACTGGAAATACTTCTCGTGTTTAGGGTTTGGAAACTAAGATCGTTATATCATTGTTAAGATTATTAGAACTCTAAAGTAGTGTTATTTTTGAAAATATTGCGCAAGGATACTTTAAATGCATAATTTATAGATTTTTATTAGTGCTTTACAAATCATTCGTATAAATTGATAATAAAATTATTAAGTTATCGTGTCAGCTGTTCATGAGATTAATGTTTTTTTAATATCTACAGTAATACATACAATTTTAATTTCATTTTGTGGTATCGAGAATTCAGATTAATATAGTAAATATAATTTTATACTCAGATTTAATGTAATTAAAACAATTATTTATTAAAGCTCAGGCTTGATCTGAAACGTGATATAATCATACCGATTTACAAATAAGAAATACTTTATACATCGAACTATATGTAGTTACATTATAACTGTAATATACATAGAATATAACCAATTATAATATTAAATTATAAGTAATGTGATGAAGTACATAATCAATTATAGAAAATTGTGAAATATCATACCCAGTATTCTTAAATAAATGCATTAGTGTTTTTATTTGTGGCGGATAAAAAATAGAATAATAAAATTAATGGTATTATTAGCATAAAAAATAAAAATGGAAATAGCAACAGCTGGATAGGAGGTATATATATATGTGTATAGTGCCTTTCAAAGATTTTGAAGCTAACTTGGCTAATCTGCTGCAAGACGAAAGCGACAACTTAGTAGCGCATACTAATAGTTTACTTAACACCTGAGAAACTATTGTGATAAGTTGTTAAACGTTCATGAATACTAAAGTAAAATAGAATATAATGGAATTCTTTCTTGTTTTTATATTTATAAATATAGTTGTAATATTATTTATAGGCGATAAAAGAATAAAATAATTATAATCATTAGAAGCTAAGTAAAATTGTTTAAATACTCACGTAAAAATTAATAAATATAATTAATTAATGTATATTTTGATCCTCTAAATACAAATATAAAAAATATTCTGTTGCTAAGCCAAAAAAATGTATAATTCTATCGAAAGAAATAAAATCTGCAGTCATTTATTTATAGTACTTAATAATATCATATGCATTGTTTTCGTATATGCAAACTCATCATAATAATAAAAGTTCAGTTCATAAAAGCTTAATTAACGTTTCATGTTTTGTAGAAACAAGTACTTGCTAACGACAACTTTATTTATAACTTTATTTATTTGTAAATAATGAAAGATTTTGAAAAAAAAACATCCAGATGCTATTATTTTCGATACGATAATTTCCTTACTTTATTTATAAAATGATTAAGAAGTTTAATAGAGTAGCTGTTGTAATTTTTAGTATTTTGTGTTTTAAATTCACTCTTGATTAACATTACATAATAGATTGCTTACGTCAAGAGTAAATGAAAAATAAGATGATTCTATATTTTGCAGTGTTTCCTAAAGTTTTAATGAAAACCCATAGTTGTAAATTTTATTCATCTCTTTGGGCTTTTTTTAATAATAAATCATAAATGGCGAATGAATTATTTACGTAAGGTAGATTTGTTGCAAAAAATATTCAATTGATTTTATTTTATTTAATGAAAATATTACGTGTGATAAATTGCAGCTGCTTGAGCTTTGGTGCATTTAATAAATTTGAATCAAGCTTTATTAAAACATAATTTTTATTTATTAAATTTACACAATTGATTAAATTGGTATGAAAAAATTTAAATATCTTGCCAGCAGAGCATAACGTAAATTATGCATGAATTAAATAAAAATAAAGCAAATTACCACAAATAAAATATAGTACGAATGCATGAATACACATGTGTACACTTACGTATACTGAAATTTGAAGCACTGCCCTCGTTTACTTTTCTGACAAATATGTACGTTATTTTATTAGAAAAATGTAAGCGAAGAGAAAATCCTTAGAGGACGCACCTCACGTAGGGACCAGTGACATTGTCGTCACATCCGTGCAACTTGCCGATGTATGTACCTAGAGAAGTAAAGGTACATAGTGCGCAGGTATTCACAAAGCCGTTGTTTGACAAGTGACTACACATCGGCATTTCGACTTAGGTATTTGCGCGTTACACTGGTGGTAGCCTCCCTTTATTCCCTCTCTTACTTTCCCTTAGTCTCTCTTCTTTGAATCCAAGCAGCTTACAAAAATGTATCACGTTGTAGCATTGGCTTCAAAGTGCATTCTTATTTTCTTCCTCTCTCCCCCCTCTATATATATATATATATATATATATATGTATGTGTATATATATTTATCTCTCTCTCTCTCTCTCTCTTTCTTCATCCAACCCTCGTCTCTCTTTTTGTTCCTATCGCGGCGCCAACGTCCACCAACTCAAACACACCGACAGACTCTATAGACTGAACTTTCTCCTACGCTAAGTCATTAATTCAAAATGCTCGAGCCAAGCAAACACACATTCTCACCTGCTTACTTCACCGCGAAGAGCTGGAGGAGTTATCTCAGCTTTTTGTGCAACACTTCTGGTTCTCTTGCCGGAAGAGCTACGGCCTTTTGTCCCATTCGTCGCGCGACTCTACAATACTACCGAGCGGCTATTGTCGATTTTTGAATGAAGAGCGTCAGCAAATCTATTGTTTTAAGGACATTGATATCTTAAGCGTCGAGCGAAATTTTTAATATAAAAAAATATATATATAATTATTACGAATGAATGGCAAATGCAAATTCTACAATATTCTGATATAATTGTCAGTCATATAACGTAATTTCTGACGTGTGTAATTTCTGACATAGCTCTCATATTATATTTTTTCTCATTGATTCTCAATTGCTTTGAGCGAGATACTTTTTATTTACTTTAGCATTTTAGTATAGTATTTATTGGACAAAAATACATTTCTTAAGGGTCTTTATTTATATCTTGGAATTCCCAAATCTTATTGAAGTCCATTACTTGATGTAGCAAGATTTGTTGAAATCATATAAGTTCTGAAAGAGCTCAAGGTATCATGATTCTCATTTTACTGCTTGGTGACTTAACTTCTAACACGCAAGCGTCTGAGCTTCTCATTTAATATAAAAGGTTGGTATACTAAAGAAACTTTATGAAGTCTCTTATATACGATATGCGTGTGAGAGATTAGAACAATCACAATTTGCAAAGACTGGCTCGAGAAAACTTTTGGCTTATACTAACGTATAATTCCTGAAAATGTTTCGCAAACTTTTTTTATAAATAGTTATTTAAAATACAGGATAGAGAAAAATATTTATCATTTGAGACAAAATCACCTATCATTTTTTCTTTTAAGGATCAAATTTTGAATACATTTTCAAATTAATTATTACTTTTATACAGTAAAGTTTAATTTTTTAATAAATCATAACCTATGGCTTTTGGTCTAATTGGTTGACAATTTCAAAAAATTATTGAAAATAAATTAAAGCATTTCTTATCAGAATTCTCTTATAAGTAACACATTTAATAAAGTATTTTTGAATACTTTTATTTATACTAGTTGAAGATAAAGATAATTATGAGATCCAAAGAGGTGGGAGGGCTATTACTATTTTCGCCTTCGTATGGTACAGATAATGGATGTATATTATCAGTAGCAGTCGCTTTTTACACCATCATTCATTAATTTCTTACTAAGCTTCATATATACAGGATAAAAAATTGAGCCTTGATTCTTCTCTTTCACTCATTCTTCTATTTATCACACTCCTTGTCATCTAACTGTATTTTTTGATCTTTCGGATCGTGTAAAGGGAAGCTCCGAAAAGAGACTCTTATCTTTTAATATGTACAAAACTGTTAGGCGCTAGCCTATTTTTACTTTAAAAAAATTAATTTGATATCTACGTTAAAGGTTAACTAGTTTTCTGCATAATTTTAATTGAGTTTAAATTCAATAACACAAAAGTCTTAAATATTTGAGGAATAATTGGATTTATAACCTAAACTTTATCAAGAATAACCTGAATTTTTGGATCCATGAGTATGTAACAGATCATATTTTGGAATATTTAAAAATAATACTTAATTCATTTAAAAATTATCGTTAGTTGTATTTATAATAATTATATGATAATAATGAATTAAAATTAACATTCAGTATTATTTATTAAAAAGTATGAAGTAGATACTGACGAAAAGAACATTTTAAAATACGTGTATTGATGGATTTTTACAAGGAAAGTTAATGTATATATTTTTTTGTACTATGTATTTCATCATATTTTTGGTTTTTACAAGACCTTTGATACGTATAATATTTCAAATTTTTTCAATGATGAAAATTCTTTTTATTATGGTGCAATAATTTTTTAAAAATTTTATTCATAACACAGTTGCTATAGTAATATAGTGCAGTTATGGAAGAAATAATAACTATCGGATCAATAATATTATTTGATAAGAGCTGAAAGCTTGTAAAAAAATGATAAAAATGAAAGAGACAATTTTAGCAAAGTATTAGTAAATTTATTTAACTAAATTGCTTATCTATAATTGATAATCAGAAGCATTTGTATATTTTTTCATTAAAATTTTGAAAAAAAGAATACACAATTTCAGTGGTCTTGAATTTTGAATTTTGAATTCCCGTTAACAGAAGGCTGTAACTCGTTTTCATTTCATATATAAGAATGAGCTCAAAAATATATCATCTAAGTGATCGAACGAAAACCTTACCATTTATAAAGCTTGATAGCATTTTCATCTGCAATAAATCAGAGGTAAAGCTCAAGTAACATATGACGATGTAGTATATATAAACTTTTTCTTCATCCGTGATCAACAATATCCTTGCTATTCGATAAATCTTTCTTTAAAATAAATTTTCTTATGTGTACATACATACATAATTTAAAAAACTGTGTACATCTTTAAAACGGTAGAATTATTTTAATCCGTTAAACGTCCCATTCTCCCGTAAGTAAACTTGATTTATAAAGGGCCATAAATTAAGACACTCGTTATTCTATACGATAATATACACTATATCTTTGTTAATTATTAAAAGCTTACTGTATTTCATTGTATCCCACTAGATAGGAATTTTAAATACAATTTTTTTATAATACACTATACTATGTAGTATATCAAATACATATACATATGGAGGTCGTTGTGATTAGTTTTTTGTTGTATGTAATTTCTTTTGAAGACAAATAATACTTTATAATCCAAAATCAAGTATTTAAGGCTTAAGCCGCTATAAAAACTGCACTTCATTCTTCATTAAAGTTTTAACACAAAATAATAATACAATCGATTAGGGTTCTTGCAGCTATGTTATACATCCACTTTATGAAAATACTAATTTTTACTTAATTCTTAACGTCGACCGACATTTTTACGATAGTTGGCTCAGTGCCGTACTGTAAGGATATGTAATACGCTGACGAGAGACTACCTGCTAAGCATTTCCGTTGCCTATGATGTCTATAGACAGATCTGATTTTTCAACGCATGATTATTCCAGCACCAGTCTGTGAATATATGTATGTTTATATATATATACATATATATCTACAAGTACAGACTACATCACGCAAATCACGGTTCTTTACACAATACCTTGGAGAGAATGTAAGAGAGACACCAAGAATAGTCATGCGAGAAGAAAGGCCGAGGCGGGTATCCGTTGATAAACTCTTGTTTTTTTTTTAACTGTGAAAAGGTGGCTGAGTCTCAAAGAAACAAAGAATTGAGGGTCGTTAGCTAAGTGATATTGAATTTTGTCATCATTTACTTGAACTGCCTTTTTCAGGTTCAACGAAAACACACGCATTATTTCACAGATAACAACTACTCATCTTAGGTGGAACTATAGAATTGCTACAGCTGTCGAGAATAATCCGCGATTGAGCTGAAGATACCAGTATCGATTTCTATTTTAAAGCACATTAAACGTTTTAACACTCTTATATATCGAGCTACATCATAATTCTGTTGTTACTTTCACAGCATAAAATGCAATGTTTTTTAATCTAATTTTTAAATCTCATATCACGTTGTTTGCATTTTTGAAATATTATATATTAATTAAGATTCTTATTCTGTTCAGTATTTTAGTCTAGGATTTATAAGTAATATTTCCATAAAATATAACGAGTTTGAAACTAATCAGTGTACGTTAAATTCAATACAATCTCTGGATTAATGCAAGTATATATAAATTCGCACTTCTAACTTTCGTTGGCATTACTTAGAAGAGAGATAATTGGAAAAGTAGGGCGAGAGAAAAAAATTATCGAGCGGATTTTTGGCAGTGATTGACCGAGTGAGATACAGGGATGCGGAGAAATTCAAGCTTGTGTGGGAGACATCGTTTCCCCGATCGAATTGAATAAAGAGGACCGTAATGGAGAGACAATCAGGGAGAAATTGTCTAGCACCGGTAAGGCAAGGAGCGGTAGTGTGCACTCCATCAATTCTGCTGCAGCCAATAAAATAACGCACTAGAGGTGCGTAACGTGACCAGTAAAGTCGTCGATTACGGAGCCAATTGAAGCATCGGCGAAGCCATAGACCTAATACCGATTATCTCCCTTATAAGGGGAAATACAATGAATCCTCAAATCCGTTGTTCGATGCTCGATAGGAAACCAATCCGGGCCTTAATATGCTTAGCCGATGCATTTAGTAAGCTAACATTGGTTCAATTAATAAATTGACAAACTAAAAATTTGTCGTAAATTTACATTAAAACAGTAAAGCTGGATATAAAGTTGGCGCTTCATTCTTTTCGTGTAATGCTTAAAATTACACGAAAATTTGGAGTTACGATTGAGTCCAAACCACTGACTCGACAATTTCACGAACTCTCGATTGACTGGGGCTTCACGTTGATTAAGAATTGATACAGCGACGGCACAGGGAATAAGGAAAAAGCCTTCATTTAGATTCCGGCGTATCGTTTCAGTTTTATTGGCTCAAGATATGCTTGGCACAAGATTCGGCACACTCGCATGGGTACTCCTTTTTGCATTTTACTCGACGCTGCCATCGCGAAATGGGGCCCGTTAGATAGATATCGGAAGCTAGCTTGTATGTGAGGCAAATAATAATAATAGCGCCAGTTAGCTGTCATGACGCCGAGCACCAGCGAATCCAACAAATGGTGAAAGCCTGCGCGCTCCCGGATGAGCCCCGAGCTACGCACGATTACTTTTGCGCTATGTCGCTCTTCGAAAATCGCTTGGCTGCTCTGACAGAGTCTGAACGTTTTTCATTTTATTTTCCTTTTTTTTCAAGTTATTCTATAATATGTATTTCTGAGCTTTTTCTTCTTCGGAAACAGGTTAAGATTATGCATTTGAGGATCGTGATTAATTTTATGGCTCGAACGTTGCAGAGGGTTATCGAGAGGGAGAATACCTGTCAATTAAATAATGATTTTAATATTTATACTAATATTAAAATATTAAATTAAGAAAACAGTACATTTACTATTAATGGGTAATTAAAATTTTACAGATAATATTCAATAATACATAAATATATATATATATATAGATATATATACAATATGAAATTTTAAATGAATGTTGTTTCTGAATTATTTTCGTTAATTTTCTTTGCATATGTTGATAATTAATGTACCAAATGATATATTGAAGTATTGGTAATATATCACTTGACATCACAATAATTTGTTTTAATTTAATAGAAAAATGTAAAATATAATTGGAACTGATAGACCAGACTCTCACTTGATTTAATATTTAGTTATTAACTATTGTTCCGTTCAATCATTACGATGAATTAGTAATTAATTATAATTTATTTTATTTTCATAATATTGTGTATAATGTACATAAAAGTTAAAAAAAAACCATAAATTTAGTCAAGTTTAGCGAATAGTTAAATAAACTAAATTTCATAAGCTTATTATTATTAGAATTTAAATTCGCTAATAAAAATAATTAAAAATTGAATATAAGCTAATACACTAAATTTAAATAGTATTATGTATTTACCAGTACTCATGTCAAAAGTACTTATGAAATTAATGCAATAGAATTCTACATCGAGAACACATATATCAAATTAAAATATTTAATTCAATATCAGGCTGTATAATATACACACACACACACACACACATATATATATATTATAATTAATCTCTTACCCATCGTACATTATTTTACTGAAATGATTAACAATACAGTAAACAATATTAAAGTAAATTGAATTAATATGAATTTAAAATTGGAAGTATAATTTTCTATTGATAAGCATTACATCTATCATTTATGTTCATCTAACTGCTTAAACTAGTATATATTTATTATGTCTGCAACTTTTTAAAGTAAATATATAATCATCACATTCAAGTAATAACTCATTATAAAATATAGGAAGATTAAAGTGAAATTATTTAAAATATGCAATGAAATTTTAACTTTTATGTACAAAATATCTGTAAACAAAATTAGGAAGAAATTTTTAAGTTTGTTAAAACAATAGAAAAAGGGCACATGATTCATCATTGAATGATATTATAAAAGGATAAAATCAATTGATGTGAAAATATTTTTTATTTACAGGAATATATTTAAATTAAATTTTAATAACAGGGTAATTCGTAGGTTATTTCTCGTGTTTATAAGAAACAGTAGCTAAATAATAATTTATTAATTACTAACTGACATCACTAACTTGAACTATGAAAGGAAATAACATGCTAGAATTTTTTACTTTATTACATTAGTTAAGATATATTGCTTGATATATGAATTCAATTGAAGTTACTTGCTGAACAAAGAGGAGGAATTTTTCATCTGTAGTATATAAGATTCAAGTCAGTCAATATAAGTTTCATTTATATTTATATGTCATTTATAATATATATATATATATATATATATATATTTATTTTAAAAAACTTAGTTCCAGTAAAACTAAGAAGTAAATACCAGAAAACGCGTTCATTTAAAGCAAAAAACTAAGTATAGTATTTCACCAGCTAGAGTAGTTAATAGCAATACTTTATCAAATCCATCCTAGAAGTCGTCGCTTCCGACATCGTTCGTCAACGCCTTCTTATCAAGCTGTGTGTACCCCAGCCAGATAAAATATTGATTTTTTTCCGCTCGATCTCATTCTGTGAATTTTAGTCTCTTTTTACAAGCCTGTAGTAGATTGAAGATCAAGGATCTGTCTTTTGATGTATCAGTGGGTAGAAATTTTTTTAAGATTGATCAATTCTTATAAAAAGGATAGAATACAAAATTAATTAATCAATTAAATTAATTAATTATATATATATATATATATATATATATATATATATATATATAGATAAATATTTATAAATGATAAATAAGTATAAGTGAATTTTAAGGCTATGCGGAAACAGATGCTTTAATAAATTTTTATAAATATTCGTTCATGAAAATAACTAAATATTATAGAATGTAGTATTAAATGTTCTGCTACACACCAACACAGATAAAAGGATGAATTTTTTTTAAAAAAGGAGTTTCGGAGGAAATTTTGTGGCTTCTGCTGTAATTTCTCTCTATATAAAAGAAACCAGGGAGAATAATCCACTCCACAAAAAGATTGAGGAATAAAGCAGAAAGAGCTTGAGCATGAATGTAAAGGCATAGTAAAATGAATAAGGAACAAAGTAAGCTACGCGAAGAGAAGAAATTGATGGAATCTTAGTGGGTACCTGGACAGAAATGAAAAGAAAGTTTAAACTAAATTGGCTAAATATTTCGCAAAACTTAATGAAAAATGTATTTCAATACTGATATAATAAAATATTACTTTTGATGGAATAATTTTTCTCAAGAGTATCTCCTTAAAATGAACTAAAATAAAAGCAATGAAAGGTAATTAGTATGATGCATAACAAGATTTATATTACAAGATTACAGCACAAAAAATACAAATTTAATACAATTTGAATGTGAATAAATAGAGTATCCAATAATTTGGTATAAAAAATTAAAGATATTGTACTGAGTTAGATTGTAAGAATACTTAAAAATTTATATAAATCGAATTTGCTGGTTCTACTACAATCTTTCATTCGATCTGATGTAATAAAAGAGCTGTTCTTACTGTGCACATGTAAACGTACATAAAAGTAGACGTGAGGAAGAAACGCAGAGGCCAACGTGAGGAATGTGAGACAAGATGAAAAAAAAAATCAAAATAGAGAATCGAGATAAAGGGGCAGTAAACGTACGTGTATGGGAAATTCGAAGTCATTAAACAAACTGTCACAATAAACGCAAAACTAAAGGTAAAGGAGCGCTAGTCTTGTATCAGACTACAACGTAAAATCCTGACCTTTATTTCCCATCCCTCGAGGTGGCCTTTATACACTATATACATGCTTTGAAGATGCGTTAGTGACATTTTTATAGAACTGAACCCTGCTAGTATAAAGTTCGTAAGCAAAGTACACTAATTTCCAGGTTTCACGCTATAATATTGAACTTGTTTATAAAGGAAAATCAGCTTCTCATACTAAAATAAATTTTATAATAATAACTTGCATTTTACAAAAATTTATAGCATATTTTTTATAGTATATTTTATAATAAAGTGTTAACTAAAAACCGTAGTATAATGTTGCAAGCTGTATAAGAATTTGTTAATAAAAATCATACATAGACAGATGACAGTATAATTATTATTAATTTTGAACTTATTAGTAATAATTACTATGATATATACTGTAGCAAACAAAAATTAATTAAATGGAAGCAACAAATCATTGAAAAAAACAAAAAATACATTTAAGTAACGATATTAAAAGTGTTAAATAATTAAGAAATACTAAATGGTTCGTATTCATGGAAATATTAAATTAACATAATACATTGCGGGAAGGAAAGTATTTATGAGCGATAGATTTGAAAAATAGGCACTGGCAAGTAGTACAGATGAATGTAAGCCACTGATAGATTTTACGGCCCCAAATGGAGAGATAATGCATATTTAAAATAATGTTATTCCGTGTACATTCGGCTCCTATACTTTTTCAGCACTTGATTAATGAAGCGATTAGTCCTGAACTAGAACTGTTTCTTCTCTTGTCTGGATGATATTATAATATCAAAGAGTTTTCATTGGAATTAAACGTCGAAATTAATTGTCAAACTATTTAAACTGAAATTATAAGTGTAACTACGAATTTTATAAAAAAAAATCAATAAAAGAAAAGTCTAATTAAAAAAGTTTTTCACTTGTATTCGATGAGAACTCATGTATCCAGATTCCGATCATGACAGACATCATCAAAAATATAAAAAATCGTGTCAATTTAATGGATTAATGGCATGGTATTGACAAAACGTGCCAAATATTTTGAAATAAAATAAAGAACTAGCTATATCAAGGTATATCAATCATGGGAATTTCACTTGGGCCATTATTGCTTTCAAATAAGGAAACATTTGTTTATGGTAGGTTATATTCATAACAATGAAAATCTGTATTTGTCGGTCTAAAATTTTTCTGCATGTTAGTTTTTTTTAATAAAGTTCATAAGGTTGTTTTACTACTTCGAAAGCGTTGGTAATTGAGTGGCCTAGAAAACTTCGTTGACAAAGTCTTACACGTAGAAAAATCCGTCGGAATCTTAGTACCAGCTTTGACGAATTTACATACGTTAAGTATCATACGATGAATTCCAACAACCTTCGGGAAAAACTTATCAAGAAAGCCGAAACCCTTTTAGTATACTTATTGTTCAAAAGACGAATGAAAAATTTGCCAATAAATATAATTATGCTCCAACATCAGTAGCAGACACGTATATGCTTGCGGCGGCCATTTCTTAAGGCCAGCTTTAAAAGAATCCGGCCGCCACTCATACGATACCCGTGTAGGGAAGAATCTAAATAGTCGCGGATGAGCTCCTGCGAATGTCCTGGCTAAGGGGGCTTACACAGCTGCCAGAGATTCGAATCTGGGGCCGTTGCGAAGCAGGACGTCCTGTGGCGATCTGCCGCGGTCGAGTCACGGGAGCACGGGTTGATGGATCAGGGTTGGAGCGAGCGAAACGGTAAGAGAGCACTGAATCCAAGAGAAAGGGTTGCATACGCGATTTAATTGTCTGTCGCGGCTAGTTGTAAATAGCGTGCGGGGTTTTTAAGCCCCCTGTTAGCAAAGCTGGTTTTTTATGCCATCAGGCCACTAGCGTATGGTAAATAAATTATGTTTCTATTATTTTTTATTTCATTGTAATAATTTACCCATGCTTTCCCTACCGACCTCCCCTTATCCCTTTTGGGCTCTTTATTTAAATACAAAGTTCAGTTAACTTCTCCCTGACAGACATTTTAACTAGTTATTAACTTTGACAATTTAATGACTTTGTTTCTTTAGTATTATCAGGACTTATGTATTATCTTTTCTCATATGATTAATTTTTGTCCGTATCTTACTTACATATTTTATATTTTATTACAGACATTTACACAATCATTACGAGTTTTTGACACATTATTTAGATGAATTACAAGTATGTATAATTGAAGTATGTATTTATTTATGGAATTCCATCATGTACTCGTTAGACATAGAAATGTTCATTCGAAGAATTCTTCTACTGTTCTTATAATATTTAAATCTAAATTATTTATAGAATTGTATTTTTAGACTTCCAGATAGTTTACACTTGGTTTTTTTTTTAAATCAAAAAACAAGACGTAAAATCAAGAACAAAAGTATGATTCGTATTCAGATGCTTATTATATTATTATGATTAAAGATAGTTACTGATGTATACCTGCATGTTTTTAATATATAAATATACTGATACTTGTGTGTAATGTGCTTAATAGGATTACCGCAAAATTAAGTTCTTGAACTTTTTATACACTTCATATGTCACATGTGAGGAGAGCATGAGTACAAGTGAGTACTTTATTTATATATTACCTATGCAGAAAAATAGGACTGCTTGCATTTTATTTACCTCAAGGGAGTTAATATAATTATTTTAATTTCTAGGGAGTTAATATAATTATTTTAATTTCTAGCTCCAAATAATTATTTTTTATTTAATTAATAATTTTATTGAGATAAAATAACAGTTTTTATTTATAAAGTAACAAATATATTTAAAATAAAAAATGCGTTATAATCCCAATAATTACCTTTTAAACTTTATTTTATGTATAAATTTGTTCTACAGTATAATGTTTAACAATTGATTTATTTACACTATTTCTTTTGATTACTTTTATATACCGGCTAAATCGGTACATTTAAGAGTTTTTTTTTTAAATACAGTGTCTTATATAATCTTCAATAGCTTACATACAAAATTTTAGTAAAAATTCGGATTTAGTTTCGTGTTTCTAGATTAATTTATCATTAAAAAAATTTCTCATACAAAATTCAAAATAAAATAAAATTATAATTATCGTTGCAAATAAAAATATGCAAAAAATTTTGAATCAATATCGTTTTAGCTCAGAATATTATTATGAAAGTTCAAAAGAAACTTTATTTATGAAGCATAAACCATTAATTAATTAATCAGCTAAATTAACTTTAATAACCAGTACTTTTATTTCCAAGTATGTTTAATTCTTAATATTTATAATTTGTTCGGATTTTAAATGTATGGGCAATGATCCAAATCTTTTTTAGATTATTACTGAAGAAATTCTTCTACTGTGTAAAAATTTTCCCATAAATGCCTGAACCTACCCGTAAAATTCTTCTTTAGCTTTTGTATTGCACTTTTTTCTCTTTGTCTTCCATTCAACTATAATCTACTCCTTAACTTTACGTTTTCCTTGAAGTTTTTGTCAATCGCCTTTACTGTCTATTTCGGATTTAGTGTCTTTTATCGAATATCCATTATTCCTTTAGATCATCCTATGAAATTTTTGTAAGAGTTTCCTCCCATTTTGTTAAAATGTATAGATACACACTGAAGGTAAAATTATTTTTTAATTTTTTTGGTAGATAATTTAAGTAACCGCTATTCAAGTCATTCTTATATTTACAATATCCTTTGTCCATAGTTGGCGCAATACTTTTTCATTTTTTTATAACGTAGATGGTAAAGCAGTAAAAGACGTAGAGTGATGAATTTTCTTATTGAATATAAAATTAATTGAATTAATGTTTGAATTTCACTTAAGTTATTGATAAAAACGAGTAATTTTTAATTGTATAATTGTTCTTAAATAATAAAAATTAATTTGTACGCTATTTATGAATTTATTTATTAAAAATATGAAGACTTTGCTATGAAATTTTATTGAGATCACCGTTTTACTAACATGAAATTCATAGATACTTAATTAATTTTCAATCTATAATATTACAGTAATATAATTTCTTTCTTATTAATAGTTGATTTATTTTAATCTAACTATGAAGCTTCTCATTAGCTGAAAAATTCTTCTTAATAATCAATATTAGAAAAAGTTATAAGTCTCGCAACGCTTACGTTAAAAATTAGGTGCAAGTAGTTTTTAGGGTAATCTATCGGTCTCTTCATTTAGGAATATTTTCGGTTGGATAGTTAGCTCTATGTTCATGGTCACATTTACTGCCATCAATAAGTCTCGAAAATAATGATAATTTTCTTTGTTCGGTCAAACCTTTGTACACAGTCTGTCTGCTCATCTTCAACGACTCATCTGCAGTTTTAAAAGTAGACGTGCAACTCCATATACACGTTATGCTTTCAGTCGTTTGGAGACACGCTTGCAAGTGGAATGGGAGCGACTTTGGTCAGGCCGTACGTATCACACACGTTTTTCATCTCCATCCATTGTTTCCTCATCCGTTACTGTTTCTCTCCCTCTCCTATTTCTTTCAATCTTTTATTTCTTCCTCTTCTTGCATTCGCATTATCCATCTGACTGTGCCATTAGCTTTATGACTGCGCTTTCCTTATGGATTATGAATGTATGCTTTAGTTTTATTAATAATCGATTAGGCCGCAATAAAGAGAATTACGAAAAATGATAATTCGTGTAAATGTCTATTCAGTTAAACAAAAATATGTTTATAAATAAATCACATCTATATTGAATATTAAAAAATAAATAAATAATATTTTTTTTACTAATCATTAAATATAATTTGAATTTGGTATTTATTACTATACAGTGAATACGCATCAAAAACCATTTGTTTGTAAATAAAAGTTAATTACAAGATATGAAATAAAAAGTGATTCTAAAAACTAAACAATAGAAATTAATTTAGAATTGTAATTTAAATATTATAAAACCTTTATTAAATAATAAATTTATCAGAATAGAACACTATTTGAAGTTCTGTCATATTGTGTAGAGTTCCTTTGTAATGAGTTAATTATTATTTAATAAAATAGCAAAAAAAAATTTAAATATAAGACTTTTACAGATCAGATTACAATTTAAATTAATTCTGTGCCAACGATAACCTTTTAAAAAAAGTAATCATGAATAAAAATACAATGATTTTCCAATATTTTAAAAATATTAAAGTATCAATAAATTTATTTTGTGCGATAATGATTTTAACGTAGTAAGCAAAAAGGATAAATATTTTTTTTTATTTTCCTACATTGAAAAATGAAAAAATAAATAGTCCATATTGGCTTATGGAGAAATTTTCATGTATATTTTATGTAAAGCTTAAGCTTTTCTTATATATATTTTTAGAAAACAGTATTTTACAAAATAATGTCTTTTAGCTATTATTTTGAGATATAAAACTAAAATAATAAAATTAAAACAAATATTTATAAAGATTTTAATTTAATTATCCATGGATAATTTACAGTACTAAAACTGGCATCAGAAAGGATAACTGCCATGCAAAATAAATAATGACACATGAACAAATCGATTCTCATTTCTGCTTTCTTTCTATATATCGGTCTCGGTTTTCCCGAAGTTATATTCCAGCCGCAGAAAGGATTTACTCTACGAAGGCATTTGATGAAATAAGCCGTTGGGGTATGCCGGTTTGATATTGTCAAACGGCGGAAAATAAGGACAAACTGATTTGACGCGAAAAATCAGACATCTGAATACTTCCTCGTTCAGTTGCGGAGTACAAAACTACTGTGGAATACGGATGACGAGGATAAAGGTGAAGATTTATTAATTTGCTTGCTCTAGTCTTCTGTTTGTCAAGGAGTGCAAATGCTAAGCTCTACGTGTATAAACGAAACTGTTCATCCTGTTCTGGTTCCTATTACTTTTATGGGTGTACTTTTTTTACTGCTTTCCCTAAAAGTTTATAATGTATATTTACGAATGTACCCATGCTGTATTATTATTTGTGGACTACATAACAAGAATTTATACATTTTATTAAAAATTTTAAAAACAATAATGAAATATATGCCCATTTTACTTTAAATTTTATTACTTGCAATAATAAGATTTTCAAGTAATTTAAAAGAATCGTTGTTATTTTTTTATTACCGTACATGTAAACACAATTTGAAATAAAGGAAAATTATTATACATAAAACGTTAACAATAAATTAGTGAAATTATATTTCTAATTGATGAAAAAAACAATAGTAGTGAAAAAGTGTGTTAATATTTCATACAGCTTATAAAAAGGTACGTATAAACACATATGGATATGTATGAAATTAAAAAATAATAGTTATCTTCAAACGATAGAGACAATTTTCCATGCGTATTGATATTAATAAGCTGAAGCATGAGTTATTTATATGTAAAATATTTGGTAATTTTTAAAACATTGCAAAAAATTTATTTGGTTTAAATATGAAATAAGTGCATTATGATAAAGTCAATCAGACCACTTTATAGTAAGAAATGCATATTTTATATGTGAGAATTTACCAATAAGTAATTGGTACGTAGATTCATTTTAAAGTGAAAACTTCTTATAATTTGTGTCTACTCCTGAGAATTTTTATATAATTTAGGTCAATGAATGTGAATTATCAAACTGTAAACGTTTATTTTAATTGGAAAAAGGAAGCTTAGCGAAGTAGAAGAATGAAATTAGAACAGTGATTGAATCCGATATTTGAGTTCAGTAATAAAATAAAACACTCAGAGTAAAAGTATCAGCCGGACCCTTATGTCGAGGAGAAACGTGTTCAACAATGGTCGGTTATCCGCCCATCATTTAACCTAGAATTGTAATATTTAGAACTTGCTAGAAAACGAAAAGTGATCAATGGAGATACGGAGCTGATCTCCGTTACTTGGCTTCAAAGCTTGCGCTCAGAAATTAGCCCAGTTATCGTAAAGGGGTTATTCCCTGGTAGAGGGCACTCCCTTGCTGTAGAGGGGATGCGACCTCCCGGGGAACTCTCCAATTTTGGGGCAGAACCGGATCAGTCTTTAGGATTACGACATGGCAGCGCTATGCACCTACGCCCGTGCTTCCACGCGCCTCGCCCGTCCCTAATCTGACTAGGCGTGCCATCTTCCAGTCCCTCGCGCTTTGTGCCCTGATAAAGGTCACACCCAGGCTGCTCCGGCGGTCCTGCGTTTGCAAGGAGGGTCCCGAGCTTTAAAGAAGCCCAAACTTCTATAATTAATCGTGCGGAACTGAGGATGATTCGATTTTCTTCTTTGACGGAGACCCCGAGCCTAGCGAATGGTACGAGTGGTAATTTCAAAGACAATTTTTCCACCGGTGGATCCTTGGTCGCTCTCTGCCCGTGGGCGCATTAAATAGTTGAAGTTTTGATGAGTCCTTTTTTTTCGATGGGCCGAAGGGGGTGCGACGGAGCGGTGGAATCACAAGGATGAAAGGGAATTATGAATCGCCTCGGCAACAATGCGGGCGAAAAGATCTCTTCTAAATTACCGTCGGTTTATTCCTTTAAAATCACCAGATTACCCATTTTATTTTTACTCTTTCCGCTTTATTTGCATGTACTGGGGACGGAAAATAGAGTTGTTATTTCCGCTAAAGTTAAACTTATTTTGATTTATAGTTATTATCAATGATCCAACGAATATCTTACGTCATAAAACGTAGAGTAAGTTTTAATTTTACGGGATCCCCGAAATTACAATAACAAGGTAATACGAGGATTTGTACATTATTATGCGTGGAAGTAATGAAAATGTATAAATTCGGTTCTTTAAAGCTTCTGGTATATAATGTCACCATATTAAAATGTATCCATTGCAAACTATTCTCCAATAATACTGCTAATATATTTGTATTAGAATTATGCAGGTAATAAATAACGTAGCTTTTGCGTATATCTTCGGGATGTAAGGTTGGAGGAAGTTTATTATTTTTTACAAATTATAAAATATTCAAATTTGTATGTAAAGTAGAATTTGTAGTTAAGGAGTCATTATTTACAAATATGCTGTTTTATCTTTACTAAAGAATTTTTATTTTTTAAATTAATTTAAGTAAATTGCTCATGTATTAATAATATTTTACTCCCACTAATTTTGTAATTTTTTTCAAATCAAAGCGAATTAATATTGTATATTAAAATTTTCTTAAAATTGGAATTAAAAATATGAATATACTTTTAAATACGCTTTTAAATAAAACATTCGGCCCTTGTGTATACATTGTAATAAAAATTATTGTAGAACACGAGTGAAAAAAGTAATATGGTCTTTAAAAATCTCATAAAAAAGTCCAGAGAAAATGATTGAGTTGTGTATGAGGAAGGAGTGAGTAGAGGAAGCCGTCGAATCGCGAATTTTGCAGTCAACTCGAATATACATGGCATGTCTATGCGTAGGGATACATAAAAATAAATTCTGAGCAAAGGCCAGACTTGAATTCTTCTATAGATCGTAGAGATTAAAATGACAAGAGCAGTCAATTTGCCAGAGCTTGGAAACCCTCCAGTAGCGTCGAATTTTCTTCAGATTGTGACTTCACTATTTTATTCTTCATCCTTTGTCTATACCGTATTTTCTTCTCTATAATGCACTGTCCATCTTCCGTTTTCTTGCTACTCTCATTTAAAATTACTTTTCAATTTCTTATATTTTAGCAGTGCGTGATGCCTCTATTATATTGACATTACTTCCAAGCAAACATAATAATAGTATTCTACATTTTATTTTATGTGTAATTCGTTTTATGTGTATCATATTGTAATATATTTTTATATAGTATTATTTATTCAACTTTTATTAGTATTGATGATAGAAAATTATTTCTTTTATCTGTTTATTATGCCTCTTAATTCAGTGACTTTTTTATAATTTAAAAATTATTACGGCATACTTAAAAATCTGCAGTTCAATGTATAAATGTAAGGAATTTGTATCATTAACAAACCCATCTTTTATCAATGATATCGAATATCCTTTCGATTTCTATCTTAGAAGAAATACTAATACTATTGACTTTGTCGTGATAATGCTTTTTAAAATAATGCATAAATTTACAAATACTGATATTATATTAATTTGTGAGAAACTATTACACAATAATGATTTCAAAATTTCTAATTTTTAAAAGAATTATCTAATCATATAGTTATTTATATATTAAACTACAGAAGTTATCTAATGTATGATGAGATAATACATTTCTCATAGCTCTAATAACTAAATATAAATATAAATAATGTTATATTTAGATTATGTTGTAAGATATTTTCATAAAATCATATCAACCAAGCAAGATTTTTCTGAAAATATTTGATTTATATTCATAGAATCAATAGTTTCTTTGTACATGTATTATATTAAATAGTATCGATAATTCTTAAACTAACTATTTACCTAAATAGCACATATTTAATTTGTGTTCTGTATGGATAAATATTTGTTTTTCCTAGGAATTTTTTCATAAGCATATAACACATATAATATAGAAGTGAGTAAATACAAATGTCTTAAAGAATTTTTATGAAGACGTGAAAAATAATGCAAGTTTAAAAATATTAAAAATAAAATTCAAATTGTTTAATAAGTAGTTTTTAATAACGTATACTTATCCATCTATGAAAGTTATCTACTTAGCTCAAACTTATGAATTTGCATTTATTTCATAAATCTGCGAGTAAATAATGACGGAGCGATTTTTGTTCGTTTTTTAATAATATTGCCACGTTTATCCTACGTCCTTTATCTACATTGCATTTGTTCTCAATGTAAAGCTTACGGGATCGAGGTCAGATTGCCGTAAATGTGGGAACAAGCATTTGGCGATTCCCTAATCCGGATGTTAATGATCGGACGGATGCAGATGACAGTTTAGAGGGACAACGGACTTTATGAATAAGTGGAAAATGTTTCATATAGCTCATCATTAAGCTTCATAAATGTAGAAGTATTTGAGAAGACTCCGATTTGAGAAGATTAATATATCGTGATCTTGGTTTTTAATGTTCGTATCTAATTATCATATATATATATATATATGTGTGAGTTCATATTATTTTAAATTACACTGTAATGTCGTAATTTTTATTTTTGGTTCCTTGCGAAAGGTAATCATAGTAACCTGAAGAATGTTAACTTATCTAATTGCAACTGAATGTAGACGAATATTCTTGCATGAATATATTACAATAAGATTTAGCCTGGTATTTTTTAGATTCGCTTTTCCGTAATGAGCAAAGAAATATAATCCTCTTCGAGATAATCTTATGTACAGTTCAAGATAACAGAAGCATATCTCCTTACTAAAACACTATCCGTGAATTTTGACAGAAATTTACACGCAAAGGGGCGTTCAGACGGAAATCATCTCTCCGAATTAGCGAAACGTCACGGGAATGCACGGGTATATATTGGGCTTGGCGCGAGAGCGAAATTAAAAGCTCATGGAGTAAGAGCGTTTAGTAGCTTCAACGATTGCATAGCAGTAGCCGCTCGGAAACTACATTCACAAGATATCGAAGGCGCGAATTCCTCTCGCCCGACCCGTTGACAAATGGCAGCGGCGCTTTTCGGTTGAGTAGTTGGCCGCCCGGTTGAGGACCTCCTAGCCCCGTAGCAATTTCTCGGGGGAGCGCGGAATAACAAAGCCGAAGAAGAGCGCGGGTGCAGCTGCCGCCGAGGAACGGCACGAAATTCCGCAAAGCGATCCGGTATTTATCTCCCCGCGGTGGAGCGTCAGTTGCGACGCCGTAGACGTATTGATCGGACCGCGAGAGGGAAGAGCGCCGACGACGCTTCTTCTCTCTTTCGACACTCTTTGTCTGTTCCCTTTCTTCGGTGCTCCTAGCCCACCCTCCTACGCCCCCCCCCCCAACGACTCTCGCTCCCGTATCGAATCCCGTCGCGCAACCGCCCGCCCCCGGCCCCGCCAGGCCCGAGCCTCGCTTCATTAGGATTAGTCTTACGCCCCGAGTGAGACACTTTTTTAAGAAAACTGAAGCTAGAGAGTACCTGCTTAATTAGCGTGTAATTCATGATGCTCGGGCTCTCGAGGAGATGAGTTGCGTTTTCGTTAAACACACATTTTTTATACAAATTATCATCTCGACCAATCTTTGTTATTTTAATGGGTAAATGGCTGTTGCTGCTTTAGGCATTTTACACGAATGGATTATTTTACATCGCTAAATAAGCTAAATAATCATAAATTTAAATAACACATATTCGCGGCTACGCTTTTTTCTTCCTGCATAAATGTGTATGTGTATGCGCGTGTGGGTGGGTAAGTTGCGTGAGCATCTATTTCTATAATTTCAGTCCTATAGCGTAAAATGTAATTTTGTTAAAATACCTTTTCCGTATTTATGACATTTTAATGGTGCACTCTGGTACATTATTTACAAATTTTGCAGATTAATATCTTAATTATTTACGATTTTTTTTGTAAAATTGTCAATTTTTTATTGTCGTACAAACATTTTGCTTTTTCTCTGAAAAATATTAAATATTTTATCATTAAATCGTGTAAACTGTCATTAGAAAAAAATTGTTAATTATATACATTCATAAGCGAGTTCTACAACATAAATATATTTACAGATGTATTTTTAAAAACATGAAGTATAAAAAATATCCCTATTTTAACGTGATTTTTTAACTTAAAAAAAGTATATCATATCTTATGTATCAAAGTAACGTCATAATTGTTTCAACATTAACCAATATTTAAAATTAACTTGATGTTAACATTTTTCGTATTTTCAATAGTTGGTGAAATTCTCTTTCTTACACAAATGTTTCTACTTTGTTTCTTTTATTATTATTCAATATTACAATAACAAAATATAAATATTGTTCAAAATCACGAAAATGGTAAGAACATGAATTATAAAATATTTAACTTTTATTGAATCTCTTTTACTTTATTATACTTCCACTACAATTTTTGTTTGACTTTGTATTTTATTCTTTCGACCTTTTTTTATATCTTATTCTACTCACAACTCAATTGTCTTTATTATTTCTATCAACTGATTTTTCCATTGTATATATTTACTGTCACTCAGAGGTTAATCTACACTTTTTTGAGCGGTTATATACCAATATAATGAGAAACGAAGGTAAAAATTGCATAATATTTTTATTATAAAACTTAAAATAATAAACGTTAGGTACGTATATTAAATTGTAGTAATCGTTACTGTCAATTTAATAATATGAATATACTATAAGCTTAAATAAAATAATAATTTAATATACATATACATATATATATATATATATATATATATATACATTTACGTATACATATATATCAATCAAACTATATTCTATATTATAATTTTAATTTCTTTAAATCAATTAAACATAAAATTAAGTTTGAAAAATTTTCAAATTATAGCTAATTCATGTCATTTACAGGGAAAACCTTTTTACATGCTATGTATTATGCTATGTAAAAATATTGAAATATAACTATATTGGGTTTGTAAAGGTAATACTTTGTATATTGCATTGAAATATTTAATAGAATATTGCGCTAAAGGAAAAAGTAAAAATATGAAGGTAAATTATGTGAATACGTTTGATTAACGAATAATGATCTAATCAATAAATGTACTAGTGTGCAACAGGAGTTAGAACAGTAAATTAAAGGTAAAATTTCAATTGTAGTCCTAATTTAATATTGTCGAGTAAATTGGTGATGTATTAAAGAAAAAAAATTATAGTAATAGTCGCGCATTGATTTATAGTAGAAAAATGGATCGTATCTTACGCACGATCCGGATCATTTATATCAAATGTACATTTGATAAATATTTATTATTGGGTACGTTTCATCATAGATTCTCTACTGAATTGTGACTTCTCTCTTGTATTTCCAATATTTATTTATATTCAGCTCTTCCATGGGCTAGATTTTTCTATTTAGCTTTCTTGTTATTCCTCGGTTTGCACTCTGCTCTTCTAACTCGAAATGAACAGGAGGAAGAGAATATACGCGAACCGATGGGCAAGTGCACTAGCCAAATACAGTAGCCGCACTTCTCGGTTTTTCCGAGAATGATCGCAGAAAAAAGGAGAATGAGAAAAGCGCCGAATGAGAGAGAGAGAGAGAGAGCGAGAGACGCGGCGACGGAGGAAGGGTCGCGGAGGCTGGCAAGGAGAGAGAGAGAAAGCACTGCCTGCGCAGTACATCCCCCGGCAAAAGTCACTTGGCCAATGTTCCCGGTGCGATGACCTGTCTTTGCATGAACCCACTTGATTTGATTTTTTTATTTGCTACCGCTGCTCCTCTGCTCTCTTTGACACTGCTCTTCCTCTTTATCTTTTCTTTTTTTCTTTTTTTCCTTTCCTTCTCTCGTCTTAAAATCTTTTATGGCCCTCTTTTTCTTACGAAATGGCTCCATTCCCGTTGAATTGTCTCTTGTTTATATCTTCAGTTCCAACTAGAAATTAGAAACTGGGCTCCTTCGGCTCTTCCTGTTTTTAGGGCAGGTGCGATAGAACTTTTGTTGTTACGTTGCGATGCTGTGCTCAGTGGTCCTTTACATTTTGAACAACATTCCCTGGTCGGAAACACTCACACGTTTTATAACAAAGAGGAAGTCCTGAAAATCAATACCTCCGTAGAATTATATTAAAAGTATAATAAGTACGTGTATTATTTTCAGTATTCATGAGCATGTGCAATAAATTTTAGCTCTAGTACCATTTCGTAAAGAGTTTTCAAAGCTAACTGCCTGCACAACGTATTATCAATTACGTATTCAGTAGCTGCGCTACTTACATGAGCAAAACCATGAGGAAAGCAAGCATAAAATTTAACATTTTGGAAAGAGATACCGAGAGAGAGAGAGAGAGTGGGGGGGAGATAGAGAATGAAGAAATATGAAATAAAATACAAAGCTATATTTTAATAAAGAATCTCATGATGTGAAAGAACAAGCTTCTTTAAAATGTTACTCGGCTACTCAATGTACACTAATATTTTCAGTAACACTTATTCAAATACGTATACATGAGCCGCATTTTCCTAAAGACATAGTTCCATAAATTCGTGTTACACGGACCGAATACATATCGCAAAGACTCTCTGATAAAGTGTAGACCCCACAATGCCATACAGCTACTCTCCTTTAATCTTTAGAAAGGGAGAAAACCTTTTTTCTACTACTATCTCAATCATTTTCTCATTACTGTCTTACTAGACACTCATTTTTCTCTTCTTATATGATCTTGCCCCTCATTCTCCGTTTATTACTTCATTGACATTCTTTCCGGTTTTTTCTATCTTCTTCATATTCTTTTGTACAGTTTTTCTTTTTGTCTCACCCCTTTTAACTTCTCTTTCGTTGTCTAATATTATTTAAATGCTTCAAAGTAACATAAAACAATTAGGAAAAGGATTTAATAAATATAAAAATTATCTTTTGTTTTCAACGAATTATTATTTGTTATTTTTTAAATTTCATATCCCATGCATCAAAACAGAAGCTCGAAATCGAAAAAAATATTTTTTTTTTAAATTACTGCCTTTTTTATTCTATATCAAACTTAAAGATTTGCCGTAATAATTAATGCAATGACTATTTGAAAATTTAGATACTTAATCTACTTCCAATTTATATTTAAATGTTATTAGCTCTATTTTAATATATCACCGTTAATGAATGTCAGAGTACTGATTTATATGCTAATGGATACAATATCTGAAAAATCTACGATTATATGAATAAGCAAATATGTTATTATACTAGTTTATTTTTACTTTTTAAAATTTTAGTTTTTGATCCACACTTATCCCTACATTTTGGGCTTTAGATGATATTAAAAATTTTATTTTTATAATGCAGAAATAATACTTACATTCAAGGTTGTAGACAGTAGCAGTAAATTAGGACGAAGGTGTATATGTAAATAATGAATCGCGGTGGACTAAATATGAAAAATACTTTTTTTATAACGCGGTAGACAATTTGCCCTTCAAATTTATCTGTCAAAAGTGGTTTAAGACACAACTCAGTACGAAGGCGGTATATTGAAATTTATTTTGACAATAGAGCATGTTCGATGTTTACTATTTAAATAACTATTTTTTATATAAGTACCATTTATGTATAGATCCGATTTATTAGAGGGTAATTTACTTTCTCAAAACCTTAATAAGTCTCGAAATTATCATTTCATATGGATATTTGAATCATTTAATTTTCCGACATCTCTAGTAAATAAGCTTAATGTAATAATACTGCTGCTATGTAAGAAGTCGTCAAATTAAATGAACTACGTATCTGTAGCTGCTTAGAAGGTTTCATGCTTTTCGAGTGAAAGTTAAATCTAGATAATCATTTAGTATCTCAAACACAGAAGGAACTTACTTTTAATAGCTTTCAAAGTACAATTTTATAGTAAAAAAAGATTCCAAAAAAATCTATTTAGCGAGAGACTTATTTTGAAGGTAGAGGCAATATATGCTTTGTCGACATAAAACATTCTTAAGGTTGCTAGAGCTAGGGCGAATAATAAATAGAAATTTCAAAAAGAAAAATCATTTGTGCCTTTGGATCGAATATTGACGTTTTCCTTCTGTCTTTTTCTATCCTACAATTTCTATCAATTTTTCCAATTGCATACCATGCTTTTATCGCTACGCATTCGTTTTCCAACTCTTACATTTAAGCTCAATTTATTTCTTCAGGTACTTCTTGTTTTTGTCTTTGCCTCGCATTGAAATCCGAGTAACTTCGCGTACTCGAGCCTTGGTCTAACTTTAGGGAAATTCTAAAATCAAAAAAGAAATCTACACTTACTTTTCGATCACGTGCACGTTCAGATCGTGACTGACTCTTTCTCGTCTTTCTTAACATCGCAACTTTTAGCCTGATTTTACGGAATCGACTAACTCGGGCCAACACCAAAGGTAACTCTCATCTCTTGGGCTGTGGCTGCTGAAAGGTTCCTGTCTGAGTTTTGGCGTATCTCCCTGTGCAATCGCTTCGCCAACAACCTCTGCATGATTACGAATATGCTGGGGAAAATATTGAGGTACGCTTTTTTATAAAGAAGCCGCGTGATTAAGTGATTGCAAATTCTTTTAGTTAAAATCACAATAGAAAAATGGCTCACTGTGGCATTAGATCCTCCTATCACTAGAAATCAATAAGTAAGTGTAGACTGTTTTTATGATGAATTATTTCATATCAATTTTACATAATTCGGGACGCCCTTTAAAAATTACCATTTGGTAATTAATATTTTATAAATGCACAGCGAACAACATTCACGCAATACGAAATATTATTTATTTTAAAGCGCGCTTACAATTGCAAAATGTCTTAAGCGAACAATGTCTGTGTAATCTAACTTCTTAAAATAATATGCTCAACTCTATTTGTTATGACTAAGAAATTATTATAATTATAAAAAAATGAAATAAAATTGAAATAGAAAATTTAATTAAATTCCCAAATATTTTCTTAACAAGTAGAAAGCTTTTAGAAGCATTGTCTATTTATCGATTATTTATTCTGTAATAGAAAATAATCAAATATGAAATTAATATACTTGTAGATAATCGTATTTGGATTATATTGTTAGTTATATTTTTTATTTATTAATTTATCTCACTATAGACTTTGAAAAATTATGAAATCAATATGATTGATACTTTTGTACAATGAATAATGCTTATAGTAATCAAATGCATTTAAACTAAAAAGTAAACTTGTTATTTACTTAAAAAACTCTGTGTGTATATATATATATATATGTGTGTGTGTGTGTGTAGACAGACACAGATATATACATACAAATAGAATTATAAATCGAAAGTTTGAAAAGTAATTCAAATATTAGATTAACGTTCTAAAGCATATATAATTATAATGTCTTGAAAAGGCTATTCGACTTCGAAATAATAAAAGTTTTCTGGGATATCCTGTTCTGGATTTTCAGCACGTAAGTAACACGCACAAAAGTAACAACTCGCTATCCTAGATCCTAGACTGAAATTGGCGTTTTGAGTGACCTTTTTATGTATGCGTTGTAAGAAGTAAAGGGACATTATAGAAGCAGAGTAGCGCGAAGTAGATAAGATGAAGTCAAGGACCTTGCAAGAAATATCAACATCGGCAAAGTCTATTTCAGTATTTTAAACCTTTTCAATACATACATAGATACTGCCTTTAATACACAAGTTGTACATATTTACTTTTTTTGTTTTACCTATAAATTCATCAGAGAAAAAATAGTAAAGAAGATAGAAAATATTTAAAAGTAAATAGAAATAAAAGTTTCAAAAATGTTTAAATTAATACGGAAAGAAAATCTTTACGGTGCACTGTTACATGATAATGTTTTTAATTATTTATTGATTTGTTTAATTTGTTTATTATATAAGTAAAGAATATTATTTTTTAAATTAATTATTTTATAAAATATAATTAAAATACTGATATATATATAGTAAATCACAGAGTACAAAGTGAATTATCCAACTGTAAGTTTAATTAATTAAAACTCTGATTTTCCAAATCAAAGTGATAATCATTTACTTATTCTTTCTATGAACATTTTTCGTAATAATTGACTTATTATTTCAATCAATTTTATTTTAATCAATAACAATGAAAAGTTATTTAACATGCATTTGAACGTTTTATTAAATAATGATCATACTTTAATCACATATGCGTATTTAAAATATCTAAATAGATTATTCCATAAGTATACCAATCATTTAGAAATATATTATTATGCTGAAAGTCTTTCTTCTTGGATGAATGATTGTACAAATAAAGCAGTAACTAGATTAATTTTACGATTGTGATAAGTGAGAGAGTTTAATTTCAAGGACAAATGTGTTGGATCTCGACAAAATTTGATACGGCGATTCAATTAATAAAATCGCTTGAAAGAAACAGAAAATGTAAGGTTACATGAATCATGCTCGAAAATAATTTTACTGCACCTGATTTTACTCGTTTCCCTTTCATAGGATCTGGATATTACCATTACTAATTTAAGCTGGCTACCGTACCCAATGACAGCTTGCACTTTGCGCCGCTTCCTTCCCTTTTTTTTTTTCTTACTGGCTCCTGAAAGCGGAGCCAAATCATGGCTATGTCGGAGGAAGAGCAGAGGGAGAACTTCGAGGAAGCAGACTAGTTTCGTGCTTTTATTAGTCGATAATAAGTGGTCGGAAGTGATCAGATAATGAGGTAGCGGAGTACTGTAAAGGATGGCCAAGCGATTGATTTTACAAGCTTCGTGGACGTGGGGGCGTTAGCACACATGTGCGCACGAATGTTTGGAACCATTTTGAAGCGAGAACCAAGAGAGATTTCGCACTGAATTCCTTTTGTCCGTGTATGTACTTATTTGCGAGTGCGCGTATGCAAGCGCATATAAAGGTACTTTATATAAAGCTAATGTAATTGTTTTGACCATTGTTAGGAAACATTTTAGTAAAAGCTCTTCGCATTGTATGAAAGAGGAGTTAAGATATATTTTGCACTTAATTCGAGCAATTGTTAGTATATACGAAACTTCGACAGAATTATTTATTGAAAGGACAATGCTCCAATGAAACATTTTGAATGTGATAGTAAAGTAAATATTATTAATTCAAAAAATACACTTTGTAAACATATGTTGTAATGCGATTAAAATGCTTAAGTATGATTCAAATAGAATGTCTAATATATTTAATGTATTGCATTATTATCAAAATTTTTTAACCATTATAATAGTAGTATTAGAATATATAAATAAATATAATAGAATTAAATACAGCAAAGTAATTTATCAATGAGAAAATTTTTAATGAATTGACGAATTATCAGTCATATTAGAAATTACGATATAATTAAAATTCTTATAATAATAATACTATCACTCATTTGTATTATTTGAATAAAAATACAATTATTTAAAAATTCCAAATACTTTTATGATCATAACAATTTGAATATATTAAACGTTGAAATACCGTAAATGTGCTTGGTAGATTCCATGAACGTTAATATTATCGTAGCAGAATATTTTACCCAATTTAAAATTGTTGTTAGCACTTTAAAAGCCTGTCTTATATTACACCACGTAAATTGTATTACAAATCGCAAAAACTAATAAAAAAATATTCATTGATATTTTATTATTGTATTTATTTTATATATATTATTTTATTATTGTGCTATAAATGAAAAAAAATAGAATTGTGCCAAAGTACCCGGAAGATATACATAAATAAGACAAGTAGGATCTTCATTTTACAGGTGAGATCCGTGAGTTTCTATAAAGTACAATATATATCATTAGTATGCAGCGAATGACGTGATTAAGCAAAGCGAGTTATGTATGCATAGAATACAGATGACAAAGACAGAGTAAAGACAATCATCGTTCGACATTAGCTATCGGTAATTAGGTCGCTCTTAACATTCAGGATGCTTTGATTAGACTGAATGCAATACCGAAGGTGGAACGAAACCTTTATCGATATAGATCCCTTACTCTCTGATCCATTCAATAGCTTATTATTATCTTATTTCCAATGAATTTTAGTTATAAATTTTTGAGACTTAAATCATTGCAAAATTATTGTCAACTGTACTATTATTATCTTTTATATCTAATTTCTCAATCAATATTATTTTTACATTATTACTCTTGTAATATTGAGTTATATACTCTTAATTTATCCAAATTTCGAAAGTTTAATTAAACTTATTGTTACCGCATTAAAAAAAGGAATAAATTTTTTTATATTGTTTTTGTTTGAACATCAACATTGGTTATTTTTGGATAAAAACATAATAAAGTTATTATGCAATGCATTTTGGTCTTTAAATATGATGTTTATAAAAGCGTAAATTACAGTTACTTGTAACATTACTATACGTATAGTATTAATACCAATGACTGCAGTAATTTCAAATAAAATATATCGATTATACGTAAAAGTAAAATAATATTTTACAGATTATAAATCAAACGCATTTAATTATTATTTTAATACCGAGCTTTTATTAAATTCAAAATTTAACTTCAGGGTCGAAGATAATTTTGTTTCCAATATGTCTGCTTTTTGAAGTTATGAAACACTTTGAGTTAAATTATGAAATATTACGTAATATATTTTAAAGTTTAGATCATTTTTGTTTACATAATGTTTTTTTTGCGCAAAAATCTCAAATTCTCTTATACTAGTATTTTATTTATATATTTTGTCGGTTTAAATTATTCATAGTTAAAGAATTTTTGTACATATTATGTTTATAATACTAAATGATAAAATCAATTAGCTGTTTACTAATCAAATTTATTAATAAAAAAAAAAATTAATTCATTCCATGTTTAATTGATTACCGGGATCAGAATGTTTGCGATTTATCGCAAAACATTTCTTAAATATATTCTATCATAGTAAAAAGACATGAATTGTAAGTCAAAATTAATGAAATTCGAAATAAATTAAAATATTAAGTACAATTTTTCTATCAATAAGTTTATATATTATTTAATATTTTTTTAAAGAAATTTTTTAATGAAAAAAACGAAGGAATCTAAATACAACCTTAGCGAAAATTGAGGATGATAAATAATGAGGAATATAAAATTTTTAGAAATATGTAATGTAAACAATTTCAAATGCTGTATCATATCACATAAACAATAATAAATTTCTGAATGTTGTTTAATACAGCAGCTTATGTTACTTCATAATGTTGTATGCTAAATTTAAATACAAGCAAAAATCTTTGTATGAATTACGTATTTATCGCTATTTTTATTGTGATGTTTTCTATAAGAATTACGATGCTTATTTAAATAGATTTTTATACAAATTTTTTTTTACTAGTAATTAAAATATTTAAACAGAAGGGTTTGAATTTGAATATGTCAATAAAATAATTAATTGACACGAACAATCCGAGCATGGTTTAGTTCTAATACTAAATAATAATAATGAAAACGTAGATCTTTATAGGGAGTTTTCCTACAAACTGGGAAGGTATAAACTCTATTATAAGAGTCTTTGAACGCTAAGTATGTATTTACAAGAGTCGTTGGATATAGTGGCGAACAAGTTAATAAAAAAGTGATTTTCTATTAAGGAGTACATTTCACATAATAGTTAGGAGCTAAATGCGGTGCTCAAGGTCAGTAGTAGTAAAAAGGGTGCCGGTGTAGAACGCGGCTACATAAATGCACTAGAGACAGAAAAAGAAAAAAGAGCGCGAACTTAGAGCGAAATCCAGGAAAGTAGAAGTTTATCAATGGAATAGCGAGGTGAAGTGAAAAAACACTAACGATTAGGCGGCAATGAGTGACAATGTTTTGAAAAATTAAAGTTTTTTTTTCGCCCAATGTGGTCACAGTGGTGGCTTTCCGCGTGTTTTGCACCGCGCTATTAGCACAAAATAACCGATATCTTCTGCGTGCATCTATTATGTATTTTGCGTGCTCGCGTGTGCGTTGACGTCCAACGAAGTTGCAATCGGGCAGACAAGGTACCGAGTAATGTTTGTAGCCCCTGCTTACCTGGCCTGTCGGTCAGGCCCTTGCTTACTGGTGTCGGAGTCAGGGGACATGTCAAGCAGGTGAGTCGGAGGTTATATGGGGCCTCGACAGGAGCATCTGGGATACAGAGCAGGGCTGCTTATCTGCCTCGTGTAGAAGCAACTTTTTTAATACTTACCAGAATCGCTGTGCAATGATGAAGAGCTGGAGAAAATGGTATATATGACATTGTCGTTTTAAATATCGTTAGAATATATAATGCAATGACGATATTCGTAGATTGTATTTTTTGCTAGACAGAAATTTATATAAATATTAAGGGATCGGAATCTAAAATTGTTTTTATCTAGTCTTAAAAAAAAAAATAATAATATATTGCTCGATTCGTCATGAACGAAGTTATGAATAAAGATTTCAATATAAATAAAAGATATTTATCACTCACATTTTTCTGTGGTCATAGATTTCTGAATAAGTTTTACTTATCGTGAAAAAATGTATGCATTGATTCTGTCAAATAGAAGAAATAAATCATAGATAGAACAAACTTTTTATGCTTAAATCTGACAATGTTTACAATTATTATGAAAATTCATTAAAATATTAAGATTTTTTTTCAAAAGTGTATATACAGCATATATAATATAGATTGCAAAGATGTACATAGTCGAATTAAATATTGTAGATAAATTAGTTTTACATTTATCCAAATTCATAATATCCCCTGTTGTTACATTATTCAACTAAATATATTTGGTTTCTATAAATGGTATCAATATGATATAAGAAAAGATAAATGGATTTTGTCCTTTTTAATAATATATACAATATTAAAGAATGTAAATGCTATTAAATAGCACTTGTGATCACTTGATTGACAAATGATTACATACTGGATAATTATGAAAAAGGGCAAAAAAATCTTTATCCAATAATTAATTATGAATTACAATTAGAGGTTCAATCTTTGAAACATTAGGTAAATTACAAATCGACAATGATTATAAAAGCAATAAGAAAAGGATTTAACTACTGTCTTAAAATTGTCATGAAATTGATTAGAATGGACGATGCGAAGAGTAATATAAGTAACGCGTAAGAAATATTTTGATAAACAAAATATATTTTATTAATTATTATGAATAATGCTTTTATAGAACTTAATCATCATGCGAACATTAAACATTGTAAGTAACACTTAAGAAAAATGTTTAAAAATATAGTCTGCAAAGTATTCGATAATAATACAAATTTATAAATGTAGTTCACGATTAAAAATATTATCAATCATATAGCGTAGCATTTGAGATATGCAAATTTGCAGAATTAATAAGTTGAATTTATTATTCATATAACATGAAGTATAAATAATATATGAAAAGTATTATACATACTCATATATTGTTTTATTAGAGAATAGATTGTAAGTTAAAAGTGTATGATCTTAATAAAAAAATGTTGTTATAGATAAATTTTGTACATAGACTTCATTTTTATAAAAATAATTTATGGATAAATTGTAATTGCAATATAATGTAAGTGTTCAATGTTATTCGTAGAGAAATAATTGCGTTCTCAATATAATAAATATTATTTGGCCTTAATATAAATTTCAATAATAAAAATCAATAAATTTTCTTCACCAGGTTTACATAATATCATAATAATGAAATTAGTAAAATGAATTAATTACACAAACTGAAGAAAACATTCTTCGATTTTGAATAAATTTATGTGAACTGTTTTTTCAACAAGTGAAAATTTAAATTTCATAAATGCAATTAATAAATTGAAAAGCAGAATTTTATTTGCAAAATTTTGAAATATATAATATTATTGGTCTACTTATTTGCTATTTTTATTTATTGATTAATTTTTATTAAGTAAAAAAATTTTCGCCCATAGATAAAAGCCAACTTAAGAAAGAAGGTAAATGAGATATTAGTTTTTTCTTCTTTTTACTTTAAATATAAAGTAAGGCTATAAGAATTTAAATGAAATATGCGGCATTAAGTAGATTAAATTTTAAGAAGTACCTCGAAATTCACAAGATAATGTAAATCATATATTTGCACATAGAAGAGTACCGAATTTCGCCAGATATAAATTTCAAAATTTTAGATATACATTCATATGTATATATTCTCTGACTTATCTTACAAAGTTTGAACAAAATTCGTTGGGATTCGTCAAGAGCTATTTAAGCGCGTTGTTTTTTTTTATTAAAAAAATCTGTATTGTCTGCGTTAAAACAGACGTTAGTGCAGTATTCAAAAACTCCAAAATATTACCCGCAGAAATGGAAAAATTCATATAGAGCTTTTTTTATTAATGAGAATAATACGTGTTTTGCACTTGGCGTAATAACTTCCGAATGTAGCCACTACATTATTTCGTATTCTCGTATTACAAATCACCCTTAAAAGCATCCACTACATCCCACGAAACGTATCCGTAATCAATTCGCTATCGAATAACAAATTAGTGCGCATTTGCTTATGAGTTAAAGAGTGCAACAGGAATTGAAAAAAGCATCCATTAGGCTTGTCGTAAAAGTCATGTGGGATAGGAAAAAGTGAATCGGGTCGGTTATTAAAACCGATACGCCAGGTGGTAAATAGATTGTAAGGGCCAGAGCAACGTCGCATAAGAAAGACTCTGCTGTGCTTCGCGGCCTTTTCTTGGATAATTAAAGGATTCTAGTGAGTTAGCACCTAAATGTGCCCCTGTCGACTTTCCATCTGAATTTGATAACTGGAATGGGCCTCCATTAAGGCGTTTCGCTCAAGATGGTAAAATCAAAGCTGCTTTAATACGCGCTTTATGACTTATTCAAGGGCCGTCGTTTCTGCCGCCCATTGTGGCTCTTTGTATTTGAATAACGTGATTTATATTATAGCTGTGAAATTATATTTGACCAATGTTCTGAACGAGAAGTCGCGACATCGTTTAGCGTTATCCGGTAATACTTACGATAATTATTATTGTTGGATAAGTCAATGGAAATATAAAATTAATGCGTAGGATGCCCATAACGGAAAATCGGATAAATTTACCTTCACGATATTTTCCGATGATTCATCAACAAGGAAACCCTCGTACAGAATATTTAGATATTATCTGAGGTGCGGAAATTGTTATTTATTTCTAAGTCATTAGAGACAAATTTCACGTGTCATATTTATTTATGGCTTTGTAAATACGCAAGTGTCGTTTCAACAGTGCCTGTGCGAGCATACCGTAATTTAAAAATATTTAGACGCATTTATCTCTAAATGACGTTTTTTTTTGCGATATTTGAATTTTTTTAATACTTATTCTGTTTTTAACATTTGGCCTCGTTTTTCAAAATATTATCCCTTGTACATATTTAGAAGTTAAAGATAGCCTTATCAAAATCTTTATCTTTTTAAAATACCAATTTTTGTAAAAACGTAACAATACACACAGCATTTTAATATATGCAAATACGTACAAGTATAGAAAAACTAATCATACATAATTTGGCCACAGAATTGTTTTGAATGTTTGCTAGGAGTTCATTTTTTCTCGTGGTAGCTCTTTTTCACTTATTTCAGTATCTAATGGTAATAAGAATAATTTGTAGTAATTTTTATCGATAAAAATAACACACTTTGGAGGCGTGGACGAATAGATTATCATTTTGATTGGAATTGTTAGAAAAAAGAAATTCTATCTCACTGAGTTGAAATAGAAAAAAGAGATAGCTAAACGAATGGAAGAGAAAGAAACTGCCGCTCGGGATTGTTTCGGCTTTACCTGCATCGATGTGTGTATAAATTGATGCTCGCACGTGTATGTATTCACGTGTAGCTTGAAGGAATGATTCTTGAAAAACACGTCTGTGAAGTAAATATCCCCATTTCAGGTTTTTTTTCCTTGCAGAGAAAAAGAGTTTGAATGCCAACTTTTAGTTGAAGGTCAAATTGACGAGTTGATCGTTGTTTAAGTATTGTAGAATAAACAACTTTATCCATAATTTTAAAACATTTCTCAAGTATTTATAAAATTATTTTTATAAAATCTCCAATATTGAATTATGAGAATGAAGCTTGCGATAAAATGAAAACATAGTAAAATAAGCCTTGCGATATTAAATTTGGTACATAACTCATTAAAGTATGAGATGTATGTGCTCCTTGTGATATCTTAATAATACTAGGCATTAAAACCCAAATAGCCTGGAAGCAGATCGCAATCATTCAGAGTAATTAAGAGATGCCCTTAAATTTTATTACTCATCAATGATTAAGTACATTCCTACGGGTAAATAACATCATTTCAGCAGCGTAATTCCGAAGCTGGAAATTCTCATTGTAAAGATCACACACGAATTATAAAAATGGTCCCGAAGACTCCGCAACTAACGGGTTTCTTCCTCGACAGAGTGTAAAGTCGTCCTGGCGCCAACGACGCAATTTACAGCCTCGCATATCCTGCAGCTTTGCGTATCGTCTCCTGATTTCCGCCGCGCTCGCCTGGGGACGTCAGCCAATGCGCAAACTGAAATAATCGTCGGGCCTTAAGAGACCGATCGATGCATAATTTACGCGTACTCGCTCGCCCCGAGGCGATATCAATCGCCTGAATCTTAAACGGAGGTATTTTCGATTCTCGACTGGGTAGGCGGTGGGGTTGGTGCGGGGAGGGGGTGGAGAGCGAAGTGACACCGCCTGATTCAAATGCAATATTCTCGCATGATAAATGTATTAATTAAATCGGATCTTACACTATTGACCACTAACACGTTTAATATTCATTGTCTATGTTCTTTTCTCGCGACACTCCGCCCATCGACTTTCACGAACGAAGCCACATTATTTTGCGTGTCACGTGAAGGAATGGAGGTGCTTTATCTGAACTGCTTCCGCATAAACTAAGGGCATTCCAGATGGGGCGTATTAGTAATTTAATGTAAAAATAATTCCAAGTGAAAGAATAGTTTCCGGTCGCGGTAGTGATTTTTCTTACTGTCTGTTAAGCCGCTTCGGCTCGCGTCTTTATTTATTTTTTTTTTCTCCATCGCCAGTATCTATTTCGGATGTGAGAAACTCAAAAAATTTAAATTTCGAAATTAAAATACTGATATTTCGCAGTACTCACTTTGAGAAGATTCTCAACTACCTTTTTCTTAATATGTAATTTTTTGCCAAAAAATAATATCATATATATTATATGTGTGTATATATATATATATATATATGTATATATAAATATATTGCATAAGCTTAGTTACAGCTTACTTCTATTATAAAGTCTACTTTTTAAAAAAACTTTTATATTTTTGAGAACAAACGCTCTCGTGGATATTACTTTAGGAGAAAAAAGTAAATTAAAGTAACTACGCTGAAACCGTTATTTTTATCACAAGTTTTTTCCAGACAATAAAGTAATTTCATCTTCAGTATTGCTATTTTTACAGGTCCAGCAGCATTACCGGGAAACCAAGAATCGCATACGCATAATCTGATGGGATATCACCAAATATTTCCGTTGCAGGTTTTAAATCTGCCACGAAATAAAGAAGAATGCATATAATCATAAAAACGTCGAATAGTATAAGAGTAAAACAGTGTCTGTGCATAATGTAAAGATTTTGCGAAAAAACGATGGCGATTTTCAATCGATATAATGCCAATTCACCATTTCCCTGGCCAACCTTTCCAAGCAATTTTCACCGTAGCCACAACAGAGATATCCAATAAAATGTGACAAACGAGAAGCCGAGCGCAGCCATTGTCGTAGCAGCAGCAGCAGCACTCGATAAAAGCGTACGACTGTCCGCGTTTCAATTAATCGTCGTGCTAATGGCCTATAATACATTTTCGGAATCTTCTCTCAAAAACTTTGGCCTTCCGTATGTATTGTAATAAATCGCGGCGTGCTACAGTCGATATAATTCTTTTCTCTTGGGCATTCGAGCGCGAGAACGGTCAGATTTCTCAGCGGCTCTTTCTGAACTATGGGAATGGAAAAACACGCTCGGTCATGGGGATATTTCTTTCTACTTTTTTTTTCTTTTTAATGCGGATGCTATTCAATTATTTCACACGATGTATTAATATGCTTTTAAGGCTTTATGCTCGGAGGCTTCGACGTAGGTTGATTTATAATTAATAAATGTCGTTTTTATTTCATTTTTAGAACAATCAATAGCTTTATAAGCGCATTGCGTATTTTATGATTTCTTTTATTTTCAATATTCATGCCTGCTTTATTATTAATACACCCTTATTAAGGGTACGTGTAATATAATAATGCTGCATTACAAGTTCTGTTTACAATCCCCTATCGTGCAAATATTTAATATAAATGAATTTTGAAGTGTAACGATCATTACAATGACTTATGTTTTTTTTTTATAATATACATATAAAACGTATTTGTGAATAAAAATAAAAATAAAGCAATATTAGTACACGGTAAATGAAGCATTTTCAGCAGCAGCCAGCAATTTTTCCTCCTTACGAGTGAACGCAAGTCCGTCGTTTGAATTTGAAAACGACTCACATGTCCGCGTCTCATATAACGGTCATTACGTAACGGCTTTCTGACTCGTTTGCGAAAAACAATTTTGGTCAAAATTGCGATTGTCGGCGTGGCAGCAGCTCATGCATTATCATTATCAAAAGCACATATGCGAGTAGGATGCACATTACCGATGTGCGAGCGAGGATTTATCCATCGCATGACCTTCTTTTATTCAGCCCCAAGTCAACATATCCTACGTGGGTATCCGAACGTTAATGTTTCAAGAATAAGGGCGTTCAAGATGGCAAATAATGCGAGTATTTATATATTGTGATAACATCAAGTACTGACACAAGAAAGGCAAAACCGATGCTCGTCAAGGACTGCGGACTATTATGTCAAATAAGATTTATCGAGCTCCGTGTCACGCTTATTAGAACAGAGGTTTTAAACCAGCGTCCTACAGATATCGAATTTAGTATAAGAGAGCGATCGGGTGAGGGGCCGCGGAAGTAAAAGAGAAGGAAGAAAGCCAGTAGATGCTCAAGCTAAAGTATATTGTACTCTAAAACCGACAGAACACTCAGCTTATAGGCCAAGAGACCCCGTCAGGTATTACTTGGTCGGGTTGTATAAACTAAATCACTGATATGAACATCTAGAGAAGCAAATGGACCGAGCACTTCCATCCAGCATCGACTTTGTACGGCTGAGTATGTAAGGCTTGTCTTGCACCATCGTCAAGTACATTTCGGGAGGATCAAGCTAAGGACTCGACTGCTTCACGATCCTGAAATACAATAAAGCTCGGCTAGTTCCTGTGCTCGCGTTATTCGAGACCCTTATGACGGCTCCCAAAAGAAATTTCCACGCTTTAAAGGAATTTACATTGCTCTATGGACTTCGCTGAAAATTTATCTGACCTTTCAAACGTCGTATTGCCATTGACAGGACAACGGTTACCGTGAGGAACCCATGAGGTTGGATTACCGAGGCTCAAATGATATCTGTAGTACAGTAAATTCTATTCTAGTGTCCCCTGACAATCTCCGAGACTCCGGGAGGATGTTTCGCCTAACAATTGGAATGAATAGAAAGAGATGTTGGGTTAATGAGGAGTGGAGAAAATTGGTAAGAATAATTAAAAGCAGGTATTTTTCAATCATTCCGAGAAGAGTGAGACTCGATGCTAGGGAGGAGGTAATGCATAAATGTAATGCGAATACACTGGCCAGTATGGATCGCGTCCCTGGTTGGGGATACGGAGACAGAGTCAATTCCGATCGTCGAGGCATCGTTTTGAGGATAGAAATAAAGAGGGTCGTGAAAGGGCCTTGAAGGAGGGAAACGAGCTGAGCGAGAGTGTATTTGGACCGGAGGGACGTTTATGGATGGTATTAATTGGTATGGTAGAGCCTCTCAGGACGGACAGTACAGCTCAACTATCAACAGTATAGCTCTCGAACTCGATCCGTTTCCATTCGCACTCGAGAAGACGCTTTAACACAATGACGTGGCCGAGAATTGTCTCGTAAAATTTCCCGTGTCGTTATTTTCTTTATTGACCCTTGTCACCGCGTAATTCAGCCTTCTGGAAACGATGAGCAATGCAATCGATATTTGCTTACCAAGCGCACCGGATAAGCGGAACCAACAGAGAAAACGTTACTCTTAGAAAATGTTGGCGTCGCATTGGCTGCTAATTGAATGAATTTTTAGCCAAGCACCAAAAACACGCTGGCTGCTGGGCAAGAGAAAAGATCTGTTTTAAGGCCAGCCATAGCAAAGAGATTTATTTACTACTTGCGAACATTCTTTATTTGTTCAAGGCTCATTGTTAATTCTGATAGACAGTCTAATTTACGGCATTAAGTCGGACTTTTAATGCTAATAACGTTCAATCACACATTAAAAATGTCGTTGTTGAAGTTGAATAAATAATAATAAGTCTCATTTACATTAAAATATTTTGATTTTCCTTCAAAATATTTTAATAATTGCCATAAAGTTGGTAATTAGTTACATACATTTAAAAAATCAAACAGTTCAAACAGACTGTGACATAAAAAACTTTTGATATCTTTTAATATTGTTCACTATATAAAAAAATTGCAATATTCTCAATCAACTTTTAGGCAATTTTATTTTATCTTCATCGTCTATTGTTTTCAATTTTGAGCATTGTGATTATGTAAGGTAGAATATAGAGTATTTAATAAATTCTGGAATTCTTTTTATCTTCATATTCTTCCATAATAAATAGAATTCAAATCTAAATATTTATATTTTTCACCGAAATTGGTCAAATGATTCAGTACAATTAAAATAGTTATACTCAAAATTAAAAGATAAATCATCTGCACTTTTATTACACATTATTAAACCATTTACTTTTTTTGGAAAAAAATTAATTGACAATCATATTTGTGCACAAAAAGTGAAAACTTTTTTGTATAAGATTCAATTATTAATAATAAAATATATAAAACTTCGTTGATTTTGTTTCACTAGTCCGAAATAAAATATTTGATAATAATCACTTTATTTCATAATTTTAATCTCAATTAGTATTGCATTCAATTTATTCATTCAATTGCAACTTGATAAACAATAATAAAAGCGGATATAATACTTATCAACTGATAATAGTATTACAATTTCGTGTTTTATTATAAGTAGTTTCTTCATTGGTATACTAATAAATCACATGAGGGCTGCATTTTTACAATATTAAATGATTTAATACTTTCATTATTCGTTAAGATATATTTTTTGCTTAAATTTATTATCAAAATGTTATATAATTTTTTACTTCTATCTTTTTACTATAACGATATCTCTAATATATAAGAGACAAAAAGAAAATAATAGTACCGTCATCAAAATAAAATCAACCATCAGCGTTGGCTGGGCAATGTTCTTTTCATAGTTACACGAAGATAAACTGATATGTATGTATATATATATATATATGTATATATATATGTATTTATATTTATATATATGTAGATTTTTTACGAAGATTAAACTAAAAAGAACTTAACAACTACAAAAAAAAATAATTTACATTGAAATAATACATTATATATTTTTTCCTTATAAAACACGAAGCTGATGTTTTATAAAATTCTTGGTTTGCGATGCGAAATGATTATTTATACTTAAATATTGGGTAACTTAAGTTTAAATTTTATTCTATAATCAACTGCTTATTATTGAATAAAAAAATATTGTAAATAAAATAAAAAAAACAGCGTAAACATTTAGAATACTCTTACCTGTAATAGACAAATTTTTTCAGTATCCTACAGGGAACGGAAAAAAGGTTTTGTGTTCATCTTATAGTCTTTGAAAAATATCTCAATTTTATTGGCTAGTCATTGTCTTTTCATTTTTACTATAAATATACTTTAACAATATTAAATTTTAACTATGAATTTTTTTTAACGGATCTTTTTTTTTATTTTAAAAGAACTGTAAAACTGTGTAGTTGTAAAATGGAATGCCGTAGATTTTCAAATTGATTTTATAAATTCAACTGCATTAAATAAAGTTATATGAAAGTTATTAACATTAATTTTTTAAATATTTTTTAATACGATTTTTTATTTTAATATTAAATTTAATTTGAGAAAAATAACTTTAAAAAAAACTAATCATCTTATCAATAGGTATCAGAAATCATAATCTCAGATATCAAAAAACAATTATTACTATTTAAAAAGTTATTGAAAAAATTCAGTGACTAAAACTTTTGCACAGATTTTATATAAATACAATTTTTTCTTACAATTTCATATTACTCATCTTGAAACGCAGTTTTATTTTAAAACATACTTCAAAAAGGATATAGATATGTATAAGAAAGAAAAATTGAAGGGCATATAGCATAAGCTCTAATAAAAAGGACTAAAAAAGTTATTAGAAAAATATCAAAAATTAAAAAATTAAACAATACAAAATTGGTAGTAAAATATACTCTTATAAAAATAATTACACTATGGCCATCTATGGATAATTAATTAAAATTTTAATAATTGCTTTATATATTTTTAAGCGAAATAATTAAACAGAAATTAAAAATTCTTCAGATAAAATTTACAAGGTAAATTGCATTCACGTATAAAAATCTTGCCGTAATATCTGCAGAGAACGTTCATTAAATGTGTTTATGTAGAACGAAATCAGAGAAGATAAAGTGCTTTAACACCTGGAAAGCGATTAATAAACATATTATTGGAGTAGGTCATTTTATTCTTCTCATCGTTCTCATCTTTTTGGCAATTCGATTTTTCCAGTAAATATATATATATATATATATATATATATATATATATATGCATATTTATTTATATTTAGCAAACAACCAACATATCCAGCAATTGGTTTTTATATAAAATGTCATCGTTGCTGTCTCCGTGTCGCCATCCTCCCAGGCTACAAATTAAATCAGCGACCATGATCGAATAATTTTCACCTGCGAAATCACTGGAGTGGTCCCCTTCAAATATAAGTATACATCCACACTCCAATATAGAAATGGACCAGTGTCGTTTGTGCTATGTGCAGATGCTGCAAATAACAGGAAGAAAACAGTAGTCGCAAACAAACTTTGTTCTAATTGCTATACTTATGTGTATATGTTCTTACGTCTGTTCGCCTCTACAATTATTGAACAGACACTACTTATCTGGATCAACTTTCGCCTGCGCATGCGTAGGTGGATAAGGGGAGGCTGATAATCGGTGTTTGAAGCCACCTACAAGCGCTTGTGTGAATCCGTGCTTGATTATGTATAACTCTGCCTTCTCCTATGTATCGATATTTGTCTTGCGTACGTGTATTAGTATTCACTTATTAGCAGAAAAGAGAAAATTTGGCTTTGAAATTATTTAGTAATGAGGGGAAGAGAGAGAAGTATATATAGCTATATGTAGATAGAGAGAAAGAGAAAGGGAGACAGATAGAATATAAGTCAAGCGAAAGATAAATTGATGATGTAGATTTAAGCAGAGTGTGTAGAGAACATAGAATGAGAGAGATAGTAAATAGTTAAAATTTGAAAACAATGTGCAACCAATGTGTGCACATGATTTGAACTACTTTTGAAGTGAAATTTTTGGCAATACTGAAAAAGTACTTGGTCACGGTGTCACTCTTATCTTAAAACTTATATGTACAAACATTAAAGCTGATGTGTTCGTTCATTTCAATAAAAAAAAATTATTCTATACGTTTCGATTAGAAAAAATGTTTTTATTGGCCTATTTCCTTTTAATTTGAAATTTCACAAAATTTAACTTTGTATAAAAAAAAAATATATATATAAAACTTCATTAATTATTATCTTTGGTACAATAAAGTGCTACAGTTTCTTAATTGTTTTTTTTTTAGAAAATAATGAACTACCTCGAGATCGTCTATTATATTAATCATTTTATCTATACATTTAGTATTTATTATTTATAAAAGTATTGGTTATCGTTTCATTGTATTCAAATATATTAAAACAAAAAATAATATAATTAAGATGCAACTTAATTTAGAGGGAGAAGAAGATAAATAAGCTTTTTTGCCTTAAGTGTACTAAATACTGTAATTCAACATAATTTTGGTATTAAAAATATTAACAAATACATTATTTATTGATTAAATGCTTTATATAGCTCAAGAGAAAGTATTAGGAAATAGAGAGCAAGTATCAGTAAAAAAAAATTGTCAAGTTGTACAAGTTATCTGATAAAGATAACGTTTCCATTGAGACATTAAGTAAAAATAGGTGTATAAATGACTGCTTATACTAGTGCTAGGGTTAAAAAATGAAAAAGAATTTTATGTATTTATATACTTTGAATGGTTGAATAGAGATGGAATATGAGAATCAGTAAATTTCACCACTTTGGTGCTTTTTTTTAAAGTAGAAAATAAAGAACAGGGAAAGAAAGTTTATTGCCTCACGTACACTGAGACTTTGCACTTGATACTTTACGAGTTCGGTATTAAAATTGAGTTATTAAAAGTAGAGTTATTGGATATTTTTAATTCATATTAGAATCAGAGTTACTATTTTACAATAAATAAACAATTCTTATTGATTTGAACTTTATAATATGAAAATATAAATTATTTAAATTTTTTAAATAATAACTATTTATATTTGTTAATAATGATTTGAAGTTTTTTATTTATTAGTAAAATCTTTTCATTTTCTAGCATTGTTTTTTTAATATAAAGTTATTAAAGAAAATTTTTTTATGAAATTTTAATGTAATTTTTAATAAATTAAATATAAAACGATATTAATTGTTTATATAATATAATATTAATTTATCGATTTTTAAACAATTATAATTTTTTTTCATCATTTTTGCTTTAGTGGTAATTTGTTTTAAAGCACACAACAGAATTTTCTAAAAATTTATAATTATTACCGAATCCGTAATTAATACGAGTTATAATTATACATTTTTAAAATTAAATTATGATTAAGATTAACTTCGTGCTCTTTAGATATTGGATTATTTTTATAAGTAAGAATAAAAAGCAAAACTTAAAATAAATTAAAGAAAACAAGAATTTAATTACCTCAACAAGCTTGAAAATGTTTTAGAAGGCTACAAATCTACAAATACTTAAGTGTGGCTCCAGAATAATATATTATGTAGCAGTTACTCAATTTTTTTAATTTTATTATTAGAATTATTTTTTTTTATATAGAAAATATATTTAAAAAGATCACTTATACATAAATTATATATTTTAATAAAATGAAAAATATTAAACAAGGAGTAAAGTCTATAGTTTTCTTATAATAAAATTATTAAATTAAAATTCACAGGTTTATTTCATTTTAGTTGCTTTATTTCAGTTATCTTAATCAATGATATTTAAAATAACCAAAACTGTATTTCGTAAATTTCGTACATTTATTTATGAAATCAAAAATCAATATCGACTGCTGAAGTATTACAAATTTTAATGCTGAATTATAATATTTTTTTAATAGTGAAAAAATGCAAAATACTATATCAATACAAAGTAGATAACATTTTTCACTCGTTTTACTTATGTAACAGTTTGTTAAAACGGTGGGTCGTTTTTTGTATGATTAGCTCAGTAGCCAACATTTTCCATTTAAAATGCACGAGACATGACTTTTGAAGACGACTAGTTGAACGAAGAAATCCTGTTTAAGCGTTTTGAGCTTCAGACCAGTGACATTTAATTTCGAAATTAGACCAACTCACTCAAAGCAGCTTAATAAATGTGAGTAAGTACTTTCTTAAAGGCGAGATATTTCCTGCATAAAACTGTTTTGTGGGTGTTCTCGTTTTCGTTTGTACTACTAAATGAATATCTTTTGTACTCGTAAATTAATAGATGCTTCGTGCAGCTTGTAAGTTTTGAATAACCTGAGAATAAAATCAGAAAATTTTTAAATAAAATATGGCTAAGGTATTGCTCTTTTTATTGTTATTACTATCCTTGCCATAATGAATTATTAGATCCTAAAAAATTAATTCAAATCTGATTTAAAAAGCGACTTTCTTTTGTAAAATATTTTATGATAAATTTTCATTTTACAGCTTCAAATTACGCATTGCACTGTAATAAAGAACAGCTTAGAAATAAACATCGAGTGAATAATTTCATTCGTAATTTCTACCTTCAAAGTAAAACTTATTTGATGATTGCCTTGTCACGAACAATGATTGAATTTACAGGTACTTACAAATCACCGACAGTTGAATTCAATGTACTAAGATGATGCGAGCTTTAGCTACTCAAGTATTTGTCACTAAAGTCAACATCTTCGGATCTTGTGGTATCTACTAAATAAGGAAGAAGGAGACCGAGACTGGAGTATTAAGCCGAGTGAGAGACTGGAGTACAAACTGATCCAACGTCTGGATCAAATCAGCTGAAATCTACAGTAATCCTATGTCCCCTTACATACAAACACTACATATTCCTATGTAGGGCGTCTTTCTATTTTCGTTTTTTCTCTTACTCTATTCCTTTTAGGATTTTTCTTTCTCTCTCTCTCTCTCTCTCGATATGTATCTGTCTATCATATCTAGCTTCTCGTCCTCAACAGTATATGTATCAAATCTTTCAATAGCCCATATATGAGTTAAACTAAATCTTTATCCATCGTAAAATATTTTCAAAGCATAATTTAATTTTACTTATTTATCATCAAAACTTTTAAAATATTAACTACTTTTTATAATGTGCTTAGTAATACTTTCATTTTTTTTAATATAACCTATTATAAATAGGGTTATAAAAAACATAAGGTTTGTTAGAACTTCTCTATTGTTAACGGTTCCTAATTTCTAATTCACAGGAGTATTTAATTATTAGACTTTGAAAATAATAATGAAATTTACGTATTAAAAACATATTTACTAATAAATTAATTTTTTATATCAGAGTATCATTTAATGTAAAAAATACATATATACGTAAGTTTTCATTTAAAAATTTAATTTAAAAATATGATAATAGGATTTTTCTGTATCATCCAAACAAAGAATTCGGCTATGAACATTAAAAAACCTATATAAGAAATGACAAAGTTAATGATGTTATTATTTTTTCTCGAACATTTTCAAACATAATACCTTAGAGATAAAACAAATGATAGTACAGAAATACCATCTGGCTATATAACTTATTATAAGGCAACTTAGTTTTAAGGAATCACAATTTTTTTAATCAACATTGGTAGATTTATACAAATTTAGTTAATAATAATGTATGAAATGAGAAAAGAATTTCTAAACAAGATAATATATCTTTATAATAAAATATTTTCACTTTTTAATGGCTATGTTTTCTAATGAGCTGAATAAAAACATTTCTTTAATGTACACGTTATTTTCCTTAACTGCTGACTTTCATGTTTGCCGGCTTTTTTTTAAATTCACTATCAAGACAAGGAAAGGAACAATGACTAACACACGATACATGCATTTTATATTTTAATGTAGGGATTGATAAAGTCAAGTATAAAAATAAGGAAAAATTATAAAAATAATATAGAATATTTTTTAAATAAAAAAGGAAAAAGATATATAAAAAAAAAATACTGAGTTCGAAAGAAGGATAGAGAGATAAAGAATAAATGACATCTATCCATGATAAATTTGTGAGTATAGGGGGACAAAAGAGAACACGAAAAATTCCATTATTAACATGAAATACGGTCGATTTTTGTTTGGTGGGATTTTTTTAATTCAATTCTTTTGTGATAAATGAATTATTAATAAGTGGAAAATTAGTGGAATAATAAAAATTACACGAGCCAGTGACTTTTCTTTTTTGAATAGGCAGGTTACATTTTTTTGTTGTTCTTTAAAAAATGTTTACAATGTTTTAAATAATAAAACTTTAACTCATAATGAATAGCTAATGTAAAACATTTTCTCAAGAATCAATAACAAATGATTAAAATAACATTATTATGACCATTTTTATACATTTACAAATCATTTTTAATAAAATATATGATTATTTTCCACAGCTTCTGTTATTTATAATTTTACAAGAGTTATTAGAGTGATAAAATTTTTATTTTGATAAGTAAATATAAATATTGATTTTAATTAAAGAAAGTGTATGATACGCAGCAAGTATGGAAGCAGAATCAGCGTAAGGAAGAGAAGCGAACGAAAGTATGAAGTGAATTTAGAGAAGCCGGATAAAATGTTAGGTCATATAACAGCATTTAATGCGGGATTGCATCAGAAGTAAAGATGCATAAGGAGTGAAAGGGAGCGAAAGGGAAGATGAGACGAGGAAATTCCCGCGAGGTATTTCCGAAGTCAAGCTTCGTATAAAGCTCGTCGGTGCTCTATGCCTTTATACCAGAGTACGAAGAGACAGGGTAAGCAACTCCCTCAATCTCTGAAATAAAAGTAGTCAACACTATCAACTTTTACACGCCAATGAGACAATTGCCATACCCTTACGCAACTATTTGTTCCTCTTCCTCTAAAACTCCCTCGCCCTATACGATATCCCGGTTATACTTCAGTTTTTCGAAATACGATGTTTCTCGCGTGTCTCCCCGCTGAAGAAACTTCTCCCGCGATGAGAGATCCAGAATTACTATATTTGTATTGCCTCTTGAATTGTTTACCTATTACTCGAGTTCAATCTGTGGAATGGACTAATTCGAATGGTATATTTTGTATCACGTACCACCGATGAAAGCGCAAGTTATCTGCTGCTTTTTTGGTGAGGAATAACTTTTACGCATGATTTATCGAATTTGAAGGACACTGGTATATGTAATTTACTGGTCATGAATTAGGGCTTGTTATTATTGAAGTACGTTTAAAGGAGTATTACACAATTTATGAGATGTGATACTTGAAAATAAAATAAAAAACTAAGCATCTAACCGAGAGGAGGAATTTGATACAGTTATTATGAAATTATTGAAGTTCTTAATGTATGCATTGACTGGAATAAATTGAGTTTCGTCATCTATTAATTATATTTTATTACGTTGATGAAATTATCAACTGGTTTTTACTCTAAATAAAAACAGAATAAATTCGAGTTAGAGTTATAGCTAATCAAATTATTATCTTTTATTTTAGTTACAAATAAAAGTATATTTTGATGTGTGCTTACATAAAACATTACAAAATTATTGTAAAAAAGTTAATAAATAATGCAGGAGCTTAAAAATATATGTTGCACTTATATTTTTAATACTTGCCTATAATTTTTTTTTTTAAATTAAAGAAATATATGATGAAAAAAGAGTATATTTACGTTTTAACTACGATGTAGCTCTTAAAAACAAAAATACTATTTTTAAGCTCTTGCATTGAGAATATTTTTAATTCTTCTCTTTATTTCTTTCTTCTTTACGTGTAAGTTCTAGTTCACTCGGGCAATATGTGAGGCTCTTAAGTTGTATTATACTTCCATCTTGCTATATAAGGATGAGGTCGAGACAAAATGTCAATTATGATACATTGTCTTGAGCAGTCAATGGTTAGCAACAGTAACGTTAGAAAGTATGAAGATTGAAGTATTACATGAGGTTGAATGCTTTTCTAAAAAAAAGAGCACAGAGTAAAATAGAGAAATCCTTGCTCGCCTCAATCTTGGTGAAGAGAATCGTTGACCTAACTACAAGTTGAGGATTGAGTTTTAGAAAAGGAGAGACGTTTGAGTGTGAGGCCGTAGATGAAGATTCGTTCAATGCAGTAGTTCTAGTGGCAACTTGAAGGATTTAAAAATATTACAGAGTGGTAATTCTTATCTGAAAAGTGTGCAATTGTTGAGTTATATAACTTAGTATCCATGAGACGAGATGAACGAATGGACGAGATGAAAAAAGTTCTGCGGATGCACGATAGAGAAGAAAAAATGTTTTAATTAAAAACGTAGTTCGAATTCAATATTTGCGCGACTAGATTTATATAGGCTGCAACATGAACTTAGATACGGAAGTTCAACACTTGGAAATATTGTCTAATTTTTGGAGTGGCTGAATTAAAGCTGATTATGTAAATGTATACGTTTTCTTTCATTACTCTTAAGCCCTACAATGGAAATGCAAATTCATTCATTTCCTTAAACGCTACTTTTTCACGTCCGATATTTTAAAGAAATATAACACGGAGCAATTTGCGTTTAATTTATTATATTTTTCCGACGAGATGTTAATTTTAACAACGGTCAAAATTATTCTTAAGCAGCCGTCACTCCAGGCTAACGCGCTTCCCGCTCATTTCTCCAATCACTCGTAAGCTCCCCCTCCCCCCCCCGCCCCCCATTCCGCATTTATCCATAAAACGAACTTTCATAATCCCGAAAATTCATTATGGCCTGCCCTTAGTATTCCGACTCCTCTTCCCGCTTAAGACAAAGTTAGCTACGCAGATACCCATCTTGAGCGTTGGCATAGATGCACGCCAAGTGTACAGAACGAGAAACATGGGCAAAATGCCACAGAGATTTAGCATCCCCGGCGTCCGTGACTGTAAACGCGCGCTAGCCTATACCGAGCAGAGCTTTCGGATGCACAATGGGCGAGCGGGTGGGAGAATCTAGACTAAGGTAGTCAAGGAGAAATAGATAGATAGAGCACATGGAGGAGGCATGTGCTAAGCTATATGTTTGCGTGGATTACTTGGTCGGTGGTTGCTTTGGGACCCTTTTAAAGGCGTTGTTGTGTTGTGCGGAGCGCCGTTATACGCGTATTCGAACAATGGCCTTATATCTTGAGAATGCGGGCAGGTAAAAGGGAGGAAAGATCCCGCGCATGCATAGCATGCTAATTTGATATTTTGGATGGCGGCCGAGGAGTTTATCGCCGGAGGAGGTTCATCAATGGTTTTATAGCATATTGCTCAAGCGTCGGGTCAGAGCTTGGGAGCTTTGAATCGTTTTACGTGGTTATGTTTTTTTTACGCTTGTTCAAGCTTGAATATTATATTGAATATTAGGGTCCCATATTGACGCCCAAGTTGATAAGTTAATAAGTTTCCCATGCTACCTTCACGATCCAATTTAATTGAACGATTACCTAAACTCTCTAACATAGGCCAATGGTACATCTTTTTTTGTATGAAAACAGTGGCTGTTTCACATTTTCATACGTGTTTAATTATACAATATAAACATGTGAAGTAATAATTATGATAAAGCAGTTGCTGTTTAATAATAATAACAACAATAAATAATACTAATAAGAATACTAAAAATAATGTGTTAAATTTATATAAATCATCAAAAAGTTATATAATTCATATTTGAAAGCCCGTCAAGAAACACTCGGAACTCCGTGGATAAGGCCCTGTAAATCCCGGACCGTCGTTACTAGTTTTATTATGCTCGAAATCCCTTCGCTGAACCGGTATTAACCCTAGAAAAGGGTCCAATGACGATCCAGTGTTTAATGAACGCTCGATAGGTGACATACTTTAGACTAATGTTGAATAATTTGTAATTAATTTTGAATTCAAATGTACACTATAATTTAGCTGCGTAAATTTATTCAATAGAATCAAATATATAAGCGAGAGTAGAACAAGAACTCGCAAGATTTTTCCGGCCTCGACATCCCTTCTCGCGTCAACCCTGTCCGGACCTCGAGCGATCCGTGCCGGGCAACTAAAAGAAAACGACTGCGACATACAAGGAAGATTCTAATCCAAAAATCGCTTTTTGTGTCAACGAGTCAGTATTAAATTTTTCGAGAGGGGAATAAAGCAATCGTTATATATTTATTTAGCATAAAATTGAATTTCAAATTCTCAGCTGAATCTGCTTTATATTATTATATTAGATTTAATATTTTTGAGAACTCAACTTATTCATATATTTAATAATAACCCTATACTTTTATCAAAAAGAATTTATTTCCTTTGTAATTACATTTTTTTTCTTCAAAAATACAAAATATTTTATTTTTAAAGAGCAGCAGAAGTATAAAATGATTCTGATTCACATGTAGTTAATGTAAACATAAACTAATTGAAGGGACTGCATCTGTTATTGACATCCTGCCACTTAGCGGTTTATATTATAAATTATATTCCCAAATAAAATAAAATATTTTGCAGATTATAATGAAAAAATTATAAATATGAATTGTACATTAGCAGTGCTAACTTTTTTTTATTTTAATGGTCTGTTTTTGTGTGGGTTTCGCAAAAGTTCTAATATATGTACAAAATTATTATAATGATTTAGATGCTCTATTTTTCAAGTTGTGTTCTTTTCAAAGTTCATGCGAAGAAAGCTTAAAAATTGTTTTTCATCTATATCAGCAATTGTAGAAATGAAAACTTTAATAAGGTGTTATAAAACTTTATACAGTTTTATCGATCTTGTCATTTGAAAACGAGAATGAAAGGCATTTTAAATGTAATGAAAAGTTATCTTATCATACTATCGACTCTGCTTATGTAGTTTTCAAAAAATATTTTATTTATAACGTCAAACGTAAAGTTCATATTAAATTTTTTTTATATTTTACTCGCGTATACAAAATACTTAAAAACGTAAGATCGAACATAAATATTTCGATTAAAATTTTGCTACTTAAATTAAGTATTAAGAATTTGCTTAATAATTTAAAGTTTATGAATTATTAATATGTAGAATAAATATTTCTGATATTACACTGTACAACATGTAATATTATAAAAATCATTTTGATATTTTATAACATACAACAACATAAATAGTTAAAGATGATATAATAGAGAAAGAATAAATATCTTTAAATCATTCGTTAATTTTAAATCAAATTTATATTTACATGTGCTTTAATTGTGGCAAATATATAATATATTAACAGTAGGTCTTATTATAATAATATAAGCGATCTTTTGAGTAAACAAAAGGTCGGTCGGAACCTGAAAATGAAGTTAGAAAATGAGGTATTAAATTTGATTTCAGATAAGTAGCACACAATGCAATGTTAGATTTTATAATAGATATTGTACGAGGATAATAAATACGGAACTATGTCATGTTATGTATAGAATGTTTATAATAACATTTTGTTTCATATATTATAATAGCTTGAATGTATATAATATAACTCGTATTCCTTAATAACCAAATTCACGTTCTCTTACTTTATATTTTACTTTGTATTAATGTTATTTTTCACTTACTAGATAAACGATTATATAGAATGATGTTGCACGAGGAAACAATATACTTGAAAGCATACCTGAAAATAAAAAGGCTAATGTTGGTAATTCCATTAAATTAATATATGCATATATTCAAAGGCGTCGATTTATTTTAATTATTGAACTTTTAAAGATAATATTAAGTGTTTATAAAATTAATGCACAAGATTTTACACGAAACATTTTACATTTTTTAGAGATTACATAGATTGTAAAAAGGAGAACTCATCATCAATTTCATTAAATTCTATTATAGCAATCTAATCTTCATCGCTGTCTTTAAAATCTATCAATTCTAAGAGTTTCCAGATATTTTCCAAACAGTACATAAAGAATGATTTTTGCTTTTCTTCGTTAATTGCCCGATAAAGATCAGCTAGTAAGAGATAAATTATCAGAATATGTAGGAATCAGTTGTAATTAAATTGTCACGAAAGTACAGAAGAACAATTCCGAGGAAAAGCTCAATTTCTTAACAAAGCCGATTTTCGTATCACTCGTTGTTTTCTTGAAATCCGTTCTACCCCGAGATGAGAATCCAGACGCACACGTGTTCGCGTATATATGCCTGCCTGTGCAGACGCGTACCCGCATACATCCACTAACACATACGCGACAGTTGGCCGGCTTTGCTTTACTCTAGATTTAAAACAACACCCTCAGTACAGTATATAAAGGAGTATTCAGGGTAGCAGTCAGACTAACGCCTTAAGTGGCACGGGTGAGCAGCTTCGGCTTCTAAAATGAAAGTAAATCTTCTTCATCGGCTAAGTTCTTTTTAAAATCTAATTCCTACAATTATATGATTCTCCAATGTATTAACAAACGCACGTGTTTACATTTTTCTCCCTCTGAACATTATTCTGCATGTCCGTTACAAACATGCGGTCGAAATCAATTACAATAATTATCAATTAATTAAGCTACTGGTTATAAATACTGACTTTTTTTTTAATCGTAATTGCCAAATAATTATCAGTAGCTATTATTTTCACAAAACTTTTTACTAAGGAATTAGACTTAATTTTAATATGATTTTGATCAGTGTAGTTTTAACCATTTAAAATTCTTTGAAAATCGTGGATCTCATTGAAAAATAGTAGCAGCGCAGGATCGGTATAGATAATAAATAAAAACAAACATATTTTTTATTGAAAAATAACTATTTTGTAAGTGTTCAGTTTATCTTTTTTTAATTTGTAAAACTTACATATAATAATATAATATAATATATAATATAATTAACAAAATGTATATGACGTCGTATATTATTTTAATTTTTAACGTACACTTTAAACTGTATAATATACTAAAAAGTACAGTTTATAAATTATTTCAACAAAATAAAATTTATAATATTCAATAATTTGATAATGTTATACTTAAGCACTAAATTGCTAATTCAAACAGTTAATTCAAGTTGATGTTGAGGAGAAGAAGGGAATTGTGGAATAGAAGCCTTTAGTTTAGTAGCTTTTGATTTTGACTTCGATCTATTTTTACGAGTAGAGAAAAAAGAAAGGAACAACAAATCCCTTAGAAACTTTAGCTCTGAGTTCGTAGGACATGGATGAGTAGATTATAGTATTTGATTGGTACCTTCCAAGTGAAATTTCAGAAGTAAATGTCTTTTGCAAATGCAAATTATAGTTAGGACGATAAAAAGGAATGTAATTGTCACTAATCACAGGAGAATGAGCTTATATTTCGTCTCAAAGACTGCATATACTAGCGAAGCGAAATAATTTTATTGAAAGAGAAGATATAAGCTTCGGATTAGGCTATTAGTACCTGAAAATTTCGCAAGGTCATAGTAATTTAATATATTAGCCTACGATTTTGAGTGATATAAATATAAATTTGAAAATTTTATAAAAATTTCGTTCTGAAAGTGTTTTTGTGTACGTTATTGGTATAAATATGCATGTTGAATTAAATTAAAAACAAATATTAAAAAATTATTTAACTATTTAACGTATTTGAAAATAAAAACAAAAAAGTAGAAAAGCTTAGTGCGCACGTAAAAATAATCACCGATCGCTCTAGAGAACAAAAATCGTAACAGTAACTTAAAAACATAAAAGAGCGTGCGTGAAACCAATAAAAGAAACGATAGTCACGTGCCTGAAATGAGCACTTGCTTCTTCTAGTATTGTCAGTAGTCATAAAAATCGGTTTATACCGAAACTCAAGCCAAATATATATGCATTGTAGATAGGTTCGCCGTGATTGAACGAACTTTCACTGCAGGAAAAGTAATTTGAACAAATGTTGTAATGAGATAAACCAGCTTTTTTAAATATCGAAATACCCTTGAATATCTGTTTATCTAATATGCTGGAATCTATGAGTTCGCTAAATTATTTTCATTGTACTTCATTCATTTTTAAATTCGTTTTCTTAAAAAAAATTTTTTTTATTTTATTAGCTTATAAAGCAATAAGATGCAGCCCAATAAAGGTCATACTCTAATTTAAGAACTCTACAATCTATGATTTCAATTAAAATAATTTTTTTTCTAAAAAAATTATAAAATTTAAATAAAAAATCGACAAGACAAATCGTTAATATTCATACTCATAGTGATTACCGATCTTAGTTACTGATAATCTCATACATTACAGAATTGATTATATTAATCACAACTGTTCATTAGAAAGTACACTCAGATAATTAACATTCGTAATAAGATTATGTGTCAGATTTAGTATTATAAAATTTAATTCTAGCTTAACATAAATCACTACTAATATAAATTATATTTAAAGCTTTTGTACTGGAAAACTTTATTATTTATATAAGACTTAGTATTACGCCTAGTTGTTTATAACGTAAAGTGAAGTCAAATGCATGCACGGGAGGTAGGTATTTTTCTATGAGAGAAGAGCAATAAATATTAGGACGAAGAAATGCAGGCATAGTCTTCTTGATTTAAAAATAATTATGTGGCAAACACTACTAAATCTAGAAGATAGTCATAAAATTGATCTCAAATTACATTAAAAACTATAAAACTCATTAATCACGATATAACCGACTTGGTTCACGTTCGGCAATAAAAGAATGAGAGGTATATATAGTCAGGGGCGAGGGCAAAGGATATAAACAGATGGGTATGAGTACGAGGGATTAGGACGGAGGGAAGAGTGCGATAAAAGCTAGGGAGAAAAAAAAGGGGTATGAAAAGGGAGAAATGATAGAAGATTCGCGCATAGCGCGGTTTTCATACGTGAGTCGGATCCGAAAGTGAATTTCTCCTCGTCGCGTCGTGGAGAGTCGAGGCTTGCGCAATTCTATATGGAAAAGCCGAGGGTGAATCCTATGCTGAGACAGAAAACGAGTGGAAGGAAGAATACGAGAGCTGATCCATTAGCCTCACGTACGCGAGAATAAATATAGGATGCGAAAACTGCGAACATCCACTGCTGCCTCCGCGTGTAAGTGCGTGTACGACTTTGCGTATCAGTGTGTTTTTTGCGTGCCTGTGCATGTGCGTGCGTGCGTGCATGTGCGTGCGTGCGTGTGTGTGTGTGTGTGTGTGTGTTGGGTATGCGGGCTTCTGTATTTCTGATACAGGACGGATTGCTAGCAGAATATATGGACGTTTCTCTCAAACTTTTAACTTTGATGTCTTTGAAATTTATTTCTGATATATAAGACTAGAAATGATGAGTTGAATAATTGAATATTGTTAACCATTGTTCTAGGCTAATGTGTTCGATTATCTATATAATAATATCTTTTAATTACATTAGTCAGAAAATAGTATATTTATTAAATACCTCAATTATTTATAATCAACGTTTGAAAGAAATCGATACTTGGCCTTTTATTCACCGCTTTACAAATGTTACAGGATTTTTAATTTAAATATTAAGTTTCAAAAATAAAATCTAAATGATATGGAAATAAAAAACAAAAATATACATGAAATGAGTTCGGAGAATTTTTATACATGTAAAAAGTATGTATTTTTTATTGCTTTCATTCCTACTTTCATCTTATATTAAAATTTAATAAATTCTTCTAAGTGCAAACTTAAATATATTAAAGAATGAACGAATGTTAATTAAAAAGCTTTTGCAAGTTTTAATATTTTAAAAAATTATATTTTATATATATATATATATATATATATATATACATGTGTGTGTGTGTGTGGATCTGTTTAAATAAAAATTATATGATTTTTCATTTTCTTAACAACATTTAAAAATTATTTAAAAAAAAAACTTTTAGTTACTCTGCTAATTTCTATATCAGTTATATACAAAATTATTTTGCATTAATTTATAAATAATACATTTAATTTAAATTTAATTATGAATGCAAATATAATTCAAATTAAAAATTAAAAAACAATAGCTTTAAGTAACAGAAAAATTAATACATATGTGTATAATTTGTATTTATTATACTATATGTTTACCAAAGAGCGTAATTGGCAACGTAATACGAGATTATAATCATCGTTAAAATTAATTTTTTTATTCGAAAATTACTAGAGGAATATGATAGCTGATAGAGCAATTTTACTAAAAAATTTTCTTTTTTATATAAAAAGACATATTACTTACTAAAAATAATAGCTGTTATATAGTATTTACGATCGTAGAGTGATTTTTAAAAATCAGAATATTTTTATATTATATCATATATATCGTGCAGATTAATTATTTATAATAGTATATTTATTAAAAAGTTTCTTATCGAAATAAAAATCTATAAATATATCTTGTGTTTCCATTTTATTTTTGTCATTATTAATTATAGACAATTGTTAATTAAAATTCTATGATTTCGCCGGTATAAATTTATCGTAATTATTCAATTATTAAAAACATCTGTTCATATACATTCTATTAATATTGATTGAAATAAAAACTAATCTAATTCAATATTTTTGGTTATTCATGTATTTGTCAAACTATTAATTTTCACATTATTTTAATATAAAGTTTCACTTCGTGAATTTGAGCAATCGATTTCTATATGATTCGACTCCATTAAAATATTTCCGAGAAAAACTGCATATTGCGTATTCAAAATTGAAAAAAGCGTTTTTCACTTTGACGAACAGAGAACATGAGGCCTGATGCAACGACGAGTTTGGAACATACGGATAATCGAAATTCCTGTAATTTCTATCTCCGTGGTACAAGTTAACAGCCACAAACTATTTGCCACATTGTCCCTCGTTTACCCTTATCTTTCTTATTTGCCCTATACCATTTCACTTTCTATTCAAATTTTGTCAAGAGCCATTTACTTTCTATTCCAATTTCATCGTTTCGGATATACCTACGCTCATTTTGTTTCCTTTTTTTGCGCTATCAGTTTATTGGATTATCTTTGTAGAGTGTATTATTATAGTTTCATGCCGTTAGTGATAGATATAATTTGTGTTCAATAAAGCCTTTCGTTTTTAATTTTTACTATACTTTATACATTTAGGCACGTTTCAGGACCTTTTAATATTGCCTTTATTAAGGAAATGAAACAAGTCCATAAAATCTAAATAAATTAATTTGATGTATGTCAGAATATAATAAACATGCATACATTAGTAACGCAATTTATTAATTATAAGTGTTTTAAGAATTTAAATTTTTTATCTCTTAAAATAAAAAAAATTGACGTATTTTTCTAATAAGGCATTTTTTACATATTCGAATATAGTAACAATATAAATGTAACATTTAAATGTATTACCGAAAGATCCTATATTTATGTTTAATCAAAATTTTATTTAGTTTATATATTTTTATACAAACGCAATAATAGAAAAATTAATCGAAATGATCTTAGCTTGAAAAAATAATAAATTCTGAAAAAAGTAGTAACGTTTTAATTGAAAATTAGCAATAATTTTGAAAAATACGTAAAACTTTCCCTCTCTGATTAATTAGTAAAATAAATCAATAAATTTTTAAACTGAATTAGAACTAAAAAAATTTATGTCAGATTTCCAACTTATTACTTATAAATCTAATACTTTACTTGAAAGCATATTATTTTAAAGCATAAAATGCACATTTTACATTTATGTTTACAAAATATGACATAACATACAAATATATATATATAATTATCTAATGACAACTATTGTTATTTTTTCCTACAATAAAATTATTTAAGTATTGTATATAAAAACTAGTTTCATGTTTTTAAAATAGAGTTCTATATACGAATCAAACAAAAATATTTATTTTTATAGCCTTAATTATAATTTTATTGGAAAAAACATAAATAATCTATCAGTGAAAGAATTCATTTATTACATTCTTTAATGCAGTATTTTATTTATTTTCTGCTATACCTGTTTACTATACGTATAACAAAAGTATTCTTTAATATGGAAATATTAAGTTTATTATTATCATTAAAATTTTTTAATAAATAACTCACCGTAAGTATCAATAATTTAACATACTAAACTTTTAAAAATATCAATTATCTTAATAATTATAATTTTGTATTTTATTTTATAAGTATTATATATTAAAATTACTATATTTTTATTTTTAAATTTTGCTGTATATCATTTACCTCTGTTCAATGTAAATGATAATAATATATATAGAACTGCATTTCTTTTAATTGATAGTAATGCATTCTTTATTTTTTCTTTGTTTTAGTATGGAATATTTTGAACGTGTTGCAATACCAAATATATTGAATATGATATTTTTTCAGTTTCTTCGAATATTTATTTGTTTATTCTCTGAAATAGTGTATATTTAATATTTAAGAAAATAGTGTTTAAAAGCGTTATATACGCATTTAACTTAATTTTCGTTATTATTATTTATTATAATTAAAAGGTTTTCTATTTTGTGGAACGAATTAGCGGTATACACTGAAATATTATTTTTATTAATAATTAAATCAATGTAGCGTATTTTGTTTATGTTTTTAACGATTGAAGGAAACTTTTTATGTAAAAAATTAAATGAATGAATCCAGAAAATTGTTAAAGGAAAAAAAACGCTTGCATCGTTGTTCAGAAAGAATAATCGATTATTAATCGAATGATTGAATTGAATTTTTTTTTTTTTTGTAATCGTTATATAAAAATCGAGAGTCCTATTGAGCAATAAATAAAATAACAGATTATCGCAGTCAACTAGGCGTTCCGTCGGAAAAAATTGGTCTCCTTCAATTGTAAGAAAAAAATTAAGATAATATACTTGAATAATATCAGTATAAGAATAAAAGAGCAATTTTTCCATATTGCCCGAAAATGAGACTCGAGTACAAATTAATTACATTGGGAGAGCTTACTGAGAAAGAGCTCCCTTCTTAACAGAAATTCGCCCGCATAGTCGACAGGTGGAGATTAACCAGTGGCCTTAATCGGATGCCGTTGGTCCGCTTCGGATGCCTTCTAGAAGTAAGAAGAAGAGGAGGTCGAGGCGTTGCCGAAATCGACTGAGCCTTTGAACGGCCATTCGGCCCGGGCGTACCGCGTAATTCGCGATCCTCCACGTCAGCTAAAGGAAGAAAGTTAAAATTCCAATGCGCAGGAGGTCGGTTAGGTGCGAATCAGCTTAGAGGGTCACGCATCCGGGAATATTATGTCCTATTCTTAGGTGGGTTGATTATGCGAGGAAAGCGCCCCACAATTCAACGTCACTCTCTGCCAGGTTACATTACTCGTGACGTACGCGTTGACGTCTCTGTGCGAATTTCTAAGATCAGGGACACGCTCGCACCGACGATTCCGCACGCGCAATTTCCCCCGGCCAACGATTCTTGCGACACACTTTGCCACTTGCGAATAATACCCGCACTTCCTAGGAGTTGACGAGCACTTCCTGTTGTCGCCTTCTGCTCATCACTACGGATTTCGAGTACCGACGAACTCCGACGAGCTGCCGAGAAATTCGAGCGCCCTTCATATTTCTACGGAGATAGGCGTCTTTTTACAGCCAGAGGAAAGATGATCTCTGATGCAATTTTTTCAAAAATATTCCCAAACTTTTACGTATTCGAACTTTCAGCGCGGTTATTTACGATTTCATGACTGATTTCGAGTCTTGCACAAATCAAAATTCGTATTCCATAAAACAAAATACAACATATCTCATATACATTAAATTCATTTGATTTATATCAAAATAATGTCTAATGTTAGACGTAGTAAATTTAGCAAGAGTAAAAAAGCCTTACTTACACTTATCTAAATAATAATCTATATTTCATGAATCAAAGTAAACGTCAGTTTATGTGACAAATTAGATAATAATTTTTTAATTCAAATAATTTTTTTTTTCTTATCTTGAAAAAAGTTCACGAACTATAAGTAAAGGATTTAGAGACTTTGAAATATTTTATGAATAAATTATGTACGAAATTGTAACGCGATGTGCACTGCGAAAATCCAGAATATATAATAATTTTGATGATAAGAGAAGATTCCGAGGATACAGAATATCTTTAAAGATACGATGAAACTTTGTAAAGCAGTGAGTATATTACAATGTATAGTGAGTCTGCAATGCTTCTGTGTCGAAAGGTTGCGTGATTCCAGTAGCTTAATTCAAAGTTACAGTGAGACTAAGGACTTCTCATTTAACTAGCCGTATAATTTAATCTTATAATATGAAGGAGCAAACAGTAACCTTGTCTTATTTAAAGTAAGATAGGTAAGGCAAAACATACGTGTTCCTAGCTGTGTAATAAAATACATCGTTATTTTAAAGCATATTGCATCAATTCAGTAACATGGCGCACATTCTTTATTTATGTTAGTGGTATGATTTCTTCGAAAGAAAATTTAATCATACGAGAAAGTACATTTTAGCTTAATGTATATTATAATATTATATAAATGCATACAACATTTATTCAGTTCAATACATTATTCATAAACTGTAAACCTATTTGATATAATTCAAATAAAAACACAATAATTACATAATAAAATATAGAGCACAACTGCAGATAATTAATAATGTATTAATATGGCTAATAACATAGATATAAATTTACACAATCGTAACAACTGTAATTAGGATATAAATGTATAGATAAAGTACATTTTAATACTATTTTATATTTATTTTCAACGTTTTTCGCAAATTGTTTGACCTTCTTTTATACTGTTTTGAGTGCACTTTTTTTTATACATACATTCATGTGTATAAAAAGTAATTGATTCTTAAATAATTTAATTTAATTATAAATAAGTATCACGAAGTGAAATACCAAAAGTAGATATAACGATAATTTCCGTTTTGTAAATTGGAAAAAGGTGAAAGCCAAAGTAGATACTGTAAAATACAAATTTTATTTGTAAATTCGAATTAAAGCTGTCTGGCTATGATCTTTTTATGTGTAAATTCATTGGGGTAATTTTTTTTTACTAATATATTTTGTAACTAGATGGTATTTAAAACTGATAAGTACAGATGAATTTTATTTTTTGTTATCGTTACGCTGTAAAATTCGAGGTATCTTATTAGCTTAAAAAAATGACAGCAAATAATTATAAATAAAAATAAGCGACAATAAAATAAAGTGCATTATTAAAATTTGTAATGATTGTTTTATTTTTCTCTTCTTTATGTATGCATGCAATACTCGTTAATAATTTATAAACATATTTTTGTGATACGTAAAATTGCCCACGAATATAATAATGAATGCTTAATTGAGCAAATAGTTTAAATTATAATTAAAAAACAACGTGTAAAGAATTTAAGAATTGTATTTAAGAAATTTAAAATTTTTATACAGATTTTTGAAAGTTGCATCATTAATTTACACACATCAATGAGCTTAGTAATTTACAGTCAAAAAATTCATCAAGTATGAGTAAGTGATTCAAATCGGATTTGACAATTCGTAGTCATGAGCCTATAAATAGTTACACGATGCAGTGTCAGTTAATTTGCAGATGGTTTTTAAAATATAAACAAAGTCGTTTATGGAGTGTGAAAGGCTGGGAAGAAAGTTTACCGCTTCCAGAATCACGAATTAACAGATTATTCCGAATCGTTGAATTTGAGAAGCTTTCGAATTGAATTGGGGTCCGCCGAGGTTATTGCCGTCGCCCTCCTGGAATATAAAAAACTGTATTATTCCGTGGATGTGTGCTTCCGCGAACTCGAGAGAAAACGCGTCTTCCTCTTGAGGCGGGATTACCGGGGCGTGCGCCTTACGCTAGACGGAGGAAGGAAATGTGAGGGTCGTCCGCGGCTCCTGAGCCCCGTGTAATCTACATCTTAAGTAGTATTTCGGGGGCGCATCGAATTCGCGCCGACTGAATTGCTCAACGGCTAGAAAATTTAGGCCCGTTGACCTCCATTTGACATTGCCGGTAAGTCTCTGCTGCCATTTTGCGAAATCTCTCGCTTCTTCAAGAGCTTGTGAACCTTTATAAACTGCATCCTTCGAGCTTCGATGGGAGAACGCAGTATTCCCTTTGAGCCCTTCAGCCCTTTCTTATATTCTACTCTTTCATCCTTTAAACAATATTTGAAGAATCAACGAATGAAAAATCTATGTTTTTTCTTCAATTTGCTTTCAGTATTGAATTACTTTAGACAATTGTACGAGGTTAAAAATGAAAATTTCATCCGAGTTTATCGTTATTTGAAATCCACCTTACACGTATTTTCTTACTTTTTATACATTATTTAAGTGTGCCTAAAGCCACATTAAACAAGTTTCGTGCAACGTAAACTTTAAACGATATGTACATTTTACATGGAGATTGATTTTACCAGTAATTATCATACAATAATTTCTTTCAAAAGTATACATTCCTTCATTTCAAAAGCATAAATTACTTTCAGCTCTGTTTCAATGTATATTAAATATTAATTTTCTATTTTCAAGAAATGTGCCCTCGGTAAATAAATTATTTATAGTACGTCTCGCATTATTCAATAAAAAATGTTGTGACCAATGAAATAATTTATTTTTTATTTTTTAATAGTACTTAATTCTATACTACTTATCTTTTCATTTATCAAAGCTAAATTTAATCTTTGAATTTACATGGCTTTTTGAAAATATTGCTTATTTATTTAATTTTCATAACCAATTCCATGAGGCAAGTTTTATTTTTACTTAGTTACTTATTCTTATTAAAAATAACTTTGCTTTCTTTAATAAGACTTGTGCTCAGGATTATTTTATTACTTTAAAAATAAAAAATTTCAAAAATCATTTTATAAATACTAATCAAATGTGTAGTTTTACATATTACGAGCTTAATAATAAGAGCTAACGATCATTCAACAACGTGGGAATTTAACATTAAGGGGCCTAATTTTTTCCAGATGAATCGACTTGAAAAAGGTCTAAATATTCTCTATATAATACAGGAAAATAGTTTCTAAATAAGAGTTGTACTCACACTTGACTCAGTGAGTCAAGGAGGAAGAAAATAGTGCCATCAATGGAATCCCATTTATAGCAAAACAGGGTAAAGAAAGTTGAGAAGAAGAAGTATAGAAGAAGAAAAAAACGATAACATCGTTAAGCGTATAATGTAAAAAGGAAATTTCTGCTCAAAGCCCTCGTCTCTTTCTTCTGTTTTCACTTCTTCCTTTTTATCTCATAATTTTCATACTAAAATGGCTAGTCAACGCTCATAACGAAATACAAAAAGGGTAAGCTCGTGAGCGAGTGAGTGAGAGAAAAAAGTGTGTGAGATAGAGAGAGAGAAAGAGAGAGAGAGAGAGAGAGAGAGTGAGTGAAAGAGACAGAGACATATTTCTCTCTTTTACTCCCATCAAAGTGCCTGGTAGTTTAGCTCTAAACGCGAATCCGGAATAGGTAAGCCTTTGTCCGGTACTACTTCAGCCTCAACTCCGGGGCCCCGCGCCACTGACGAACCCAAACTCCCGACCCGCCATTCCATCCACCATTCGACTCAAGTGGAGGAGCACACAGAGAAAAATACCCCGAGACGGAGTTTTCGTCGTCTCGCAGGCGATTGAGACGCAGCAGCCCTTCGCCTATACACGAGCCAGTGACCCAGGGACTTTGACGTATCTCAGCTGGAAGTAAAACGGATCTAAAAGTCCTTTTCTCTAGAGGGACTCGTGGATGTATATGGGGGAGTGTCAAGAAGAAAACGGAAATTCGCTGTATAAGGCGAAGGATACATACAGTAGCCGGGACCGGGAGAATAGTGGTGGTGAAAATTGCTTCGAATCTCCGATAGCGGCTCTCTACTGTGCTTCGGGTCACCTGCCTGATGCAGAAGGCTCTTCTTTTTGCCGTACGCCGCCGCCGCACTCCCATCTACCCCTCCCCCCCCCAAATCCTGCCCCGTCCCGCCAGGCAACCCCTCGTCGCGCCACGGCCTCA